>JAQPPZ010016888.1:20000000-20610083 GCA_028583015.1 Wollemia nobilis
TTGTAGTCTTGCAACCATTGTTAACTGGTTGCTTTTCCTACTAGCTAGATGGGATTTAGCTCTATCCAAAATCAAGTTTAAAAGCTCCTTCTTACTTTTAGAAGATACAAAAATTTCTAGATATAGTGATGGTAATTTTTTTACTTCAATCCCCAAAATATTTGTAATAATCTAATGTACTTAAATAAAGGATAGTGTGGATAAAAAATATCTTGGATTTTCTCATATCAACCAATTATCCAACAACTATCTCGTAGCATGATAACATTAATTTAAGTTTTATGGTATCATTAACTAAGATATGAGCTCAAATAATAACATGAAATTCAAATGGGCTATTTGTCATAATCTGAACAACTTTGATTTTACCTCTCATTTTTGCCTTTATGATAACTATTTCCAATGCTCTAACAAGAATAATGAAGAGGGATAGGATAGTGGATCATTTTAATAGATCCCACTGGATGATTCAAACTATTCAACTAGAAATAGTTGAAAAAATATAATATTTAGAATGTTTTAATAATATCTAATCCATTTACACCAACCTTAATAAAAACCAACTGTACTAAGAACATTATATAGGAAATTCCAACAAACCTTATCAAATATCTAGTTTTATAAGTATACCTAGTTTTTTTCTTGAATTGAAAATAATTTATGGCTTCTTGAGCACTAATTATACCATTAAGGATTTGATTACCATAAAGAAAGCCATTTTTCTCCAAGATAATGCAATCAATTGTTTTTAATCTATTTACCTTAAATTTTGAAATTATCTTATATAAATTGTTATGAGGGCTTAATGGACCTAATTATCAAAATATTTTCTCACCTTTCTTAGGAACCAATGTTAGAAAGGTTGCAATGAACTCACTCATTATAGCCATATTTTCCTAGCCCTTTAACTACAAACATCACTCTTCAATGTATCCCAAAAAATTGAAATAAATTGTAGGAATTCCATTGGGCCTAGGGGTGCTATCAAGATGGAAAGAGAAATTTGCCCTCTATATCTTCCACAAATATCTTCCTTTTAAGATTTAATTTTGTCATTATATGATAATTGATACAATATTTTATAGAATCTAACACTAAGCTTTCCTATCCTACTCAATTCTTAATTGAATATCTTTTAAATACTTGCTTTCTTCCTTCTTAAAATCTTCTTTGTCCTCAATACTTCTTTCATCTAGAGTTGAAATAATTTTGATTTGGTGAAAGAAAAAATCTATTTTAATTGTATCATGAAAAATGGCATTTATATCACCTTTCTTAAACCATCTCTTTCAATATTTTTGGCCCTAATATGTTTCTTCCTTGTATCGTTATGATAATTAAGAAAGATATATTTTCCTTATACACTTGTATCTTAATTCATTTTATTAATTTTTATTGTCTATTATTAATATCTAATCTTGGATTTAATTTTCTACTTTCTCTTTATATATTTCTTTAGATATTTTATAGACATAGTCCCTTAAACTTTGTTTAATACTATAACAATATCACCGTAGAATAAATCATAGTCTTGAAACCACATATACTAAAGATAAAATGGATTTGGATTATCATTATGGAGTACACCATATCTCAAGAGAATAGGTTTATGATCTAATCCTAGTCTAACAAATTGTGTGAAGAGATGGTATACTCTATTCATAATCAACTATCAAATAACAAAAATCTTTCCAACATTTTCACCACATGAGATCACCAAATATACCTATTGACCCATGTATATTTAAATTTTAAAGTAGTATCCCAAAGGCCATTTAAATTGAACAAGGAAGCAAAATCCTTCACTTATCTAGACCATCCATGAATACCATCCTTCTTTTTAAAGGAGACAAAACTATGTTGAAGTATCCTTGAGGATTTGAATATTGTAATTGGAATTATCATTAAATTTAATGTGAATAAATTAAGTCCCTTCGAACATCCATATTGATTATTAAGTATATTTGGTAGATATACATTAATAACTAGTTTTTATATTTTGTCTTTTTATAAGGAATATTAGCAACCTGATTACTTCTTGCTTTTAGCCATTATCAATATCATTTGTGATTTCCCCATATAGGTATAGTACATCCTAAATATTCCAGAGCATAAATTGCATTTTTACATTGCTCGTTGCATACTTTTGTTTCCTACACTAAAATAAATACAATAATATAATAGCCTATGAACCCCTTGATAATTCTTTTTCTAAGACTATATTCACACCTTAAATATTCTAAGATACTTCAAAAAATTTTACTTGTGGGCTTAACCTCACTTTGTATTAACTATTTGTGATTTTTATTTTTTGCTTCCCAAATCTCTCTCCCTTTTTCCCTCTATTTTGAGGGTCTTCCTCTCTCTCCAATTCAATCAATACTTCAATATTCATAGATATATTTCATTTTCCAGTCATTATTTGATTTATTATCTAAAGTGACACACTACCTTAGTGAACCTAAAATATAAGGGATAAATTTGAATGTATATATTATGTTGGTTTGGAAATACTAAAGTGAAAAGGATAATATCTATCTTGATTTCATAGTTATTGTAAGGATATCAATTTCTATGATTTTAGAAAAATAGGCATGTTTCATCTAGATATAACTTAACCTCTCCATATTCTTTGCTTTGAAACTTGAATCTGCATCTTCCTTCATAACTTTAGTTTCTTCTACAATTGAACTTGCACATTACAACTCCCCATTGTGTGTATCTCTTTTAGCTTCTTCTAATGTTTAATTTGAATGAACCGTGATGGCATTCTCTATTAAATAAGGTATAGGGACTTTCTTTCTCACTTCTTTTGGGAGTAAAATTTCCTTGACTAGATCCATCTTCTACTCCAATATGATTATTTTTCTTGAACTTCAAGTTTGTCTCATGACCAAAACTTTTCATCTCTGTTTTATCATTTTAACTTTGCAATATCTTTCCATCTATCTAGACTCGTGGTATTTATGATATTCAAGTGTAGTATTCTCATAATTAACTTGTTCAACCCATTGTCTTGATTTATATATAATTACAGTTTATTTTGAAAAAGTTCTAAAATATCCATAACAAAACATGTTAGCATATACATACCCTACTTTTGTTCCCTAAAGGTTGGTGCCTCTTAGATGAACTCCATAAAGTTTGGTATTATGCTTTAGTAACTATATTATAACTTGAAAACCATATATTTGGCAAAATTAGAGTAGTATTATATGGCCTATGGCCTTGTAAATGTAAAAAACCACTTTACCCTTTACCCTTTTTTGAGTCTTATAAATAGTCTCCATTATTTTTTTATTGATAAGCATATACTATATTTTAAAAACATGATCTCTATTGGAAGCCTTTGAATATTATTCAACCTCACAAAGAAACTCACTCTATGATCTCTAATACAAGCCAACTCTCCCCATAAAAAATGGGCTACCGCCAATTATTTTATCGTAAACTTTGGAAATATAAAAGATGATGAGAAAATTATTAAAAAAAATCTTTTTTTTATAGGGTGAAAAAATAGGGTTTAGAAAGGGCCCTAACCCTTTTACAAGAAATTTGACTTAACCAAGCACGACAAAATGAAGAAAAAACACAAACCCAACATAAAAAGGCCATAGAAATAGGCTAATAGAACAAAATAGAGAGAAGATAATGCCCATATAACATAGAAGGTCAAAATAGTCTTCAGCATCATAAAGCTATGATCCATATAGTAAAATTAGATTGAAAAACACAAGAATACACTAATAACATTGTACGATTAGGACTTAAACCCAACAAGGAAAATAAAAAGGAAATACAGTAATTTCATAAGCATCCCAATCACTTTCACCTCCTCAAGATTCCCATCAATGATCCTTACTATGACCACGAAATACCTAAGTTGATCCCAGAAGAGCTCAACCAATAGCATAGTTTCTAGATTCACCACATAGACAAATATAGCGCTAAGATAACACCCTTTGCTCAAAGTCCTACATTGAAGCCAAATAAAGCTGAAAGACCAACATCTTCTAAGACTTACACACTTGAGGAACCATATCCACACTTTGGAAGCCTCAAGTTTACCTTCAAGAAAGGAACTTGGCCACCCAATTATTAATGTAATTAACAAATACACAACACAAGAAAATATACTACCAATATAATGCCCTTCACTTAATATCCTATATTGGAGATAAACAAAGTTGAAAGACCAACATCTCTTAAAACAAACATAGTTGGAGAACCATGTCCACAATTTGGAAGCCTCAAATTTACCTCTAGAGAGGAATCTTGACCACCAAATTTTTAACACAACTAGTAAATTCACAACATAGTAAAAGATAACGCTCTTTGTACATTATTCTATAAGACTCATGGGAATCCCCTCTCAAATCCAAGTGAGATAACATATTGTAAACCTTGAAAAGAGAGAGAAATGCCAGCTAGAAAGGCCTTCCAAAACATGACCCCTTAACCCAATTAGTCTACTTTCTTCTCATGATCAATAATATTCAGTAGGTCCTTAGGGAACTCCCTATCCCAACTCATAGGGGAAACACTCTCCACCCCTATATTAGCTAACCAGTCTGCCTCGACATTTCCTTCCCTATAAACATGTTGCACCACCACTTCTTCATAGCTCTGAAGGAGGGATTTGGCATCCTCTATAATATTGGATAGGCTCCAACTAGGGCTATTAACTCCCTTCGACATGTTAACAACATTAAAAAAATCCCCCTCAATAATTAAATTCCTGCATTTGTGCCTTAGAACCATCCGCAAACCAAAAAGCATGGCCTTGGTTTCCGCCTTATGGTTAGAGTTGATTCCAAAATGTTTTATAATTGCTTTGACTATGTTACCACCAGAATCTTTGAGAATGATTCCTCCTCCAGCCTTACATGGGTTACCTTTTGATGCTCCATCAAAGTTTAACTTAAACCGTCCCTAGAGGGTGATTGCCATCTAGTGTTATTTTAACTTGAACCTGATTTTCCTTTTGTTTTAGGAGAGGGAGATTCCAAGTCTTGGAAATCTAGAACTCAACTTGGTTTTCTCATCCTTCATATTCATCTCAAACTAAAATATTTTCACTAGCAATAACCTTAAGTCTATGAAAGATCGATGTTCCTCTTTCCTTCCCTTCAAAAATTCTCTTATTTCTTTCTAGCCATATACTCTAGATGAACTGAGGAAGTAATGAACATCGAAGGAAACTGAGTCTTTTGCTAGAGAAAGGGGATTACCATTTTTCAAAAACTTCCAAAAAGGAATTTGGAAAAACTCAAGTTGTATTGCATTCAGCTAGCAACAAAGTTAGCACTTTATAAGAAAATGGGCAGTGAATAAATAAATGATCAACCGACTCTTCGTATTTGCAATAAAGGGCACATCTATTGGGGAGGATCCATCCCCTTCTTTTTTAAGTTATCCAATATGAGGATCTTATTCTAAATCACCATCCATTGGAAAGAAGTTTATTCAATAATATGAAGTCAATCCCGAACCCCTTTTAATTTTTAAATCTCTAAAGAACTTGGTTAATTTGAACTTATATATTAACTCTTTTCTTTTAATAACTACTATATCATGCTCAATCATCTCATCCTTTTATAATCACTTTTGGTGAAATATTTGCTAAATAAATAAAATTTATCGATTTGCTCTTCCTTTTGTTCTTGTTTAGAAAAAATACTTACCCTAACTCAAGCATCCTTATTTCTAACCACAACTTATTTAAATGACTTTTCTTTTTTGCTACCCAAATTTTCCTCCAAAAACCATTCATTCTATGAATTTTGTCCAAAGGTTTGAATAAATAACTCTATAGGTAATTTTCACTCCTTGGTTACACTTGATGGAGTATAGATTATAAATTTTCATTAAAATTATGTTTGTTATTTTTATCAATTTTTTTCTTAAAAAATGTTCAGATATACAATGGGAATTATAAGCATAGAAAGTGTACTTGATTTTCAAAAAATTCCTATTTGTTGGTCTTAATGATATTCCTTTCTTTTGTTTTGTTATAATCCTTACAAAGTGACCACTTTGACACGCTCTCTTCTAATATGTCATATATTATCCAAGTGCATGATGAGATGAAATGATTTTTTAAAATAATAAGCTTACCCTAAGCCTACTTACGCTATACAATGTTCTATGGTTATATTGATAATGCTAAATATTTACCATTATACAAACATGGAAGATATATAAGGCATAGATGATGGAAGTAAAATTAATCATATCGTGAACACACACGGAGCATGATGTGAGTGCGAACTAGTTTCATCCAATATAAGGTAAGATGAAACATATTTTAATGTTAACTATTTTCATCAAATATAAGGTAAGATGAAATAAATTTTACTCATTGAATTAAATATGAAAAGAGGAAACAATTTATATTGCATGTTTATGTTTAGGTTATAGAAGATATAAACTTATAACTTGAGTTGAGAAGGAATATGATGTGAGTGCTAACTAGTTTCATCAAATACAAGGTAAGATAAAAACATATTTTATCTATTATATTAAAGTAAAAAATAGAAAGCAAATTACATTACATGTTTATGTTTAGGTTATTTAATATTTAAACTTATAATCTAAGTAGAGAAGGAAGATATGATATCTATTTGAAATTTTTGGTCGAATATAATATATTTATAGGCAGTCTTTTTTAATATAGCACAAAACTTTAAACATGCATATAATAATCATCATATTATTGTAAAAAAAACATTTTATTATATAGTATAAATTTTATAAAATCATTTTGACCCATGAGGGATACCGTAGTGGTAAGTCCTTGGGTTTTCATCCAAGAGACCCAATTTCAAACCCCAATATGAGGGGACTAAGACCCCTCATAAAAACCTATGTAAACTAATTTATTATCAAATGGCATTACCTCAATCTATTATATTCCTCAACATTCAAGGAGGAGACCCAAGTTTGAATCTTGCCAAGTGATACATGGATAATATCCAATATTTATTGAAATACCACTAAGTGGTAATGATGTAATATGGATGGGGTGCATTTTAATCCCATATAGCCAATTGAAAAATACATAAAATAATTTTTAATTATTATATATTAACGTTAATAGTAACATCAAATATTTGTATAATATTTGCATGAAGAACACAAGCTCATACTGAGAGGGGAGGTGAACAGTATAAGACCACTTTTTACTTTTCTTTCCAAACAATATTATCCAATATAATCAATGGTAATATTAGCAGTAGTAACCAAAGCAATGCATAAATCATCACACACAATAGAGACACCAATTTAACGTGGTTCACCCAATGTTGGCTACTCCACGGAGAAAATATTTCACTAAAATTTTCTCAACAAATCTCTTGGGAATCCTTCTCTATTACAATGTTTATGGACCTCTGTCCAAAGGAGACACCAATCCCCTAATCAATTTTGTGGATCTCTATCCACATGAGAACTCTTTCTCCTCTACTGGTTTGTGGATCTCTATCCACAAGAGAACTCCTCCTCTGCTATGGTTGGTGATCTTCTAGAAGACTATTGCCTCCATTGCACTTACTTGTGTATATCTCTCCATAGAATACCTTTGTCCTTACTTAGAAGACCTTTGTCCTCACTACCTTGGATAATGGATCTCTATCCACTGGAGACTATTGTCCTCTGCTTTGTCACCTCCAAAGCTTGCTCTAAGCTCTGCTCAATCTCTGTCTCAAATCTGCACTAAACATTGTCCTTTAGTCTAGCACAAATCTGCTCATAAGTTTATCTTTGGTCTGGCACAAATATACCCTCAAATCTATACCAAACTTTGTCCTCAAATCTATCCTTAGGCCTTAACACAAAGCTTGATCTAATCACAAATCAACTCAGCTTAGATCTACCCCAAGCCTTAACACAAATCTTGAACAAATCAATCAATCAATTATGCTCTCAAGTTTTCTCAAATACTTGCATCAAATCTATCCACAAGTCCTCTCAAGAACTTGCTCAATCTGCTCTCAAGTCTTCACTAAGACTTACCTCAAAATTTCTCAACAAGTCCTCACTAGAACTTGTCCAAACTACTCAAAAAGTCTTCCCTAGACTTGCCTCAAATCTGCTCTACAAGTCTTCCCTAGACTTACCTCAAATCTACTCAATAAGTTCTCCCTAGAACTTGTCCAATCTGCTCAACAAGTCTTCCCTAGACTTACCTCAAATCTGCTCAACAAGTCCTTCTGTAGAACTTGTCCAATATTCTCAACAAGTCTCCACTAAGACTTGTCTCAAATCTACTCAACAAGTCCTATCTAGAACTTGTCCAATCTGCTCAACAAGTTTTCACTAAGACTTACCTCAAATCTACTTGTAAGCTTCCACAAAATCTCACACAAATTTATCCTTAAGCTTTCACAAAAGCTCACTCAACTTTGTCCTTAAGTCCCCTCTAGGACTTACTCAAATCTGCTCACAAGCTTTCACAAAATATTGCTTAACTTTGTCCTTAAGTCCCCTCTAGGACTTACTCAAAATAGTCCACTAGCTTTCACAAAAGCTTATTCAAATCAATTGCAAAACTTGCATACACAACTCAACTTAATCCTTTCAGAAAACCTCTTCAATCACACAAACAAGTTTCACTCAGAATCTTGTTTAACCATAGAAACATATAGAGAATGGTAAGATACTCAATATGTTTCACACTCATAAATCACTCTATCACTTTCAAACTCACTTTCAAATCAATTCAGAAATAAGGAGTGATTTTTTTCACAAATCTTGAACTATCACTTCAATGCTCTCAATCAATAATGCTCAAACAACTTCACTCAAACATCCACTCAATGAAACACAACTTGCTTACAAACCCTAACCAAGTGTTTCACTATACTTCCAACAACTCACACTATAGATCTCAAACCTTAACTCAAAATAATTCCAATGTCACATAACAATGATACTCAAGTTCTTTCATAAACCCTAGCTCAAGATTGTTCACATAACAAAGATACTCATGATATTTCACAAACCCTAGTTCAAGATTGTTCTCAATCTCACATAACAATGATACTCATGATCTTTCACAAACCCTAGTTCAAGATGATTCTCAATCTCACATAACAATGATACTCATGATCTTTCAACATCCACAAGTCATGCACATGAAAACTTACTCAACATTTCCAACAATGCTTATCAAACAATCCTTTTCACTTCAACTTTGCATTTCACAACATTCAATGCAACAATATTTCACTCACAAGGATGATATGCCCATACCTTTTGTTTTGATGGAGATCTGACTTTAAAACCTATCTCAATCACACTCAAATCCTCTTTGCCACTTTCAAGGTTAGATAGCAACAATTTATCTAAAAATCTCCACTCAAATATTTTCCCCAATATTTATTTCACTATACAAAATATCAAATCTTTAATACACCTTATAATCTCCAAACTCTCAAATTAATATTCAAAAATCAAGTTCCTTTACTAACACCTTATAAACTCCAATCTTTCAAAATAACTTCCACCATATAAAAATCAAATTCTTTTATAACTCCAAACTTTATAAAATAAATTCTAACCTTTCATAATAACATCCACCATATAAAAATCAAATCCTTTTAATAACACTTATAACTCCAAACTTTATAAAATAAATTCTAACCACCAAAAATTAAAATAAAATATTTTAATTTTCTTACACCTTATATCTCCCTTAACAAACTCACAAACTACCTTTTAAATCTCAAAAAACCCTTTAATGCAAATTTTTGAATATCAAAACTTTTGGAAAAATTAAATCATGAAATGCATACCTTTCCTTTTAAATCTACCCAAAAATTGTTTTCGTCGAAATTCGAACACACGACCTCTCCTTTCCAAGGCCCTAGCCCAAATCTCAACCACCCAATGGGCTACGTGCCCACACGAATTTAAAAGGTGCTCAAACCACCTTTGTTCCTTGTCTCTTCTCCACTAAGCACAAATGAAAATGATTTCCCTTTGCAAAACATAATCGCGTGAATCGAACCCGCAATCTTGCTCTCACGAATACCTTAACCAACCCTCAATTGCCACTTGCACTACCAAGCGCTTTGAGATATGTTTGGCACTCCACTTAGCTTTATCATGACATCTGCCCTTTAAACATTTAACACATGTGAATTCTTTCTTTTCTCTTCACTCAAATGCAGCGCACGAATCCTTTATCCTTTTTGGGCATACGAATTGCATGGATGGTTTTAAATAAAAACCATTGTCCCTTTTATACCATTTGTTATGCACTCCAACACATCGGCGATTAGTAAATTTAATTTTTAATTCGAATTTAAAATTTAAAGTTTTAGCGCCTTAATTATTTATTTAAATTAAAATTTTAAACTATGGTTAAAATATTTTAATTTAAAAAAATTAAATAATAACCTTTAAACTGTGCCAAATGGGTCTTTTGAGGATTTATAATTTAATAACTCCTTGGACCTCGTTTTTCTTCACTTCAACCTTTAGCCCGAAATATTATAATATTATAATATTATTATTTCCTTTTAAACTTGCTTCTTCATACTTGGGATTTCAATATTTTTAGACCTTTGTAGGCATATAATATTTAAAATAAATATTATCTCCTATTTCTTTAAACTTCTTAATTGCCTTTTGGAAAAACCACCTGACGACTAAACTTGGACATCAATATCTTGACATCAATGATAACAAAAATTGCTCATATTTCCAACATTATAAAGCATTCTAAATAATTAATAATTAAAAATATTTTGGCATCCTAGGGTTTTACAAAGTGGGCTTGTAGAGCATATGTGCGGAGTGGGTTTACAAAGAGAGTTTGCAAAGATGATTTCATTATTTTTAACTGAGGACAGGGTGTTTGTGAGAGGAGAGAAACCTTGTTTGTGACGTTGCTTTCTAGAATTTTTAGATAATGGTGCTATTGTAGAGCAATAAGGGATTGTGTTGCTTAAGAATACTAAGGGAAAATTGGATTTGTGGAGCAGGTTTGTAGAGCGGTGACCGAGAGCTAAAGGGTTTACAAAGCGTTTTAAATTTTTTTTTTCTAGACTAGTGTTGGAAGAGCAGGCTAGTAGAGTAGGTGTGTAGAGTGGATTTATAGAGAGGGTTTTTATTTTTAAAAAAGAGAAAAAAATAGAAGAAGAAGAAGAAAAAAACTCCTTTTTTTGGTTTTGTAAGATCCTTTTATTTAGTACTTAATAAGCACATGCATTAAGCTACTAACCTCTTACAAGATTAGGTGCAAGTCCTAATTGCTTAACTGGGGAAGTACTTGGGCTAACATCTACCCTAGAACTCATTTTGAGGAGTACGAGTAATTGGTTTGAGTGTGTCACCAATGAAAAGGGTTAATGGCCCCACACCTTATTTAGTAGTTTTTAACCCTAATAAAGTATACAAAGAGTCATCATCTGAAGGTAAACCCATGGCTGATTTCTCATCAAGTATTTCCTAGTGAGAATATTGTTGGTGATCAAAGAGTGGTACTCACTTAGATAGACTTTGTGGATAGTGAGATTTACCTTAAGCCACTAGTAAGGAATAGTCTAGGGTCCAATTTTTTGCTAAAATTTCCTCTTAACTATCATTTGATCGTCATTAATAGCTTCAACATCAATTTTTGTAATAATTTTCATAGCTTTAGTAGACTAGAAAGTTGTAATTGAGTGTAGAAAATACCTAGTTACAATCTATCAAACAATCCATATAAAAAAAGAGTCTACAGAGTAGCAGCCTAGAGGGCATACCTCCCATGCAATAGAGTGAAAATTATCATAAGAAAACAAAGAGAGAAGCAAAGTTGGAACAACACGCACTTGAAGCAGTTATAGCATTGAAAAGAATTAAGAAAGAAATAGAAAATCCTATTAATGATAAATATTGTGAATGTGGTATTGATGATATGTGAGCTCCATCAAATCCATCTTTACTAATACTAAAGGAGAAGAACCCAAAACTATCATAAGAGAGTAGAAATGAGATCAAAGACAACATAACATGGACTGAACAGTTCTAGAGATAGATAAGTGGGAAGCAAAACAAGGTACAATGGATACTAATCTCCTTTAAAACTAAGGAGGGAGGAATATATCTAAATATTTGTGATAAAATATTTGAAATAGCATAAAACATATTTGATCTCTTATAGGAAAGTTTATAGGCTCAAGATCAGCAAGGGATAAGATCAAAAAATGGGTAGCTAATCCCTGGAAAGTTAAAGGATATGTAGAATTCTCCCTTCTATAAAAAGTTTTTGAGCTCACCTCTTTTAACAACGAGGAATATTGTCATAGGACTCTACTTGGAGGCCCATGGTTTATGGGTAGATCTAGTCTATATCTCAAGAAATGGGCTCTTGGCTTTAACCCCAACATAGAGAGGATATATGTGGCCCCGATATGGGTAAGGATTCTTGCTTTACCATTAGAATTATGGGAGGTGGAATTTTTTAAAAGCATAGAAAACTCTTTTGGAAACTTTCTCATGATGGGTTTTGTTACCAAAGACAAAAAAAAAATTGCTAGAATGTATCTTGGTTGAATCAGAACAAATATTTCCTAAGGATATCAATCTAGTCTTGAGATGGGGGTGTGGAATCAAAGCATAATTTATGATAATGACTCCTTTAGCTATAGAATCTATGCCAAAATGGGTCATCTAGCAAAGGATTGCCCAAACAGACAGAGGAGGAATTACAGAGAAAGCTAGAGTAAGAATGAAGAAAGGAAAAAAGGTTTAATATGGAAGAAAAAGGGATAAATATATAAGAAGAAGGGTAAAGAGATTCAAATATAGGAAGTTGATGAGAGGATTAAGATAGAAAATAATAAGAAATAAATAAAGGAAGATAGTATTAGTGTAGGCAAGGAAAACCCATAGAAGGAAATGGAGATGGAAGAAGGTGAAATATTGATTCTAAGAGAGGAATCTAAAAATGTAGAAAGCTAAGACACTCTTCAAAGGAGAAGCTCTTAAATACCATGAGATGATGTGACTAAAAACGATGAATAAAAATGGATCAAATGGAAGAAAATGAGAAAGAAATGGTAGGGGAGATAGAGGCCCATTGAGAATCAAATCCAAAAGTTGTGCCCTGTATAATTAATCAAGAAGAGTATGCAAGGACTTTAGGGAAAGTATTATACCTAAGGATGTCGAGGAGTGATAAGAAGTTCCTACATGTAGGAGTAGAGAAGAGGAAGAAGGTAGGCAAGCCATATTTCAAGGAAAAATGCTTAAAGGAAATAGAGAAGGATTTGAAAGATGGAAAGCAAATGGCCATAGTCTTGAGTGGAAAAAAGCTTGCTACAATAAGTAAAAAATGAAAATCATATCTTGGAATGTTAAGGAAATGAATACCCCTAACAAACTTATATTGATGAGATCCATGTTGAAGGACCAACCTAAAATAGTATAATTACAAGATTCCAAGATAACTTATGCAAGGTGGGAAAGTATCCAGAGTGGATTATGGAAGAAGGGTAAGAGTTGTTAGGAGGAAGCCATGGGAGCTTTAGGAGGTTTGTTAACTGTATAAAACTTTGACCTCTATAAGGTATAATTCATCTCTAGAAGTTTAAATTAGTTGTTTATTCTTATCTCAACCAAATCTTCAAAGTTGGATTTCCTTGTTACAAATGTCCATGCTCCAAATGTAAGTAGACCGAGAAAGGATTTTTGAAAAGAGTTGTAGCATAGGGGATAGCAAGTCAGGGGGATAAGATGGATAGTTGTAGGAGACTTCAACACTTCATTAAGGTTAATGTGAGAAGAAAGGGGAGACCCACAAATTCATCAAGATTATGGAGGACTATAGTGAAAAAACACTAGACCAATAAAATCCTACCACAAAAGGTAATTTTAATCAGAGTGTCGATTGAAGCCAAAATAAAAGGTCCCAAAGCTCCAACTACTCATGAAGCAACTAAATCCAAAATACCATCCAAGGTGAAACCAAGGAGGAACCCCCATCACCAGTTAATATTGAATTTGAAGCTCCTCGCATCGCAGACCTTAGCTGACCTAGTGAACCAAGATAATAATTGTCCATCAAAACTTTTTGGTGGTAGCTAAGGATATTTTTGCCATGAACTAGAGTCTTGGAGCCCTTTCAATGATGACTAACAAGACTCTTCTCATGATAAGACTTCATACCATCCATATCTCATGAACTTCTCCCTTCCCTAGGTAGGAAGGAATGCTTTTCTAGCTTTCTTTCATGTATCTTGGTGTTCGTAGTTCCCTAGTGAGGTCATAAGTCATCATCAATTAGCAACATTCAAGGATTAGACCCAGTTACATGGAGGAAGAAAGTGGGGCAACTCAAGGTAATCAAGTAGGAAGACATCCATAAAAGCCTCCTCTTTCTCAAGAGGATCTTAAGGCTCAAAGGATGATCGAAAGCCTAGCATATTGGAAATTCCAAGTTTCAAATCCCCTATTGTGTTTTGATGTTTCTTGACCTCGCAAACTCCACCTGGAAACTCATAGGGGGAGAGTAGTAGAGGGTACAAGAAGAGAAGAACACCTAGAGACACATCCACCTGAGCCAAGAATTTGGTAGTCTTGATTATCATTGGGATGATGATGAAATAACAAGGGATGGAACTCTAACTAAGGGTAACTTCCCCAACAATGCCAGAGGTAGCAACCATGACCTCTAAGGAGTGCACTAAACAACATCTTCACCAAGGAAACCTATTAAGGATGTGAAATAAATCATGTTGATTACCACTGGAACCACTAGACCAACCCATAGTGACCAAATATGAGGGAAGGGATGATGATCTAGTTCTACTCTTGGCAACCCATCGCAACCAGACGTATTTCTCCAAGTGACAACTGGTGGATTCAAAGTGATGACATGGTAAACAACCTAAGGGATAACACTAAATCCAAGGTATTTATGATGAAGGGCCCTAGAGGTCTAATCATAAAGATATCCAGTATAAAATAACTCGATAGAATGACTAATCAAACTAGCCTGCCAACAACCTCAAAGGTCATTAATTATTGATGTCGACTAACCCAAGCAATTTTGAATTGAACCGTTTTGAATTCCTATGCAAGTTTTGAGGAGGAAATTTCCCCACTTCGTATAAATACCTCTTTCTTTCTCATTGTAAAGGATCAAAAGCTAGTCATACCCATGCCTAGTATTTGGTCTTGTATGAGGGTTTTCCTTCTTTCTCTTTTATATCATGGTCTGGTCAGATCCTTGTATTGCTCTAGCTGATTAGTTTTTGAGTCTCTTTCTTTGGCATGTATGTAAGTTGGTATTCATATAAGTTGTGACTATTCTAGTATTTCTATCTGGGTTCTTGTATGGGTGTTCTTTATGATGTATGTCTTGGAAAACTATATTCCTTGTGCATATTTGACTACAATGCATGTGTCCATTCAAGTCGTCATGGTACAAAGAGTCTTTAGACCTTTGGCACATTGCCACTCTTAGCCTAGGTTGGCTAGATTAGTTATATTTAGTTCCTTTCATTTGATTTCCATAATTTATTGCTTTCCTTCTAACATTTTATCCATGAAAAAGACCTCGATGGATTAGGCTAGATTAGGAGCTCTACAAAGCATCAAGGACCACACCTAGACAAGGATTTCACCTTCATAAAAATTCCTAAATATCATCAAAAGGAGTTGTTACCAATGCTCCCTAAACTTCTCAAGATTGGCACCCTAAGCAAGGCACGAGCATCAGATGCACCTGATGAACAATTGAATCATGGATGGTCATGGTGCCTAGGGCGTAGGGACCATTTTTATCCCCAACACTTCAAACTAGAATTTTTGATGGGACGAACTTAAATTAATGAGCTAAGATTTTGGTGAAGGCCTCAGTCATATACTTATTCAAACACCGTAATCATTCAACTAACAATTCCCCTGGTCAATGAACCATTCAAATTTAGCTACTTTTCTAGGAAATGACCTTAGAATCTACCACATAATAATTTATAAACAAAGACCCTAGTAAAAGTCTCTATTTATCAGCTTATCAGAGCAATACTAAAGCACCACTCGTCTGATAACCCTACGTCATAAAGGATATGGTTGTGCAACTAAACACCAAAAGAGTCTTGGCATGGAATGATCGAAGTCCCTTGGTCTCCTCGATTCCACCTGATATATGAGATCTTGTTCTCAATATAGCTTTGAATTCCTTGCTCAAATTTACAAAAGAAGATGCAATCATCTCATTACACAACCTGCATCATATGGTCACTCTTTACACAATGTATAATATGGTTGCCAAAAATGTAGCATTAAGGCTTCTAGTAGCTTCTTTCAGAGGAAAAGGATAGGAATGGTACATGTACCTTATCACACATTCAATAAGAGATTTGTACTAGTTGGCCATTCAACTAGTAAATAGATTTAGGGAGAAGGCATACGAAGCTTCACTACTAGAACACTTGATGAATATCAAACCAGCTCCCATGGAGGTAATGGAAGATTTCAATACTTGATTCTACAAAACCTAGTATATAATATTGAATGATATCAGACCCCCATGTATGACACTCATTTTCTATATCAAGTCTTTAAATTTAAAGATTTCCATGATGGTTAAGACCTGGGAAGGGAACTCCTTGCCAACAAACTACTAAATAGTCATCCAAGCATAAAATGACCTCATACAGATAGGTAGGATGCCCCTAAGACCCCTAATGCATTTATTTCCCCAAACCATGTACCCATTATCATCATCCAAGCAACCCATCACCTCCTACCTCACGCTTCCCATAGATCCTATCTTCCCTCCCTCATTTTATCTTGTCTCAAATTATCTACTTGAAGCTAAAGTAGACAAGATGAGGAGAAAGGTGCAGGCACCCTCTAAGGACTTGCTCATCCTAAGAAGGAAATTGGGCAATCCATATTTCTTCTATTCTTGATCATGGGGCCCCCTTTCAAAGATATATGATCATACATCTCCAATCAACTCTAGGAATGTATCTCCATCATCAATCCTAGCAAAGTTTTTGGCCTCCGATAGGGATGAGAAGGAAAAATATACCCACAACATCAACCGAATGATAATTTTCCTATTGTTAGGCCATTCACTCCCCAAAAATTATTTTCCTAGAGCAGTTCTTGGTCATATGGGAGAAAAGTAGAGTATGTATGACAAACAATTAGACCAATGGGACACCACTCAACAGTTATTGGAACCAACTAGAATCCAATAGGGCAACCAAATTTGAAGTTATCAAGAGTTTTAGAGGAAACATACTTACTGGACCAAAAGGGGCATCCACCACCATAAGCATTATGGGGCTACAGTTACCAAATCCTTTGGTAGACACTAGCATTAACACCTAGTTTCCCTAAAAAGTTTCCAAGTCAGTAGAGGAGAAATATGGGCCTCAGCCACAACCAAAATCTCTATCAAAAGAGGAATCGAAGGAGACATAGGCATAGCAAGGGATGGATGAGGTAAGTCATTCATGAAAATCAAAGTAGAGCTTTTTTACCTAACCTTGATGTGTGAGGGTAGGTCAATCCAAAGTTGCCTAATTGATCCTACACACATATCCTTTGCCTTGCCAAAAGTGGTGGTGGATGCATTAAAAATTACCTGGTGGTTGATCAAGAAAGAAGCAAGACAATTGGGTAAAAGGTCTAACTTGGTAGTCAACCTCCCTGTACCACTCAAAGACTATATCAAAGGCCTAGGCCTAAAGCCAAAAGGATATCAAAAAATTGAGCAAGCATGAAAATCCTAATAGATAAAAGTCGAGACTAGGACCAACCTCTAAAGTGTAATCTGACATAAATATGAGGAGCCACCCATGCGAGACACTCTAGTGAATAGAGAAGAGTGGACCCAACTAAAGGGTGAAGTACCTCCAACCTAAAAAATAAAGCATTGAGTCACTAAAGTCTATGTTGGAATATATTACATTATTTGGTACATGTTAATGTACCATATTGGGTACATCCTTAGTTTAGGAGAGAATATTATATTAGGGTTTGAGTAGTTACTTTATGCAATGTAATAAATGCACAAGTATTATTAGAATGTGCAATGATGTAAATGTGCATGTTGTCCATGTGTACATGAGTCTATAGAATAGGAATATGAAGAGTCATAGGAATATGGAAGGCCAAGAGTCACATCCATTATATATTTACCTTTGTATGATCATTTGGGACAAAGTGATAGAGAGAAGGTAGAGATCATTGAGTGGAGTAGTAGTAGATAAAAATTAGAGCATGTAAGAAATATGGAGAGTTTGAGACCTCCTTTTTTATCAATGTAATATTTTCGTGAGATTTCATTAATGGTTGTTTTATGAGTAGTTATAGAAGTTTCTCATGAGTTTTACATGCTTAGAATATTACCATTCTTATATATTTAATATTGCATGCTCATTTTATACCTTGTGGTTGATCTCTCATTAAGTATTAAGCATCAAAAGCTAATAGTCTGGGACCACGGTTCTAGCAAGATCTTTGATCGTACCAGTATGGGATAGGCACCCGATGCAAAGGCCAAGCCCTAACCCATTTTGGGCCCTTATAAAAAATGGTTATTATTACTCATGTATCTAGTCATTGCAAGACAAAAATGAGTTCAAAATAATAGTAGAAGGATTGATACCACATGTGCTTAAGGGACAAGGTCGTTGAGGTCAAGGCATGTATACCAACCCTCTTTGAATAAGTAATTGAGACCTTTTGATCGAAAGGACGATAATCATGATTTTCAGGCATAAGGAGTCATGAATGATGATGACATCCCTCATTGTCCAGACATAATGGATGAGTCCTTATATATCCTTCTATCATCAACATATCAATAGAAAGGGGGATAAAACTTCCAAGCCACCCTAGATGGCAAGGCCTATAAGATGAGATGTACCCCCATTATGGTCTTCATAAAGCCTCAAGCATATTTTCCTTTGAAACCATCCTTCGTTGATGTCCTTCAATACTACAAAATTCATAGGATTTTCCCCATTTAGACTTTGTGTCCAATGGATAAGGTGTAGAAATTAAATTTAACATGCTTACACACAATTCCATTTCTACTTAAATAATTCTATAGATCTACAGTCATTAGCAATAACAATGCACAAAAGACAACAATAATAGCAATAACAATAACAATAGCAATGGCATATGATAATAAGTACACATATTTATATTAATAATGGCATATATAGTACAACATTACATTCTACATTTTGCAAACCTATGCAGAATCCTCTTCATAATTGTATCCATAGCCTAACTGTGTCTAATTTGTTCTCCTCATCAACATTCTGGGAGCCTTCACTCGACCCACTAAAACAACTTCCCCTCAGCTCTAATTCACTATTTTCTTGATCCAACTGACTACTTGTCAGCCTCTAATGAACATCTCCCTTGTTGAACAATGCTTCTAGTAGCAACTCCTCTAACTGCACTACCTCATATAGCAACATTGTTGATGGTACTTTCTCAGACTTCTTTGACAACAAGTTCTCTAACGATAGTATCCATGATGGCAATATTCATGACAATAATCCTTGATGGCTCAGTCTCTAATAGATTAGGCTATGTCATATTAGTCTATGATGGATGACTTCAAGATGAATCAACTTAGATAGATTCATCTTGATGGATTGGATGATGAGCTCTAATGGATTTGTCCTGATAGATTCACTTAGATGAATTAATCATAATAGATGATCAATGAGTTCTAACATATTTGTCCTGACAAATGATGGGATTCTCTTAACAGATACGCTTAGACAGATCAATAGTACCTAATGAATAATAAGCTTTGATGAATTGGTCTTGATGGATGATTGGTTTCTCTTGATGGATTGGCTTAGACAAATCAGTCCTAACAAATGACTAATGAGCTTTGACGAATTGGTCTTGATAGATAGGCTCAGATGGATGACTAATGAGCTCTAACGAATTGGACCTAATACATAACAAGTTCCTCCTAACAGACTACTCTAGATTGATGATGGATTGCTTCAAAAGGATTAGTCCTAATGGCTCCTCCTCGGATGGCTTCTCCTCAAAAAATTTCTTAGATAACTCCTCCTCAGATGACTCCTCCTCAGATTACTCCTCCTCATATGAATCCTCCTCATACAACTAGTCCTCATATGGATCCTTTTCCATACGACTGTATTATCCAGACATCCTAGCCTCATCTATCTGATTAGGCTCTTGACAAAGCCCTATCATATGACTTTATTCTTGTTGACTACACTCATCTGTCTGGTGACTTGACTAACTATACTCTACCTTCCAATCAACTTGTTGATTGAACTCTATTGTTAGACCATCCTCTTGATGACACTCTACAACTTCCTAAACCATTTCAACTTATTACGAGAAGTCTCTCTCCTCAATTGAAACCAAATTCATTTATTCAATCAGGCTCATCAAGTTAACTATCTCATGTAGTTTCACTTCCTCAAATGTAATTGGCTTCACCACCTTTGCTTTCTGACAAATATTATAACCCTTCTCTAGTTGTTCAAACTCTTGATGAATCACTGGTTCATATTGCTTTGCAGTACTTTGACAGTCATGTATAAAATACCCCCACAATTGGTATTGCCAACATTGCATAATAGGTCTACCCTCACTATCATACTAAAGTCTCCGTTTACGAGTTATCTTATGGTTGTTATAAACTAGTTCACCAGTGGTATCCTTCTTGTGTACAATATCCCTTGGTGTTGCATATACTTATAGTGATGATATTGCAC
Source organism: Wollemia nobilis (assembly GCA_028583015.1). Taxonomy (NCBI): domain Eukaryota; kingdom Viridiplantae; phylum Streptophyta; class Pinopsida; order Araucariales; family Araucariaceae; genus Wollemia; species Wollemia nobilis. Next base: position 20,020,736 of record JAQPPZ010016888.1, read on the forward strand.
TCTCTAAGTCATACTCATCCTCAAAGTCATCGTTCATCTCTTCAAAGTCACTTTATTCCTTGAGTTATTGATCCCAACACTTTAGCAATGAACTACTCTCCTATCCAAAATCATCTCTCTCAATGTATAAATCAATCTCAATATCAGAATTGCTTTCATCCTTAGGGTCACTTTCATCAGTATTAATATTATGCCAATACTTCAATTTTTTTGCATCACTTTCCCACATCAAGGCGTATTTCAGATCCTCTTGATATGATGTCAAAGGGATCATTGTCATATTCTTTTGGGACGTAGGAAGAAGTCCATCTATGAACCATCTTCTCTTCAATACGTTTGATTAGTATTCCTTGAAATGGTCAAACAACCCACTCAAATTCTGATTGTATGAACGAACAAACTCGTTCTCACCCTATTTCATGTCATAGATTTCAATAATGACTGCATCATCAATGTCAAAGAATCAAAATTCTTGCACAAATGTATCACATAATTATTCCCAAGTCTAGTACTTGTTTGTAAGGAATTTTAGGTACCAGTCCATTACAAAGCCATGAAATATCACAGGAAACAACCTCCTCTAGGAAATATCTGCAGAGTCTTCATCTATATTTTGCATCATGTATGCACATTTGTTATGCACGTTTTATTGGATGGCCTTTTGTCTACATCGAAGAAAGTGGGATAACTCAAGGTAACTGAGTGGAAAGGTGGTCATTGAAGCCTCCTCTCCCTTGAGAGGAGCTCAAGGCTCAAAGGATGACCATAATCCTATCATCTTGGAAATTCCAAGTTGTGAAGCCCTTGCTATACTTTGAGGTTTCTTGACCCTTGCAAAGTCCACCCCAAAACTCATAGTAGGAGAGTGATAGAGGGTATAAGAGGAGAAGAACACCCAAAGACATGTCCACCTGACCTAGAAATTTGGTAGTCTTGATTATCATTGGGATTATGGTGAAATAGTAAGGGATGGACCTCTAAAAAAGGGCATCTTCCCTAATAATTCTAAAGGTAGAAACCACGACCTTCAAGGAGTGCATTGAAGAACATCTTCACCAAGGGAACATGTTAAGGATGCAAAAGAAGCCAAGTGTTGATTACCATCAGAACAATTGGACCAACCCATAGCGACCAGACATGAGGGAAGGAATGATGATTCGATTCCAATCTTGGAAACCCATCACAACCAAAAATATTTCTCTAGGCAACAACTGGTACATTCAAAATGGTGACATGACAAATGACCTAACGGACAACATCGAATCCAAGGTATTAATGATGAAGGGTCCTAGATGTCTAATCATGAAGATCTCCAACATAAAATAGCATAGCATAATGATTAATCAAACTATCCTACCAAAAACATTTATGGCTACAAATCCCCAAGGCCCCAAAGATCATTCATTGTTGATGTCGACTAGCCCAGAAAAAATTGAATTAAATCATTTTTAATTCCTACGCAAGTTTTGGGGGGAATTTTCCCACTTCTTATAAATAGCTTTTTCTTTCTCATTATAAAGGATTAAAAGCTAGCCATACCCATGCTTAGTATCTAGCTTCATATGGGGGTTTTCCTTCAGTATCTTTTGTATCATGGCCTAGCCTAAGCCTTGTATTGTTCTAGTTAATTATTTTTTGAGCCTCTTTTTTTGGCATGTATGTAATCTGACATTCATACGCAAGGAGTTGTGACTATTCCAGTATTTTTATCTTAGTTCTTGTGTGGGTGTTTTGTATGATACATGTCTTGGTAAATCATGTTCCTTGTGTGCTGTTATTTTTTTTTGAGAAAAAGGTAAAAAATTATTAAAAAAAACACAAGCTATACATTTACTATTGATAACATGCCTTTCTTGGCAAGGTTCAAAATGTGGCACAACTCTGTTCCTTTGACTGTCCAACTTTTAGAAGTTTTAGTCCCTACTAGATGACCCCTAAAGGTGTTCCATTTACCCTTTTCTTTTGAATCCATAGACTTCATCCTGAGTCTATAAAGCCCTCTTTCTATTCTTATCCTTCCTTTCTTAGTTCCCATATTGCAGTTGTTTCTAGAGTTGTCCATATATCTGCTTCATCCTCTGCCATCTAAGATTCTTCTTGGGTTTTAACCTGCTCTATATCTAAAATTTTCCTAATTAGAGTGCCCTATATTCTTTCCTCTGGTCTAAATTCCTCGTTGAAAATCCTGTTATTAAGTTTCAACCAAAGTTGCTTGCAGATGAAACCCAAACCCAAATCCCAATCTATCTTCAAGGTCTTTGATTGAATCTATAGGTCTTCCAATAGTCCCAAAAGTTGTTCTCAGTGAGAATGGGTCCTTCTGATTGACAAAAAATATTGTACCATAAACTCCAAACTGTTTGGGCATAAGGACACAAAAAATGAGGTGGCCCATTGTTTCCTCCTCTTGGTGACACATTACACACTAGTTGGGTCCAATAAATCCATGTCTCCTCATGTTATCCCGAGTCATAATACTATTACGTGCAACCAACCACATAATGCAAACAAATCTTTGGCCATCCTTTGGGTTGCTATAATTGCAACCAAGGGGGCTTTGGACCAATTTGAGTGCTTTGGATAAGCTTTCTATAACCTTCTTTGATATTATAAATTCCTAACTGGGTATGTCCCCAACCAAGTTGATCAAGTACATTAATCCTTGGACACTTTCGTCTATCCAAGATTTATTTTAGTTCTCTTTTCTCCTTAGCCCATTCTTCCCTCAACTCCTTTGGGACTTACCATTGACTAATATTATCTTGTAGTTGATCAAGCATTTTAAAATAGTGACTTATGAGATTCCACCCTTTCCTCTAAAAGTTTTCCTTGAGTCCTATTAAGTGGGGGTACTGATAAATTATGGGGGGAAATGTTCCCAAGAATATTCCCATAGTCTAGTAGTTTTGCCATCTCCCACTTTCCAGTATAACCCTTCGTTGATAAGTGATGCTCCTTTCTTTAGAGTTTTTCAAGTCTCTAATCCCTCTCCTAAAATTGGAAGATGAGGAAGATCTTTTGTATTTTGTGAGGGATAGTATTTAACTTTCAATACTTTACTCCAAAGTTGGTCAGGATGAGTTAGCCATCTCCAATACAACTTGGTTGTTTGTCATTGTTGTTCTAATTCCCAAACCTCCAACTTCCTTAGGCTTGCAAACCTTGTCCCAACTAACTAGTGCCCTTGTGTGGTTACCCTGCACTCCAAACCAAAGAAAGTGTCTCATTATATTGTCCAAATATTTTAGGATGCTCTTTGGGGCAGCCAAAACGAAGAATTTATACACTGGAATTGCTTGTAAAATTGATTTAAGCAATGTTACCCTTCCTCCAAAACTTAACCACCTGTAGGTCCAATGCAAAAGTTTCGAGTGGTTTCTATATGTTATCGATTTCCAGTATTTATTTTTGAGGCTCTTCTCTGTTAAGGGGATACCCAAATATTCTAAGGGCAGTGATGCCTCTAAGAATCTGAGGATGTGGGTTATCCATTCTTCTAATTATTTTATCACATTAAAAAAACCACTATTGGTTTTTCTTCATTTAGTAGTTGTCCAGTAGCCGCTATGTAGCACTCTAACATTTTTTTTGATATTGGTTGCTTCTCTTATTGTTTCTTCCCCCACATTCTTGTGTCATCCATAAATTTTAGGTGAGTAATCTTTATGTTCTTGCTTATTCTTACCCCTGAAATGGTATTCTCTACTTTTCTCTTTTGTATGAGTCTTCCTAAGCCCTCCTTAAAAATGATGAACAAAAATGGTGAAAGTGGATCCCCTTGACGGATTCCTCTAGAAGCTTTGAAAAGTTGGGATGGATTACCATTGATGAGCACTGAGAAATAAATTGTAGAGATGCATTCCATAATTCGTTTTATCCATTCTTCACTAAAACCAAATTTTTGCAGTATTTGGGCTAAAAATTCCCAACTTACTCTGTCATATGCCTTGGATAAATCTAGCTTAAGGAACATACCTTTGTTTCCCTTTTGGAAAAGCTCATAAATAGTTTCTTGTGCTATCACAACTCCATCCATAATTTGTCTACCTTGCACAAATCCCCCTTGTTCTAGAGATATTAACCCTAGTAAGATTTGTTTCAACCTATTTACCATCAATTTGCTTATGATCTTATAAACCACATTGCATAGAGTAATTGGCATATAGTTAGTGAGATTTTTCATATCTCCACCTTTCATGATGAGAGCCAAAAATATGTGATTCAAGGCTTTAAGGTCTTGTGCGTTGTTAGTTATGATGCATGTGTTCATTCAATTTGTTGTGGTACAGAGAGTCTTTAGAACTACATTGTCACCCTTATCTTAGGCTAAGTAGATTAGTTAGATTTAATTCCTTTCATTTACTTTCAGTCATTTACCACTTTTCTTCTAACCCTTTCCTTGGCAAAAACCCTAATGGATTAGTCTAGTCTAGTTCAAGAACTTTGTGAAGTGTCGAAGTTGACACCCAAATAAGCAATTGATCTTGTTAAAAAATCTTGAAGGTTGTTCGAAGGAGCCATGTCCCACACTCCTCAAACTTCCTAGGATTGACATCCCAAGTGAGGCTCATGCATCAGATGCACCTGATATAGAACTGCATCGTGGGTGGTCATGGTGCTAGGGGTATAGGGATCAATTTTAGTCCTCAACAAGGACCTTAGCAATTTAATATTAGCATCAAATATTTATAATTCTGATTTGAGTGGAAATGTGTTCACATGGACTAACACAAGATTAGGGGAGGACTTGATCTAGGTGAGATTGTATAGGGTTTTTCTATTCTTGGAGTGGTTTGCAAAAAATCATGAGCATACATTGACACCATTGCCAAGAACAGGATCAAACCATAACCCTCTTGTCTTTTGGTGTAGTATGGAGGATAAAGAGAAAAATAGCCCTTTCAAATTTAATTCATGTGGTTACAAAACCTAAGCATTTATGAGAAAATAAAAAGATGGTGGATGCATCCTATCTAAGGATCCAATATGTATGTGGTTGTTGGAAAATTGTAACATGTGGAGAGGGAAGTAAAAAAGTGGAACAAGGTCTTTGGAAACATTTTCTTGCAAAAGGAGTTGTTAAGGCAAGAATTGAGTAGTCTTGAATAAATAGAAACAGGATGGACCAAATCCTTTATAGTAGAGAGAAATTTATTCATGCAAAATTGCATACAATAATGGTAAAGGAGGAGACGAAGACAAAAGTCAAGGAATAAGTGGTTAATGGAAGGAGATAGGAATACAAGATTCTTTCATGTCTCTACCATAAGATATAAAATAGCAACAAGGATAACTAAAATTTAAAAAGAGGATGGAGAAGTAGTAAGAAAGGTAGATCAAATCAAACAAGGGGTAGTGGGTGTCTTCAGATTGTTGCTAACAAAGGATAGGGAAGATGATCATGAAGCTATGGAAGAAATTATTCAACATATCCCAAGGATTCTATCAAGACATTAATGCATAACTTATCAAAGAGGTGAGTGACGAGAAGGCATGGGAAGCATTCTTCTCATTATGAAAATATAAAGCTCAAAGACTAATGGATTTTAAGTGGGTATCTTCCAAGCTTCTGGAATATAGTGAGTAACGATGTAGTAGTAGCAATAAGAGAGTCACACCACTAAGAAAAAGTGTTAAGATAATACAATAATACTTTTCTAGTACTCATTCCAAATAACCCTGGGTTGAAGGGGTTTAAATACTTCGGATCAATTAGTCTATGTAATGCCATTTATGAGATAATATCAAAAGTGATTGTATTAAGACTAAAGTTTATGAGGTATAATTTTTATTTTTCTACACCTTAGGTATTGCATAGGTTTGTAGGATTTAGGACTTAGTCTCAGGGTTAATAAGCCATGTACACATGAATTGATTGTCGCTCATGTTAGTTTTGGTCTATGTCCAGGTGTCTTTTGTTTCGTAGAATAATAGGTTTCTCCTTATCATTTGTATTTGGATCAAGCCTTCGTTACGTAATCATTGGATCTATTACTGCTTTCTAGGATTATTATTTGTATTTTTGGGCTTATTTAAATCCTAAATTTTAATTTAATCGTAGCTTCATTTTTGCCACAATAGTTTGGTATCAGAGCGAGATATTTTTTGAGGTTTTGGGTCATTTCCGACCTCATTTGGTTTGGGTTATTTTTGACCAGTTTTCGTCCTATTTTAAACTCTTGTTCACTTCCTGCAAAAATTGTTGAACATTGTTTTGTTTTTGCAATTGTTACTACCAATTTTTGGATAGTTGCAAATTATTATCAACAATTTTTGTTTTTGTTGGCACCTTTTTGAGTTGAAAATTTTTTCCCTCGATTGGCAGAGATTTTCCTCATGAGCCAAGCCGCTGCACGTTGCTGACGTGCACCATTTCCCAAGGTAGTATTTCCTATGGTTGCTCCTGATACTTGTTGTTTCCCAAGGCTCTTGTGGTTGATTGTCATTTTTGTCGATGTAGTAGACACCACCAAAAAGAGGTTAGTCGATGTCAGGATTTCTGCAAAACCATCTCTACCACATTGAATGATTAATGGACACGTGATCGAACACTTCCACTATCGAGCCACAATTATTGTTCATGCATTCCAACCTTCGATGAGTTCTAACCCTATCGAGTGACGACGACCTCGATCCCTGCAGTCACAAACCGCTCGACAAGGATTTACAACATCATTTTTTGATCTTCATCCTTCTGATAATTTTTGTTATATTTTCCCTACCATGAGGAACTACAATGCGAATCAAATTGCCTATTTGCATATAATTTTTTGTTCTTCATGTCGCTCGATCAGTGGTCTACCTTTGACCTATTATTTTTGATTTAGGATGTAGATCTTATGTAGATACACTATGATTGAGATAGTTAAAGAACACTTACTCCCTTCAGCGTGAACCCTGTTCTTGATCCTCGTGTCTTTGATATATTTTTTTAGATCTACGCCAGAGATTCTCAACTGCACTCTGTTATTTCTACCACAGTGAATTTGGCTTTCAATCTTGTGTTGGATTGGTTCTCTGGTGTGACGAGAATCCTTCTATTTGCACTCCAAATGATCCTATTTACTAGTTTTTGATGTCTACCAACTCAAATATCGAGCAGAGTGGTTCACAATGATTGATAAGAGCCAGTCTTGGCTTTAGCATCATATCGTAGGACAGTTTGACTCACACAAAAAGCTGCAGAGAAACTGTAGTTCACATAACAAATAATACATAGTAAACCTTGATTATCCATCACTCACGCCCTTTGATCCGACCAATTGGGCCTTGTTACGTGGACTGTGCCTAAGGAGGTTTATATTTCAGTGCGAGTCAAAGAAAATATCCCACATTCAGTGGGTTAAAGGTCTTTTCAACCTTTATATAGGTGTGAGGTTGGAAATAAGTCATCACGTGTGTGGCTACCTATGCACTGTGTGGAGATAAATTACTGAGTGTGCATTGTTTGTTGTCGATGTGGGAAGTCTATTGACCGTGTTGACATCGTGCCTTGTAAAAGGTATCACTTGCATTCTTTGGTGTCACTTGCATTCCAACACTATTATTTCAAATTTGCCAACGCTTTCGTGCCCCATTTTGTTTTATTCCTTTTGCGCCCCATTTTGTTTTATTTTGGTAATATTTTCACCAATTCTGCCATTTGTTTTAACCCAATATAACATTGCAAAAAAGATTTAAAATTTGAAAATAATATCTGAAGCAAGAGGTGATTTCATTTTGCCATAAAAAAAAGGGGTTTAACTAAGTGCAATTCTCCTTTTTCCTAATTCCAATATATTGTAAAATTGTAATTTTTTTGCAATTAATTTGGGCAATTTATATCCCCATTTTGTAATCCTTTTTGCAAATTCTTGTTGGCGCCTACTTGGGGTCAAATGGCTATTGAATTGATTGAAAAAATGGTCCAACTTACACAACTTGTGAGTGTTTTGGCCGACAAGGTCACTTCCATAGATATTCAACCACAATGTGATGTTCCCATTTATGATGGCTCCTAGGATCTTGAAGTTCTCAAAAACTAGATTTTAGACATGGAAAGTTGGTTCGAATACACCAAATTGGAGAAGGCTTAGAAAGTTGCTTTTGCAAAGCTTAAAATCTCTAGCCTCACTAAGATCCTTGTCACTAATCGACAAAGGGTGCAAAATCCTATTGATTCATGGGATGAGTTGCAATGTGTTTGAAGAGTAGTTTTTATCCTTAAAACTACGCTAAATACCTTGAGATAAAATGTCTTCGTCTTCTCCAAACTTCTCACATGAGTGTTCATGATTATGTGTTGCAATTTAACAAATTGAGAATTTTGAATTCAGTGCAGGACTTTGCCATCCAACTTGTGACCAAATTCAAAAGTGGGTTGCAAGAACCCCTTTACAGGAAGTTGAAGTACAAAACCATTACTAACATTGACATGGCTTTTAATCAAGCCATTCTTGTAGAGGAGTTGCGAGAGTCATAGCATGGTTCTCGCTCTTCATCGTCTAGAGGAAATTCGAAGGCTTCAAATCAGTAATCCAAGGCAAATAAGTCTTCCTATTCTTCCTGTACTCATTCTCCCTCTTATTCCTCTTCCTTTTTTGCTTCTTCTTCTTAAAAATTTTGTTTTAAATCTCCCATGGAATGAAGTTTTTGTAATAATAAAGGCCATTAATAACATCAATGTTTTAAATTGATAATTTTGAAGAAGAAGTCCCTAGTTGTAAAGCCTTCACATGAGGATCCACAATATGGTCTTATTGAGGCTATAGGGGAACGAAAGGCATACAAGGAATTAGCAGGGTTGAACAAAGTGATCCTTATGAATACTTCTCAAGGTAATCATGAGAAATTTTTTGTGACCACGGTTCACCTAAGTGACACCTTCATGGTTGATTGTATAATCGATAGTGGCTCGCAAAAAAATCTAATTGTGAGGTCCTGTGTTGACAAACTAAAGTTGTCGATGGATACCCATCCACATCCTTATCATTTAGGGTGGAAGGATAATGGGATTTCATCCAACATCACACACACGTGCACAATGAATTTTGCTTTCAGTCCCACTTTTGTGGCCACAGTTGTGTGTGATGTAACTCCAATGGATTGTTGTGGGTTGTTGCTTGGAATAACCTATCAATACGATAGGAGGTCTATACATGATGGGCATAACAACACATACACTTTGCACAAAGATAATAAGACTTACATAATCAGAAGTACATAACAAATACCACACAATTTGATGTTAAGTTGTAGATAAGAACGTAAAATCATTAATAAAGCAAAGGAATTGGCACTCATCTTCATAAGACCAACTAATAAAAATATTCAAGCACCTAATCAGACACGTAACATGTATTATTTAGTTAATTCATTGCTTCAATAATATTCTGGTGTTTTCCAAAAAACATCATGCCTCCCTCTTGAAAGATAGATTAATCATAGCATTGAGATTATCCCAACAACTCCTCTTCCCAATGCTTCAATGTATAGATAGTCAATAGTGCAAATGGAAGAAATCAAAAAGCAAATTCATGATTTGTTGTCTAAAGGTTTCATAAGACCTAGCACTTCTCCTTGTGCTCCATCCATCTTGCTTGTGTTGAATAAATATGGTACATGGAGGTTATGCATTGATTTCAGGGCACTAAACAAAATAACAATCAAAAATAGATATCCACTTCCACTAATTGATGATCTCTTGGATCAGCTCCAAGGAGCTAAATTCTCCAAGATAGATCTCAAAAGTGGGTATCATCAAGTTAGAATTCAATTTGAGGATACTTGGAAAACAACATTCAAGACCAAAATGGGGCTCTTTGAGTGGCTTGTCATGCCCTTTGGTCTTACGAATGCTCCTACCATATTCATGTGACTGATGAATGAAGTATTCAGAGATTGTTTGGATATATTTGTAATCATATATTTGGATGACATTATTGTATTTTCTCATACTTGGAAAAGTCATCTAGAGCACTTGGAATCAGTTCTTCAGACTCTTGAGAAGAACCAATTGTATGCCAATATTTCCAAGTGTTCTTTTGGGTAAACTTCCATTGCCTATCTTGGATTTGTGATCAATGAGAAATGTGTTCAAGTGGATCCTACTAAAATTGAAGTTATCCTCAAATGGTAAACTCTTACTTCTATCATAGAGTTGAGGAGTTTTCTTGGACTTGCCAATTATCGATCACATGTTCATAGCAGGATATTCCACTATTGTCGCTCATTTACATCATTTGACAAAGATCAAAATTCAGTTTTAGTGGACAAAGGATCAACAAAAGACCTTTTAATACATTGAAATGCAAATTGTGTACTACACCTATTCTTGTTCTGCCAAATCTTGCTCAACCATTTGAAATAGAGACAGATGCATCACAGTTTGCACTTAGATCCGTGCTCAAGCAAAATGGCCATCTCATGGCCTATCATTCTGAAACATTTTTTGAGACCAAGAAAAACTATTTTACCTATGATAATAAGTTATATGCTTTGGTGATTGAGACCTTGGAAATTGAGAGAAATGATGGCGTCCACAGCTCCCTCTGCAACTATGAGCGAGATTCCCCAAGCCCCTTCTGGGGATCTGGAGCAAGGCGAGATTCCTCCCTCGAAGGATGCTCCCACAAACCCTGACCTAGATCCAGGTGGGCCAACTTACCTGGAGAAGGTATTAGGGACGGCTAAACCCGATCCCTTTGGTAACCCTAACCATCCCCCCGTGATCACCAATGGGGAAAATATGGTCCTCCCAGTCTCTCATGGCAGACAAAATCTCTTCAGAATCCCTCTTCCTGATCGAAAAGTTTGTGGGAGGGAGACCTAACATGGAATCCATAAGAATATGGGCCAGATTCAAATGGTGCATAGTAGGGAACCTTCAGATTGTGGCCCTCTCGCGAGGTTTCTTCCTGATATGCTTAAACAATCAGAATGACTATGCCCGAATCCTCATCGGGGGCCCTGGTTTTATGGGAGGAAAAGTCTATTTGTGACAAAATAGAAGCAAGATTTCAATCCCCAGACCCAGGATATCAATATTACTCCAATATGGGTTCGCCTCCCCGATCTCCCCATCCAATTTTTTCACGAGGACATCCTAGGGTGGATTGGAACATACATTGGGGACATGGTTGCTCTTGACCCTGCAACTAAATCCAGGTCTCGCATGGCCTATGCTCGAATCTGTGTCAATACCAACCTTGCTTCACAGCTTCCAACCCGCCTAAATCTCATCTATGGGGATTTTCACTAGTTCTAAGCTATCGAGTACGAAAATAAACCAGCATTCTACATCGAATGCAAGACCCAGGGACACCTTCGAGCTCAGTGCCCATCCCTCAAGCCCCAGTAGGAAGCACCAAGCTCTAAGGGTCCCCCCTCCCCAGTAGCACCAGATAGGAGAATGCTTCGACCGATCCAGAGGACCTGGCAATCGCATACTGACCAATGACAAAGGAAAGTAAGTCACTATCCAAGACCTTTCGTCCACCAACCCCTCTTTAGTTGCAAGCTAGGTATGTTCCATGTTCACATTTCCCAATAGATTTGGGCCCTTAAGCGGCTCTGATGATGAAGTTCTTCCCTTTGTTTCCCTCCCTGAGCTCCAACCCTCCACCATTCCCCACCCTCATCCCTCTCCCTCTAGGTTTGGGTCTTCCATCCCATTTTCCTCCCCACCACCCCCATCCCAGGCCGATCCCCTCTTGGACCCCTTGCTATGGATCAACCCTCACCCCATTTTGTTGTTGGTTTCCCCTCAGAAGAACCTCTTTCCCATTTCGAATCCAACCTCGACTCTCAGGAGGATGCTTTCAGTCCCACTCAGTCTAGGACAGATATTAGCTTTATCATCACCAGAAGCAGGAAAGGCCCCATTGATACAAGGGATGAAAGAAAAAGAGGTCGACCCACCATCTATGAGCAAAGTAAGAAGGACACGGATGACCAGGTTGCCAATGGAGTACATCTAACCCTAAGTTCAGCCTTGTTCACGCAGGTAAAGGATGAAACGAAAAATCCCAAAACTCCCTCCATTTCCACCAAGGGAGGCAAGAAACTTGCCAAAGTTTCTAAATGAAGATCCTCTCCTAGAACATCAGAGGGCTTAACAACATGAGCAAACAAATATTAGCTTGAACCGCCAGGAAAGAGTACAAACCCTCTATATTCATCCTTCAAGAAACGAAAACTGACGCTGACAAAACTCACAACGTAGTCCAAAAAATCTGGAAGTCTGGACAATGGGCTTCATCCCCAATGGAGGGATCTGCAAGAGGTCTGTTGTGTTTATGGGACCCTGAGAAGGTCGAAGGCAAAGTCATCTCTAGCTCCAGCAGAACCTTAAACATAATGTTTTATTGCAAAGAAAACAAATTCACTTGGGTGTTGTCCAACATCTACGCCCCAAATAATCCTATGGAGATATTCAACATGTGGAAGTCCATGTCCCTCATGAAGGATGCCTTCTCCCAACTCCCATGGATGATTGCAGGAGACTTCAATTCTCCTCTCTTCCATTCTGACAAGAAAGGGGAAGCTTCCTCCCCATCTAAAAGCATTGTGGACTTTCAGGCCTTTTTCGTTGAAAATGAACTCATGGATATTCAAATCTATGGCCACCAATTCACTTGGAGTAACAAAAGAGCGGGCGCTGAGCATATTCAGGTTAAGCTGGACCGATTTTTTCTCTCTCAACAGGCCATTCCCCTGTTTGGAGACACATCCCTGATCCCCCTTCCTAGGATTGGCTCTGATCACTCCCCATTCTTGTTGGAATCAAATAAGGCTCCATCCTTCCCAACCCCATTCAGGTTTGAGAATATATGGATCTAACACCCAGATTTGAAACAACAGATTGAAGATTGGTGGATGACTCTTGTCCTTGGTTTAGCTATGTCCAGAGTATCTCATAAACTTAAGATCATAAAATATAACCTGAAAACCTAGAATAGGGAAGTCTTCGGGGATATTTTTGATCTCAAGGAAAAAACATTAAGCAAACTCAAACATCTAGAGCAGCAAACTCAACATGATCAATGGACTCACCAGCTTAGGGAAGAAGAAAAGCAATTGCTCGTCGATTATCATAACATCCTAGCCAAGGAGGAGACCTTCTGGCACCAAAAATTTTGAGCCCTATGGATCAAAGAGGGGGATGCCAATACCAGGTTCTTCCATGCTTCCACTCTGCATAATATAAGCACTAACAAGATCATAGAACTTACCTTAAGGGATGGCTATATCACTCAGAACATCATCCGGATCTGAGAAGAAGCCGCCACCTTCTTCAACAACATCATGGGCTCTAAAATCCATCCAATCTTGTAGCCCAGGATGCCCTGCTTGAAAATATTCCCCTCTTGGTCACCCCTGAGATGAACAAATCCTTGATTCAACCCCTCTCTGAGAAAGAAATCAAATGTGCTTTATTCTCCATGAAAGCTGACAAGGCTCCTAGGCCGGATGGGTTTCCCCCTAGGTTTTTCCAAACTTTCTGGGACATAGTTTAGAAGGATTTGAGTGACGCCATCAAGCAGCTCCAGAAAACCAAAATCATCCCTCGAGGAACAAATTCCACATTCATCGCCTTGGTTCCCAAAAACCCCCAATGCAAATCCATGAATGACTTTAGACCTATCAGCCTCTGCAACATCTTGTAAAAAATCCTAGCCAAATCCCTAGCTCTTAGGCTCAAAAATATTCTTCCCTTCATTATTGATCCGTGCCATGGAAGCTCTGTCAAAGGCAGATTAATCACCGACATCATCATATCTCTTCATGAAACCCTCCATTCATCAAAGTGCAATAAGAAAGCAACCATGTTTCTGAAACTAGACATTAGCAAGGATTTTGATAGGGTGGACAAGACTTTTCTTCTCAAAGTGCTAGCTCGTTTTGGCTTCCACTCAGATTGGGTTCACCTCATAAAGGGATGCATCACCTCTCCTTGGTTCTTAGTTCTGGTCAACGGGTCTGCTGCAGGTTATTTCCCTAGCCTCGGAGGGATCGGACAAGGAGATCCCCTGTCCCCCTTCCTCTTCATCATTTTGGTTGAATCCCTAGGCAGAGCTTTCAAATAGGTCATGGCTTCGGGAGGCATGTCAGGTATCAAATCTTCTTCCAACTCTCCCCCCTTGTCTCACCAATAGTTTGTGGATGATACTATTGTTGCAACTTTGGCCTTCGTTGTCCAAGCTAAATCCATCAAAGGAATCCTTGATACCTATGCTTCTGATGTAGAGCATGATATCAACTATCTCAAGAGTAATTGTTACTTCCTAAACACTTCAGGTAATAGACAAAGGAAAATTGCTTGTATCCTCCAGTGTTGTATCGCTACCTTCCCCACCTCCTACCTGGGTCTCCCTTTGTTCACCATGAACCCGAATGAATCGATGTGGGATAATGTCATTGAAAGGATCAATCGTAATCTTGTTTCCTGGAAAGGCTCCCTCCTATCCTAAGCAGCCAAAGCAACCCTCACGTGGCAGTCCTCAAAAGCATCCCGGTCTACTTCATTTTAGTCTTCAAAGCGCCTGCCTCAATTCATTCTAAAATTGAGCAAATGCAAAAAAGTTTTCTGTGGGTCGGCCCAAAAAATTTGAAGAAATTCCACCTTGTTAGTTGGGACAAAGTATGCCAACCCAATAACTGAGGGGGACTTGGCATGAGGAGATCAACAAACATAAACATTGCCCTGCTAGCAAAACAGGCATGGAAGTTGTTCATCAACTACAAAGCAGAATGGGTCACCATTGTCCAAAGCAAATATCTCAAAAACTTAACCCTTATGGATAATAACATCCCTACAAATGGATCAACCTTCTGGCGAGGTGTTATCCTAATGAAACCTCTTATCCTGAGAGGGACACGATGGAAGCTTGGCTCAGGTGCTTCCATAGACTTTTGGGAAGACACGTGGTTGAAAGACAAACCCCTCAAGGATTTGCCTGAGGTGTACAGACTTAGACCAAGTCTCGAAAGGATATGGGGAAGCAAAGTGATGCATTACATAGATAGGGGCACATGGAAGATTATCCTCGAGGACAACAAGCACCTCTTGCGGGCCGGTAAGACTTTGTCTAAGATGCTGAGAACCACCATCATCCCTACCATAGTCTCCCAATACTACCCCATCTGGGTGGGAATTGATAGTGGGGATTTCATGGTCAAGTCTGCCCACTCCATGTTAGTCAAATAACGAGTCCCCACCATTCCGTTCAAGTTAGTTTGGGTTAAACGCCTCGTCCTAAAAATTGGTTTCTTTGCATGGACAACCATTCAAAACAAGGTCCTCACCACAGATAATTTTATGAAAAGAGGGATCCTTGTCCCTAACAGATGCCACCTCTGTCTATCCAACTATAAATTCGTTGACCACCTCCTTTTAGAGTGTATGTTCACTAGGGAGGGCTTAGACCAGTTGTTCACCACCTTTCAAATCCATTGGGCCCACCCTAACTCCCTATTGGACATGTTCATTCAATGGCCTGCTCCCTTCAGAAACCCCAAAGTAGCTTTTCTGTGGAAAATTTGTCTTCACCATTTCATTTGGCAATTTTGGCTTGAACGCAACCACAGGATCTTTTCTTCTGCCCTTTACAACTCCACCTCCTTAGCCACCAAAGCCATCTCATTTGCCTCTAAAAACTCCCATCTCATCCCCTGGTCCAGCTCCCCCTTGAGCAAGAATGAGGCTGACATCATCAATTCCCTCAACACCCCCATCCCCACCTTACTCCCTCCCTCGATCCATCCCAGAACTAAAGCTCGCTGGCTTCCCCCTATTGAGGGATGGATAAAAGTAGACTTCGATGGCGCATCAAAAGGAAATCTCGGGCTAGCCACGACAGGGGGAGTGATTAGGGATCATAGAGGAAAGATAGTTATGGCATTTGCAAAGAATATTTATCATCAGACCAACAATGTGGTCGAGGTGTGGGCCCTGTGGTAAAGTTTGCACCTCATCAAAGGGTCATGTGCCAATATCCATGTCGAAGGGGACTCTCTCAATATCATTGGCTACCTCATTTTAAACAAAGTCCCTCCATGGAATATCATATCCCTTATCTAAGAAAGTAGAAAGCTTTTAAATCAGCATTGCCATGTGGAAGCCAGTCATACTTTCAGAGAAGCCAATCGACTTGCGGATAGGCTGGCCAACTTGGGCTTAGGGAAAACACCCATCTTCATATGGCAAGACTCCTTCTCGCCAAATGTCCTTCAAATTATGACGTCAAACAGCCATGGCAAGTACTCCAAATCCATCCACCCTAACCAATAATTTATTATTTCTATAATGTGCAGGATTTACATTGGGTTTTCCATTATCCTAGAGCCTCGCGATGTGTGCTCCAACACCCGCTGATGATTAGCTGCCCCGCTGGTTCTCATCGAACAAAGTCAAAGTGTGGTTTTCCATCCATAGTTTCCCAACGCTCTTTTCTAGCGACCTTTGCCATGTTTCCAGCCGTACCCCCTTTCCCCTCCATGTTTCTTCCCATGCCTGCAAACCTCACCCAAGTTTTCACCTCCACCTATGCAGATATGGTCCCTAGGATGCCCCTTAATCCCTGCCATCCCCGACGTGGCATCCCCCCATCCACCTGTCACCCATCCGCAAGGCCCAACATGATTTTTTTGCCTCCCCCAACCTATTTAATTTCCCTTTTCAGCTCAGCCTACGACACTCCCTTCTACAAGTTTGTTCTGTGGGTCTCATCCACCACCACTCTTCCTATCCCCACCTCTGCCACCATGGCATACCTTGAACCGAGATCTCTCTAGTTGGACAACATAACATCTGCTTACCTACATGGCGCTCAACTCACCACCCTATTATCAAAATTTTGTGGAGCTAAGGATGACATCACGAAGGACTTTGTTCTCATGTGGTCGAACAACCATGTCTGTGTTAGGAACCTACACTTCAAGGTCACTCTAAAGATGATTGGTGAGATTATAGAGCTGTCAATTGGAGGGCATTTTGTCTGACGAGACAAACATTGCTGGGAACCAGAGTTGGAAGGCTTCCCCAACTACCAGAACTTCTCGTGGGATGGCCATGCGCTGGATCGTCAATCCCTTCCCCCCCATTCCCAATTGTTGCCATTCTCCTCATTTAGTACTTAGTCTACGATGATCCCAACAAGCCTATGGCAAGCTTCCACCTTGACCTTGTCAACCATATTCGAGGTTATAGACCCATGAATATTCCAGGGTTTCTTTATCGGTCTATGCGTCTCTCTATAGTCGTTTCTCGCAAGAAAGGTACCCCCCTACCCACCAGGGGCTTTTCATTGTTATCTTCTATCATTTTTTGGCTAATACCCCCATTGCAACCACCCCTTTGCAAGATTCCCCCCTTTTCCCAAGCCCCCCAAAGCCCTGATCATTCCATCTCGAGCGAGCTTATGGCTAGCGATGGAGTTCCCAGCACCCCGACCTTCAAAAAAGGTGTTGTTGTTGCTTCCCCATCCATTCCATCTTTGTCCCCTTCCAAACCCATCCCCTCTCCCCCTGCCCCCACTCCCTCCCCTTCCAAGCCAACCCCTTCCCCTTCCAAACCCGCCCTGCCCCCGTCCAAAACCACCCCCCACTAGCAAGAAGCCTTCGATGGGAAAACATAAAGCTAAAATCGAAGAAGCGACAACCCCTGTCCGTAGGTCCTCCAGGGCAAAGAAGCCCAAAACAGAATCCAGTTAGAATTATCCTCTGGAAATTGAAGACCTTACTGGGGACTCAGCCCCCACTTATGGCATCTCCAACCGTCTCACTCGGATGTTTCTTCGAAGTTTCATCATCGCCTTTGAAAGCGCTAGTGCCGCTCTAAAGCATGCCCTCCAGCAGAGTGTCGACCATCCTAAAGAGGACATCACAGAGATTGAGCCTTGAGCTACTATAGGTTTGTGGGTTTTTTGCATTTTTTTTAGGTTTGTTAGGGTTTTTGATGCAATGTTTGGTGATGTCTAGTGTAGTGTTGGGCTAACCACCCGGCTGGGTCTCCTTGTGTCAGCCCCTACGAAGGCTCTAGTAAATATCTATGGATTATTTTTGGTTTGCTTCAATACCCCTTGCGAGGGCAAGCACCACCTGATTACCAGCTTCTACATCCCCTGTGAGGGAATTTTGGCAAACATATCCCCTGCACGGGATTGGTTAGATTGTTATAGACTGATCCCTCCTAGGCATAGGATTATGCAATATGAATGTACTTTCAATCTGATGAATTTTTTGTATATCTGGGAGTGGGACCCAGTTAAAACCCTCTGAAATACAACTAAAACATACCAAAAAAAAAGTTATATGCTTTGGTGTAGGCCATAAAGTATTGGAGGCACTATCTTATAAGTAAATAAACAATAATTCACATAGATCATATGCCACTTAAGTTTCTTCAATCTCAAACCAAAATTGAAGAGGCTAGACACATGAAGTGGGCATCATATTTGTAGCAATTCCATTTGGTGATTAAGTACAAGAAAGGGTAGAATAATGTAGTTGCAGATTGTTTGAGTCATCCACCATCAGCCCTTGCCTTGACTGTTGTGACTATGTCCCATATTGGCTTTCAAACTTGGCCAACATAGTATCCTTTGGATCCTGACTTTGGCAAAGTTTTCCAACAAATTTCACATCCTTCATCTTCAAATTTGAGAGCCCTTCAAGACTTTCACATCAAGGATGGCATGTTGTACAAATTGGATAAACTTTGTGTCCCTCGTGAGCATAAGGAGTCTCTCTTGAAAGAGGCTCATTCCACACTCTATGGAGGATATTTTGGCAAGCAAAAGACTCTTCATCACCTTCAATGATTCTTCTTATGGCCTCACATGCAAAGATATGTTCTTCATTTCTTATGACAATGTGTCGTCTATAATTATTCCAAATAAACTAACAGGAAATTGGGTATGAGCATGCCTTTGCCCATTCCTTCTCATCATTGGAAAAGCATTTCCATGGACTTGTTGAGTGATTTTTCGATGACAGTAAGGTAGCATGATTGTGTCTTCGTGATTATGAACAAATTCAGTAAGATGGCCAAATTTATTCCATGTCGTAAGACGAGTTCTGCACAGGATTTAGTCTAGCTCTTCTTTGAGATAGTTTGGCACTCTTTTGGTCTTCCAACTAACATTATTTGTGATAGTGACTCGCGCTTTTGTAGGTCACTTTTGGATATCCCTTTCAAAGATCTTGGGAGTATCCCTTAACTTCTATATTGCCTATCATCCTCAGTACGATGGGTAGACAGAGGTAGTTAATCGTACTCTTGTTTAGATTTTGAGGATCTACCATCATTCCACTCTTACTAAATGGTATTTAAGCGTCATTCATATAGAACATGCCTACAACAGGGCCATTCACAGTTCTACTGGGCACTCTCCATTTGAAGTCTATTTTGGATTCCAGCCTTTGGCTCCATATGAGTTACCTTTATATTTGCCCTCACCAGCTACCATGCACATTCAAAAGGAACAAGAAAAGGTCAACTATTTTGTTCAACATTTGCAGAGCCTTCAGTCCAAAGTGGTTTTGATTCTTCAGAAGACTCAGTAAAAGTAGAAACATCAAATGGATAGACACTGCACTCCTCATCACTTTCAAGTTGGTGACAAGGTATGATTTTATCTAGATAAACGATATTTTGTGGACAAGGTACATAGCAAGATCAAACCACTTTGTTATGAACTGTATACCATTGTTCAATATATTTTTGAGAATACCTTTCGCTTGGATCTTTCAACTCATCTTGGCATTCATGATGTCGTCAATGTCGATCTTCTCAAACCATACTATGATTCCACCTTGGAATCCACTCCAACTATCAGTCATCCTATTGATGTGGTTCCTGATGCACAACTTTAGCTTGTCATTGATACACTCTTTGATACGAAGACTCGACAAACTCGCCAGGGTAGTTATACTTCATATCTTGTAGCCCGTCGTGGCCAACTTCCACATTAGGCTCGTTGGATCTCTACTCACCAAATATCCTAGGATTTTCCCTCTTTGTTAAAAGCATTGGAGTCCAATGCTTCTTTTGTTGGGATGAATGATGAGGTCTAATTTTTATTTTTCTACACCTTAGGTATTGCCTAGGTTTGTAGGATTTAGGACTTAGTCTTAGGGTTAATAAGCCATGTACACGTGAGTTGATTATGTTGCTCATGTTAGTTTTGGTCTATGTCCAGGTGTCTTTTATTTCATAGAATAATAGGTTTCTCCTTATCATTTGTATTTGGATCAAGACTTCATTGCGTAATCCTTGGATCTATTGTTGCTTTCCAGGATTATTATTTGTATTTTTGGGCTTATTTAAGTCCTCAATTTTACCACAAAAAAAGTATATTCTCCTAGAGATCATTGTAGAGTAGCAAGGGGGCTTTGGAAAGGGTAGGAAGATTTTAGATGGAGTAATCACACTCCATGAGACCATTCATTTAGTTAAAATTAGTAAAATGGAGGGAATGTTGTTAAAGCTTGACATGGACAAAGCTTATGATACGATCTCATGGTGTTTCCTAGATAAAGTCCTCAAGAAGCTTGGTTTCAATAGATGTTGGAGAAGGGTTAATAGTTTCTATGGAGGACCTAAATTCTTGGTTACAGTGAACAATTCTTTAGTTGGGTTCATTGGAAGCAACAAGGACTTAAGACAATGTGACCTTTTGTCATCGTATCTCTTCGTAATAATGGTAGAATAATTGAGGTGTATTGGATTAGCAAAATAGATGGGAACATTAAGTGGATTAAAACCATCTATGTCTATAGAAGGTATTATTCACAAACAAATTGTGGATAACACGATTTTTTTGGGGAGATCATTTGTAGTTGAGGCAAAGGAATTTAGGAGGATATTAAATTTCTATGAAAATGAATCCTAACAAATGATAAATATGGACAAGAGTATGGTGTTTTTTTATAAATTCTATGGAGAATTGGCAGAGAATAATTGTGACAAAGGTTGGATGTAGTGTTTCAACTCTCCCTTCTATTTACTTTGGAATGTCAATGTTCAAGAGGGCAAGCAAGATCAAGCATGGAATGTGCTAATTGACAGGGTTAAGAATAGGTTAGTTGGATGGAAGGGGAATTTGATGAGTCTGACAGGCAGGTTATAGTTTCTTAAGAGTACTCTCCAAGCAATACCTATACAATTATTATTAGTTTTTAAGATCTCACTTAAAGTAGCTAATACAATAGAAAGTATTTAGAGGAGATTCCTTTGGTTAGGACCAAAGGAGAATAGTATATTTTTACTTGTAGCTTAGGAGAGACTTTTTAATGATAAATCAAATGAAGGTCTTGGGCTTAGAAGAACAAGGGATATGAATAAGGATTTGGAAGCAAAGGGAGAATGGAGGCTAGTGAAGGAGGGTCATGCCTTATGGGCAAGAATACTAAGAGATAAATACCTTGACAACCAAGATGATCGTATATTTTTTACCACACTAGAGTTGTATCAGGGATCTTCATTGTGGAACCACATAGTAAAGGGTAGTGAGATGCTATGGAAAGACATCTAAAGGAAGGTAGGGAATGGTCTGTCTATCCACTTCTAGGAAGATGTGTGATTGGGAAAGTACCCTTTAGTAATGGATGAAGAGTTACCAAGAATCAGAGTAGATTTCAAACACAGTTATGAGAATATGGTGAGTGATTATTTGGCTATAAAAGGAGGAGATAGAAGATGGAAGGAGTTGAGCATCCATAATCAACACAAGGAAGAGTTATAAGATAACTAAATTGAAAGCTTATTATGTAAGCCCCAACTTGGTTGAGGGTACAATAGTATGGGGAGCTACTCAGGAAGGGTCATTCATTGTTAAATCAACCTATGATCATTCAATTGAAGTTCCTAGGAGGGATTTCAATGGGATTGATTATGGGGAAGGAAATAAATACCAAAGTTAATCATTTTATTTTGGTTGGTGGTCCAAAACAAGGTTTTAAAAGTAGATAACCTACATAATAAGGGTTTTTAAGTCCCTAAAAAATGTTACCTTTGTGAATCTCATGAGGAATCAATGAGTCTCATCTTTTTGGAATGTAAATACTCCTTCAAAATATTGTATGATATAATAAAGAAGATGGGGGTGGTTTGGGTGCTGCCTCATAATATGGTAGATTGGATAGGATAGTGGGAGAAGCCTTTTAAGAGCCCAAGACTAAATCAAATTTGGAATTCGATTCCTTTATGTTATGCATGGGGAATTTAGTTGGAGAGAAATAATAAGATTTTAAAGGGGAGAAGAGATCTACAACTAGGAAGAGAGAGTAGATCATAACAACCATAGTGGATAATATTAAAGCATTGAAAGTGCATGCGAGTCTAGAGTCATTGAAATAGTTAAAATTAAGTGAACATTTAAATCTAAGTCTAGTTGGGATGAATGACAATCCTTGAGGAGACTTGAGGAGCTTGATCAAGTGGCAACCACCAAAACAAGGATGGCTAAAGCTAAATTTTGGTGGGCATTCTAAAGGCACTCAGAGAAGGCTAGAGGAAGAGTAGTGCTAAGGGATAACCAAGTAATGGTGATCAGAGCGATGAGTGAGTACTTAGTTATTATGACAAATCATAAGGCTAAAGCTATAGTGGCTTTGGTGGAGTAAATATGGTAGTTCAATTGGGTGCTAAGAAATTAATAACTAAAGGAGATTCATGAAATATTGTTAACTACCTCAATCAAAGGGTGGTGGTGAGTTGGAGAGTAGTAGCCATAGTAATAGATTCACTAAGATCCCTGAATTCACTAGAAGCATTTGAGGTGGTACATGTGTATAAATAAGTAAATTGGGTGGTTGATTGGCTAGTCAATTAGGGAGTTCTTATAGAGGAAGATAAAATATGGATGTAAACAAATGGGATTCATCCAAATGTTATCTAGTTAGTGGCAAAGAAGGGATAAAATATAGAAAATCAATTCATTAGGTGGAAGTTCCAATTTTCAAAATGTCCATAGTAAAATTGTTTTCTAGAGATTTTTGGACTTGTTTGCTGAGGGTTTCTTTTTTTGGATATCTATGGGATTTGTCTACTTTCATCCATAAGAAGTTGATAAATTTGTCAATTTGGGTTTCTAAGGAATTTGTCTACTCAGGGTTCCTTTTTTTGGAATTTATGGATTTGAAAATAAAGGGTTTAATTTTTTGGAGATTTGTGGATTTGTCTACTGAGGGTTCCATTTTTTGGAGATCTATAAGTTTTTCTATTGAGGGTTTTTTTTTTTCTAGAGATCTATGGACTTGTCTCCGAAGGGTTCCATTTTTTGGAGATCTATGTACTTGTCTATTGAGGGTCTAATTTTCTAGAGATTTGTAAATTTGTGACTTTTTGGATGCATTGTGAGGTTCCTAGTGATAAATATTTTGGTTTGGATTTTTGTGGGATTTTTCTATTGAGGGTTCCATTTTCTAGAGATCTATGGATTTATCTGCTTAGGGTTATATTTTTTAAATATATAAGGATTTTTTTGTTGAGGGTTCCATTTTTAAGAGATATGTGGACCTATTTGCTAAGGGTTCTATTTTCTAGAGACTCTTCAAAGATATGAATGTAAATAGGATGGTAATGAATGTAAATCTATAGAGTTTTGAAACAAGGTAGTTCAATGTTTTGAATGTCTTGTAGCCTTTAAATATGAGGCTTTTTGGTTGGTAAGACTAGACAAACTAGTCTAGGATTGTAAAAGGGTTCGAGCCCTTTCAAAAACCTAGATTTTACCCTAATAAAAAAACATATCAAATATTTGGATGCATAAAGTGCAGCAAAGATAGTATTATCCTTGATGTCCATCAATTATTATTTGGAGCCAATAACTTTGATAGAAATGATTCATGCCAATGTTGTTTAGATATGTGTCAACATGACTTAATGATAAATGTAATATTTTGATTTTATGGAAATGGCCCCAGTAGAAGCCACATATAACTCATTAGAAAAATAATAATGTCAAATATTAGGGTGTGGTTGAGAGGGAAAAAGTGTGAAGAAGGGGTTGAAAGTGTCAACAACTAGCAATCATGAAGTCAATGTGGACATGTATTAATTACATTCTTTAAAGTGTCGGGGAAAATGTTTATATTTATCTTGTATTTGTTTCAAACTAAATAGTTTTTTTTATAGTTATCTTGGTGTGCTTGGATTGTGAGGATCCCACTAGAATTGATAGATTTGCTCTAGGAGAAATATTCACCGATAGAGAGACAATGATAGAGGTAGAAGTAGGAAGTCAAAGGCAGATACAAGTGGTGGAGGTAGAATCCAAAGGTAGAGGAAAAGAAAAAAGTAGAGAGGTAGAGGTAGAGTCAATTGGTGGATATAAATTCAAGGTAGACTCAAATGATGGAGGTAAATTCTCGTGTAGTTGATAGATCTGGGTGCATATGCAAAGGTTCTTTTTGGCAAGATCATAGTGCAAACAAAGGCAAGATTACTAAAAAGACAGACAAAACCATAAAAACCTTCAAACCCAAATACCTTATTTCTTGTTCTCTTGCAATTTTATTTTGTGGTCTAAAAGTTTGAAAGTTGAAAAACACATTTGGTGGGGCCAAGTCTAGGTTTTGACAAACTAAGATCCTTAACATTTGAGTATATGTTTACTAGGAAAAATTGAATTAGGCAATGGCAAACCCATAACACAAAGGAGACAAAGGAAAAATAGATGAGATTGACTTGAATATATCAATTGATACCATGTCTAGCCCATATCATGATAGATTAATAGTTTTAGAACACATAGGGTCCTTGCAACATGATATTGAATTTATCACAATCATGAGGGAACACCAAAGCCTCATCATGGAACAACAAAAAAGATTTTAAAATAAGTTATTCAAAATAATATATTGGAGACATCGTTGATAGAACTAAAATCCTCCACTAGCATGGGCTTGTGCAATACTAATGATTCTATAAATGGACCTCATCTTCAAATTGAATTGTAGATCAACAAAGAAAAAAATGAAGACAGTTTATTACAAATAAAAGAAATTCAAACAACGATTACAAACATGATGATAAACAAACAAGAATCGCAAAACAAATTAAAGGAGACTAGATCATGGGCACAAGTGGTAAGAGATGCAATAATCAAGTCAAAGGAACAAAGAGATTTAATAGAGAAACAATTCAGAATGCAATTGTTAGAATAAAATGAAAGATAAAATAGGTCGATAAACATCATCATTGAGAAAATAAAAGAGCAAGGAGAACAAGAAAACATAACTAAATTAACAAGGGATTTTCTTTTTAATAAACTTCATTGGAATGGATAAATTCATCAAGCATGTAGATTGGGAAAAGTAAGGGAAGACATGAGAGTAGACCAATTCGAGTCATAATGTTCAGTATAGGAGATAAAAGGTAGGTTCTTTGAAACAAAGGATTGCTACAGGGTCACATTTTTACCTGGATGAGGATCTTACTCCTATGCAACAAGAAGATATGAGGGTTGAATGAGAAAAGGTAAAGACAACAAGGAGTGAGGGTAAAAAGGCATGGCTGAAAAATGGGAAAACATGCATTATAAATGAAACAAACTAAAATAAATAGAAAATTAGGGCCTACTGGGAACACTTAACATTGGTGATTTGGAATTGTCATGGATATCCATGGAGAAGAGGTCTTGGTGTAGGGCCCATAGCTAAAGCAAATCATATATTTGTACTAATATAAACACATAAACATGATGGATATAAAATTATAGATTACAAAAGATAAAAATGATATCAATATGGAATAAAACAACATAAAATAGAAAAGGATTGGAGTAACAATACTAATTAAAGAGTCCTGGGGTAGACTCATACAGGTTGATAAAGAAGATCCAAATAAACAATATATGGATTAGAATCACATACAATGACAAATTGATTAGTATTGCATCTTGTTATTTTGCTCCACAAAAATCGAAGTTTTATAATAAACATGGCTTAGATCATGAAAATCCATATATGGAATTTGCAAAAGATGTCACAAAATATAAAGCTTGGAGAGGTGGTTTTAGTGGGTGAATTTAATTTTAGGATAACAAAAAGACAAGCAAGCTCTTTAAAGAATAGTAAAGGCATAGATGATAATAGGTCATGGCTAGAAGAAGAGGTGGATCACTATTGGTTAAGGTCCTCAAATGATACTCAAGGATCCATCACATATTATGGAGAACTTCTTAAACTATGTAGCATAGAGGGATTGATCATCTGCAATGGCATAAATATATGGTAAAAATATGGAAAATATACATGTCAAACACATAATAGACAGTGTAGTTAGTTATGCTATTTTCTCACCAAACTTCATTTTAAGGATAAACGATCTAGAAATTGAAGTAGTTCCCATGGAACTAAAATCTTATCACAAATCTGATGTACATAAAGATCCAAATGCAAAAAAGTGGGTAAGAAGAATATCTTCAAGTAATTGAAGGAAAGACAATAGGAAACATCTATATGACATAAAAAATTAGAAAAAATTAAAAACATCACTCAAGTAGATTATGCAAAGAGAGGAAAGAAAGAGGACGTATATTTTTCAAACTTATACTTTTGATAGTAGTGAATTAATGGATATAATTAGAGAAGCCTTAGAGTCATCCAAAAAGTTAAAACCCAGGAAAATAAAGCATGAAAGTTTCCTTGTAAATCCATGGTATGATGAAGAATGCAAAGTAGTAAGGAGAACCTTGAAAGAACCAAACAAAGAGAAAATAAATAACAAGATATATAAATAGCTAGTGAAAACAAAAAAGGAAGAATACATAAGAGCAAGGCAAAAAGAGTTGATATATCTTGCAAAGCATAGCCCAAGACAATTTTAGAAAGAGCTACAACAAAGCAAAAGATACGTAAAAAACAATATCAAAAGCAAAGAATGGTTGTAGTATGCTAAACAATTATATGAGAGAAACCAAGAAAAATATACCTCTCCTATAATTGACATAACCGAGGAACTTTTTTCTTTGAAAGATGTGAAGGAGGGCATTAAGAAAATAGCAATAGGTAAAGCTCAAGATATAGATGGTCTGTAAGCTAAACATCTCAATTGTGGAGTTGACATCTTAGCACCACACATGTAAAATATTTTTAATAACATCATTAAAGGAGGCTTTCCAATAGAATGGAAAGTCAACCTAGTCATACCATTGCATAAAAATGGAGACACCATCAATCCTTCAAATTATTGCACCATCATGATTAATCTTTTTTTTGCAAAATTGTTTGGTAGCATAGTAGAAAGCAAAATTAGTTGGTAGAAAAGAAAGGAAAAAGAGCAATAAGGCAAGCATGGTTTAGACCAAAGTACCTAATGATAGATCATTGCATTACTTTAAGGCACCTAATAGAGAGGATATGAAATGAAAAATGATAAGTTAATTGTTCTTTCATGGACTTAAAAAATGCTTTTGACACAATACCCAAAGGTAAATCACGGAAAAGAATGAAAGAAATTGACATACCAACCAACTACAGAGCAACTATACACAAAATTTATGATCAAGAGTTGGCAAAAATTAGAACTCCAAAAGGACTATTAGAGTGTTTTGAGAGTGATATCAAGGTGAAATAGGGTTATCCATTGCCACCTACTTTATTTAGTCTTTACATTCAAAAATTGGAGGAATTGGTAGAAAGAATGGGAGGAGAGGGAATACAATTGATTAATTATGCAGCAAAATTTCTTCTCTATGTTGATGACCTCATATTGATTGACAAGATACTTGAAAGTTTAAAAAGAACATCTAAAAGCTTTAGAGCATTTTTGTAAAGAAGTTGGGATGCAGGTAAACACTAGCAAGACTAAAATTATGGTCTTCTCTACTTGGAGAGAGAAAAACAACCATATATTTTATTTGAAGGAAATCCTTTAGAGGTAGTAATAGAATACAAATACCTTGGCTTAGATTTTCAAAGCAAACTCAATTGAGGAATATGCATGATGAAACAAATACAAGCAAGATGGAGGGCACTCTACTCATTGCTAAATAAGGGCAAAAAAGTAAAGTTGTGGGATTGGAAAACCATTAGGGTCCTTTTTGGATTATTAGTTATTCCAGTGGTGCTATATGAGTGTGAGGTGTGGGCTAGTAATACATCAAATTTTAAATGGAGATAAATAAAAATAATTAAAAAGTGACTAATTACAAATAATTTAAAAATTAAAGCATAAGTCCCTTATGAGATTTTGTTTGCAGAAACAAGGCTTTTCCACTCTTAAAGAAAATACAAAGAATGGAAGATAGTAGGTTTCCAAAATAGGTAATCAAAGAAACATTGAATATTAAAAAAGACACATGGATGAAATAAATCAATAAATGGATGGACAAATGGAGCATTAAATTTTATGAGGTCTCAAACTCCAACAAAGAAATTAAACAATATATAAGAGAAAAGTTCATACTTGCGATGTGGATGGAAAATTTAGAAGGGAAAACACAATTATACATTTACGAGTTCAACCCAAATTACGAACACATCCAAAATTACATAAATGCAAAGATCAAATGGAAGCAAAAAAATGCTTATAACCCAAGTAAGATCTAGTTCACACCATCTCATATGTAAAACTGAGAGGTAAACAATTCCTCAAGAGGCATGGTCATAACAAATATGCATCTTCCTCAAGAGGCATGATCATAACAAATATACGTCTTTCACACAACATGAGTAGTGGAGACTGAATTTTTTTTTGTCATAGAATGTAAAGCCTACAAGGACATCACGATTACATATGAGAACACTCTAAAAGTAAATTCATTAATTGAATTTTTTTAAATAATTAAAAATGAAAAAAACAAGAAAGTTTTCATCAAAATCAACAACAAAGGAGTATAAATTCCGAAAGATAATAAGAGTGAACAAGAGGCATGGTCATAAAAAATATACGTCTTTCACACAACATGAGTAGTGAAGACTGAAAATATTTTGTTACAGAATGTAGAGCCTGTAAGGACATCACGTAAAGCCTATAAGGACATCACGATTGCATATGAGGACACTCTAAAAGTAAATTCATTAATTGAAAATTTTAAAGAGTTAAAAATCAAAAAAAAAAAAACAAGAAAGTTTTCATCAAAATCAACAACAAAAAAAATAAACTCTGAACAATAATAAGAGTGAACGATTTTCTTTCTTGGATGTTATTAAACTTTGAAACCCAAGATTCAAGGTTTGAATTTAAAAGGAAGTAGAGTTATTACACTATGTATTTTTTTTTTTCAATTGGTTATATGGGATTGAAACAAGCCCCACCTGTATAACATCACCACATAGTTGTATTACAACAAAGCTTGGATAAAATCCATGTATCGCTTGGTAAGATTTGAACCTTGGTTTCAGTTTGGATAATATCCATGTATCGCTTGGTAAGATTTGAACCTTGGTTTCAGCTTGGATAATATCCATGTATCGCTTGGTAAGATTTGAACCTTGGTTTCCTCCTTAAACATTGAGGAATCTAACCAATAAAGCTAATGCCACATGATTCAATGAGTTTACAAAGTTTTTATGAGAGGTTTTGGTCCCCTCATATTAAGTGGGGTTAGTGGGGTTTGAACCTTGAATCTCTAAAAAAAAACCAAAACCCTTACCATTATAATAAAATAATACATTAGATATTTATCTTACATTAAAACTCTTAATTTCATAAATTATAGTCTTAAAAAAAATAATTACAATAATTTAATTTAATTTTAAACTCTTAAAAAAATGGTTAAAAAATGTATATTCTAGGGCCTTTTCTTAAGCAAACATGGGTATGTAAAGGAGTGTTGGTAAAAAAATAAATAGTTTATAGCTATAGGTTAGGTAGATTGGCAAGTAAAGAAGTGTTGGTGTTTTCTTTTTGTGTAAAATAGATTTAAAAAATAAATAGTTTATATTTTATGGAATAGTGGATTGGTAAGTGTTTGTTTGGTTGGACACTTATTAAAAAGAGATCCAAATTGTAAAGATAGTAGTCCATTTCACACCGACTGAAATAGGTTTGATAGATGCAACCTTACTAAAAATAGTAACCATTTTAAAAAAAATTATAATTTCATAAATTTATATTAAACCACTTTAAAAATATATATATAGTGTTGTTTATCCTATTCTCTGGAAAAGATATACAACTTTAATTTCAATTCAGAGTTTCAAAGTCAGTTAATCGTCGCCGGACGTTGGATGGGATGCTCTGGCAGAAACTTCTGGTGTTGCATTAAAACAGAGAGAAGCAGGAAGAGAAGAGAATAGAATAGAAATGAGCGGAGGAAGTGTAGATCTGGTGAGAATGGCGCTACCGGCGGGGGTAGGGGGAATGACCTCATCATCGGGGGCCTCGGCATCGATGTCGGCGGAGGAAGCGGCGAAGAAGATAAGGAAGCCATACACAATCACCAAGTCAAGAGAGAGCTGGACCGAACAAGAGCATGACAAGTTCCTCGAGGCCCTCCAGCTGTACGTTTTCTACATTCTTTCTTTGTCTTCTCTTCTTCTCCACCACATGCTCTCATGTTGTTTGAGTTTCCTTTCTCCTCTTGATTGCCCTGCCTGCGTAACCAACTCGCGACTTCCCACTGCGGAGTATTTGCAGTATATCTTTCATATAATACAATTGTGCCTTGAATTTAAACTATGTAATGCAATGCATGTTCCGGTAGACTTCAGAGCTGTGGTGGTGGGTTTTCACAAGGGGGAGTCCCGTAAACGACGGGAGTTTCAAGCGTTACGTGAAACGTTCGTGCACGTTCCGGAGAAATCTGCTTAGTTTATATATAAATTTACAATACTCGTGCTCCACAAAACCCTCATAAATGGACGTTATAAACTGGAACCCTTATATGCTTGAATTCAAGCAGATTCAGAAAGGTTATTGTGGCTGCATCTTTAAAATAATCTACTTCTTTACAATTAAGATAACAAATACTGCACCTAAACTTTAAAACGTTACAGAATTTGAATTGTTTATGAATGCAGGATAATTTTGCTTTAATAAGTGTTATTTGGGTGCGCGAATGGGCTCGCAAGTGCACGAAGGAACCACGTCCCAACGATGTACAAAGTGCATGTTGAAAATCAGAGATTCTTTTGATTTGCAACTCAATCTCGTAACACCCCTGTACGCCCTGCACCCTTAATCCACATAGCCTAAATGTGGAAGGTCAAACTGAATCCTGTTTACCATGAACCTGTACAACCTTGAATAAAATATAATAAATAGGCGTTATAAAACCACCGCATTATGTAGCAGAATTCAAGCAGATTAAAATATGTTGTTATCCCTGTTTCCTTGAAACTATAGATTTTGTCGCAAATCGTGTCAATATATTTTTGCAAGGACATTTGATGGTTTTGGTTTTGACAGCAGAGGTTGCGAAAAATTAGAACCTCTTACACTGCTGACATGCAGCAGAAGACCGAAACAACAGAGTAATTTAAATTTCAAGCCCCCCGTTTTAATATCCGTTTAAAAAGCTTCCAAACCGGATAGAATTGAGCTAATTTACACTACCGAAAGAGTAATGGAACCGTTTTTCTCCCAAATTGAACCAACAGTGCTGTGAGAGCCTTTAGACTTTAACAAATAGGAGATAAAATCAAACCCTGTCACTTTGACTTCCGTCGCTAGAACAAAGGAACAGAAGTTTGCATTAGATTTTACTTTGAACTGCCTGCCTTGACCGAATTGCGTGGAACTTTGAGAACGTTTTGAGACATTTCAAAGTTTTTCAAATAACAGATGGTTTTACTAAGTATTAGCGTGTCTCACTCTGGAGATTGAAATAGCAGAGCAAATGATAAAGCAAGTGTAAAAATTTCAGATAATATCTTGGGAGCTGTCTAAAATGTTTTAAAACAATGTATATTGGAGTTGATTTTTAGAGACTTTATCTCTAATAGAGTAGCTTAAATGATTTTCATGTAAATTATGTTTACTCATACTATAGAATAATTTTTTTCAATTCAAAAGGTTTTGAAACACGAGGGGGTTTTACTAGGAATTAGAACCCCGTTGCACTGTGAAACCTATCTATAGCTAAAATAACACTGAATTAAGGAACATGCTAATACACGTCTCAAACTTCATGTGGAGTCTGCAAGCTGTTTAAAAAGTTTTTAAACCATGCAGATATGAGTTTATTTTCAAAAAGAAACTTTACCTTTAATAGAATATCTTAACTGATTTTCTACAAACTGTTGCAACATATGCTCTAAGATGGGTTTTGGGGAATTCAAGACTTTCAAAACAGCATATGATTTCACTAAGAATGTGAACTGTGTGAATGACATTTATTGATAACCTACATAAACGGGTAAATTAAAATGTATGTGAAACACTTCCTAAAATTTTTATTGGGACGTTTGGAAAGTCAAAATAAGACTTCATACAATTGATATAATACTTCATAGACTTGAGTACTTTGGGAGACTGTGTCTCTAACAGGATACACTAACTGAGTTTGTAGCAAATTATCTTCAGATATGTTGTAAGAATTTTGTCTTGTAATTCGGAACTTATTCGAACATGAGATGCTTGTTACTAATAATTAATATTTTATTAGCACTCTAAGATCTGCCCATAGAAGAAAATAACATCTCATTGTGATAAGCAACTGGATGCCAATGCTTTGTGAGAACAACCGCCAATGCATATGCAGGTGTCAGTTCTACCTCAACAAAAGAAGTTTTAGCATAGTTTTGGTATAGTTTGGATAAAATTTGATAATGTTGTAATATTTCATGCAATAATGTAATGATGAGTTAAGTAGTAGTCATGTGCAAATAAGTTAGTTGTCATGTAGTTTGTCTTGTAGTTAGGAGATGAAATGAAATGAAATACAAGACAAATGTAATGTGAGATTGGTGAGGTGTCGGGGTTGGTAGTTGCCAATAACTACCTTCCCTCAAGTTTAAATAGACCCCCTCATTCATTTGAGTGGGTACACAGTACATTGTGCACACTGGAGATATTGTACATGCCAGGAGAGTATATTGGGTACATTACACACATGATAGCTTCTGCATAGAAGTAGATCTTGTAGATGTTGCAGACAGTATGTTCATGATGGAAGCCGTACGTAGTGAATCATATGTAATACAATATCTTGTTAATATCATTTTATCATTCAGCCATTGTTTTGTGTGCGTTGTTTG
Organism: Wollemia nobilis; assembly: GCA_028583015.1. Classification (NCBI taxonomy): domain Eukaryota; kingdom Viridiplantae; phylum Streptophyta; class Pinopsida; order Araucariales; family Araucariaceae; genus Wollemia; species Wollemia nobilis. Next base: position 20,053,865 of record JAQPPZ010016888.1, read on the forward strand.
CATGTGTTTATATTCATTGTTATTGCAGTAGATACAAATTCCAAACCCTTTTCTGTTATATTCTGGTTATTGTACTCTATCCATACAAGGCTATCTGGGCTAGTAGCAGGCTGTCCTATGCAATCCAGGGCTGTCTGACCTGAAGTCAAGCCGTTTGAGGAGTTGTGTCAGGCTGTCTGGACCTCAGACTGGGCTGATTGACTTGTGTTGTGCAGAGCCGTCATAGAGGAGTGGATGCAAGCCGTCTAGGCCACATCTTGTAGAGTTGCTGAGCAGTCAATCTATCATTCATAATAGTGTGGAATACCACCGTCGTGCTACAACATAGTCCAATACATAAAATGTTATCTCAAAAGGTTGTAGCAGATCATCAAATTTGTATTTTCATCTTCTTAAATGCATACTTCTGTCAATATACATAATTGGACTTTTAGCTTCTCAAATGCTCTCAGTTCTGTATCTCCTAGTGGAACTTGGATTTGACATCACCTTTGTCGCTTTGTGTAGTGATAAGCAATGTGTGAGGACCCCTAATACAAATCCTAGATAAAAATTGACAAGACCCAAAAAGCTGCGAAGCTCTGTCAGAGTCCTTAGGGTGGGCCAATTTCTGATTATCTGATTCTTCTCAGGGTCAACACAAAATCTTTCTTTGTCAACAGTGTTCCCGAGGTACTAAATCTTCCTCATGCCAAGTGAACACTACTCCAAATTAGCATGCTCCTTCCCTGCTCCTTCCATGTGTCGCTATAGATGAGAATGTCATAAAAGTAGACTACCATAAATGAGTTGGTGTAGGAACATAGGATGTCATCCAACATCCTCATGAAGATGGCTGGTGCATTGGTCAAGCCAAAAGGCATAACCGGCCACTCAAACAAATCCTCCTTGGATTTAAATGCAATCTCCAATATATTAGTAGGCTTGATGGGTATTTAATGATAACTAGATTTGAGACTAATTTGGCTTGGCGATTAAATCGCCCTTTTTCTTGGAACTGAGAAATGGGCAATATTTTGGCAAGAAATCACACAAAAAATCATTGATTTCTCATGATTATCTTGTAGTAACTCGATCGGGTAGAGGTAGAAATCAGAAAAATGACTATTAACTGGGGAAATGGGTCATTTTCTGCATTTTTTTTTCTCTCCTAACTGCAAGTTTGAAGAGGGTAACCAAACATTTTCTAATGCATTTGGACAAGGATTTGATGGATTTATTACCTGTTTTTGAAGATTTCACATCTTGGGACAAAATTTCAGAGGTAGGGTTTCTATATTTTTAAGCATTTTTTAGGGTTCTTTAGTGTGTTTTTTATTTTGCTTTGCTTTCTCTCTTGTTCAAGAGTCTATGACATGGCCTCATGGTCTTAATGTCTTGAAGGCTATGTCTTAGGCTTTAACACTTAACTTTTTTCTTTTTGGAAAATAGACGACGTCTTTGGGTAATGCCCAAGGAATGTACAACAATGAGCCAAGTCACTCGGATTTCGAAACTTGTCATAAAAGGGAATTTGATGACTCAGGTCATCTGCAAATATTGTGGCAAATGCATGAGTGGAGGCATCATTGTCTCAAATATTGTCTTGTAGTGGTTCCAATGCGTGATGTAATGTTATACCTAGTAGTGACTGATGCAATCAGAAATGAGGTCAAGGCTTGGCTGGTTGCGAAAGAGGAGAAGAGGGCAAAGAAGCGAGAGCAAAGAGCAGTTTAAAATTGCTTTACTATGTAATGCATAGGATGGAATTGCTTTTTGCTGGAAAGACTTAGTCTTTAGGGATATGGTCTTGATGGTTATATGGTTTTATGACTGTTTTTTGTGCTGAGCTGTTTGGTTTTTGTTGTTGACCAGAACAAGCTTAGGTTTTGTACTCTTTTTATGAAAATTTAATAGAAAATCGACTTCTTGGCTCTTTAATTTCTTGTTTAAATATATATTTTTTGTGAATTGAATTATTTTCTTTGATTTTTTTTCCCTCAGTTTTTGCCAAGTTTTCATTGAGTTGCCGAGAACTCTCCAAAATTTGAGTTGTCGAGATTTTGTTTAGTCGCGGTTTTTCCAACTATGGTGAAGAACTTTGCACCATGCAATTTGTCTAACAAGTCGTCTATCTGAGGTAGTGGATGGCGGCTGTTCACAATGATCTTATTTAAAGCTTTGTAATCAATAAAGAGTCTCCATGTTCCATTTTTCTTTGGAGCCAAAACAATTGGACTGCCACATGGTGAAGTACTTGCTCTGATTTGCCACTTTTGAATTGATTCTTGGATCTGCCTCCTGATTTCATCATTTTCAAGGACCGATCTATAATACACAGATGCGTAAGGCAAAGGAGAACCAATAACTAAATCAATGAAATGCTTTACCTTGCAATGAAGTGGCACCCAGTCGATGACTTGAATAGGTCATCATATTTTGCTCCAATTCAGTCCATTTGTTTGCTGTGCAAATTCCATAGTCGATGTGGTGGTAGGAACAATCCTTCTTGTGCTTTGGAACTTGATCATCAAGAGAATGAATTTCCTTGTTTTGGCTATCATTTTCTTGCATTGTTTGACACTAACTAAGGAAACAGAGGTAGGAGGAGATAACTTTGGTATCTTGAAACATTGGCCTTAGACAATGATGATGTCACTTAAAGGTCTTGATTCGTACACATCGTGTTCCTTCCACTTGAATGATTGGCCCTCGATTACATCACAAAGATCCAAGGACACAATGTAACATAAAATTTCATCTTGGAAGGGTTTGATGGCATAAGAGAAGAGACATTGTTGAGTGACATGAATATCTCTTCCTTGTTGCAATATTTCAACACTATATGGTTATGGGTGTGGTGTGACATGTAAATTCAAATCCTTTACAATGTATCAGAAATTAGGTTCCTTTGACTCCCACTATTAACAGTGAGATGTAATGTCTTACCCTTGACCCATATCTATGGGTGAAACAGGCGGTCCTCCTCTTGTGACCCTTTTTGTGTGGCATGTGTGGTGGTGATGGTCACATTTGGTTCAGCATCCATGATCTGCATGTAATGGATGTAAAGGAATATGTCCTAGCAAATAGTGACTGAATTGCTCGACACTCCTCCCTTGAATGTCAATTACTCTTATGATAATCACACCATTTGCCGGTCTTGGTGTTTTGGAGGTTCTTAGCTTGGGGCTCTTTCTTGTGTTTCCAATTCTTGTTTTAGGGTTGACTATCTTTGTCTTGACTCTCTAGATTATCACGCTCGCCTTTCTTATGCTAGTACTTGGTATTTTGATTCTTGTTATTTTCTCTTCCTTATTTCTATTTGCTCCAATTTTATAGCAAATTTGTATGCCTTTCCTAGGGTCTTGAATCCAAAGAGGTCTATGTCTTCTCAAATGTACCATTGTAGCCCACTGTGGTACTTGAGGATTCTATGCCTTTGGATATCTTGAATACCAAGTGTTGTTGCCATGGAATGAAAAACATGAGTATAATGTTGAATAGATTGGTTTTTACCTTGACGCCGTTGTTGCCGTCGTATGTACTGATCGTCATAGGCTCATAGAGGATAATATCCATCATTAACAGGCTCAATGAAATTATCCCAATTGAACCCTGCTTCTTCATCTTCATTCTCCTCAATGATCTTGTACAATATACTTCCTACCAATTTTAAACAAGTAATGAAGCTTTCAAGAGTGCAAAAGTGATTTTCTCGTTGTCAGTGAATTTACTTACAAAAAAGTATGAAGCAATTGATCCAACCAATTTGCTATTGCCTCAACATTATTTTTTCTTTCAAAAACAAGAATATAAAAATTCACCTGCACCTTAAAAGATGTGGGATCACTAAATGGTGCTAGGGCAGTGAGAGGTTGTGTGGAGGAGGAGGTTGTAGAATTTGTAGGAGGAGGCCATTAGAGAATATCCGCCATATTGTTCCTCTATTTCACAAGGGCTTCATTTAACAACTCATTGAAAAGATTGTTTATCTCTGTGTGGTCCATTCTGTTTGCCATATGAGATTATTTGGTACGAAAGAGAGGTAAAGGGAGGGATCTCACATTTGATACCTGAGTTTCTGATAGCGTGATTTTGTATTTATGGACATACACTCAAAAGACAGACTGCTCTAATATCATTGATCCAAAACTCGGAGTTTCAAGTTAAGGAAAATCAAGAACTATTGCAATGTGAACAATAATAGTATACAAAGAACACCTATGTTCCATGAATATCAAAGATAGAGATGACAAGACTTTTTGAGATGGTGTGACATGTTTTAGGACATAGGGGATGTTGGGATGCATCTTCGAGACAACCCCCACATCCTAGGTCAAGTCCCTATGGAACATAGAAGAACACAAATATATGAGAAAAAAAAACAAAATAATTTTATTGCTCAAAAAATAGGGTACAATGCAAGCAATCTTTGAGAAGAGATGTGAGGCTATAACATTGCATCCATTACTCATGCTTTTTATAGTTGGGGGTACATCTCTTTTTATACAATGTTTGGTGGGTTGGAAATCCACCGTATAGAATATAGGTCACTTGTATTGGAAATGTGGTGGTTCACCTTCCACGAGTTACAAAATGCATATCAAACGAAAATTACATACGTATGACTTGTCCTTTTGTGTTTTGTCTTCTAGTGATGTGTCAACATGCCTAGAGATGTAGTTTGGATGTGAATATCTAAAATTAGAAAGTTACTATTTTTTAGTAGTTATTTTATTTTGTATTTTTGAGGGCCTTCAAAATGTTTTTCAAAAAGTTGTTGGAAACTAGCCTATGGTATTGGTTCTTTGTCAAAACTTCTTGTTCTCCCTCTAAGCTTTCCAATGTTGTTTGAACAAGTCAAAACGGAGTTCCGAGCACAAACTTATGCCCTCGACAAGATGGATAGTTCATCATCATAGCGGCATATAACTTAGTGGTAGGTTAAGAGAGCAATGGTACTAAGGGGAGTCTCTTCTATTAAGCAACTAAAAAGTCAGCTGGAAGTTAAATCAAGCCTTGCCCTCTTTTTGGCCCACAATTTTTTCTACATATAGCATGCCTAGCACGGATCAAACACGAGACCTCATCACAACAATTTATTTGCCTTACTAGAGACTACGCATGCTGGACCAACGGACAATATATATTATTTTTTTTTTGGCGAAAAAAGACTAAATTTTATTAAACAGAAACCAGATTACATAGTCGCGAGGCCTTCCATACATGGGCCACAGCCTGGAAGTGCCTCCAGATATACATGCCTATAATCCCATGAAGGCTAAATGCCCAATTAGAGAATAGACAAAAATTGCACAAAAAAGCATTGCTACACCAAATCACTGAATGACATATCAGAGTAGGACTCCTCAGAACTGCAATAAGACAAAACCATCGATTTATTTTCCTTGTATACAACATATCCTCTCGAAACCACATTCGAGAGGTCTTCATTTCCAATGGTGATTGCAAATTCCTGTAGCTCCACCAACTCATCCTACTAATCTCCACTATTATATATCTGTCCTATCTCCACCTTCCCACGTACATAATAATTCAAACAATTCCTAATCATGAAACACCACTCCCTCCTCCCAGGAGTTGCCATATTGTTACTTATTCCTTCCCCATCATTGGGGTAATCCTGTCGAAGCAAAACCTGCAAGTCCATATAATCTTCCCCCAAGTTTTGCCCCCTACCATAATCCCACCAATGATGACCTCTCTCTATTCCCCAATTAGCCAATCTATCTGCAACTCTATTCTTTTCCCTCACCACATGGAGAAATTTTATCTATGCTCTATTTTTTAAACCCATAATATTGTCCAAGACCCATTGGACCCTCCATTCCATTTCCCCCCCTCCTCCTACTTGTTCAACCTATTGATTAAGACCTGAGAGTCAGACTCCACCTCAATTCTTGAGTATCCTTGCTTAAGAGCCATGGCTAAGCCTTCACAGATGGCCATGGCCTCTACCACCATGTTGTTGTTCCTCCCAATGCCTCGATGGAAGCCAAAAACCATCATCCCTTCATGCGTACGACCCACCCCTCCAATACCTGCCTCCCTCGGATTGCTACGAGCAACACCATCGATGTTAACCTTAACCCAATCCATCGACGGTGGCTTCCACTTCCCTCCCTATCCAAATTTTTAGAAGGAGGAGCCTTCCTTATTCCTGAGCTCCAATTCCATAAATATTGGGACTGAACCCACCTAGGGATCACAATCCCAAGAAGATCCAATAACTCCTCATCTCTGGGCATAAGCTGAAAACCTTTGATTCCTCTTACAACCTCTCTAATATTGAGCAAAATTCTCAAGAGAATTGACTCCTTAGATGAGCACTCATCACAAAAAATATACTTATTGCACTCCAACCACACCTACCACAAAGTGAAGGCCTTGAAACAATGGACTAGAAGGGCAGACTATCCACCCACCCCCTAGAGCCCCACAGATCAAAGAACTGCTCCAACGAGACATCACCAAGCTGGGGCAAATTAAACATCCTTTCGCCTTGCTCCCAGATCCAACCAACAAAGGGACATCAAACTAGAAGGTGGTCAATAGATTCTCCTACCCCATAATAGAGCACACACCATTCTAGGCCCACCAAGCCCCTCTTACAAAGATTATCCTAAGTCAAAATCCTATTCTGAATGGCTAACCAAATGAAAATGTTGACTTTCGACCAGATACTTGAATTCCACACCTTCTTCCAAATCGCCCTCTCCCTACCCAATCCCTCTATGAGCTAGTCATATCCCTTCTTGATGGAATACCATCCATTTCCTTTGTCTCCCCATCCCAAAGAGTCCTCTTTCGACCACGAGCACTACCTTTGATCCAAAATAACCCTCAGACTATCCCTATCTTCTTCAACTATCTATCTCCAAACCGAGAGGTCTTTCCACCTCCTCAAACCCACTCCCCCTTCATCTTCCTCCCAGAAGTCCTTAACATAGACCCAATTTGCATTCTTAAAAATATCTACAACATTACCTAGGTTCGGGAACTAGGAAGTAATTGGCTGGTATTGATCCCATACATCATCCCAAAATTTTACCTTTCTCCCATTTTTGACTTTCCAAAATAGCCTTACAGTAATAACAGTACTAGCCTTTTTAATTGTAGTCCAAATGATGGACCCCCCATTAAAGGGGAGGCTATAAACTAGTTCCACCTCATCCCCATACTTCATAGATAGAACCTTTGACTTAAGGTTAGACTGGTCCAAAATCCAATTCCACAACAATTTAGCCGATAAAGCCAAGTTCTGATCAACCAATCTATGGATACCCAACCCCCCTTTATTTAGCAAGAGGTAGACCAAATCCCACTTTACCAAACTCCATTTCTTTTTCAATTCTGAGCCTCCCCAAATAAAGTCCCTCAAAAGTCTATCAATCTCCTTAACACAATGCTTAGGACCAATCATAGTCATAAATTGAAAGATCAGAATAGCCTGCAACACTGATTTTATCAGAGTCAATCTTCCCCCAATGAGAGCCAACGATGGGTCCAATGATTTAACTTACATCGAATTTTATCTATAAGAGTCCTCTAGGATTCCTTTCCAAGATGTCTTCCTACCATTGGAAGCCCGAGGTATTTAAAGGGGACCAAGCCTTTCTTGAAATTTAAAATATTAAGGATACGGGTTTGCACCCTATTATCAACATTGAAAAAGAAAACCTTAGACTTATCTTCATTGATAACTTGACCCGAAGCTCTCCCATATAGATCCAAACATCTTCTGAACCCCTTGGCCTCCTTGATCTTTGCTATCCCCATACAAGTAAAATCATCCACAAACTATAGATGTGTCAAAGGCACAACCCCCTAGACACTGCAAAACCTTTTATTTCTTGGGATTCCCTAGCTTTGTGGATAGTCCTACCCAGGGCTTCTGCCTGAATAATGAACAAGTAAGGAGACAGAGGGTCTCCTTGTCTTAGGCCTCTACTTGCCCCAAACTACTCTGATGGGACACCATTTATCAAGACCGAGTAAGCAGGATTGGAAAAGCAAGTTGCCACCCAATCGATCCACCTATCCTCGAACCCAAACTTTTGTAGAACCTTAATAAAAAACTCCAATCAACTCGGTCATAGGCTTTGGACATATCTAATTTAATAAACATATTACCTTCCTTACTGAGTCTCATGGAGTGAGTAACTTCCTATGCCAATATAATCTGGTCCATGATTTGTCTCCCTTGCACAAATCCACCATGTTCCTCAGATATAATGGTTGATAAAACCACCTTCAAATGCTCTGCCAACACCTTAGAAATAATCTTATATATACAATTACAGAGGGAAATAGGCCGAAACTCATCCAACGAGGAGGCCCCATCCTTTTTTGGAATAAGAGCAATAAAAGTATAGTTCATAGCTCTTAAGACAGATTTAGACCTTTTGGCCTCTTCAACTACTTGTAGGATTTCCTCCCCCAACTCCTCCCACATAAATTGAAAGAATTCAATTGGAAAACCATCTAGTCCTAGAGTTTTACCTTTTTTCATCTCAAAGACTACCCTTTGCACTTCCTCCAAAGACACCTCTCTAGCCAAGAACAAATTCTGCTCAATCAAAATACAGGGAGGAATCGACTCCAAGATCTCCCATTGTGCCTCATCATCCAGAGAAACCTTCAAAAAATATCAGAGAAGTACCTCCTTGCTTCCCCTGCATCTCACACCATGTCCTTATGACCTGCCCCCTTCCACAGGTTAGAGACTTAATAAAATTAAACTCCCTTCTAGCCATTGTTGACCGATGGAAATTTTTTGTATTTCTATCCCCCTCCCTCAGCCAGGTGATTCTAGACTTTTATTTCTAGAACACCTCCTCCTTTCGCTCCCATTCCTCCACCTTCATCACCGCCTCTATCTCCTGGGTCAAGAGCTCCCAAGAAAGACCTTCCAAACGAATCCTCTCAATCACCTGCTCAAGAGCCCGCACCACCTCTTGGGACTCTCGCTCAATATTTCCAAAAACTAGATGGTTCCATTCTTTTAGCCTCTCTTTCACATACTATAATATTTTAAAAAATATAAACATCATAGTTCCAAATCTTGGGCGTCCCTCCATCCACCATCTAAGGATCAAATCCTTGAAACCCTCATGGTCGAGCCAGGCAAGTTGAAATCGAAAAGGGTTGTTCCTTGGTTTAATCCAACTCAAGACGTCAAGAGAGATTGGCCAATGATTAGATCCCACAAAAGAGAGAATATCTAAGTGCAACACTATTCCTCTAGCCGCCCATGAGTCATCAACTAAAAAATGATCCAATATTTCTTAGATATGGTCCAAGTTTAGTCTCCTATTACTCTAGGTGAACAAGCAGCCTTTTGGAACCACATCTCTAAGACCTAACCTATCCATTTGGTCAATGAACAAATGACTCCCCGCATCCAAGACTCTAGATCCTCCTTGCTTTTCCTCCAACGAAGCAATAGCATTAAAATCCCCTCCAACTATTTGAAACATCTCCTTCCCTTTTTCTAAAATTACCTCCATTGCCCTCCATTACTCCACCTTTTCTTTTATATTAGTCGGAGCATAAAAGTTAACTACCTAAAAGGGAGCCGCATTTGAAAGTAGATACCCTCTTATCTCCAAAATTCTTATAGCTTCCATTGCATCCACAACCTCTATCTTCCTAGGATCCCACATACAAAGCAATCCTCCAGATTTACCCTTGGAAGCAACCGCTAAACTCAAAGCTTCCTTCCAAATTCTCTTGCAAATTATTGAGCTTCCATCTAAACTCAATTTGGATTCCTGAATCAACATCAAATAAGGATGATACTATCTAATCAAATACTTCACAACATTCTGCTTGGGTTTTACCCCCAAGCCCCTCACATTCCAAGAAATAATCTTCATTTGGAGAAAGAATTGAAATGTGAATCAATAGTTCGCATAATCCTCGCTTCCACCAAATGCTCCCCTTCCTTATCTCACTTGTCCTTTTCCGATTTTCTTCTAGCCACATGTTGTTTTCCTCCTCGATGCTTCCTTGGGCGCTTGATGTAATCCCTAAGGGATTACTTCTCATTCCTCTCCTCCCATCCCCCTCAATCTCGATAACTCTTTCCTCCCTCTCCATATCATCCTCAACTACATCCCTAGCCTTCACTAGAATCGACTCCTCCAAGGGCCCAACCTCCTCCTTCTGAGTTCCAAAGTCTTCCTGAGTGCACATCTCTATCAAGGCCTCACCCTCGCTACAAGGGAATGACACCAAATCATCCTGAACAACCTACTCATGAGAGGGGCAATCCCCCCCCACAACATCCACATCCACCTCACTAGACCCAGATCCCAAGACATCAAACTAATTTTTGAAAGGAACTTCCAAATGTTCCTTACCCTTTCGACCACCAACCTTCGATATTTTCCTATTTATAACTACACGAAAACCATCCTCCTCCCCCACTTCCACACCTTTCCCTTGATGGGGCTCCTCCTTTTGCTTCATCTCAGTATTCTTGGGGCAATCCCTTGCTAGGTGACCATAAAGATGACAGTGTCTGCACCTGAAGGGGATCACCTCATAGTCAAGAGCCTGAACCCTTACCACCTCCCCAATCTGGATGTCAATAGAATCTAGGAGAGGACTGGATATATCCAACTCCACACAAATCCTAGCATAAGTAGTAAACTTCCTTCTCTTCGTAAGATCAGAGACCGAAACAAAGGTCCCTATGGCCTCACCAATATCTCTAAAAATCTCCTCCTTCCAAAGCTCCAAAGGCAAACAATGAAGTCTGGTCCACACCGGGACAATTGAAGGCAGTTCCTCCACTGGATTGAACCCTGTGTGCCACAGTTTCATGTATAGCCCCGCTTGCCCCATGAAATAAGGGCCGCCCTCAAAAATTTTATTTCGATCCTCCTTATCAAAAATAGCTAAAAAATACCCATTTGTAGAAAGAACAATGTCATACTTGCCTTCAGTTTTCTAGTATCGCGTTGTCCATCCCTCAATCCTTCTTAGGTCTGCCCTAATTCCAATGAATCTACAAATGAGGGCCTTGGATTGTAAGAAAATTACCTCATTCACCACCACTTCAGGCTGCACCTTAATCCATGGTCGCTCCTCCTTGCGATGAAGGCAGTCGTTCACCTTTCTGTCACCACCCACCAACGCTGAACCCATCGCACCAGCCCAAGCCTTCTTTAGGGAATCATACGCTTTACAAACTCTATCAGGGCTAAACCCTGAAGAACCCACAACCGCCCCCTTAAAGTTCAAACCCGGGTGGCCTTGGGGGCCACCCCCTCTCCCTCCATCAACAGTCTTCATAGAAAATATCTTCATCTCACAACACAGATCCCGCTCAGATCCCGCTTAGAATCTACTCCACTCAGATCCTGCTCCTCTGCTCAGATCCCACTCAGATCCTGCTCCTGTTTTGCCCTTTCTATGGAGAGGTCCAAGGTTCAAACCATTTACCTTTTAATCAAGGCTCACTATCAGGGGACAATATTATTAATAGAGGACTTTAACTGATTTCCTTGCAAATTATGCTATAGACACATTTTTATTTTGTGCAAAAGTGACCATTTTTTTTCCAATTCATCCTTCATTTTACAGCTTTCCCAGAAATGAATCTTTTTATAATATTAAAAAGTATTGGGAACAGCATATTATTTGGCCAAGAGTTAGAACCCTGCCTCACCATGACATCTGTCTTTACCCAAATAGCAAATTTAAATGTTAGGTGAATAATTTTTCTAAGATATGTCTGAAGCTGTTTAAATTTTTTTAACCTTTGTAATCTAAATACAGTCATTTGGGAGACTGAACCTTGTGGGCAGTTGCATCAAAATCTTGGCTATTTAATAGGCTGCCCTATATCAAACTGTTATGGGTCTCATCTTTAGCTGATTCTTAGGTTTTGTGATGGATGCGCAATGTTTGTGACGTCAAAACTAACTCATCTTAGTTTTGTTGCTACTGAAAAATTGGCCCTTATTTGTTAAACTTGATTGCGTTTACTTACCGTTATACAGACTGTAAAAGCAAACTCTCTAGGTTGTGCGGTATTATGCAATTTTGAAGTTGGAAAATGTGTCAATGGATTGATATTATAATCTTTTTGATAGGTAAAATAGATTCTGTTATTTATAGGGATATGCCCTTAAAATAGTACTTATGAAATTACAACGGAGGCATTGGACTTAAAAAAGACAGCTTATGCAATTACAATAGAGGCACTGGACTTAAAATTTACAGCTCAGCCACCTCCACAAACAGCTGTGATTTCAAATCCTTAGCAGAGGGTTATAAGACTTATTGAAGCTAACTATATAGAGATGCATGGGACAAAAAACACACGTGGCAGAGGTTAGGCCTTCCAATATATAAGGGTCTGGTTAACACTGATCCTGGGCCATGCCTTTAAACTGGAGTGTTATGTTCAACTTGGCTTGATGCAAGTCATCTATACAAGTTGTGATCTTTACAATGAAAGCCATTTGCTCATCACTAGATTGCTGGAATTTAAATGCTGCAGCAAGCATGACTTCTCTCCTTTAAAGGTGATCATCTCCATAAATGGGGCAGTGGTCATATTTTTAAGTGTTGTAACATGAGCGAGGAGTGCCTTCATCAAGCATGAGGTTCTGAACTAACCTGGCAGCTGCATCTTCTATCGAATTTTGAATTTGTTACTCTTAACTTCAGACAAGAGGAAAATGATATTTATATTTTCCTTTATCCTCGATTTTACTTTACACCAAACAATCAGATTTTTCTTTCAGCTCTACAATAATGACTTTCTTTTGTTTTGATTGTCATTCCTTTATATCTTCATGAGGTGGCACCTCCCACTTGCTTCTATGATGAGGTTCCTGCATGCAATTTATACATGCGGATTAGGGCAATGTATACATTTTCTCTTCTTCCTTCTTCAGGAATTGATCCTTCTTTTTACTTCATGTATGACTCCAGCTTCCTCAGAGATGCTAAACATATAAAATTATAAAGCCACGTTGCATAGAATTGTTTTTACTTCTCATTAAAGTGTAACTCTGCTTGGGGCCATTGCATATGACTGGAAATCATTACAAAATTTTGGATTGCCACTTTATAACAAAGACAGTTGATATTCAGAAATTTAGCTGCCCTCTTCTTACATCATATACGTCTTCAAATGCCTCAGATATGCACTACATACTAAATTACAGAGCCACTGTGCATGGAATTGGTTTTATCCCTCATTAGACTGTAAATTTGTCTTGGGGCCGTTACATACTATTGGAAAACCATTATTTTTGGGCAAAATTCAGTTAAACCTTTTTTCTGTTTTGGAAGTGGCTCATGTTCTACTTTCAAATATCTCAATTTATTTTATTATGGTATTGTATTATAATTTGTCCTCTTTATCCAAGAGGGAAGCAATCATTAATTGAATAGAGTGTTTTTTTTTTGAAGAGGTTGAAAAGCGTGTAGGTCCCGTAAGATAGAGCAAATAATAATATTGAATTAATTAATTAACCTACACAATAGTTTAGTCTATGCTTAAATAATAGACTAACTAACAATTAGTAGAGAATAGCGCTAACTACCCTCTAACAATAGAATAGGGAGGGAGTTGCGTGATGCTAACCACTAACCTAGGTAGAGAGTTCTAACCATAACACTAACCTAAATATCTGACATAGGATATTTAGGTACTTACCTAGTTTAACCATGAGGAAAATATCTCATGGTAATTACATAGAAAAGTAAATGTAATAACCCCACGTAGTGTAATGCAATACACTACCTTATTTTACCCTAACATCCCCCCTTTATTACATTACTTTGATATACAAAGTTTGCTCCTAAACAGTTGAAATTTGACACGTCCAAGTGCCTTTGTAAAAATGTCTGCAACTTGTTCGTCGGTGGGAATGTGTTGGAGCTTGATTCTGTGCTTAGGAACTTCATCACGAATGAAATGACAATCTGTATCAATATGCTTAGTTCGTTCATGATGCACTGGATTCTTGACCAAGTTCAAAACACCTGAGTTGTCACAAAACATGTGAATGGGAAGTTTCTTTGGTAGGCCCATGGTAGCCAAGATGCGACTTAGCCATATCGCTTCACACACAGCTCCACGTGCAGCGCGATATTCTGCCTCAGTTGAAGATAAAGCAACCACCTGTTGCTTTTTACTATGCCATGAGACAGGACCAGATCCAAGATGAAAAACATAGCCTGATGTTGATTTTCTGTCATCTATGGATCCAGCATAATCAGAGTCAGTGTAACTCTGTAAGAAGAATGAGTTATTCTTCTTATACTCTAGACCATAATCAGCACTACCCTGAATGTAGTGTAGGACTCTCTTAGCTGCTTTCCAATGGGAGACCTTTGGTTCTTGCATGAACCGTGAGAGATAGTTTACAGCATAAGTAATATCTGGTCTAGTATTAGTCAGATAGATGAGGCTTCCAATCATCTGTCTATAAAGTGTTCCATCTACCTGTGGTGAGTCTTCATATCGTGATAACTGTAGCCCTGATTCCATCGGTGTTGCTTTGGGTTTACAATCAGTCATACGATATTTTTCTACTAAAGTCTTGGCATACTTTGTCTGAGTCACCCTTAGATGATTCTTTTTCTGTTCTATCTCAAGGCCAAGACAATAGTGGAGAAGTCCTAGATCTGTCATATCAAACGACTCTTTCAAGTCATCTTTCACGACGTTAATCAAGTTCTCTGAATTGCCAGTGATGATCAGATCATCTACATATAACACAAGAATCACTATCTCAGAACCTGTGTTCTTGATATAGAGATTTGCGTCAGATGGACTTCTCTTAAATCCATGCTGTAGTAGGTGACTATCCATTTTTATGTACCATGCTCTTGGGGCTTGTTTTAGCCCGTATAATGATTTGACCAATTTGCAAACATGTTGCTCATGGCCTACCTCTGCAAATCCAGGAGGTTGAGTCATGTACACTTCTTCTTTTAAGTCACCATTAAGAAAGGCGCTCTTTACATCCATCTGATGTAATTTCCATCCGAACTGTGCTGCCATAGCACAAAGCACTCGAATGGTGGTCATCCTTGTTGTAGGAGCAAAGGTTTCCTCATAGTCAAGTCCTTCCTTTTGAGCATAGCCCTTCACCACAAGTCGGGCCTTATGCTTATCTATAGTGCCATCTGCCTTATATTTTACTTTGTAAACCCATTTGCAGCCTATGGGTTTCTTTCCTTTAGGCAAATCCACTAGCTTCCATGTTTTATTCTTTATGAGGGAGTTATATTCTGCATCCATAGCTGCCTTCCACTGAGGCAGTCTAAGTGCTTCATCAATTATAGAAGGTTCATTCTCATCACATGCCGACAAGTAAACACTCTCCTCATCTATTTCCATCTCATCTTCCCTTGGTAACTCTCTATCAACAGAAAGATCTTGAAAATCTACACAAAGATCATCAACTGAAGTGGATGCTTCATTATTTTCTTTTCGTGTCATGCTTCTTGTCTTTGGACGATTGAGAGTAAGATCAGGTGGGGAAGTGAGTTTAGAGTCTTTCACTATGCTTGTATACCATTTGGGTGGCTTTTTCTGTTGTGAAGAAGGAAGTTGATGTTCCTCCTCATCATCTAGGTATACTGATGTAGTGTTGGGTGTGAAAGCTTCATCAAACACTACATCTCTACTGACATGTATCTTCTTGGTAAATGGGTCTATCAACCGATAGCCTTTTGAAAATTCATCATATCCAAGAAATACACAAGGTAGGGACTTCTCATCTAATTTCTTTCTTTTCTCCTTGGGTATATGCATAAATGCCTTACACCCAAATACCCGTAGATGAGTTATGGAGGGTTTCCTACCACTCCATGATTCCTGAGGAGTCATACCTTCAAGAGCCCTTGTGGGAGCCCTATTCAGAAGATATACTGCAGTTTGAACAGCTTCAGCCCAATAAGTTTGCTCAAGGTTGGCCCCCTTAAGCATACATCGAACCATTTCCATTATGGACCGATTTCTTCTCTCAGCAACCCCATTGGATTGAGGAGTATAGGCTGTTGTTAACTGTCTCTTTATCCCATGTGTCTGTAAAAATGAGGAAAATTCTTTTGATGTGTATTCCCCCCCTCGATCTGAACGGAGGGTCTTAATAAAGCATCCTGATTCCTTCTCAACAAGATTTTTGAACTCGTTGAAAATAGGAAAATGCTTCAGACTTCAACTGCAAGAAGAAGACCCACATTTTCCGTGAGTGATCATCGACAAACAATTGAAAATACCTTTTTCCTCCACAACTTGTAGACATGGGACCACACAAATCTGTGTGAACCAACTCCAAAGGTACCTTAGCTCGAAAAGAGCTAGGTTCAAAAGGTACTCTATGTTGCTTTCCTGATAAGCAATCAGAGCACACTGGCAAAGTAGATGAAAGAGTAGGCAGTCCTTTCACCATTTGATATTTACTCAACTCTAGTAAATATCCTGAACTCAAATGCCCAAATCTCTTATGCCAAAGAGAAGTGGCCTCCTTTGTGGTTACTGCCATTGCAGTATGGGTAGAGGTAATTGCATCTAAGACAAACAAACCATGTTTGTATGAACCTGTTGCTATCTGTTTTCCCTTCTTAGTGATAAAGCAACGTTTCTTTTCTTTGTCCACTGTGAAATTGACATTCATGTTATTGTCCAGGATTTGTGGAACCGACAAGAGATTATTTTTCAATCCTGGTACATAAAGAACTTTTTGAATATTACATTCTCCATCTGGAAGGGAGACAGAAACACTTCCTTCTCCCTGAACTCGATAGGTCTGATCATCAGCAATGGTGACCGGTCTACCTTCTCGAGCCTCAAATGTTGCAAACCAAGATTTATCGCCAGTCATATGTTTACTAGCGCTTGAGTCTATGTACCACATAGAGTCCTTGTGGGAGGAATCTGTATGTGTCATGAGCACTTTGTGTGCTCTCTCAGAATCTGAACTAGAATCTTCAGCTGCAATGTGTCCCTTTTGTTGTTTGTTCTTGTTCTTAGGTTTGCCTTGGCCCTTTTTGTTTCCTTGTTCATTGGGCGATTTGTTCTTAAACCAACATCTTTTGGTTTCATGAGTGTCTTTGTCGCAAATCTTACAATATTGCTTCTTCTTCGGAATCTCTTTGGCTTTACCCTTTTCTTGATTAGAAGAAGAACCTTTCTGTTGATTCCACTTTTTCTTACCACCTTGTCTTTTTGAGAAAAGAGCATTGTTGGATGCCTCATCTCTTTGGAGTTGATTAGCTTCTTCTGTTTGAAGCATGTTTACCAACTCGACAAAAGTTACTTGTCCTGCCAAAAACTTGTAGTGAAGTGATCAACGTTCGGTAGGAGTCAGGAAGAGCTCTCAAAATGATAGAGTTCAAGACTTGGTCTTCCACTTTCTCTCCTAAGGATTGCAGTTTTGTTTTCAATTCTGCGACTCTGCAGAGGAATAGCTCTACTGTTTCTCCTGATTTCATATGTAGAGTATGAAGCTGTGTTTGGAGGTTAAGAATCGTTGATTGATTCTTTCCCTCATAGATGGTATTTAAGGCATCCCATGCTGCCTTACCAGTCGTAGCTTCACTGATATGAGGTTGGATATCATCAGTAATAGCGAGCAAGATCATTAAGGATAGTTTTTTATCCTTTTTATCAAAATCTCTTTGATCTGCTCCAGGTGATTGAGGTCTAGTGACACTTCCATCCACTATTGACCACAAATCCTCTACAGTTAAGATAGCTTTCATCTTAGTCTTCCAAGCTGAATAATTTGAACCTTTGAGCAGTTGGCTCTCAGTGAGATACTTGTGTATCATGGCCATGGTTTAGGTTTCAAATTTGATAGGACTAAGATGGTTGTATCTTGCACTATACCCTCAAAAGAGTATATGGAAGTTGTTTTCAATTCGCCTCTATAAGATATTTAATGGCACCTGCCTTAACACCCTAAACAAGGGATGAGAAGTTTGAGGAATTTAAGCCAAACAAATAGAGCAAATGAAAGGGGGTAGATTTGTGAAAAACTTTTGATTGTGCTCTCTAGGATATTTAATGGCACCTGCCTTAACACTTTTCAAGAAGGATGAAAAGTTTGAGGATATTAAGCCAAACAAAGAGAGTGAATCAAGGTGATTATGAATTTTTGACCTTTGATGGGGAGTAAAAAAAAGACTTGTTTTTAACCTATGCAAGATGTAGCATGGGTTTTGAGTGAAGTTTGGGTGTTGTGAAATGCTTCTTCAAATGTGTGTATTTGACTGTTTAATTGCACACAAAAACATGAGTGTTAGTGCAATAATCAAAACATGAGAGCAACCCAAATTTTTATCACTCTAGGTGTCGGATGCAACCGAAAATGCACCTAGTACAAGCAATTTTTAAGAGAAGGTGTCGAGTACAATCGAGAATGCACCTTGCTTACTCTGAAATATCCCCCCTTTTTCGTTACAATTTTGCAAACTATAGAATAAAAAAAAAACTGAATTCTATCACCCCCTTAATGTTTACAAAATGTAGAATTTAGAGCACTCCTTTCAAGACAAGTCGACACACGACCCGCGTTTGAAAGGCTTCCAGAACTAGTCGACACACGACTTAGTTTTTATGGTGGACCCAAGGTTACAATTTCTTCTCAATTTTGCAAAAAAAATAAGATGTGCAATTTCTTGTCTTTTATCCCTCCTTGGAGAAAACAATTGCACAAATGTTTGTCTTTGAATTTTGCAAGTTTTGGTGTCTCCTTGTTTTCTAATTTTGCAATAAAGAATCAATATGTGTTTGATTTTTTTGTCTCCCTTTTATGGTGCAAAATTGACAAGGTTTGAGAAGAGTTATAAGGGCTCTCTAATTTGCAACAAAAGTGTGCTCTTTCTATGTCTTATATCTCCAGTTTGTGAGAAAACATAAGCACCTTAGAATTGGTAGTTTGCAAAAAAAATAGCCCTATTTCATTTAATTCTAATTTGCAAAATTTTAAAGAAAGTTTAATTCAAAACATTTTAATTAATAATAAAAACTAAAATAAATGCTTTAAATAAATCAATTCAAAGGTTTAAAATAAATTGATTTAAAAAATAAAACATTTATTTAAAATTTAAATTATTAAAAAAATATATATATATAAAAAAAAACTTTAATTAAAGTATTACAAATTAAAAAAAAATTATTACCTTTGAGCCTTTTGTTGCGGCCTGTGTAAAAGAATAGAGCGCTCGGCCCCGACGGGAGTCGAACTCCCGACCTCCCGTCGGGCAGCGTCTTCGCAATAGCCACTCCGTCGGTCGGGCTAGCAAGCCCGACGGGTTGTAAAGGGGAAGACCTTCAATTTGAAGGCTTCCCCGCGTCCAAGCGGGAAGAAAGTGGGATTAATCCCACATGCGTCCCGCGGACGTGATTTTTAGTGTTTAAAAGGGCAAACATGCCCTTTGCATTTCGATTGCCTGCGGGCAATCAAGACCATCGATCTTTTGCCCGATCAACCAATAACCTTCCGCCACGTCAGCCGTCAGCTCTCCCACGCGAGTCAGGTCTAGTCCCTGTGGCTGTTCGCCACGTGTCAGGTCCAGTCCGGTTGTCTGTCCAGTCAGCGTCCAGGTGGCGCGTGGCCTTCGTCTGGTCGTCGTCCAGTGGCTGTCCGCCACGTGTCCGGTCTTGGTCCAGTCAACACCTCGACGTGTGTGTCGATGTCAGTCCATGTGTCCGTCCAGCCAGCACCTCGAGGTGCATGCCAGTGTCAGTTCGCATGTCCGGTCAGCGTCGCGGTGCAAGCAGGTTAGGCACAGACATGTGCCACGCGTCGATCAGGGATTGGAGGGCCGCCTGCCCTCTCAGATCCCGATGTAGGGTCTGGTTTCCATGGGGAGGGGAGGGGAGGGGAGGGCGCTCCTGCCCTCACTGCTCTCCCGTGAGTGGGCCACGTGGCCTGCTTGGCCTACGTGGCTCTGCGGGCCCTGGGCCGGTGCGAGAGCCGAGGCTTAGATGCCTCGGGACGTCGACCGCGGCCGGTCTAGGAGATCGCGGGCCCTGGTCGGCGTCGAATGAGTCGGCCAGGTCTACGGGCCAATGTCCGGCGTCGACTGTGGGCCTGAGGAGGAGCACTGCGGCTGCTCCGTGAGGGACTCCCCGCGTCGAGCACCTCAGCTGCTCCGTGGGAGTCCGTCCAGACCATGTGGAACGAGCGAAGCTCGTATTCTCCAAGCGAGTGATACCAATGTAGGTCCCGTAAGATAGAGCAAATAATAATATTGAATTAATTAACCTACACAATAGTTTAGTCTATGCTTAAATAATAGACTAACTAACAATTAGTAGAGAATAGCGCTAACTACCCTCTAACAATAGAATAGGGAGGGAGTTGCGTGATGCTAACCACTAACCTAGGTAGAGAGTTCTAACCATAACACTAACCTAAATATCTGACATAGGATATTTAGGTACTTACCTAGTTTAACCATGAGGAAAATATCTCATGGTAATTACATAGAAAAGTAAATGTAATAACCCCACGTAGTGTAATGCAATACACTACCTTATTTTACCCTAACAAAGTGGGGGCATATCAGGGGCCACCCTTCCTGTGAATTGAACTTGGGTCTCCGTTAAGAGAGCCCATGACTTTTGCCATTGTGGTGTCCCTGCCAGGACAATTGAACAGAGTGTAAAGTTTGTGAATTCAATTTTATTTTATGCTTTATACTTGCAACAAGTTATTTATGTCCAGTGTAAAGTTGTCTGTCAGATAGATTAAGATATATTTTGTTATCTTTAAATAAACTCCACTATGTTCTATGGCTTCCTCTAATCTTCTTCAAAATTCAACAAGTCTTGATTGACTTAAGTCCGTTCTTCATAATGGAATAAATTACGATATGCATATTAATGGACTTCGTTTCATGGTGAACAAAATTTGTTAATCAATTCTTTCAAGCTTAAAACTTGATAGGAATTGATAAGATTCTACAGGTCTTAATATTCTCTTGAAGTTGCTTATTCTGGCATTAAAAGCTATATGCCTAGTGTAATTTATTGTCTTTAAAATAATGTGCCTGTAGATGAATTACCTCTATTCAGATACTTTTTAAATGCTCTTCACTGTCTTCCCTGTCTTCTTCCTGATAAGAGAGTGGTTAATCAAACAGTTGGATGTAATGTTTATTGACAATATATTCAGATCAGTTGGGTTGATCCATCTCAGCCTCTTAGTCTTAAGTTGGCCTTCTACTCTAAACAATTTCATGAGGATTGAGAATGGCATTATTACTTGTTGGGGTTGGTCCATCTCAGCCTCTTAGTCTTAAGTTGGCCTTCTACTCTAAAAATTTTCATGAGGATTGAGAATGACATTATTACTTGTCGTGATTATATCCAGCCACATTGGTCACACAATCTTAGGATTCCTCTTGGTCAGCTCAGATTGTGCTCACATCAATTGCAAGTGCAGACAGATCATCATATTTCTTGAGAGGATAGGGTATGTTGTCATTGCTCTCTTCAAGAGGTGGAGATTGAAGAACATTTCTTCTTCAGGTGTCCTATATATTATGAGATTTGAGACTAAGGTGGATCGCTTGCCACTTTTTTCAGCTATCCTGACCGGAGATGCTTAATTCTATACCTTCGGGAAGCTATCATTCTTCAATGTCAGCTATTATAGTGGAGATTGGCTACTATTTGACTAATCACCTCACTTTTTCACTCTATCTCTGCTGTTCTTTCTTTTTCTTGCATCCAGCGGGACAAGACTGCAGTTCTCTGACATTGGGTTTCAGCCATTCCTCACATATTTAGGAGTTGTAGACAAACACAACTTACCACTTTCCTATCTTCTTTATTGGTTCCACAACCATGGATGCTACAAATAGTCTTGAGGGGTTGAACTCCATGTCCTTCCAGGATTATACAACAAGGCCACCTCAGTTTTGGCCATTCTCCTCGAAGCATCATTAGAGCCTGTGTTGGTTCTTTTGGGATAGATGGTGATGACGTTGACCATGGATGTACTTTACCTCCAACTATAGATTAGTGTTGGTGCTCGGATCCACTGCAGCTCATTTCTCTCTCTCTTTTACATTGGCTGCTGGCCGTCTCTTCATCATTATCATGTTAGGGTTTATCCGTTTTGGATCCAACCCTCAAGGCTGTAATTTAAGGCCATACAGTTCTGCCACTTTAGTGTGTATTCGTAGTACTTTTTGGTGACTGCTTTGCATTATAACAGCTCTTTTCGAAGAGTCCCATTGGCCTGCTTTGGCTACCTATGGACATTAATAAAAATTTCTAATCTTTAAAATAATGGAGATGAAAAATTTAATGCAGTATTTGCTCCAATAGACTTTAAAACTGTGGCAATGGGGTTTCCAGGTTGAATTTTCAGAAAGGATGGGAATTTTAAGCTTAACATGAAACCTTGGTGCTTATCTTTGAAAAATCTTGAATTATATGATTATAGAATAATCTTGCTTCATCAAATACATTTAAAGCCATTCCTTGCAGTGTCAGCATTCAACCCTCAACAATTGTGATATACTCCTGGTTGAAGAAGTTGTAGATGGCATGCTATTGAGCTGAGACACTACGAACTAAAATTTAAAGTTCTATTGCTAGTTGGGGTGTTTAGTGTCGTAAACTTCCATGTGATTCAATATTTTTCATTTATAAACCTTTTTTTTTTTCCATATTTCTATATTTTCGTGTATATTCTTATGTTTTCTTAATATGTATGTCTTTTTATGTTTATATGTATACACAGAAATGAACTTTTTTTTTCCTTTTTTAATCAAATGTATGTACATTTGTCTGTCTGTGCATGTGTGTATTGGGGGTGGGACGCACATGCATATCTAGTTGTGTTTGTACTTTTTCAAATTATAGTGTGACTTTAAATTCCATTTGGACCAACCTTTTCAGAGCAGCAACTTCATAGCCATTTGGGTCACTGCAGGGGAAATTTTATAGTTCATATTTGCTGTTAGCAACAGCTAGTTTTGAGTATATGTGCAAAAGTAAATGGCATGCTGAAAACGAAATCAATAGGGCGATTTTAAAAGGCCAGGGTAGGCCTTTGAGTCTGTATTGAAAATTGGTTCCAGTTTCAAGAAAAAGCAGGAGAAAATTCATGCTTGGTAACTATAGGTGAATGCAAAGTCGTTTTTTATAAGCTAGCACGCCTTTTGGTTGTACGCCATCCTCTTTTTAAGGGAAAATTTCACTTTATATATTAGTTCAATGTGTTCTTTGGGTTTCAACCATTTGTCTAAGCTTATGGTAAACTGAGTCTTGCCAATTTATAAATTGAGTTCTGCCCACAAGTATGAACAAATGTAAAAACATTTTAGGGCTCACAAGTTTTTGCCAAAAAACTTAACATGTCTTCTCCACCATACCATACGCTTGCAAGAGTTACAAAGGGGACAAAATTGAATAGACAAAGAGGACAAAATTCATTTGACACCCCTACGAATTCATTTACTGAAATTCCCAACTTTAAAGTACGAGACCCAACCAAACAATTCACAATTCACATAACATATTGTGAATAGCCACTACGAAATAGTGGATCATCTCCTCATTCACTGCTCATAGGCCAAACAAATCTGGGATTCGTTTTTTTTAAATTTGAAATATGCTGGGCAGGCTTGAGATCGTTAAAGGAATGGATGCTGGCCTAGAATTCTAATTTTGTATCTCCAAATATTTAAACTTTGTGGGAGATTGGACTGATAACTATCTCTTGGAATATGTGGCTTGATATAAACAAAAGAATTTGAATGAATAAGAGAATGCTTTTGTAGTGAGATTTCACTACATAGGCAAATCCAGCCTGAAGGAGGAATTCTGAGCAAAATTGCTGTCTAGAGCTGAGCGAGATGAGAGGACCGGAAGCTCCTTCCATCTATCAAGTAGCTGATGTTGAGAAAATACTAAGGATGCCGACAAGGGAAGGCTTATGTCGAAAGCTGATAGTGAATTCAAAGCTCCCTATGCCATGAGGCGATGTTGACTACGCAGACCAGACAAACAAAGGACTATAGCCTTTCCGGTGGTAGCTAAGCCAAACCTCGCCATAAGCGGGAACCCCAAAGCATTTTCGGTGGTAGCTAAAAGGGCTCCGCTGTTGGTAGGGTTTCTATCTGCTTGATGACCACGGATCCATCCCTCAACTAGATGGGTGGATTTGGAAAATGAGCCATCCTTTTTTGGTGATTGGGTTTGCAATACATCATATACCCCGATGCAGTTACAAAATAACACCGGTAAGATCCTGGGGAAATAAAACCCAAGAACAATGGAGAAAGAAAAGAATGGGGACAAAGTGTTCAAGACGAGGATTCAATAAGATTATCTAAGCTTGCTAGTCCATATGAAGCTCATTTAAAAAATTAGTGGCAAAAAGAGCAAAAGGGAGCAAATTGGCCAAAACTAGACAAAGGGAATAGCTCAGGCACACTCGTAAAACGAAGAAGTACGGTAATCCTTGGATGAAAGTAGCTTTGAAGCATTAAAAATCAAACAAGGAGAAGGGCGACAACAAAAGTGGCATTCACTGGATTGGGAAATGATCGAGAAAGCGGCAACCAAAACTTCGATTAATATTCAAGCTTGAAAACTTGTCTAGAGTTATAATTCTTCCAAGAATGTTGTTCTGGAAGCTTAAGCAAACCATTCTGGGATTAAAATTGCTTAAGGTTTGTATAGTGAATTTCTCACTACCTGCGAAGTCCAAAGGCAACCCTTCGCCCAAACTAGAGTTCTGCAATAGATCCAGTGCCAAGGAAACGCTACCGGAGCAATTGGGTCCTCGGAAGGAGCCTCAAGCCAAAGATTACTACCGAAGTCTGGTAATTGGGCCCTAAGAGATAAGAGATAGCGGGATAGGGCAGAATTGGAAAGGTGGTGGTATCTCAAAAGCTGCACCATCATGAGGCTTTGGTCATCGGAAATCCGAGCAAGGATCGATCGACGTAGGCACCAATTGAATTCGGTGAAAGGTCAAGTAGGACAATGACTTGGTAACCGAGCGAACACAGGGATGGGGCCCATGCTGTCTCGGGATCGACAATAAGGCCTCTCCAACAAGCAAAGGTTAGCGCCACGAGGAGAAGAGGCCCATTAATGACACTTTTGAGGGGTGCCACTCCGCCTACAAGACATTTATGGCGATTAGACCCTAGGATAGCTCCGGATCTACCAGGAATGGATGCAGCACAATACCTTAAGTTCGGCAACTAAAGAAGACACGGGTGTTCCTACTCAAGATAGTTGGAGGGAAGTTTTGAATTTTGAATTTAGAGTTAGACTGTATAAATAGGCCAATTTTGTATCTAAAAAAGGGGAGGAATTATAATGTTTTCGTGCCTAGTATCTAGCTTTAGACAAAGTTCTTCTCTCACTTCTCTTGTGTATTGATCTGGACTCAAGCCTTGAGTCAATTCATGTACAGGCCTTCAAGTCTTTTCCCCTCCGGTATATGTATATGGATGCTTTAACATATATATATATAAAGAGTTGTGACTATTTGCTTTTTGTCTTGGTCTTTGTGTGTATAAATTTTTATGAGAAGCTGTGACTAGTATCTATCTTGGTCTTTGTGCAAGTTTCATAAGGAAGATACACCGCTTTGGATTCATGTTCATTCTTGCTGGTGTTAGCTTTTGAGGATATATGCAATGGAAGAGATCTAACACAAGTCCTAATAAGATGCAATAAATATGAAAGAAAGTGAGTCTGCAATATGACTGAAATATACTATAAATAGAAATGACGAAATTACAATGCAGTATGGAGGAAATGGTCACTCCATTACAATAAGCTAAAGAGCTACATTATGCTCCATACAGGAGCTCTACTATCTACTACATTGCACTAGATAAGAACTTGACTTGATACTGACTTGATCTATGAGGCCATTTATATAGGAAGATAGATTCCTTAGCCAACACTCTACCTAGTTGTACAAGGGGACACCTTGCACATTACAACTTGCACATTGCCACTTGTGCATTTATTACATTGCTTGAAGTAACTAGCTAACTTCCCCCTAAAGTAATCTCCTACTCTAACTATGTACCTAAGGTGGTACATTTATATGACCCGAATGATGTAATATATTCTAATTCTAACAGTTGGCATGGTTGATGCATGTGTTCATTCATCCCATCAATACATAGAGGACCCTTGTAGTTCTTGGCGCATTGCCACCCTTAGTTTAGGCTAGTTAGTTTAACTTCTTTCTTCTCATCCCTTTTCCTAGATGAGAACCCGGTAGGCTAGGCTAGATTAGGAGGAGCGTCAAGAACACATCTGAACAAGGAGCTGGCCTTGATAAAAATCTCGAAGGTTGTCCTCGGAGTCACGTCCCATGCTCCTCGAACTTCCCGATTGTGCGCTCCATGCGAGGTGTGAGCATCGGACGCACTTAGCAACCACAATGGGTGGTCATTGTGCCCAAAGTGAACGATTGGAATTGGTCCTCAACCAGTTTCAGTCGCCAACAACTTCCTCAAAGGCTCTTTGGAAGGACTAAAATCTTTGAGTGCATGCCTTAAAACCAAGGTTTTTGTGCATGGTGGCTAGTGAAGAGGGAGTGCCTTGTTTTTGTGCATGGTGGCTAGTGAAGAGGCTAGAGGCAAGATTAGGAAAATCTTTAGAGAAGGTGGTAGAAGTTTTGGAGGCCATGCTCAGTCATTGGTATCTATTTTGGTAGTAAAGTCCTTTGGTTCTTTTGTGATGGGAGCTCTTTTTATTAAGAATTCTAGGAAACATGCTAGGGTCTATGCAAGGGAGTTTGACATTGTTTTTGCAAAGAAATTAGCGACAATGTTGGACTGCATGTTGAGAATAGCTCGTGTGGGAAATCAGGGATTTTTGGAGTGGATTCTACATTGTAGACTTTTCCGTTCTCGTGTCATGTGATTCCAGGGTAGCACGCACACATGTGCATAATGCAACAGTGGGGCATGTATCTTCTACTGTGGCTGCTTTGCTTGCTAAGAGAGACGACAAAAATTGCTTTGGGAACAATTAATTATGTGCATAGAGTTGGGCTTAGGGAGAAACTCCACAGTGATTCCACAAGTAAGAAAAAACATAATATATAGTAGATTTAAAAGAACTTGCCTAGGGTCACCCAGACCTTAGTGTATTTGTGGGACTCATAAGGTTTTAACTATGGTTATGTAGAAGGTAGGACCGAAAAGGGAGAATGACATCAAGTACCATTTGAACAAGCTGTTTTGCATGGTGGGCAAATTTACTAAGAAGATGGGTTAGGTGTTCCTTTCAAGGTGGTAAGCCTTCGTGTGGAGTTTGATGATGAGGTGTACCCATTTGATTATGAACCAACCATTTCTGATCTTTTGGAGATTAAAGGTATGGGTAAGGAATGTAAGAGAAATAGTCCTTGATCCTATCCTTTCTTGGTTTTTGAATGTTCTTTTCCTGTTGAAATTTGTCATTTTATGGTGTGCGTACATGTGAAGAACGGAGAAGAATATTTTGATCGTTGTTGTCTATTATGGTTTGGCTTTGTTCAGATTGCTGTCATAGATAAGAGGGATACTTGCTGTTTTTGGCAAATATGGGATTTCTACATGTTTATCTGTTGGATGTATTATTAGTACTTGTTTTAGTAGTTTGTAAGAGATTTGGTGGTGATAATAGTAGTGTTGGATGTGTTGTATCCTTTGTAGAGAGAAAAAAAACTGCACACCTCAGCACAATGTGCGGGGTCCTTATTTTTGGGGTGGTCTCCTTAATTATTGGGTATGGGTGGTTTTAGCCCATGGTTTTATACCCATTGTATTCTAATACCACTTGGTGGTTTAGGGTTGTTTGGTGCTGTGGGATACCTATATACATTGTAACTGCTTTGTTTTGTTTTTTTTTTTTTTAATTTACATGGTGGAATCGGTAGCTGCCAGGAATCCAGGAAAGCTGTTTGGTTTTTATGGCTGCCACAGTATTTTGCGCTATCTGCCTCGGAAGCCGCCGCACAGTTCTTCGCGTAGTCCGTCCCAATAACCACCATGCCGCAATCATTTTAAACCTTTTACGCCGCTAAAAGCACCAGGAAAGGGACAAGCGTTCAGTCTGGCAAGGCGCGAGATTTGAACCTTGGACCTTTGCCTCCCTTATGAGGTTTGGTCGAACCAATTGGTCTACACCTTGAACCTTAATGTAATTGCTTTGTTAAAAGTGCATAATAATAAAAAGAAAGAGGTGTGGCTCTGAGTTTTTGTTGGTTTTCCTGGTCAAGGGTTTCCAGGATAAATATTCGTGTTTATTGTGAATGCATGTTATTTTTCCTTCTATTTTATGATTATGTTTGCATTAATATCTCTAGAATAGGTTTATCAATCTCTTCATTTGGTATCAGAGCATGGTTATTGGCTTCAGGGGGATGCCTTTGTTGCTAGGGTTTAGCTCGGTCTGAGAAGAGCAAGGGTATCTTGGGTCTGCGATAAACCTATTTTTTGAGTGGGAGTTTTGTGTAGGTGAATCCAGTGTGAAGGAAAATGGCTAGCAATACAAGGATCGAGATCGAAAAGTTTAACGACAAGAGCTTTGAGTTATGGAAGCTAAAGATGGAAGATCTGCTTGTGGATAGAGATCAATGGGTTGTTGTGTCAGGAAAAAAACCCGTGGATATGTCACAAGAAGATTGGGAGAAGCTGGATAGGAAGGCAAAGAGTACTATCCGGTTGTGCCTTGCAGATTCAGTGTTGATCAATGTCTCTGGAGAAAATAGTGCTAAGGAGCTATGGGAGAAGTTAGGGGCTTTATATCAGTCAAAGTCCCTGGTAAACAAATTGTTCCTTTGAAAGAAGTTGTATCTCCTTCGGATGAATGATGGGGATTCTATGGCAGAACATCTCAATGCGTTTAACACTATGGTAAGTCAGTTAGCCTCTGTTGATATTAAAATGACTGAAGAAGATAAGTGTATTACTTTGTTATGTTCTTTGCCAGATTCATGGGATAATCTAGTTGTGGCCATTGGGAGTACTACTGCAACTACTTTAAGGTTTGAAGATGTGGTTGCATCCTTGTTATCAGAAGAAATGAGGCGAAAATCCATGGAGGGCTCATCCAAGGATGCCTTGTTTGTAAGGGGTCATTCCCAAGATAAAAATAAGCATAACTCTAGGGATAGGTCGAAGTCAAGAGGGAGATCTAAATCTCCTAGAAAATTTATACGAAAATGTTGGAAATATGGTAAAGTTGGGCATTTGAAGAAAGATTGTAGATCCAAAAATATTGATAAAAGTAAGGGATCTAATGATGCTTCTTCCATAGAAGAAAAGACCTCAATAGAAGGAGGGGATGTATACTTGGCATCTTTGAGTACACAATCAGATCGTGATGCATGGTTGATTGACTCAAGGGCTTCTTTTCATATGACTCCTCATAGAGAATGGTTTTGTGAATATGAAAAGTATAATGGAGGTGATGTCTTCCTAGGAGATGACTCGACAACCAGAATCATAGGACATGGAAGGGTCAAACTGTTGTTGAAATATGGAAGGGTTAAAACCCTCCCTAGTGTTCTGCATATTCCAAGGTTGGCCAAAAACTTGATATCTATGAGTAGAATGAGTGATGCAGGTGTGCAGACAATATTTGAAAAGGATACCTATAGGATGGTTTGAGGAGCAATGGTGTTGGCAAGAGGAGTTTGGATTGGAACATTGTACAAGCTATTGGGCAGCATTGTGATTGATGGGTGTAATAGTTTTGTTGTTCCTAAAAATAAAATAAACAAAACCCCTACTCTTCCTGTAGAGAAGACAATGCTTTGGCATCAAATAATGGGATATATCGAAGAAAAGGGCCTTTGAGCTTTGTACACTAAAGGTATGGTTGAAGGTATTTCTTACTTTTCTTTAGATTTTGATTTCTATGAACATTGTGTATATGGTAAACAAAATCGGGTAAAGTTTCCATCTGGTGCTACAAGAGTAAAAGGGATTTTGGAGTTGATACACAATGATTTGTTTGGACATGTGGCTATTCCATCACTTAGAAAATCATTGTACTATGTTTCATTTATAGATGATTTCTCAAGGTATGCATGGATATATTTCCTTCATAAAAAATCTAAGATCTTCATGAAATTCAAATAGTTTAAGGCTCTTGTAGAAAACCAAACAAAAGAAGATAAAGGTGTTGCAGACATATAAAAGAGGAGAGTTTTATGGAAATGAATTTGAGGAGTTTTGTAAGTAGTGTGGAATAGCAAGGTAAAATATGACTCCATACACTCCTCAACATAATGGAGTTGCAGAAAGAATGAATAGGACATTGATGGAAAAGGCAAGGAGTATGCTCAGTGGTGCAGGGTTAGCACAAGAATTTTGGGGAGAGGTTGTGGACACTGCATATGGTAAATCGATCACCTATATCAACATTGGTTGATATGAGGTATGGAATGGTAAGAAACCCTCTCTTGAACATCTCAAATTTTTGGTTTAATGCTTATGTGCATGTTCGAAAGGAAAAAAGGAGTAAGTTGATAATAAAATAGAAAATTTTATCTTTATTGGTTATAAAGATGGTGTAAAAGGCTACAAACTTTGGAACCCATAAACTAGGAAGATTGTTTATAGTCGAGATATAATCTTTAAAGAGTTTAAAAGTGCTCCCAAGTAAGAAGAATAACCAAGAGAGGAAGAACTAGAAAAGGTGTAGTTTGAATTCATGGATGAAGAATTTGACTCAACAGAAGATGATGAACAAGATCCTCAAACTCCAATCTTGAGGAGATCAACTCAAGAAAGAAGGAAACTAGGAAGGTAAAATCTACTTGATTTTTATTCTACTTTTAATTTATCTATTATTGATGATGATCCTAGAATAGTTAAGGAGGAAGTTAATGCAAAGGAAGGTAAATTTTGGAAGAAGGCCATGGTTGATGAGATGAAAATCTTTAGGCAAAAATAAGACATGGGATTTGGTGAAGTTGCTTGTTAGAAGAAAACCAATTGGTAGCAAATGGGTATTCAAGAAGAAGTTCAATGCAGAAGGTAAAGTGGAGAAGTATAAAGCTCACTTGGTAGCAAAGGGATATTCCCAAAGGAATTGATTTTGGTGAGGTTTTCTCCCCTATTGCTAAACTAACTTCTATTAGATTTCTTTTGTCTATTGCTAGTGCATTTGACCTAAAAGTAGAGCAAATGGATGTGAAGACAACATTCCTACATGGGGATCTAGAAGAAGAAATCTATATGTCTCAACCAGAAGGTTTTATAGTAAAAGGAAAGGAGGACTTGATATGTAGGTTGGAGAAATCTCTATATGGTCTAAAACAATCACCTAGGATGTGGTATCAAAATTTTGAGACTTATGTATTGGGACTTGATTTTTCACGAAGTAAAGCTGATCACTATGTGTACATCAAACAAGTTGATGATCACTTTATTATTGTGGCATTATATGTTGATGATATGTTATTAATTAGAAATGATAGGGAAATCATCAATGATTTTAAGTCTCAATTGTCATCTCAGTTTGATATGAAGGATCTTGGTCCTGCAAATTTCATCTTGGACATGTAGATTAAGAGGGATTGATCAAATAAGAGACTCTAATTGAATCAGAGAAAATATATTGAGACAATATTAAAGAGATTTAATATGCAAGATTGTAAATCAATCAAGACTCCCATTCCTTTGGGTGTAAAGCTATCTGTAGAACAGTGTCCAGAGACACAAGAAGAGGAAGAGGAAATATCTCATGTTCCTTAATGCAAGTAGTATTGAGAGTTTAATGTATGCCATAGTATATACTAGACTAGACATTTCCTATATAGTGGGAGTTCTGAGAAAATATATGTCAAAATTAGGGAAAGAACATTGGATTGTTGTAAAGCAAGTTTTAGATACTTGTGTGGCACATCATATTATGCAATTTTCTATCAAGGAAGGTATGAACCAAATAAGGTATTGAATTTACAAGGTTTTGTTGATGCATATTGGGTTGGAGATCTTGATCATCAAAGATCCACAAGTAGTTATATATTTCGCTTGTTTGGTGGAGCAGTTAGTTGGATGAGCAAGAGGTAAGTTGTAGTGGCACTTTCAACTACAGAAGCTGAGTACATGGGAGCCACTCATGCAAGTAAGGAAGTAGTATTGTTATAGAGATTATGTGTTGATTTTGGGTTCTTACAAGGAGCTATAAGGATAAATTGTGATAATCAAAGTGCAATCTATCTGGCAAAGAACCATGCTTATCATTCTAAGACAAAGCATATTGTAGTACAATACCATTTTATTAGAGACATGGTTGAAGACAAGAAGGTGTCATTAGAGAAAATTGATACTCTAAAAAATATTGCAGATTCATTAACTAAGCTTGTGAGTACTGAGAAGTTTTCTTGGTGTAGGGAGACAATGGGCTTAGTTGCCCCAAGCAGCTAATTTCGTGGTTTTTATAGGCCCCATTGCAAAGTATTCAACAAGTGGGAGATTGTTGGATGTGTTGTATCGTTTGTAGGAAAAGACTATACACCTCAACACAATGTGTGGGATTTAGAAAATTTTGGACTCCTTGTATTTTAGGGTGATCTCCTTAATTATCAGGTATGGGCGATTTTAGCCCATGGTTTTATACCATTGTATTCTAATACCTCTTGGTGGTTTAGGGTTGTTTGGTGCTGTGGGATGTAACTAATTTGTTAAAAGTGCATAATAATAAAAAGAAATAGGTGTGGCTTTGAGTTTTTTTTGGTTTTCCTGGTCAAGGGTTTCCAGGATAAATATTCGTGTTTATTGTGAATGCATGTTATTTTTCCTTCTATTTTACGATTCTGTTTGCATTAATATCTCTAGAATAGGTTTATCAATCTCTTCAAATAGGTCTTTCATTTGATAGTGCATGCTGATAATAACCTCTGTAAATTTGGTATGGCATTTGTGTAACAGTTTTTATAGCAAATGTTGGGCCTCCCTATAGGAATACTATCTTTTATGTATTAAAAGAAATTGATAAAAGCTACAATAAGTTCATAGTTATTTCTTTTGGTCTTAAAAATTGACCAACAACATTCATGAGAATGATGAGTGATGTCTTTTGCCCATATCTTGGAAATTGTATCATGCAAATCTTGAATATAGTTATTAATCTTCAACAAGAATGAGGAGCAACATAAAAATCATCTACAAATAAAGAAACATAGAAGGCATTTAGAAATTGTTAAAATTCACTAAAGAAAATAGTGTATGAGGTCATTGGGGGTTTAGAAAAAGAGTCAAAACATCATCAATGAAAACCACCACATTTGGATTCCAAATTAGATAACTAACTAATGTGTCCATTGAAAATCTAAGATCCTCAATAAATAGTCGATGTTAAACTATTCAGGTGTGACTTTAACAACTGATAAATTATTTTCAGTTCTGTATATCTCAAAAACACAAAAAATCAGAAAACCAAAAATTTCCAAAGTGCAAAACGACAGATTGGGGTGGGACATTACAGTGGTATCAGAGCCTCGAGCCTGCCAGCCTGTTGGGTTTCCGGGTGAGTCAAAATAATTGATGAATCCAGAGGACAGGGAATATATCACATACAGAAGAAGAGGTACTCGCAGCTCAGACTCAGAAGAAGAGGTGAATATGGGTGACAGGGGTCCACAAGAACCGAGTACCCGAGAAATGTTTAATGAACTGGCCAGGGGACAGCGAGAGTTGCAACAAACTCTCAATCAGTTGGTGGCTGTTATGTTGGCAAATAACAATAATAATGCCGAGCCAAATGATGGTCAAGGTGGGAACAATCACAATAATAACCATAGGCCACATGAGAACCAAGGTAATACTGGTAATGGTGATGCCTCAGTGAACAACAGGGCTGTAAATCAGAATCATAGGGACAGGACAGCTAACACAAGACCCTTGATGCCTACTTTCCCTCCTAGGATCATTCCACAGGATGAGGTAGAACCTACAGTCAATGAGATGCAAGACCAGTTTTTACAGGAGTGGGAGAATGCTAGTGCGGGGTTCCGAGCTGGTATGTCTTTTCGGGAGTATGTGGACATGAGAATGAGGCAACAACCTAATAGGAGAGGTAGGCAGCATAACCCGAATAACCAGGAGATGCAGAGGAGAGTGGGGAAGTTGTCCCTTCCTTGTTTTGACGGTTCAAACAAAACTTCAGCCAGAGCTTGGGTGCAAAAGTTGGACACCTATTTCCAGCTCAATCCTATGCCAGAGGATGAGGCCATTAAGTATGTTGCACTCCACCTGGATGGGATTGCTCACGAGTGGTGGCACCATGGTTTGATGACGCTTGGTCATAGCCAGATTGACTCATATGCAGAATTTACAAACAAGCTTATTGACAGGTTTGACAAAAAGGACCCAGAATTGCACTTCAAGGAGTTGGCTCAACTAAAGCAGTGGGGGTCAGTGGATGCTTACATTGCTGATTTTCAGCGACTATCAGTATTAGTGACAGACATCTCTGAGCACCGATTGATTGTATTATTCATTGATGGTCTTTCCGATCCTTTGAGGGGTTGGATTAAGGCGTTCAATCCCCCCACTCTACAGAATGCCATAAAAAGGGCAAGAGACATGGAGCCTTCTACTTCCAGGAGCAAATTCCAGTCCAAGGGGTTTGGGTATAAGAAAGACAAGGACAAAAAACATTTTCAGAGGGATACTAATCAGCAAAAGAGTGTTCCTAATAGACTGGACAACGATCAGCTCAATGACTTAAGAAGGAAAAAACTATGCTTCCATTGTAGGGAACCTTGGGACCCATCTCACCAATGCTCAGTTAAGGCAAAGGCCAAACAAATTGAGTACTTTTCAGCTGATGATTCAGACTTAGAAAAAACAGATCAGCAGGATGATTCAGAGAGCAGCAGTTCAGATAGTGATAAGGAGGCTGAAAAGACACAAGGACAGGATGGAGCTGTGGCACAACTATGCAGTTTTCAGAGAGTTGGATCATTTAAGGTCCGTGGAGTGTTGAGTGGACAGCGGATTACCACTCTTATTGATACTGGTGCCACGCATAACTTCATAGATGAAGGCCTTGTAGCTAAACGAGGATTGCAAACAGAACCTTTTGAGGGTTTCAAGGTGATGGTTGCAGATGGTTTCACCCTTACCTGCACATGAAAGATTCCTAATTTATGCATTCGGATGGGTGAATATGAGCTAAGGGATGATTTCTATGTGGTTGGTATAGGTGACACAGATGTAGTACTTGGTATGCACTGGATGCGTACCCTTGGCGAGTTCACCATGAACTTGCACAGTATGGAGATGAAGTTTGAATCAGGAGGGAGGAAGATAGTACTTCGAGGCATATCAGATGGAGGAGTTAGAGTGGTTTCACTCAAGAGGATGGAGAGGCTTTTCCGGCATGATCAGGTAGAATGGGCAGCAGAGTGCATTATGATGCCGACAGTTGGTGATCAGCAGGATAAGAGTTATCATCCGGACATACAAATTTTGTTGGGTAAGCATCATAAGGTGTTTGACAGCATACCTCCTGGGAGGCCCCCTGAAAGGGGAATAGAGCATGTCATTGAGTTGGAAGAGGGAGCCAAACCTGTGATTACTACTCCCTATAGACATCCAAAGAGATTCAAGGATGAGATCAAAAAAGCAATCAAGGAACTGCTTGACATGGGGCACATTAGACCCAGCAAAAGTCCTTTTGCATCATCAGTGGTCCTGGTAAAGAAGAAGGATGGGACAATGCGCATGTGCATTGATTACAGAGCTCTTAATAAGAAGACCATTAAAAACAGATACCCAATTCCTAGGATCGACGAGTTGATAGATGAGTTACATGGAGCACGTTACTTCTCCAAGATAGATCTCAGGTCGGGTTATCATCAGATCCGGATGAGAGAGAGTGATATTGAGAAGACTGCTTTCAGGTGTCACTTCGGTCACTTTGAGTTTTTGGTGATGCCCTTCGGGTTGACTAATGCTCCAACCACTTTTCAGTCATGTATGAACAAGGTGTTCAGTGTGCAGCTCCGTAAGTTTGTTTTGATCTTCTTTGACGATATATTGATTTACAACAGGTCATGGGAAGAGCACCTGAAGCATTTGGATGAGGTGCTGAATATCCTTGAGCAGGAGTCCTTGTATGCCAAGGAATCAAAATGTGAGTTTGGTTTGACAGAGCTGTTGTACTTGGGCCATATTATCAGTGCAGATGGAGTAAGAGTTGATCCAGAAAAAATCAAAGCCATCATGGATTGGCCGCCCCCCACCAATCTCACGCAGCTTAAGGGATTCTTCGGCCTATGTGGTTTCTACAGGAGATTCGTCAAGGGATTTTCACAGCTAGCCGCTCCCCTTACTGACTTGACGAAGAAGGGAGCTTTCGTGTGGACAGACTCAGCACAGGTGTGTTTTGACAACTTCAAAAAGGTGATGTGCTCGTGTCCAGTACTTGTTATTCCTGACTTTTCTAGACCGTTTGAGTTGGAGTGTGATGCCTCTGGGGAAGGTATTGGAGCGGTCTTGATGCAGGACAAGCACCCTATTGCTTTTGAGAGCAGGAAATTGAGAGGTGCAGAGAGGGCTTATTCGATATATGATAAGGAGATGTTGGCCATAATGCATGCATTGGCCAAATTCAGACCATACCTTGTGGGAGGTAAGTTCATTGTTAAAACCGACCACAACAGTTTGAAATATTTTCTCAATCAGCAGGATTTGAATGAAAGGCAGCAAAAATGGGTGAGTAAGTTGCAGGCCTACGACTTTGACATTGTCTATGTCAAAGGGAAGAAGAATGTTGTTGTTGATGCTTTGTCTAGGAGGCCCCATTTATGTTCTATGGGTGAGATTACAGCAGATTGGAAGAAGCAAATTACAGCAGATTATGCAAAGGATGAGTGGGCTTCCAGCATTATAGAAGGTACCAGACAGGATGAAAGGTATGCAGTAGTGAATGATTTAATCATTTACAAAGACAGGATATTCTTGGTGCCTAATTCTCAATTTAAAACAACTGTTTTGAGGTCTTTTCATGATTCACCTATGGCTGGTCACCCTGGTTTCTATAAGACATACAAGCAGGTGAGAGAAATATTTACATGGAAAGGACTCAAAGACGAGGTTCTTAAGTATGTTCGGGAATGCGTCACCTGCCAGCAAAATAAAGATGAGCATACTTATCCAGTTGGTTTACTGCAGCCCCTGCCAATTCCCAATCAAAAGTGGGAAAGTGTCTCCATGGATTTCATCACAGGGTTGCCCAAAGTGCAAGGGAAGGACTGCATTTATGTTGTGGTTGATAGATTGACTAAATTTGCTCATTTCTTTGCTATTGCAGCCTCATATACTGCAGTACAGGTTGCTGATTTATTTTTCAGAGAAATTTTCAGATTGCATGGGCTGCCCAAAAACATTGTAAGTGATAGGGACAACAGATTCATGAGTAATTTTTGGCAGGAACTCTTCCGTTTGAGTGGGACAGAACTCACTCCCAGCACAAGTTACCACCCACAGACAGATGGGCAAACAGAGATAGTTAATAAATGGGTGGAAGGTTACTTGAGGAATTACATCTCAGGGCAGCAGAAGGCATGGGTCAAATGGTTATACCTTGGTGAGTACTGTTACAATACCACTTACCACATGTCGATCAAGATGTCACCTTTTATGGCTCTTTATGGATATGAGGCTCCTAGCTTCATAGATTTGCTTCTAGGAGATTGCAGAGTGCCTAAGGCTAAGGAGATGCTACAGGACAGCCAAGACATAATGAAGGCATTGAAGGAAAATCTGCAGCAGGCACAGAATCAGCAGAAGTTATATGCTGATCAGCAGCGAATAGAGCGCAGTTTTGAGGTGGGTGACATGGTTTATTTGAGATTGCAGCCCTATAGACAGTCTACTCTCAAGAAGAGTGGAGCAGAGAAACTTAAGCCACGGTTCTACGGTCCGTTCAGGGTTTCCAGGAGAGTTGGGGAGGTGGCTTACGAGTTAGATTTGTCGGCAGACAGCAGAGTACACAATGTTTTTCATGTATCACGCCTCAAGAAGGCATTGGGACATAATGTGGTACCTTCTTCAGTTTTGCCACCCTTGGATGATGAGGGTAAGTTGATTCTCATTCCAGAGGCTATCATTGACAGTCGAGAGCGTACTCTCAAGAAACGGATGATTAGAGAGTATTTGATCAAGTGGAAGAACTTGCCGGTTGAGGATGCTACTTGGGAAAATGAGCAGATATTGCAGCATCCAGCACTCCAATTGCTTGTGGACAAGCAATTTTGGGGAGGGAGGACTGTAATGTTCCCTTCCTAACCAGTCAGTGTTATCGCATGGGACTAGCCTACTCACGGGTTCCCGTAGGCTATGACAGATGTGTGGGAGCCCATTGGAGGTTGTAGAGTTTCATCGGGATGCTGTAAGCTTTCAGTTGCCAGTTTTCGGAGCCGTTTTGAGCATGGGAGGATGCACTTACTATTTTTAGTAAGTCATTTTTCTAGGGTTTCTGACAGAACGGATGGTATGATGAGATGCGTCTTCGAAAAGGGTATCCGTTTCTATCCTCGGATTTTGGATTGGATTATTGAGGCCCAAAATATTAATGTTTTCGTCGATAAAATCACTAAAGTTAAATTAAAGATTTTAACTTTCTAAAGATAATGTATTTGATTTAATAAAGGGGATATAAGGGGACTTTATGTCACTTAGGGGAAATAAAATATTTTATAAAAGTGACTTAAAGGGGGCCTAAGTTGAACGCCACTTTTGATAAAGTGAAAATTAGAATATTTTAAATGTTTTAAAAAGGCTATTGGAAACCCTAAAAGTGGGTCGACCCATTTGGAGGCAAATAAAAAGACATTTGAAGAGCTCATTCGGCATCACTATATTATGAATTTATCTGGTATTTTGGAGAGGAAGCTTGCAGCTAGGGTTTGCAGGATTTCTTGGCTTTTTGGGGAC
Organism: Wollemia nobilis; assembly: GCA_028583015.1. Lineage (NCBI taxonomy): Eukaryota > Viridiplantae > Streptophyta > Pinopsida > Araucariales > Araucariaceae > Wollemia > Wollemia nobilis. Next base: position 20,092,796 of record JAQPPZ010016888.1, read on the forward strand.
GAAAACCTCCAAAAAGAACATCGACTTCGGGTGTGAAAGATCACCTCAGGTTGATCTGGGCATTTCTACTTCAGGGAATGCAGTGGAGCTTCATTGTTTGGATTCGCAGAGAGATTTTCAGGGACTCATTGGAGGATTAGCAGTGCATTTCAGAGCTCATCTTATTTGCTGAACATTCCAGCTTGGCCGTACCATTTGGTCTTCTTCCAGAGTGGGATGCTAGAAACCGACAACTACAGAGAATGGCCGTACCATTTCAGTCATGGCGTGATTCTCCTGGAGCTGGTCGCTGCACTTTGGTGGTGTCTTCAGCATCTAATATTGGCGCCTAGGGTTTAGGACTGTATTGTGATCAGTTGAACATTGGAGAAATAACATTCCTTGAAGATTGTAATGAAAATATCAGATTTCTGAGTTGCTGTCCAATGTACCTTTCTGCCAATTTCCAGAATTTTATATCTTCCGGGTATTTGCATATTTTGTTATTTCCTTTAATGGGTTTGTAGATGAATATCAAAACTATCTTATTCCAGAATTTCATGTTGTTTGGTTGAGTAGATTAGAAGTTATTCCATTTTCAATATTGTTGTTCTGCATATCTCAAAAACACAAAAAATCAGAAAACCAAAAATTTCCAAAGTGCAAAACGACAGATTGGGGTGGGACACTCAACCAAATAACATGAAATTATGGAATAAGATAGTTTTGATATTCATATACAAACCCATTAAAGGAAATAACAAAATATGCAAATACCCGGAAGATATAAAATTCTGGAAATTGGCAGAAAGGTACATTGGACAACAACTCAAAAATCTGATATTTTCATTACAATCTTCAAGGAATGTTATTTCTCCAATGTTCAACTGATCACAATACAATCCTAAACCCTAGGCGCCAATATTAGATGCTGAAGACACCACCAAAGTGCAGCGACCAGCTCCAGGAGAATCACACCATGACTGAAATGGTACGGCCAGGTACAACAGTTGTACGACCTGCCTTGAAAACCCTCTGCAAGCTGATTGATGACTGAGAAAAGGCGTTGGAAAGGTTGGAGATATGATCGATCAGATTTGCAACAAACCCTAGCACAGAACCCAACGCAATGCTCTGGAAGAAGACCAAATGGTACGACCAAGCTGGAATGTTCAGCATAAGATGAGCTCTGAAAAGCATTGCTAATCCTCCAATGAGTCCTTGAAAATCTCTCTGCGAATCCAAACAATGAAGCTCCACTGCATTCCCTGAAGCAGAAATGCCCAGATCAACCTGAGGTGATCTTTCACACCCGAAGTCTATGTTCTTTCTGGAGGATTCGTCCCCAAAAAGCCAAGAAATCCTGCAAACCCTAGCTGCAAGCTCCCTCTCCAAAATACCAGATAAATTCATAATATAGTGATGCCAAATGAGCTCTTCAAATGTCTTTTTATTTGCCTCCAAATGGGTCGACCTACTTTTAGGGTTTCCAACAACGTTTTTAAAACATTTAAAATATTTTAATTTTCACTTTATCAAAAGTGGCGTTCAACTTAGGCCCCATTTAAATCACTTTTATAAAATATTTTATTTCCCCTAAGTGACATAAAGTCCCCTTATATCTCCTTTATTAAATCAAATACATTATCTTTATAAAGTTTAGATCTTTAATTTAACTTTATTGATTTTATCGACGGAAACATTAATATTTTGGGCCTCAATAATCCAATCCAAAATTCGAGGATAGAAATGGATACCCTTTTTGAAGACGCATCTCATCATACCACCCGTTCTGTCAAAAACCCTAGAAAAATGACTTACTAAAAATAGTAAGTGCGTCCTACCATGCTCAAAACAGCTCCAAAAACTGGCAACTGAAAGCTTACAACATCCTGATGAAACTCTACAACCTCCAATGGGCTCCCACACATCTGTCATAGCCTACGGGAACTCGTGAGTACGCTAGTCCCATGCGATAACATTGACTGGTTAAGAAGGGAACATTACAATATGAGGTGATTGGGGGTTTAGAAAAGGAGTCAAAACATCATCAATGAAAACCACCACATTTGGATTCCAAATTAGATAACTAACTGATGTGTCCATTGAAAATCTAAGATCCTTAATAAATAGTCTATGTTAAACTATTCAGGTGTGACTTTAACAACTGATAAATTATTTTCAACACAAATTTTTAAAAGAGTAACCAGTGAATGACATACTTAGAGTACTTCAACTGTGGAGAATACCATGAAGTATGAACGAAAGTAAGAGCATTTTAGTACTTGGGATTATACGGATTGGCTAGACTCATGATTTATTATTATCTTGATCAAAGGATCAAAACTCATAGAGGTACAATATTGAACTAATAATATAAGGTAAAGCAAAAACTCTCGTGCTCACACAAGGGGTATCATATGTCCAGGTGGCCTGCTGGTCTTTGTAATCTAAAAAATTGTCTTCACCTTTTACCAATAGAATATTTGCCCATGTTTTCTCATGTTTTCTCCAAAGTAGCTTATGTTTGCTAGTAAAAGAAGAAAACAAAAATAATAAAATATTTGTACGAATAGAGAGATTTCATTTGACATTGTTAAGAAAGCATTTGTTTAAGCTACCATATTTCTACAAGTAGATCCAACCAAGCAATGCACAATTTATATAGATTCAATTAGACTTAAATTAGTACTAGTACTTTTGTAGAATAACAAAATATCCTGTAAATGAGATAAAGAATGATACCTATATTTAATCAAAAGTTACTATCAAGAATACATTTTCATAAGAATGATATATGAATATCAAACCATCTTACTTGTGAAAGGAGAACCATCTTGTCTTCAATATAGATGGCCCTTGAATTCAATATATACAAACAAAAACAAGTCCATAAATCAAGAAAAGAAGATGTTTGTAGCAACTCCCCCCCCCCCCCCTATCTCTCTCATGCGTTTGCTCCATCTAAATAATAAAAGGGAAAGAAAGAAAAAATTGTAAAAGATCAAACAAATGATAGAGAATGCCAAAACATCATCAAGAACCTTTCAATTGCACACATTCCTCCAATGCCTTCAAATGTTCCTTCTTTTACTTGTATAGTGACCAATCATCCAAAAAACCTTTGAATTTCTTAGGGGAATTTCATTCAAAAATGTACAAAATGATTTGTTGAAAGATGGTGGGAGCATTACACAACCTGAACAACATCCTATTGTACATGTATATTCCATTCTCCATGACCAAGGTGGTCTTCAATTTGTTTTCTTCTGTTATATTGATTTGATTATATCCAAAGAATCCATCCAAAAATGAATAAATCTTATGGCCTGCCACTACCTCCAGGATAGAATTAGTAAACAGAATTGAGAAGGGGTCTTTGATCATAACAACATTCAAACTTGGAAAGTCCATGCATATTTGAATTGGCGCATTTTTCTTCAAGCTGATGATGATTGATGACACCCATTCGCTCATAGTCACCTTGAAAATGATCCCTATGTACAACTTTTTTTCAATCTCTGCATTTGCCAATTTCGTGTATTTAGGATTCATGCGGTATGGTCTCCATATAACTAGTTGTGCCCTCAACATCAAGGGAATCTGATAGACACACAACTTAGGTGGGATTCCTCGGAGATCCCTATAGGTCCATGCAAAAACATCCTTCATAGAAATCTTGAACGTAGTCGCCTTTAGGACCAGATCCCAATCATTGTTGACATTTATTATCTTTTCGTCATCCCCTTCTTTGAGGTTTACTTGTACCATCCTTGATCCCTCCTACTTGGTGGCATTTGGTTCCTTGATCACCTTCGTCTTGTTGAACTTGTATGCTGGCTTCTTATCAATTTGTGCATCACCAATGCTATAGTCTAAAACGTTAGGGGGGAATGAGAACTTAACATCCTCTTTTGCTTTTGTTTGGCTTGTTTCCGTTGCACTAGTCTCTCCTACTTGCAGACTATCCTACACAATAGCCTTCCTTTCATATCCACTCCATCACATTCTTCCACTTCCAAGCGCAAGCATTTTGGATTAAATAATTTGTAATGATCCATTTGCCAATTGTATAGACCACTGCCATAGTGCCCTTTGTCCTTCGTGCACTCCTTTAAATGCAAGACATTGTCTTCATATGGTTCCTAGTGGCTCATTCTCATTTTTCTCTTCTAGACAACAAATCTTTTGACTTGTCTGATGATGCAACTTTCTCACCACTCAATTGGTCTCACAAGTTTATGGTGAACTTGTGATGTCCTTGTAGGTTAATCGATCTTTCTCCCAATCGTGGTGAACTCTTTTTGTCTTCAACTGTCCTTGCCCCAATAAAGCATCATAAGCTAGTTAATGCATCGTGATGACTATGAAGTCGAGGATGAATGTTTGGTAGCCTGTACTCTGTGTTGTGAATACACCATTCATCTTGACACCTTATTGATCTGCTCCCACAAGCAAGAAGTTAGGTTGCCACAACATTGGTGTTTCAAGTTCCCTCAAAGTTTTCTCCAGGAGTATGTTGATGCTTGACTCACCATTCACAATGACTTGTGTCAAGATGTGGCCCTATATCTCCATCTACAATAGTGCTGGCCCCTTCTCTTAATTGATCATTAAAATTGCGAGGTAAAGAAATTGGTTTCATGTTGCACTCTTTGTTGGCACTTTCTGTTCTTCTACTACCGCCTTTGTAGCACAACATGGTATTCCATGTTTGAAGGAACATAGAAGAGTAAATGACAACATTAACAATAAACAACATTCACCATTATTACGAGAAAGCGATTTAGAAGTGAAATAGAGCAAAATTGCACATTGCCACTGTATTCATTTATAAACAATAAATACACGATTCAAGTACAACAGTAATATCATGTCTCTAGAACATTTATTCTCCTCAACAGATGCTCATAGAATGTATCACTCAATCTTACACTATGCCAGTGATGATCTTCTTCGTAATTTGTTAGGGGTCTACCTATACTACTCTCGGACGGGGGAGGTAGTTGCCAACTTCTGCAACTTCCTTGTACCTATCCCTAACTACCCATACATGTCAACTCATAATGCATGACATTGTTTTTATTTGCACACTAACAATGTCTGCTGTTCAACACATGAGGACATTTTAACAAGCACTTGATGTGCAAACTATACAAAACTTATGTACAATCAAAATGGCCAAAACTATACAAATTTTTTGTTGCTGCATTTTTTGCTGCCCTTTTTTGCTCCTCGGTTTTGGATCAAATACTTCATTTGGTATGAGAGCTTGGCTGGTTTTTGGGTTTGAGTGAACTTGGGTTCGTGGTTCTTGGACAAGTTAATTGAAGAAAATCTTCATTTTTTGCTGCTTGAGTCTAATGGCCAACTTCAAAAACTCATTACCAATTCTAGAATTTAATGGGCAAGATTATGATTATTGAAGCATAAAGATGAGGATTTTGTTAATTGGCAAAGATCTTTGGGAGGTAGTGGAGAGTGATTATGAAGAACCACCTGATTGGAACACATTACAAGGAAATGATAAGACAACAAAAAGGGAAACAAAGAAGAAAAATTAATTAGCCCTCTACCATATTCAGTCTGCTCTTGACAAGAGTTTATTTCCACGTATTGTTGTTGCTACATCAGCCAAGGACGTTTGGAAGTCTCTTCAAGAGGCTTACCAAGGAAGTGACCAAGTGAGAATGGTAAAGTTGCAGACCATGAAGAAAGAGTTTGAGAATTTGTAGATGAAAGAGGCTGAAAGTGTGGACGATTATTATGTTAGAGTGAAGGATGTGGTGAACAAGATGGCCACCCTTGGAGAGACCTTGAAAAAGGAGGTAGTTGTGAAGAAGGTATTGAGATCTCTTACCCCTAAATGGAATCATGTTGCAATAATTTTTGAGGAGAGTAAAGATTTATATACACTTGAATTTGATTGCCTAGTTGGTTCTCTTATGTCACATGAGGAAAGACTAAGAGAAACTAGTAAAGAAAATGAGAACACCTTTAATTCTAAATTGAAATTTTTTGAGAATGATGAAGTTGGTCCAAGCACAAGTAAACAAGCATATGGAAGAGGAAGAAATCAGAATCATTCAAGAGGTAGAGGAGGAAGAGGAAGAGGAAGAGGAGTTGTTCCTATTGGAAGAGTGTTAGGAGGTTAAGTCACTATGCAGTATTTTAGTCCACAAAATGTGGGCAGCTGAGACGGTTGCTAGACGTCTAGGTCAGACGTCTGGGCTACTAGACGTCTAGGCAGCTAGACGTCTAGGCAACAGATGTCTAGGCAGCAGACGTCTAGGCCAGACGTCTGGGCAGCAGACGTCTAGGCCAGACGTCTGGGCAGCAGACGTCTAGGTCAGACGGCAAGAGACGTCTATGTCAGATGACAATAGTTTGTGCTAGACGGTTGGATACGGAAGACGAACAGTTTCAGATGCTTCCTTTGGGAGAGGAAACGAACAGTTTTCGAAGGCTTCCTTTGGGAGAGGAAACGAACAGTTCGGGGTCTTCCTTTTATGCTCTATAAAAGGGAATTGATCCCTTGCATATTATGTAATGAGAATGTAAAGTTTTGCTGAAAATAAGAAAAGGAGAATTTGCCATTGCTCCGTGGCTTTCTTGCACATTGCAGATTTCCACGTAAATTCTTTGTTTACTTGTGTTGCTGTTTATGTTCTCTGTCATTGTGTTTCTACTTGTAGGTATAAAATATGAAGTTTTTCCTAACATCTAGTATCAGAGCCTAAGGTTTTGTGCGAGTGGGAGCTGCAATAATGACAGGAGGTGTAACCAAGTTTGAGATTGAGAATTTTTGATGGTAGGAACTTCGCTCTATGAAAGATGAAGGTGGAGGATTTGCTAGTTCAAAATGACCAAGCTCTAGCCTTGAAAGGGGTCGCGAGTAAACCGAGCAGCATGAAAGATGAGGAGTGGGCAACGCTTGACAGAAAGGCGGTTTCTACAATCCGTCTCTGCCTAGCAGGCTCTGTCTTGTTCAATGTAGCTGAAGAGAAGACCGCGAAAGCCCTCTGGCAGAAGCTTGAAAAGTTGTGTGAAACAAAGTCAGCAAAAAACGAGGTTTTTCTGAAAAAGCAGCTTTATAGCTTGAGGATGAAGGAAAGCTCATCCGTGGCAGATCATTTGAATGAGTTTAATACTCTTATCAAGTAACCTGTTTCGATTAATGTGAAGATGGAGGATGAGGATAGAGCTATCACCCTACTTTGTTCCCTCCCGGACACTTGGGATCATATGGTGATGACCATCAGTAATGCATCATCAGGAACTCTAAAATTTGATGATGTGGTAGCCGCTTTGTTGGCAAAAGAGTTGAGGCGAAAAAGTCTCTGGAACCCTCAACCAATGAAGCCCTATTTGTGAGAGGTCGATCTTTCGAGAGGAGTAAACAAGGTAGATCACAGTCCAGATCTAAGTCTAAAGGACGTAAGCAGAAAGGGAAGTGTTGGTATTGTGGGAAGCCAGGACACTCAAATAAGGACTGTAAGCAATTAAAGAATGGTGAAAAGCAAAATCAGCCATCAGCTGAGGCCAGTACAACAGATTCAAGAGAGACGACAATGTGTGAAGCCTTTTGTTTCAGTAACAACAAATCTGTTTTATATACCTGGGTCTTGGACTCAGGTGCATCTTTCCACATGTCTCCCCAAAGAGGCTGGTTTGACAAATATCAACCATACTGTGGTGGGATGGTCTATTTGGGTGATGATCACCCTTTAGAAACTGTGGGAAGAGGGGATATTTGGATCAGGATAGACAATGGTAGAGAAAGGATGTTATGTGATGTACGACATGTACCTGATTTGTGGAAGAATTTGCTCTCAATCAAGATGATGGATAAGCCAGGGTATTTTGTCACTTTCAGTAACAACTACTGCAAAATTACCAGGACCCTATATCGTTTATGCAGTGATACAGTGACAAATCATGCAACAACAACAACTTCTGTTCAGGATGCAGTAATGCTATGGCATCAACGCATGACAAAGGTATGCTTTCTGGGATTAGGTCTTGTAATTTAGACTTATGTGAGCACTGTATTTTTACTGCAAGTCCTGGTAAGAGTTCTGATTTTCTGCAACTTATACATTCGGATATATTTGGATCAGTCCCCACTCAGTTCTTAAGTGGTGCCATCTATTTTCTGACTTTTATAGATGATTATTCTAGGAGAGTGTGGGTTTATTTTATGAAGAAGAAATCGGAAGCTTTGCAGAAATTTAAAGAGTTCAAAGCACGGGTAGAGAAGAGTTTGGGCAAGTCGATTTTATGTCTCGAGTCGGATAATGGGGGTGAATATTGCTCCAAGGAATTTGATAAATTTTGTATGCAGGAAGGTATTAAGCACCAAAAGACTGTACCATATACTCCACAACAAAATGGTGTGGGTGAGCTGATGAATCGCACAATCATGGAACGTGCAAGAAGGGGTATAGACTGTCCAAACTTGATCCAAAGTCAAGCAAGTGTGTTTTTCTTGGCTATGGAGATACAATGAAGGGGTATAGACTGTGGAATCCTACTGCCCGCATGGTAATTATTAGCCGGGATGTAACTGTTGATGAAAAATCCATGCAAAGGAAGGAGGTACAACAAACTCCTAATGTTGTACTAGTTGAAGTAGAAATGAATGTGAAAATCAGCATGGAACAAGTAGAGCAGCCACAACGGTCACAAACCAAGAGCCACAATCAACAGATCATTGGGTTAGAAGATCCACACGTCCACAAAAGTGTCCGGAAAGGTATTCTCAAGTTTATCAGTCCTTTTTCTTTGTTAACTGATGATGGTGAGCCTAGTTCATTTCAGGAAGCTAGAGAGTTTGAGAATGCTGAAAAGTGGAGGAAATCCATGGAGGAGGAAATCGAGGCACTTCGCAAGAATAAAACGTGGGAACTTGTGGATCTCCCACCTGGAAGAAAGGCTGTTGGAAACAAGTGGGTTTACAAAGTAAAGAAGAACAGTGATGGGCTGTTGGAATGCTATAAAGCTCGCTTGGTGGCAAAAGGCTATGTGCAGAAGTCAGGTGGGTTTACAAAGTAAAGAAGAACAGTGATGGGCTGTTGGAATGCTATAAAGCTCGCTTGGTGGCAAAAGGCTATGTGCAGAAGTCAGGTATTGACTTTAATGAAATTTTCTCTCCAGTTGTGAAGATGACTACTATTAGAGCTTTACTTGCACTTGTAGCAACACAGGACTTAGAACTAGAGCAACCTGATGTAAAGACTGCTTTCTTGCATGGTGATCTCGAGGAAGAGATTTATATGGATAAGCCTGAGGGCTATGAAGAAAGAGGCAAAGAGCATTTGGTTTGTAGACTGAAGAAATCATTGTACGGATTGAAACAGGCGCCAAGGATGTGGTACAAGAAATTTGACACCTTCATGAAGAGCCAAGGTTTCAGCAGGAGTGAAGCTGACCATTGTGGATACTATAAGAGGTTTGATGATGGCAGTTTTATTATTTTGCTGTTGTATGTTGATGATATGCTGGTTGCAGGCCCCAACATGAAGAAAATCATTGAACTTAAGGCTTAGTTGGCTAGGACATTTGAAATGAAGGATTTAGGAGCAACAAACCAAATTTTAGGGATGAAGATACACAGGGACAGAAAGGAAGAAAGATCTGGTTAAGTCAAAAGTCATGTATAGAGAAGATTCTGTAGCGCTTCAATATGCAGAATGCAAAACCAGTTAGTACCCCACTTCTTTCACACTTAAAATTGTCTTCCAACTACTGTCCTAGAACATAAGCAGAGAAGACAAGCTTGTCTCGTGTACCGTATTCATCAGCAGTAGGAAACCTCATGTATGCCATGGTGAGCACCGGACCCGGATATTGCCCAAGCAGTGGGAGTAGTCAGCCGGTACATGGCAAATCCTGGTAAGGAGCATTGGAATGTGGTGAAGTGGATATTTAGATATTTAAGAGCCACTTTAGATGTTGCCATTTACTTTGGATTGGCAGATTTGCAAGTTAAAGGTTTTGTGGATTCTGATTATGGTGGAGATAGAGATGGGAGAAAGTCCACTACAAGATATACCTTCACTCTTGCTGGTGGAGCGGTGAGTTGGGCTTCTAAGTTGCAGTCTGTTGTGGCTTTATCAACCATTGAAGCATAATATATTGCAGCGACTCATGCCAACAAAGAGGCAATTTGGCTAGAGCGATTGTTGGGTGACTTCAAGGTAATGCAGGAGAAAATTACGCTGCATTGTGATAGCCAAAGTGCTATTCAGCTAGTGAAGAACCCAACATTTCATGATCGCACGAAACTCATTGATGTCAAGTACCACTTTATAAGAAATGTGGTGGAAGAAGGTAGGATCCTGTTGCAGAAAATTGACACTGAAGTGAATCCTGCAGATATGCTTACAAAGTTGGTCAAGGTAGAGAAGTTTGAGTGGTGCAGAACTTCTCTGGGCTTGCTGAAAATGTAACAAGGGCAACATTGGGCAATTGGCACTGGATGAAAATATTTTGCATAAGAATTCTTGAATATTGACTTCAAGTGGGAGAATGTTAGGAGGTGAAGTCACTATGTAGTATTTTAGTCTGCAAATTATGGGTAGCTGAGACGATTGCTAGACATCTAGGCCAGACGTCTGGGCTGCTAGACATCTAGGCCAGACGTCTGGGTCAGACGTTTGGGCTGCTAGACGTCTAGGCAGCAGACGTCTGGGCTGCTAGACGTCTAGGCAGCAAACGTCTAGGACAGACGTCTGGGCTGCTAGACATCTAGGTCAGACGTTTGGGTAGCAGACGTCTGGGACAGACATCTGGGCTGCTAGATGTCTAGGCCAGACGTCTAGGTAGCAGACGTTTAGGCCAAACGTTTGGGCTGCAAGACGTCTAGGCACTAAACGTCTAGTTTAGATGGCAAGAGACGTCTAGGTCAGAGGACAACAGTTTGTGCCAGATGGCTGGATACGAAAGACGTACAGTTTCAGACGCTTTCCTTGGGAGTGGAAACGAACAGTTTCAGAGGCTTCCTTTGGGAGAGGAAACGAACCGTTCGGGGTCTTCCTTTTATGCTCTATAAAAAGGAATTTATCCCTTGCATATTATGTAATGAGAATGTAAAGTTTAGCTGAAAATAATAAAAGGAGAAGTTGCCATTGCCCCGTGGTTTTCCTGCACATTGCAGGTTTCCACGTAAATTCTCTGTGTTACTTGTGTTGCTGTTTATGTTCTCTGTCATTGTGTTTCTACTTGCAGGTATAAAATCTGAAGTTTTTCCTAACAAAGAGGACAAGGAAGAGTTAATCAAAAAATAGTTGAATGCTACAATTGTCATAAAATTGGCCAGATTGCACGATATTGTAGAATGAAGACCACAAATGGAGATAGAAGAGCTCACTATGTATGTGAGGATGAAGCTACACAAGGTAATTTATTTTTGACTAGTGACATGGCTGAAAAAACTAGTCAAGAAGTTTGGTATCTAGATTTCGGTTGTTCTAACCACATGAATGGAAAGAAATAGTTGTTTGTTGATGTGAATGAGAATTTCAAGACCAAGATCATTCTTGGGAACAATAATGCTTTGGATGTGGCTGCAAAAGGCACCATGGAGGTTGGCACTAAAGAAGGTACAAAGAAAATTCATGATATTTACTATGCTCCAAATTTGAAGAATAATTTGTTAAGTGTTGGACAACTTGTAGAAAAGAACTATAAAGTTGTGTTTGATAACAATGAATGTATCATTTATGATAAGAATAACAGGAACCATGTGGTCAGCAATGTTCGTATGTCAAAGAACTAGATGTTTCCTTTGACGTTTGGAGGGAGTATGAACATGGCACACATGGCACTTGAAGATAAGAATTGGATTTGGCATCTCAAATTTGGACACTTGAATTTTTAAAGTCCGGAATTTTTGTCTTTAAAAGACATGGTAAATGGACTACCTAAGGTTGGAGAGCACAAGGGTGTGTGTGAAGCATGTGTGATTGGAAAGCATGCAAGGAAGGAGTTTCCAAAAGGAAAAGCATGGAGGGCCTCATACCCACTCCAACTTGTACATTCTAATATTTGTGGACCTATGCAAACACAAAGTTTGGGTAATTCTTCTTATTTTCTCACATTCATTGATGATTTTTCAAGGAAGTGTTGGGTGTATTTTTTGAAACATAAGGATGAAGCTTTTAACATGTTCAAGAATTTCAAGGCATTGGTTGAGAATGAAAGTGGACATAAAATAAAGTGTTTGAGAACTGACCGTGGAGGAGAATATTGTTCAAATGAGTTCAATAATTTTTGCAAACAATATGACATCAAGAGGCAACTCACTATCGCCTATACACCACAACAAAATCGGGTAGCTGAGAGAAAAAATAGAACCATTGTAGAAATTGCAAGAAGCATGTTGAAGACAAAAGGTTTGAGCAATTCTTATTGGTCTTATGCAGTTGATACAATAGTGTACATTCTTAATAGATCCTCCACAAGAGAACTACTCAAGAAGACTCCACATGAAGCATGGTATGGCACAAAACCCACTCTAGTTCATTTGAGATTTTTTGGTTGTCTTGCATATGCACATGTGAATGATGAAGTGAGAAAGAAGTTGGACCCCAAGAGTGAGCCATGTATTCTTGTGGGATATTCTGAAACAAGTAAGGCATATAGATTGTATAACCCAAAAATTCACAAGTTTTTAGTCTCTAGAGATGTAATTTTTGATGAGGGGGGAGTGTATAGTCATTAAAAATCTGTTGAAGGAGATAATACAATTGGGGGACAACCTTCAAATGTTCCCTCTACTTCTCCAAGCCCACCTAGCAGCCCATCATCACGTTCAAAGAAGACTACACCAAGTTCAAGCACAAGCAGCTCATCTAGAAGTCCCACCAAGAATTCAAATAAAGGAAAGAGAATACTCAAAGCACATCCAACGAGCCAAATGATAGACACGAACTTTCAAAGGAGGTTAACAAGAAGCCAATTGCAAGAGTTGGATCAAGTTGTTTCAAGATTGGAGAAGCTCCAAATGTATAGTGATGATGAAGAAGAACCAAAAGGTGAGTTGGTGAATTATGCTCTATTTTTTGAAGCTGATTTGGAACCTTCATGTTATAAAGATGCTTGTACTAATGATGTTTGGGTGCAAGCAATGAAAGAAAAAATTCAGTCCATTGAAAAAAATGACACTTGGGAACTTGTGGAATTGCCCAAGAACAAGAAGATTGTTGGATCCAAGTGGGTCTACAAAACAAAGTTTAAAAGTGACGGAAGCATAGAAAGATACAAAACAAGGCTGGTTGCAAAAGGATTCACTCAAAGATATGGTGTGGATTATGAAGAAACATTTGCCCTTGTTGCAAGACAAGAGACAATCCAGATGGTTCTTTCATTGGCAGCCCATAAACAGTGGAAAGTTTATCACATGGACGTGAAAAGTGCATTCTTGAATGGTTATCTAGATGAGGAGGTTTATGTTCAGAAACCTCAAGGCTTTGAAGTGGAAAGAAAGGAAAACCATGTTTACAAATTGAAGAAAGCATTGTATGGACTAAAGCAAGCACCTAGAGCATGGTACTCAAGAATTGATGGGTACTTCCAAGATTGTGGTTTCAAGAAAAGTAAGAATGACCCCACACTCTACTTCAAGAATGAAGGTGATGATATTCTTCATGTGTGCCTATATGTTGATGATTTGATCTACATGGGATGTAGTTCAAAGATGATGAATGATTTTAAGCATGCTATGATGAAGGAATTTGATATGAAAGATTTGGGACTGATGCAATACTTTCTTGGTGTGGAAGTACATCAAGGTGATGGCAAAATTTTCATTTGTCAATCAAAATATGCAAAGGATATGTTGAAGAAATATGGTATGGAAAATTGCAAACCAATTTGGACACCTGTGGAACATGGAGAAGTGTTGTGTAGAGATGATGGAGAAGAGAAAGTTGATGAAAATTTTTTAGAAGCATTTTTGGGAGCTTAATGTTCCTTACTATAACAAGGCCTGATATTGCATTTGCAGTTTCACTTGTATCAAGGTACATGAATGAACCTTCACAAAACCATATGAGAGCAGCCAAGAGAATCTTGAGGTATGTCAAAGGAACCTTGAATTTTGGCATACATTATGATGCTAACAACAAAATGGAGCTTGTTGGATACAGTGACTCAAATTGGGGAAGTTGCTTGGATGATAGAAAATCAACTTCTGGAAATTGTTTTTCACTTGGTTCAGGAGTGATAACATGGAGCTCAAGGAAACAAAGTACTGTTGCATTATCTTCTACAGAGGCAGAATATGTTGCAGCTACTGCATCAAGTACACAAGTAGCCAAAAGAATCTTGAGGTATGTCAAAGGAACCTTGAATTTTGGCATACATTATGATGCTAACAACAAAATGGAGCTTGTTGGATACAGTGACTCAGATTGGGGAAGTTGCTTGGATGATAGAAAATCAACTTTTGGAATTTTTTTTTCACTTGGTTCAGGAGTGATAACATGGAGCTCAAGGAAGCAAAGTACTGTTGCGTTATCTTCTATAAAGGCAGAATATGTTGCAGCCACTGCAACAAGTACACAAGCACTTTGGTTGAGAAAGGTACTTGAAGAGATCGGTGAAGTTCAAAACAGTCCAACAACAATTTTTTGTAACAATACAAGTGCTCTCAAGATTGCAAAAAATCCAGTCCAACATAGCAAAACTAAACATATTGATTTGAAGATTCATTTCATAAGAGACATGGTAGAAAAATAGGTTGTAGATTTGAAATATTACAGCACCAAACAACAGCTTGCAGACCTGTTTACCAAAGGTGTCAATAAAGAACAATGTTTTGAGATTGAGAGACAAACTTGTCTCACCACTCAGCATCAAGGGGAAGTATGTTGGAGATTGATGCTGACTGAGAAAAAGACAAAACCAGAATTGCTCCCATGAATTTGAAGAAGCCCAAAAGTTTTTATAGGCCTTGAAGAGTCACTGTGATTGTTGGACTTCTAGAATGCGAAATGAAGGGTTGTAACATCATTTTCTCTCTTGTAAATGTACAATAGTGTAAAATAGCTGTAGAAGAATGTGGAGAAAATATTGTAATACTTCTGAGTTCGTTTGGAATGAAAAACAACATTCTATTCCATTCATTTTGTGAAATACATGCTTCCCTGATTTCTTGAAACCTGCAGTCAAATTTCAGAGCTCATAGATTTTTTTTTACAGCTCCATTTTGTGCGTGTCATACACCGTTGGAAAGGTTATTTTGTGTAGAATCTACTCACAAAATTTCATCGAATTCTAAGCAGTTTTGGTCCATCAAATTTTGATTGTCCCGCTGTTGCAATTTCTGCTGCAATTTTTTGTTGCTGCATTTTTTTCTGCACTTTTTTGCTCCTTGGTTTTGGGTCAAATACTTCATCAGGGGCTGAGACTAAGGCTATACTTGTTGCTTCATCTCTTACCAACTCCAATCCAGCTGTTTTTGTCTCTTTTTCTCTTGCTCCAACTCCTCAGGAATGGTTAGCTACACCTCGCTCCCTTGCGTCTCAGACTCATCATCTTCTTCAACCAATGCATTGATGTCATCACATTCATCCTCCTCTTTGTTGACAGCTCTATTGATTGCACCGCTAATGCCTTCCTCTTCTTTGTCTTCTTCTATTTCTTCTATTCTCCCAAGGCACGTCCTGCTTTTTGTTGTTGGAGCCACTATGGTCCAACAGAAAATGGTAGGGGCTCCTCGAACATGTTGAGGTAGGTCCAACCCCGAAACTTGGACCTTCTCATATGCTGCCATGTCTAGAAACAATGCAATGGCATGGAGTGCTATAAAAAAATTCTTGCTGTACCACAACAATTTTTTTTGGATGTAAACTGACAATTGGGTTGCCCAATCAAACTTTACTCCACACATGCTTTCCTTCATATATGACACGAGCCAAGTGGGCATATCTAAGGCTTGTTGCTCGCCCTATTAGAACTCAATGCTTCGATTAAATTTGCAGTAGACATGATAAGTATTTATATACAAGCATTTGCAAATTTTGGCTTAACCACCATCCATGTGAGGATAGTAACTACTTGGACTCATGGTCCTTGTGAGTGGTAGTTTATAACTACCCTCATTCTTATTTTCCTTGTGAGGGGTAGTTGATAGCTCCCCCTAACTAACTTGTCACCTAGTGAGGGGTAGTTGGTTACTACCCTAAACATAATGTTTCCTAACTATGATGGAATAATTCCTAACATTCCCCCCCTTATTACATCATAGTTGAGAATTCCTTGGAGAGGAATTTTTGAATGCTTTCAAATTTGATTTGTCCATGTGGTTTGAACAAGGGGAAATTCCCCTCCTTAATTAATATGATCCAAATATGGTTTTGGTGCAGTGTTGAACATTGGGAAGAGTTAGTCCTCCTTCGCCCCCTCCATGTGAATTTTGCACAAATTGAAGGAGTGTTGGGTACTAACGATCATGCACTTCAAAAACACACTCATTACAATTAAAATATGTGCCTCCTTTAAAGTCTTCATGTGGAGGATCTTTGTCAAGTAAATCAATTGTCGATGAGACCAAATACTTTCTTGCCATGTAGATTGTTGCTAAATCTTGTCTTGAGCAATGTCTTCTACTTTGATGAGGTCAATCACTTCTCGTCTTTTCTTCTGCATCTTGGCCTTATTCATTTGATTAAGTTGTTGCTTAGGATAGGCCATATATTCGTGCTTCTTTTGATGTGCTGCTAATGAATGTAGTTTGAGTCCCTTATGCGGGCATTCTTGATCCTTCTTGTTGGCCTCAATTTCTAGATCATTTTGATTGAAAATTATAGATGAGGAAGAATTGCATTTTGAATGTATCTCTTCAATTTCAAGATGCTCCATTTGGGCTTGTTTGATTGACTGATTCTTCTATTGGTTCTCTAGTGATTTGAGATGATTGACTGATGTAGATTTGATAATGGTATTGTTTTGATTCACTTGCAAGAGTTAGCCAAGTCTCATCTCTAGTATTTGCGCCTATTGCCGGCACAGTCATTGCTGAGTGTTTTTTATGCATTTGTGGGCAACAATGATGGATTCTTTGTCTATTACTTTTGTTCTTTCTTTTGTTGGCCTTTGATGAATCCTGTTGTGCATGATTGTAGGTGTCATGTTGTTGAAGTTCAAACATTTTTCCTATTTCTCTACCATATGCAATAATCTTGGATTTGTCATGGATGAGACATACCTTGGATCCCTATTGTTTGTCAAATTCAACCTTCAAATTGTGGTTGAGTAATTGATTGATGGAAAGTAGATTCTTAGTGAGTCCTGGGACATACAAGACTCCTGTTAACTTGCATGTGTGAGATCCAAGTCTCAATATGATATCTCCTATGCCTTTGATATCATAGGATGTTTCATCACCCAAAGAGACCCTTCCTGTATGTTTGGAACAATATAAAGTCTAAAACCAATCCTTTTGATCGGTCATGTGATTGGTTGCTCTAGAATCGATATACCAAACATCATGGGGTTAACTTAATTGATCCTAAGCAATAAACATGTACTCTTCTTCTGGATAATCTTTTTCTTCATCTCTTGGATTTTTATTTTTGCAACATTGTTGTGCTGCTCATATACTGGTCTCCAACTTGGATCTTTGTCCATTTGAGGCTTCTTCTATTGAGAATATGTAGCTTGAGAAGAAGTCTTGTTGAGGAATGGATTATGCCAACATTCCTTCACTTTGTGGCCAATTTTGCCACATAATTTGCACGTTCTTTGCATGCGTGAATTGTTCTTCTGATATTGAAAACGAGGACTTGTGCCTCTCCTGAATGGTTGCTTTCCTTTTTGATTTGAGATAAGTACTTGCTCTTCATTTTGAGCTGTATGGGAGATCTCTACTTTTTGAAGAAGATTCACCAGCTTCTCAAATGTTGTTGTCTGCTTTGTGACATTCAATATAGTCACAAATACATTGTATTGTAAAGGCAGAGCTCTCAAAATTATGGCGACTAATGTGTTATCTAACACTATTTCTCCCAGAGCCTATAGTGATGCTCGTAGCTCAACAACTCACCTTAAAAATGGTTAATTTTAATCTCCATTTTTCATCTTCAAAAAATGGAGTTGGCTTTATACGAACAAGATCTAATACTTGGTCTTTGCTTGAAAAACTATTTGCAATTTCTCCCATGCATCTTTGGTTGAAGTTGTATCTCTGATGTATGGCTGGACTTCATCTGCTACGCCCAATATGATAATTAACTTTGTTTTCTGTTTGCCTTATTGAACTTTGTTTGTTCATCTTCACCTTATTTTGGACGAGTAATGATCTCATTCACAATATTCCAAACTTCTTCGAACTCTAATTTAGTTTTGAGTTTGGTCTTCTAGGCAGAATAGTTGTCTTCTTGTAACAACTAGGAGTTTGGTAACAGGAATTTTGGTCCACCACTGGCCATTATAAACCTTCACAAAAGTGTATTTTCTTGGTTCCACTGAATTGTTCTCAGAAAAAGGTTTCCGAAAAGTATATATAAGCCTATATTTGGACTTTAACTAATGCTTCAAATTGTGAGGAAGTGTCTCGTGGGGCAAAAAATTTAAGTGGGATTTCTTTCTCCACTTAAAGAATATTCTTTGAAATATTACATACGTCTCTTTTCACCTGCATTCAAAATGAGAATAAACATGCAGTTTATTTTTCTTTCAACAAATCTCCCACTATGAATGTGGGATTGGTTTTTCTTGAACCACGCATTTTTGTGGATGTGTTTCCCTTGGCGGGTCACAATTTTGGCAAAATTTACTGTTTGTCTTTTGGGGGTTCTTCCCTTATTTGGACGTAACGTCGTTAGATGTTTTAGAGTAAAAACTTGGTCCACTGTCGTCTTTGAAAACTGAATGACACCGCGTTGCTGGATAGCGGCAACTTTATGTTGCTAAACGCGTCTTTTCAACCCGCCTGGCAGAGCTTCGACACTCCCACGGACACCCTCTTGCCAGGACAGAAGCTTAAGTGTCAATATTTTATGCAATCTAAACCTTTTAGATACCAACTATTTGTTTATTCGATTCGAGCTCCTCCTTTAGTGGAATGGGGATTTGGTGCTTTATCTAGCGGATCGACCCATTCTTGGCACATAGGACTTGGGTGATTTTTTGATGGATAGTGACTAAATTCTTAGGTAATATGTTTGGAACGGAAATAGAAGTGTTGTTGTCAGGCAAGCTCCTAACACTCTTTTGGGTCCTTTCAAAAACTTTGGTAGATAATTTCTTGGATTTCGGGTGCGACGTTTCAATTGGGAACTGTTATCTCAGTAGATTTGATACCACGGTTTCAGGTTTTTCTTGGTGAATGTCGACACTTTTAAGGTTGTGTTTCAGACTCTCCCCTATAGTGATTGAATCTTTTCCTTGTGCTCAAGATATACCCGTTGAAGTATATGTCACTAGGTTTATTTCACCTTGAAGAAAACGCCAAAGAGTCTCAACGTCTTATATGTTGTCGGGGATCGTCGATAGCGACGTTGGAGTTGGAAGGAACCCGACGTGAGCAACGTCGTTGGCGTGAAAACTCTATATGCCATAATTTATCTTTTTAATAGCAACTCTTTTGATCAGTTTGCAGTTCGAGTGAGCTATAATAGTAGTGTAAAGGCACCCTAGAGAATATCGATGGACCCCTTGATGCGTTAACCTTTGTTCTTAATTCCTCTAGTGCCTGGGCTTTGTGTCTCTTTATCCCACAATTTGCTGGTTGAAAAGTGCTTCCTCGATACTGAACGATCACAGGGAGCGTTGAAATTCCAACATGTTTCACTTGATTTGGTGTTGCTTGTTCTTTGCTTCTTGCACGTTTTAGATGCAATTGTCTCCTTCACAGGTGCTTTTGCGTTCATTGACTCCTTTTAATGAATGGTGTCTCGTCCTTTCGCTCCTCTTTTTGATATACTGCATCGTTTGGTCGGTTCCTTTGTTGTTATGCTCCGCAACCTGCACTTTCTATCTTTTCGTCGAGCTTTCTTTTCCGCAATCCCACACATTCTTTCTCAATATGCTTTTGTTCAAGCGGGTGTTGTCTTCCGTCCACCTTGTATCCTCGAGTGCTTGCTATATATATATATATGTATTTTGGTTCTGAATTGACTTTTGGTCCATTGGAACATGGGCTTTCCCTTGAAGTATCTTTACTAAATTTGTATCCATGGGTTGCTTGCACTTGCTGTTGAATTTGGATGTTTTGGTCTTGTCTAGACTTTCCTTCCTTATGTGGTGTTTTCTTGTTGTTTGTTGCAAACGAGTTTGCCAAATTTTAGATTCTTTGGAGTGTTCTCCTTTCCATGCAAAATCTGCTATTCACTTTCAAACAATTAGTCATTCCAAATGGAATGTTCACAATAACGTCTTGAAACAATTTGCTTCCAGTCGTTCGATGCTCTATTGCTTTTGCAAATATTTTATTTTAGGATTCTTTTGTCCTATTTCAAGTTTCTTTTTGAATTGAATGCCTTTTGCCAAAGCCCCTTTTTGAATTGCACTTCATTTTGGTTTTGTCTTTTTGAGAAAAAATACTTTGTTTCTTCTCTTTGAGAATTTCTTGTTCTTGTTTTATGAGCCTCCTTGGACTATGCTTTAGACTTTTGAAGGGCAACTTATTTCTTCTACAATCTTCCTTGCAATGCTTCAAGAAACTTCAATGGCTTCTTTATCTTCTTTAATTTTGAGGAACTTCTTATAGCTTCCTTTCTTGCCTTTTGAAATGACAATTCTTCAAGGGAAAACTTTGACTCTTCTCCGACACTTCAAACTCTCTAGGCATCACCAATTCATCTCGACTTGCAACACTTTGACATTCACATGTGAAGTGCCCGCACAAATGGCATTGCCAACATTGCACAATGGGTTTGCCCTCAATAGCATACTCAATTCGATGTCTCTCTAGTAGTTGTCATAGACTACATGACTAGTGGCATTCCCCCTTGGTACAATCTCCCTTTGTGCTGCATATACTTGTAGCAATAATTTTGCACTCTTCGAGTTACACTCATCCTTGGAGTCATTGTTCTTCTCTTCAAATTCACTTCCTTGACTGTCAACTCGATCCCAACATTTGGACGATGAACGACTCTCATTCTCAAAATCATTACTCTCATTTTTATAGACACTCTCAATGTCAAAGACATTTTCAACATCAAAGTAACTTTCCTCTTCAGTGTCACTTTTGCCCGCATTAATATGACCCTAGCATTTTAATGACGTCTTTGCATCACTTTCCAAGTTCAAGGCCCGCTCCAAGGCCTCTTGATATGACGTCGAAGGGACCACCTTGATATTATTCTTGTACATCGGAAGAAGTTCCTTTATGAACCACCTCTTCTTCAATGCATCTGATGGATCTTCTCCGACACTTCAAACTCTCTAGGCATCACCAATTCATCTCGACTTGCAACACTTTGACATTCACATGTGAAGTGCCCGCACAAATGGCATTGCCAACATTGCACAATGGGTTTGCCCTCAATATCATACTCAATTCGATGTCTCTCTGGTAGTTGTCATAGACTACATCACTAGTGGCATTCCCCCTTGGTACAATCTCCCTCTGTGCTGCATATACCTGTAGCAATAATTTTGCACTCTTCGAGTCACACTCATCATCGGAGTCATTGTTCTTCTTTTCAAATTCACTTCCTTGACTGACAACTCGATCCCAACATTTGGACGATGAACAATTCTCATTCTCAAAATCATTACTCTCATTTTTATAGACACTCTCAATGTCAAAGACATTCTCAACATCAAAGTAACTTTCCTCTTCAGGGTCACTTTTGTCTGCATTAATATGACCCTAGCATTTTAATAACTTTGCATCACTTTCCAAGTTCAAGGCCCGCTCCAAGGCCTCTTGATATGACGTCGAAGGGACCACCTTGATATTCTTCTTGTACATCGGAAGAAGTTCTTTTATGAACCGCCTCTTCTTCAATGCATCTGATGGATCTTCCTCTAGATGGGTAAACAACCCACTCAAACTCTGGTTGTACAATCGAACATGCTCTTTCCCACCCTGTTAAATTCTATAAAATTCAGCAATGACCTCATCATCATTGTGGAACAACCGGAATTCCTTCACAAATGCTTTGCGCAACTCATCCCAAGTTTGGTACTCGCCCTCTGGCAATCTCATGTACCAATCCATTGCGATTCCATGAAATGTCGCAGGGAATAACCTCCTCCAATCTATGTCATTATTCTGCCCATTTGCTTTCCACATCATGAGGCAAATTTTCCAATGCCTGACTGGGTCCTTTGTTTCCCCACCATGAAATATGGGATACGTGATATGCCAAAATTGGTCTTTGTTGTCATGTATTGACTTGACATTGGCAGTGGTTGTTTGCGTGTCTAACCCTCGTGCACATCATTAGGCGCCCCACCACAATTGCTCTCATGCTAGACTCTTGTTGCATGCACCATGAAACGTGTCAACATGAAATTGCTTTGATGTTGGACTCCTGTCCTGCTCACTATTGAGCAAACCTCCCTACAATTGCTCTAGTGCCAGACTCCTGCCTCCTGCATTGTCGTACACGGCAACTTGCATTTGCACTGGTGTTGAGCTCCCCTCTTGCTGACCATCTAATACACCAGCTTGCAATTGCTCAAATGCCATACATACTTTGATGCCATGCAATTCTTCACCGTATCGTAACTCATTGTTGTGTGATTCTCTTCCGTTGTCACGCAACTCTCCATTGCCAACATGCAACTCATTGCCATCAAGATGCAATTCTCTACCGCCAAGATGCAACTCACTTTCATCGTCATGCAACTCTTTGCACAAACCATTGCATGTCTCCTTTGTGCATGTTTGCTTGCGCTTCTCCTCCGTGCATGCCCACTTGCACGTTTGCTTCGTGTGTCAACATCAACAAAGAAATTTGCATCTTCATTTATTATGACCTCCAATCTGCCCTCCTCCTGAGGGAAACTACATCATTTGTTGGCTGCATTGTAATCATTCCATTGTTGTCGTTATGCACCTTCCCAAGTGATTTGCTCGTCACAACTTCATGTCACCAAACTTGATGCAACTTCGATTAGGCAATGACGCCAGAATGTAGAAGTGGAATACAACATACTGCAACACAAGTACATACCACTTAAATGAACACAATATACAGTGCAAATAACTTACAATTAGAAGGGATACACTATGCACACAACATATATCAAACAGCTTGGTCCAGCAGTCAGATGGCCTTGCACAACAGTTTAGACGGCCTGGCACAACAATCAGATGTCCTGGCACAGCAGTTAGACAGCCCTATGTCTCACGTCTGATTTCATCCAACTTCTAATACCATGTGAAATGCTAAGGTACAATACCAACCTTCTCTACCAACCCTTGAATGAATGAGGGAGGGGTCTTACAACTAAGGAGGTAGTTGCATCCTCCAACTAACTACCTACTCGGCATCTCATCAGTTTCTTAAATTACATTTGACATGCATTTATATTTCAGTTCATGACTCACTTTATGACTCAGTAATTATACGTATGGATGTTGTCAAACACTTTGTGTACAAACTACAAAATAACACAAAATGACAAAAACTTTATTCATTAATTATTTAAACATGTCAATTTTCCTGCCTACAGGGTTGATGGTTACAACCCAATGGTTACCCTCTTGTATCAAACTACCAACTGATTCCAATGAGTTACAAACACAAGACATTGTCTTTACGTTTGAGTGTACATGTGATAACCCGTAATGTGTACAAAATGATAATTCATAACACTACTTGACCAATAAACAACATTTGTAAAAACTATCGATCAACACATTGATTGACACACATGACAAAACTACTTATGTGCAAAACTAAATGAACATATTTACTCACTGAAGTGGTGTCTCATTTGACTGATTCTGCTGATCTGTTTGGCGGCCTACAATCCTCCACAAAAAGAAGGAATAGTGAGCAGTGAGTACTGTGAATCCAATAACAGGCGTAAATAAGATTTATATGAATTCCGGGACCACTTGGAAGTCTTACAATGGAAATAAAACTTATGGAGCATCACTAAAAAGTACATCTACTGGAAGAATATGAGAAAATTTTTGACAAGTATGTTGAAGTATACAATGCATGTCAAGTATAAAAAGTTCAATGAATGACTTCTATAGAAAAACTAACAATTTTAGCTGTAGAAAACAATAAATGGGAGAGTATATCCATGGACTATGTCATACACCAAAATAAGCAAATCATTACTGGATAGACTAACCAAAACGTTTAGATTCATCCTCTGTATTATGATGGACAATGTTATGAATAACCCAAATATTTTCCCACTATGGCCTATGTAAGAACTCTGTTAGTGATGGGGCCTTAATTTCATATGGAATATGGAAAGACAGTTTAAACACTTAAGAATCCAAAGAATTCTAAAATACTAAAAAATCCAAATATGTTTCTGAAGTGTTGATCATATGCAATTAGAGGAGCAAACTGAAAGAGCAAACCAAATGACAGAATTTATGCAAAGATGCCACACACAATGGATGAACACTTTGGGAGAAAAAGTATGTTTAGTAGAATTACAAACAATAGTATATTCTTGGACAGTAGGAGGTAGGATAGTGAATTCTATGAGGGTTTGGTGAATGCAGAGCCTGGGATCTGAGATTACTTGAAATTTCTGATTCTCTGGAATTTCAAAGGTGAATATCTGGCAATGTTGGTGTCGATTCTTCATGCAGAAAGGTAAAGGAAGGTGGGTTGTCCCCTATGTTACAAGGTTCAAGTTTGTGCTCGAGTTCATTAGGATTGAAGTTTGAAATGAATTTGATGCAACAAGAAGTTTGAAATAAAATTTGCCATAATGTTTGAGATTCTGTGCGTATGTAATCTTACAGATTTAAATTAAAAAATAAATTAACAGTCAAAAATAAAAATATATTTTGATTTTTATATATATAAACTAAAAATAAATAAGTTTTCTACTTTCATATTATATATTCTCTCCTTTTAATGAACAAAATTAATTAAATTAAATTACAATAATAAGGGACTTGAAGAAAGCAGAGAGGGGAGGGCTCTGGTCCCTTCCCTGCTCCCCCTCCCCTGGATCCTGGATCCTGCCCAGTCTCTGGCTCAACCCAGGTCATCCCTCCCTGGGAGTGGTTGTTTGCAGATGATCTCCTGGGGGGAGATCCTTCTCCATTTTCTGCGCCCCTCCCAGCGGGCTCGGGCTTCCTTGGTTGTTCTGGTGGCCTGGTGCTTCCCAGGGATCCCTGTTTGTTTGGGGATCCCTTCCCTTTTTTCCCTCAGGCTTCCCCCTGGGGTTTTTTTGCAGGTTATTCGCATGGATCTGGTCCCCTGCGTTTCTCTGAGCGGTGGAGGTGATGGTTTAGGGTTTGACAGCTTCCTAGGGTCTCCCTTGAGGTCCTCACAGCTTTGGGGGTGGTCTGGGGGGGCCTCTTTCCTCCTTTGCTTGTGAATCCTCGGCGGGATCCTGTGGCTGCTGTTCTTCCCGCATGGAGGCTTCTTCGTGCTGGTTCTGCTCCTTGGTGGACACCCTGGGCATCTGGTTTGGCCTTGGGGGGCTTTCCTCTGCCTGGGCTGTTCCCATTCCCAGTCCCAGTTCCCTGAAGCTGCTTCTATGCTTGGACGGGATCCTTGGTCCCTGCTGTTGGGTTCCTATGGTTTCTGTTGCATGTTTCTTTCTTGGGGGGGTCTGATCTATGCACGCAGACCTTAGATCCCACTTGTATGGCTCCTTGGGATCCTTTCCCTGTGACTGTTTTCCTCTTCCCACTCGGGATTCCCAGCCCCTGGATCCCTGTTTCCTTAACCTACTTTCCTTGCTGTTTTCCCAGGGCGGGATCCTCGTGGTGAAGTTGTCTGTGTGCTTCCCGCTGGGCCGGATCCTGGCTCTCGGCTTCTTGCTGGGCGGGATCCCCCTGTCGCTGGGCGGAATGGCTTCTCGCTGGGCGGGATCCTCTGGGCGGGATCCGCCTTTTCCGCTGGTTTTCCGTTGGGCGGGATCCTCCAAATCCGCTGGGCGGGATCCGCCAAATCCGCTGGTTTTCCCGCTGGGCGGGATTTTCACCTTTTTGCTGGTTTCCCGGATGGCGGGATTTTCCTGGTGAAGTTTTTTTGATGCTTTCCGCTGGGCGGGATCTTCTCTGAGGTGGGTTTTAGCTGCTTCCCGCTAGGCGGGTTTCTCTCTTTGGTGGTTTCTGACTGCTTCCCGCGAGGCAGGATTTTATTGTAACGGTTTTTCTATGATTCCTGCTGGGCGGGATCTTCTCGTTGGTGGTTTTCGGCTTCTCCCCGCTGGGCGGGTTCTGTTTTATTATTTAATTGTCTTTGGTGGGATCGTCTGCTATGTCAAATTTTTTTGTAATTCGGTCTGAGATGTGGTTTCCTGTCTCAACCTTGCAGCCCTAAAGGTGCTCTCCTTCTATTGTTATAAGGTTTTGGGATCCTCTTAAAAAACCCGCTATGTATATAATGTTACTTACCAAAAAAAAAAAATTAATTAAATTAAAATATAAATAAATTAATAAAAATAAAAATATATATACTAAGCATTGATTTTTATATAAAAAACAATTGTTTAGGGCTTAAGCTCTATGTACCTAAGGACCAAAATTTTTAGTTATTAAAAGTTTAAACTTAAATATTTTATAATTATAAAATTAAACTGAAAGGTATTAAGGAAATTAATCTTAAAAAATCTTTCATTTAAAGAAAAGATGTTTTGGACTCTTAAACCTAAAAGTGCAAGTTTTAACGGACAGGAGAAAGAAATAAATAAAAATGAAAGACTTGTGGTTATGACACTATGTTGTACACTGGAGGTCAAGCCACGGGCCCAAAACATAATAATCATCTGCTGTTGCCTGCATAGAGTATTATACTGGTCTTTTTTTCAAGCTATTGTCTTTGCTTCACACTGACATTGCTAGTAACACACTTGAGGCCAAAACATAGTAATCATCTGCTGTTGCCTGCATAGAGTATTATGCTGGTCTTTTTTTCAAGCTATTGTCTTTGCTCTACACTGACATTGCTATTAACACACTTGCTGCTGCCTGCAAATGGAAAGGAGTCTATCGTTGGATGGATGGTAATACCGGTAATGGGGATTTATTTATTGACAACTAGAAAGATATACATTATGACAACTTATGGCTGCAGTTTGCAGCAATGTTTGAGGGTTCATAGTGTGCAGAAAATGGTTCTGAATATCATTCCCAAATTTAAACGTACTTATTCAACATGTGAGAAAAATTGGCAAATTTCGAAATTACCCTTCATGCTTGCCAAGTCTTTGACATAGGTTGCTTCATTATGCCCATTTATAAGCAAGCACTTACAGGTGAAAAGCAGGGACTAAGGAAAAGTGGTTTGGAAGCGGTAGCGACTGTTGTCACAGAGCACAAGGAGGCTGCAGATCAGAAGCCTAAGAATTTATGTTTGGAAACAATTGAAGAAAACCCA
This sequence comes from Wollemia nobilis, assembly GCA_028583015.1. NCBI lineage: Eukaryota > Viridiplantae > Streptophyta > Pinopsida > Araucariales > Araucariaceae > Wollemia > Wollemia nobilis. The sequence continues at coordinate 20,120,272 of JAQPPZ010016888.1, forward strand.
GTCTTAAAGCTGGATAAAAAATTTGGAGCCAAACATTGTGAGTTTGGTAGAAAAAGCTTTGATCTGCAACTTTTTGGGCATGTATCTGTTTTGAATGATTTATATGAATGGGTGTGCAAAAACTAGAAAGCCCAAGCTTAGTATACAATTTTGTCATCCCCTAGAGGTTATTTTATTCTGATCTTTGTGATGAGGTGGCTTGTGAAAGGATCTGTAGAGAGGTCCATGGCTCTACTGTAACGCTGATTTGTTCTTGAAATTATAGCACTTACAAAGGAAATGCTGTCAAAAGCTCCGGTGTATATTTGGATATATAAACTTCCTTGCAAGCTTTGGGCAGACTGTGTTTGAGTCTGTTAAATTTTTATATTGTTTAACGGCAATATCTGCTCAATGGAGAGATTATGCAGGCCAAAGGAATTGAGAACTATGCGTGAATCTGTGTCAAGCTTGGGTTAGCAATCTTCTTAAAAGCATTAATAAGATGAGAGCATTAGTCCAGCAGATTATGATTGCATCCCTTTTAGATGTAGGTGTAGGTGTAGGTGGCGATGCTGACCTAAGTCATGAGCATGGATGTCAAGCTTGTCAAGACATGTTGTTGTGTTGTATTTTACGATTTAATGATGACATCCATTCTACATAGTTGTTAAGTAGTACAATAAATTTTTGGTTATGAGCAGGTTGTTGGATAGGTGTAATAGTTGCACTCTGCCACTCTCTGTTTATCAGACTTTGTTGCTAGATTATCTGTCTTGAGTGTATGCTTGTGTATGCATGCTTGACCATGACTATTCTTCCTAATTGTATTGGAGACTTGTTCGAGAATAGTACATGCCTTTACTGTGTACATGTCCTTTTGTATGTGAGTTGATCTTTTATTGCATTGCCTTTGTTTTCTATTGCATGGTATTTTGTTGTATGATTATCTCATTGCATTACGATATTATATGGTGCGTCTTATTGCGTACTTGAAATTTGCCCATAGTAGAGTAGGTTTTACGATGAACATGGTCATTTAAGCAAGAGGATGAGATTGTTTGATCTCAATAAGCACAAAAGAGGTAGACAATCTATAACAAAAATAGGAGATTAAAGAGCCAAAATCTTAAAAAAACATAGGCCTCTCCTTTTTTCACGATGATAAAAGAAGGTTAGAGGATAAAGGAGGAGTTCCAAAAACACAATTGGGAAAAAGCAGGATAAGAAGAAAATCCTAGAGGTTTTCACTTTTAAATACTGATATGATATTGGATGAAATAGAAAAATAATTAAAAAAAAATTGTAGACAAAGAGAATGTAATAAGAATGGACGATTCCTGAAAAGAATCTATTGTAAGTATCATAGAAAAGTCTTTTAGACAAAAATAAAATGGATCAGAAGGGTTATGAGCTTATTAAGGAAGATAATTTCAAACCAACCGAGTTGAAAGAAGTCTATTGGCTCAGGCCACAACAAATGAGGCAAGGAGTAAATTTATACAGGATTCAAAGGGAAATGTAGGTAAGGGTGATGGCTAGAGTCAAAGCATAATTGGATGAAGTGCTTCAAGATGTAAGAAACAACAATTGCTAAAAGGAGAGGAAGATACTTTCTTGCAATATCCTTGGGGTATATGCCACAGCCAAGAAGAGAATGTTGAAAGGGCTAATTACTCAAGAAATAATGGATCTAGTTCTGACAAGACAACCAAGTTAGGTCTATATTTGCTGACTTGAGTTGGTGTAAAAATTTGGCACCAGTTCAAATTGATTGTTTTGCTGCAGATGGGCACTTGGGAGAAGTTGCAGTTATTTAGGATGCTAATTTTATCACTTATATTTTTTGAGATCTTTTAAGTGGTTCTTATTTGTCAAGTCCTAATTGTTAAGGTAGGTTATTTTATATCTTAACAACTTTCTATGGACCTTACAATGTAGGACAAAGGCGAGATTGCTAATATAGATTGGATGCTTTTAATTCCTCAGAAGGTAGGGCTGAGTGGATCTTGTTAGACAATTTTAATACAATCCTTGATGCATTGAAAATAAAAGGTGCACTTCTCCCCTTAGTCAAGATAGTATTGACTTCTAAGAGTTCGGCATCATAGACATGCGTGAGGGATATTACCATCAGTTATGGTCATTTCATGTGGTGCAATAGGAGGGGTAAGGATTTCATCGTGGAGTGCTTGGATAAATGTTTAGGTGGATCAAAGTAAGAGATGAGCATTACATCTTGAGATTGGAAGTTTTGCACCAAGAGGGAGGTTTTGATCAATGGCTAATCTATTTTTGGATCCAAAAGGATTATTCTCCTAGTTAAAGCCTTTTTATGTTTGAAAATATTTGTCTTGCTTATAGTGGATTTGACGATATGGTTTGCTATGATGGAACTAATTTTTAAAACTTGTAGGTACCAAGATGTATCAATTTGTGGAGAACTGAAAATATAAAGATCAAAATCTAGTGTATAGAGTAAGGAATCCAAAATGAAGATTGACCTAGAAAATACATGAGAATTCCATGGACAATTTGTTCTCATAGATAGTCTAAACAAGCATTTTGTGTCGTTGAGCGTTAATCTCGAATTGCCCAAAAGAGAATCAGCTTGTTTTGGTGAGGAAAGCGATGTTTTGTCTCTAAGCGTTTTTCTTTTGTTCTCCAGCAATTCCTTTGTAACTTTCCACTGCTCTCTTTTGTTCCATTTGTTTGTTTAGGGAAGCCCGTACGACTTGTTTGGTCCATATCTCGTTTGTCCATTCATCCTTGCATTTTTTCTCATGCTTAGATTTTGTCATAGTGATGAGTACACTCACTTAAACAATGATGGACAGTTCAACCTTGGGCAAGAATGACTCGGAGCATGACATTTTTCTTTGACTTGCGATTCACAGCCATGGAAGTTTGCAGCTATTGACAATTTTAATGTCTCTGCCATTCGTGACATATAAGAAAGGTAGATTTAGTTTATTAGCCAACATGAGAATTTCAAAGACAAGAAAAATGCTCACCATCACTTGGAAAACAAGCTGAAGAACATAATCCCTATGTTCAAATAGTCAAGGGAGAGAAGACTACTATTGTGGAGTTAGGAGGGCAGACTGAATTTAACAAGGACATGCCAAGCCAAAGAACCCTTTGAGGTCTTACTAAAAAATTTTATTCCTTGAATGTAGTCCATGATTTCTTACATAATACATTGGAGCTTAAGGGCATTACCCTTGTTTGGGATTTGGTAGCCCTTATCGACACTCTTCATTAGGTTCTGATTAGCTGAGGAATGTGTGAGGGTTTTATGAGCCCAAGAAGGAACTCTTCAGCATCCCCAAGAAAGAACTTTCCAAGACTCATTGACTTTATGATCTTGTTACTTGAAAGATTCTTATTCGATGTGATGTGCAGTTTGAGAAGATTCCCTCTTCAGGTCATTTTGATTCACTTTCCTCCCTTATTGCAAGTTCTCCCACTCCTGTTGATTCTCTTCCTATTCTATGTGATTTTGCTCCATGTGTTTTTGATTTCCAATCCTTTTCTGAGCATAGTCCTACTATCTCTTTGTAAATTGGTAAATGTTCTTTCAATCTTGTAGATCCTCCATCAACATTTCCTTTTTTTTGTTTTGGATCCTTTGTTAGATGAGTATGATCCTCTTGTGCGTTATGCACCTATTGAATGATGTGTCAAATATAGAGGAGGAATGCTAATGTTCTGGTAATGATGTGTCGAGTACTGAAGATGATATGTGTTCTTGCTAGGTTTAGGATTCTTTGGAATATAGGGGAGATCATTATATGGATGGAATGGAGAAGTGCATTTAGTGCAGTTGACGAGATTTGTGTTTGAAAAATCTCTTATTGGGGTTGAGAGTCTTCTAGACGCTCACAAGTTGTGCAAGATATATTGGTAATTGACCTTCCCTCGTCCTTTGGCATCTGTTTGTCAAGAGATTTCGCTACCAAGTTGGGAGGTTCTTATATTTGGATTGGTCCCACATGGTCCTATGATCATTCCAAAAGTCAAAATGTTTGTGTGGTTAGTAGGTCATAGAATTTTTTAATCCTGGGATAACCTAATGAAAAGGGGTTTCAATGGCCCCTCACGATGTGTTCTATGTAGAAAGGAGAGTATAGACCATCTCTTGGGACACTGCTCAATAGTTTGGGGGCTATGGCAATGGATTCTTAATATGTTTGGTAAATGCATGGTAATGAATGGTAGAATTGAAGAATGGTTAAAGCAATGGCAGAGCATAACATGACCTTCATGACCAACATAACGAACATGACCCTCGTTCTAGAAAACTTTGAATTAATTTTGTTTTATTGATATGCCTAGAGAAAGAGGAGGCCCTCTTCGTGGAACAACAAAGGTTATATGTCTATGTTTGTATTTCTAAAAAATATTCAAGTAATAATAATTAGAAATGGGGCCCCTCCTGGGGTGGCTCTTAGGAGGATGAATTCATGCATCAAAACTCTGCTGGAATTGGGCATCAAAATTGTGTATCGAAGTGATGCTGAAATTCTGCCATGAAGTTGTCTCCATGGAAAGTGATTTGGGCTTCGAATGGAGAAAGGGGGTACCTTACGCTTTCTCAATTGGGTGATAGTTTTTCTGGATCTATTGTGTTTTCATTTCAATGCTCATTAGCATTTTCATGATTTAACTCTTTGCATGCATTCATACATTTCCTGCTCTTCGATCTAACGATTGCATTGTTGAGTGTTCTCTTTTAGCTTTGTAGGTACCTCAAGAAGCCTACAGGATAGAAAATAATCCTTAGGGTTCCTAGAACACCAGTGGAGGAGACTCTTGTAACCCCTTAAGTTGGTAGGAGCTTTAGCTCTGATACCACTCTAAGACCCCTACCCAAAATATAAACTTTCATGCAATTTCCAAAATAGAACACCCCAAATTTCCAGCCATAGAATTTTTGAACAACAGTATATATATATCATAGTAGCAAAACTCGGACTCGACTCGGACTCGGAAAGTTCGACTCGAGAGTCGGACTCGGGACTCGGCAAAAAAACTTGGCAAGACTCGGTAAAAACTCGGAGAAAAGAAAAAAATGAAAAAAAATACAAATTTTATTGAAAAATAAGTTTTTTCATGAATATTACTTATTAGTATATTCTAACACACTTACTCAACATTCAACAACATTCAACATTGTACAAATAAGAAATTAACAAGAGGAAGGAGCATATTCTAATAGCAAGCTAATAATTTTGTTTTATAATTTTTTTTTTTTTGGATACATAGGGAGTTGGTTACATCCACACTATTTTTAGTAATTGCCCCCAACAAGCCTATACCACCTCATTATTTTATAACCCGGCATGAAGAGGACCACCGGTCACTCGAGATTCATACCATCGTTGTCGGTCTGGCGTGCACTCAGAGGATTCGGAACAGACAATGACCTTTGCAGGCATGACCTCTTTGGTTTATAAAATTATAAATAAATAATATAATGATAAAATAAACTTAATATATAAAGTTCAAAAACATTATTAACATTTTACAAAACATTAAATAATAATAAACTTTACTATGTGACGAAATCACCCTAACTTAGTCCACCATGTTTAATAAATAAAAATTTCAAATACCATGTTCATTAGAGAAACCATGGGACGGAATCACCCTAACGTAGTCCATCATGTTTAATAAATAAAATATTCAAATACCATGGTTAATTATAATCGGTGGGTTGTCTAGATTCGATTTCCTAGATGGTTGGTTGGGATCTATTAACTTTACTTTTATTAAAAGGTTCCTGAGAAAAAAAATTGAAAATAAAATTCTTCATATATTAATAAAGCTAATATTTAATCATAGCCATTTTTCGGTTTTAGAATGGGAAGCTGTTTTTTAAAACTGCTTACCAAAATTCAAGGTAGAAGCGACATTCATTATTCTGGGGGAGCTTCGTGCGTAGCAATTGTTTCGTTGGCAGTCGAGGGTTTCAGAGCAAAATAAATTATCGTTTTTAATTTTTTTCCATTGTCGCGTGGTGGTGTGTATTGGCTGCAATAGCAACGGTGGCAGTGACGGCGACGGGAGAGGGTGCATTGAAGGAGAGAAAAGAATGGAAGAAAATGAAGGTGCAAGAACTGCGCGATGAACTTTCTAGAAGAGGTCTCAACATTGGCAGCCTCAAGCCTTCCTTGATCGAACGCCTCCAAAACTCATGCCATTCTCCGCCCGAACCGCCACACCCCACAGGACATGCGTACATGCATTCTGAGCCGGTTCTCATTCCCAAACAAGACGCGAATAATGTATCCATCGGAGAAAGATATATTTGTATTAAAATAAATTATAATTGAGGGATAAGCATTTTGAAGGTTTGAGAAGCAAAATTGCACATTCTCTCATCAATATAATAAACAAAGATTTCAGCGTCTTGTTCGTGATTGCGCACTGGCCAACGTGGATGCTTAAGTCGTGGAGCATCATCAACACTTAACCTCCCTAGACGTAATTTTTCTTTTTTTTTAAACTTCCCATTTTTTTTGGCCAGCCGAGTTCCGACGTCGGGACTCGAGAGTCCGAGTCGGACTCGGACTCGGCCCAGGACTCGGCCGGACTCGGAGGAGTCCAGAAAAAAAAGGAGTAGGAGTGGGCTCGGCTCGGCTGAGCCCACTTAGACTCGGACTCGGTCGAGTACTCGGGAGTCCAAAAGAGTCTGACTACTATGATATATATATATACTGTTGTTCAAAAATTCTATATATATTTTCCTTTTTTTAATATTGTTTCGATAGGATACAATACATGGAGATTTATGCAAATGTAAATAGAACAATAAACTGAAAAACATGCACCTGGTAGTTGTATACACTGAATAATGTAGATATATTACAATAGAAGAGTCAAACAGCCACCAATTGCTAATTAAATTCCTCTGAATGCACAGTGCAGACTTGGTAATAAATCTGTCAACTGAAATCAAAGATCTGATCTTGAGATTCAAAGGTTTTTGTTGTCAAATTTGTCAACTGAGATTCAAAGGTTTTTGTCCTCGAATCTGCCAATTAGCTATTGAAGCACAACCGCCACCCAAAACTGTAGAATAGTATTTTTTTAATGTTCAAAAGCTCCCATGTTACTTCCAACACTCCCCTTTATACAACCACCCCTTTTACTTTTTTTCTTTTTTTAACTTGTGGGATAATTGAATTTTTTCAAAATTCTAATGCATCTATTAAAATATCTGTTATGATTCTAAATAACACCAAATGATATTCAAGGTAGACTAGAACACAACTAGGGGAATCACTAGGGCCACTCCGAACTTGGTACTACCTCCTAAAAATTAGGAAGATCCCAAACTATAGAAAAATATTGTAATATTTATTGTTAATATCCCTTAAAAAATAATTTGTTTTAAAACAATGAGCACCTAAGGGATTCAAACCTGAGTTGAACAGAATGCTTTACTCCATGTGCGCTAGCTGTTTTGGTGGCCTGCTATCTCAGATCTTAAAAAGGGCCGTTTGGATACTTTTGTGGAATTGTAGCATGCTATTTTAGGCGTAGATTCTGGTGCAACATTTCCAATGCACATTTTGGTGCAACATTTCCGACACACTTTTTGGTGCAACATTTTTTATGCACATTCCAATGCTGATTTTTCCAACATCAAATATTCCGATGCAGTCTTTTCTGGCACATGTTTCGACACAGTCTTTCCTGGCACTAACTTTTTTGATGCAGTCTTTTTTAGCATCGACTTTTTTGGCAGTCTTTTTGACACATTGTCATTTTTGTTACCCAATTATTTTAGCTCTCTGAGGTCCTATCCTGGCGCTCCCCAGTCTGACCAAAAAGTTTTCAAGTTTTAAAAAAAAAATGGTAAATTTGAAAGTTAATACCCCATTTTATCAAATCTTTAAAACTTTTTAATGAACCAAAAATAAAATATATGGTTATCAAATGCATAAAAGAAACTCGTGAAAGATATTTATTTACATTATAATAAAATATCTTGCGTATAAGCAAAGATATTATAGAGTGTGAGTTAGAAGCAAGTGAGGGTGAGGCATGAGTAGGAAGTAGGAGGTGTAATCGAGAAGCAGGAAGCAAAGTGTGAGCAAGAAGTGAGAACCACTTTTTATTATTTTAGATCTTAAGAGAAACTTAAAAACTAAAGGATTCATTTGAAAGAAAGTCATTTTTGAAATTCCTTATTGGAAGTAAGGATGCCTTAGTTGGAAGTAAGGATAACCTAGTTGAAAGTATGGATTCCCTAGTTAGAAATAAGAGGAAGAGTGAATCTATGGAAAACCCTATCTACGTAGCAAATACTACACTAGAACTGATTATTATGGATGACATGATTGAACATGATATTATGGTTCTTAAAACTAGTGGGTTAATACGTATGTTCCATAGATATTGGCCAGGTTTTTTTGAGATTCAAAATTGGATAAAGTGGAAGTGGGGATTGAATTCAAATCACTTTATGGCTTTTATTTTGCAAGGATTTTGCCTCATTATCTTCTCAAATAGATGCAATTATTACAAAGAGCATAAAATATAGTGCAATTTGAAAAAAATCGGGCTTAAAATGCTTTTTCGTGCAAAAATGTATCTATCACATGTAGAGTATAATTTTGAAAATAAAAATTCTATTGTAGACACTTCCTCAATGACAATATTAACTTGTCATGTAAACACTTCCAATTCACTGCTAGTAATAACCATTAAATTTGCTAATCACGGTTTTCTTCTTGCATAAACATAGGGAAATTCTGGAATCCCTCTTTAGGAAAATTCATGACATCCTAGGTGTTTCTACAAGGGAGGGTTCACTCTTGGACCATCCCCAACAACCTAGTTCAAACCCTTTGAATCAACTAGATCCATCCTTTGGATATTTAAATGCAAACCTTAACACATCTCATGACAGACGTGGTAGAAAAACACCAAAAGCCTGAGAGAAGGTTCCTTCTAGAGTAGCCAAAACCAAGAGGTTGAGTCCTCTGCAAGAATATGGACAGCCTGTTTGGCCCAGTACATGGTGCCCAAGATGTCTCGAATAACCTAATATGATTCATTGGGTTTTTTAACCTCTTATACATCTGAAACTTTGGGGTTTTAAAGTTAGGGGAATGGGTATACTGGCTACAAAGGGATCTAATGGTTAGTTCCAAATGTCATTATAAGAATAATTTTGACTAATGGATGACCCTTGGATAATGGCCATTTGGTGTTTCAATTGTTCTAAGTGATTCATCAAAGCTTAAAGCTCTAGAGTAAATGGATTGGGATGTTGTAGATGAATAGTGTGAGAATAAGTCCACTATTCTTAACCTTCAATCCCAACTTTACACATTGAGAATGGGAGATGGAGAGAGTATAGAGGCATTTCTTTGTAGAGTTATAGATCTAAAGGCCAAATTGAATTTTATGGGAGAAAAAGTGGACGACAAACTCTTATTTCCAATCATACTTTGAGCTTTACCAGATTGTTTTTGAGTGTTTATCACCTCCTTACAAGTCTCCAATAGAGTGGTTTTGTTTGAAGAGTTGGTCGATATGCTACAACAGGAAGAAGCAACCAACAAATTGAGGGACCAATTGTCAAATATTGCACTCATTAGTCAAAAATTTGGGAAACAAAAAACACAAAAGGGAGCAAGAGGGGCTTGCACTACATAAACTGTTCAATTTGGATATTGAGCTGGCCATAGCTGTTGGACAAGTCCACCGTTTCCACGCTTATATTGTTCTTTTATAGTCTCCCTTGTCTCTTTGTTAAAATTTGGGTCGGTGATGTTGTCTCCCACAGTGAGCCAACCTTTGTGCTTGTTGTGGTCTTCGCCAAAGAGCTGTCCAGATAAAGGTTTTATAGGTGGTAGTTTAATAATTTTCACTTCTAAGAGTTGTTCTAAGATGACGGAAGGCACTATGAGCAAGGCTCTCCCAAGTGGGGTGCTATGAGCAAGAAGTTACTAAGTAGGGCTCTCCTTAGTGAGGTGAATGTTATCTATTTTCTTGCATATGCTTGTGGTGAATGTTATGCTTATCTATTTTCTTGCATATGCTTGTGGTGAATGTTATGCTTATCTATTCTCTTGCATATGCTTGTGGTGAATGTTATGCTTCATGCGATTATTATGAAGTATTGCAAATTCCAAATTGGTGTCAAAGCCTAGATGGAGCAACTTCACTCAATTACATAAAGAGACTATTTAAATTAGTTTTGACAAAGATCTTGTTCAACAATTTTTATGGCTTTGTCCTTAAAAATTTATTGCTAGATTAAACCCATTATAATTTTTTTAATAATGGGATCCATTTTGGCCTCTTTTTTTTTTTTTTTATATATATACACTATTTTACAGTTTTTGCTTTCATATTTTATTGTCTTTATCTTTTAATAAAAAAACCCAAAAAGTCATAGAAAAAATAATGAGCTTTCAACTCCCTACTTTCATTTTGATTTGGCACTCAAAATATCTAGTTTTTAATTCAGAATAGCTTGTGGCAAATACCAACATCAACTACCAGATACTTTCACCACTTTGTAGACTTGACACCAATTCCAACTTTTTTTGCATGAATTGGCACTAGAGTATCATGGAACCCTTTCCTAAAAGCATCACTTCCCATGGGGCAATTCCCTAGTGGAATTACTTCCCATGGTCCCATTTCCTAAGACATCACTCCATGAATTCAACACCCTTTAGTGCCAAAATAGTTGGTGTCATTTTAGTTATGCCAGCACCAACAAAATTCCAGCTCAACTATAGCATCATTCATGGAATACTAACAGCAGAAACAAACCTAAACTAAAGCCCACGTGAGGATAGAAGCTCACGTTTTTACAATAACAAAAAATAATATGCCTATACTAATAGTATAGGCATATTATTTGTAGACTTGACACTAATTCCAACTTTGTTTGCATGAATTGGCACTAGAGTATCATGGAATCCTTTCCTAAAAGCATCACTTCCCATGGGGCAATTGCCTAGTGGAATTACTTCCCATGGTCCCATTTCCTAAGACTTCACTCCATGAATTCAACACCCTTTAGTGCCAAAATAGTTGGTGTAATTTTAGTTATGCCACCACCAACAAAATTCCAGCTCAACTATAGCATCATTCATGGAATACTAACAGTAGAAACAAACCTAAGCTAATGCCCACGTGAGGATAGAAGCTCACGTTTTTACAATAACAAAAAATAATATGCCAATACTAATAGATGTCCTTATCATAAACAACATTTCAAATAGATGTCAAATAACAACTTGAACTCCAAGATGATAGAACTCTCAACTGTCAAGCTAGTCAATTCAAGAAGAGAAAATACTTCATGGTTCAAAATCAATGAGTACAATGTCTTCCATAGGACCACTATCATCGTACCAATATGTTTCTTAGGCAGTTGATTTGTTTTTCAAACATGTTTGATGCAGTTTTGGGCTACCTCTTACTATTTTTTCTGATTGTGAATGTGAGAAAAACAAATATTGATTGAAATCTAAAATTTGGGAGTTATAAGGAAGTCAACATCAAAGAAAATTAATTTGTTTGAAAATGAATACATCAAGAAAATCGTATAAGTTCAAAGGATCAAATTTTATGAGAAGAAATTTTCAAACACAAAAATATTGTCATAAGCATGTGACAAGATATTACAAACCATGTGAAATTTATTCAAGTCCAAAAATGATAGATGATGATGACTCATGGTATATTGATTCTGGTGCAAGTCATCACATGACAGGAAATCTATATTGGTTTGACACATTACAAGTGAAAACAAGCATACCAATGAAAATAGCCAATAATAAAGTTTATCATGTATAGGGATCTAGAAATGTAACACTTAGTTTACCATATTCTGAGTGTACATTAAAAAATGTACTTTGTCCCTGGGATAAAAAATAATCTCATTTCAGTATCTTAGTTGGTTGACAGAGGAAGAACAATGGAGTTTAGATATTTCAATGGCAATAAGAAATGTCTCATTAAGAGATAAAATAAAATTGAGGCCATGGGTTCCCACAAAAGTGGGATATTTTCATTAGATGCAATATTTAAAAAATCTAAAATTTTAAATAAAAAATTATACAATATCTTTTTAATAACCAAAATATTATTAGATAAATATACTAAATAAATAATTTTAAAAAATAAGTAGATTATGTGGTAGAGTACTCCATTTACTTTAATATAACCTGGGGTTATTTCCTCCTAAATCAGCCTAAACTAATTACATTATTTAAAAAAAAAAATTTCCTTCCCTCTTTTGTCTCCTTATGTCAAATAGTAGTATAGATGAGAGGATAGGCTACTTGGTCACTATAAAAGAAGAAACTGAATATTTTTAGATAGACCCCTGGTGCTAGAGAAGCCATGGCAAGGATTTCATACTTAGCAAAGACCTCTGAGCCACTTGACAAAGTTCTAAAAATGGTCTTGCAACTTTTCTGCTATATAGGCGTAAGAGGATGTCTTGATTGGTTGTGTTCGATAAAAGTGTTATGTAGGAAAAACCATGATAGATACAGACAAAGTGTCTGTTTTTGAGAATATCGATGTATTTGTCATGAGAGGAGTATGAGTAGGATATGACATAGATGCATATGAGCATGCTTGAGTTATGTTTTTTTTTTTTTTTTTTTAAATATAAGTTAAAAGAGAGCAAAGTATGGCCAGTCCAAGGAAGGAGGACATCAGGTACATGGAGATCAAGATTAAATGCAAGAGATCCATTGAGTGAAGCATAATCCACAAAAATGCCAGCAGAGCATAAAGCAGATATAATCACCAAAATGAGGAAAATGTGCTTTACCACTAAGGACAATCATACTGCAAGTTTCTCCAAAAATTGATGAAGTGCTATCATAAACTGAAACAGTAGTCAACAGACGTTCATAAACACCCATGTCTCAATCATCAATCTTTTGAGTCATCATTTGAGTTGAACACAAATCATAACTGGGTTGCTGTAACTGACTGGTGCAAGTGCTAAAGTATTCAAGCAGAGGGATATCTCCTAAAGTAAGAAACCTGGTAATCTCTGGCTGCAAATTTGCAAATGAACAATTACACCTAGGGTTACAACATATGGAAGTATTCTGGAGGGAAGTAGCAGGCCTCGTAAATAACTTTCTCCAAGGTTGTCTTCCTTTTAGTGAAACCCATTAAAATGCTGGCAAAACGAGATCCTTTAAGATTTATAAAGGCTGAAAGGTGCGTCCAAAATAGGTAGTCAGTATCACCAGATAGACAAACTTCATGATAAATCTGATTTGTGTGTTGCGAGTCAAGAGTATGGCTCTATGCATGCTAAATGGTTTCTCTTTGGTTTCATGGCTGTTTATCCCCGAGCATTTTTGTTCTTGATCCTGACAAATAGAAGAGAGAACCATCCATGGACTATCACAATTTGAAACAGTAATAGACGTGGTTTGTGGAGGCTTTGATCCTTGGTGTAAAGTGTAGCCTAACAGTTTTGTATTCCATACACAATTGAAAGTTACGTGCAATTGCATGAAAAAGGAAATAACTTATAAACACATATTAATCACATTGAAAATCCATCAAGAAGCACGGCAACTTTCATACAATGCTCAAATGATTTGCAAATTAGATTAGGAAGTTTTTTATTCCATACACAATTGAAAGTTATGTGCAATTGCATGAAAAAGGAAATAACTTATAAACACATATTAATCACATTGAAAATCCATCAAGAAGCATGACAACTTTCATACAATGCTCAAATGATATGCAAATTAGATTAGAAAAGCAACATGTAACAATGTACAACAAATCCAATGCTTGCAACAACTCAAACTACTCTCAACCAAGATATACATATCCAAGAAGATCATTGGGAAAGATAGTTGGTAATCGTCTAACTAGTACCTTCCCGTCGATATTCATATACATGTAAATGAAAATTTACCCCTTCCTAGCATCAATTTACAAATGTTTCACGCACCCATGTGCGATAACCTATACATAACGATGCACATACAAGGTCAAAATGCTCATCATGTCATGAACATGTACTAGGTGACTTATTGCTGCTGTGGCACATGAGCCGGTGCCATGTCAAATTTGCTGCCCGATGACATAACTAGTACCTTGTGGGCAGGCGAGGTAGCAAGAGCAAGTGGTGGTTGTGAGGCAAGAAGACCTTTCATCACTGAATCTCCAGTCTTGCGGCAAGGTTCTTTGCTGCATCTTCTTCTCAATGTCTGCGTGCTTAGCCCATTGCTGTTCATGCTTCAGTAAATCCTGCTGAAGAGAAGTAATGCACTGATTCCTTTCTTGTGCCTCAAGACTCTAGAACATTGATTTCTTGGTCTGTGTCCGCAAGCTGCTGTTCTTGCTTTGCAAACTGTTGTGTTGGTGGCGTAAAGACTTGATTTCAGTCCATCATATAGCTGCCTCAACTTTGGCTCCCCCCAAAAAAGTTGTAGTTCCTCCTTGAGCTTCTAAGCTCGTTATCCCTTGGTGTTAGCCAATCTTTGTAACTGCGTCGATAGCTTGCTCAAGGATCTAATGCCTGGTTGATAGTCACTATATGAGGTACACTAAGTAATTGAGTTGCTTGAAAAGCACTCACCTCAAGTTCGACTCTCCCCAAAAGTTATAGGTGCTCCTTGAACTTCTAAGCTCGTTATCCCTCAGTGTTGGCCAACCCTTGTAACTACTTCAACAGCTTGCTTAGGAATCTGGTGCTGGTTGGTAGTCACTATATGAGGTATGCTAAGTAATTGAGTTGCTTGAAAGGCACCTCAAGGTTGTCAACAATCGTGCACCTCTTGCCGTAGGTGGAGTTGAGTACTCAACAACCTGTGCATCTCTCAAGTAAATGCACAATGGATGTTTGTAGAGGATTGGAGTCCCTAGTGGCAACTTTGTCGTCTAATTGTCGTCTTGTGTCTCCTATGCTTGACTAACAATGAAGTCCTCTAACTGGCTTTGTCTGGCATGAGTGCAAGATCAATAATATAACTTGGCAATCTGGCTTGCCATATGCATAGCCCATATGCATCACTGCTCCAAACTTGCCAAGAAATTGTTATGCGTGCCTATCATCAAGTCAATCTTCTGGTTTTAGAAACCAGTAAGGCCTGCATTAGCTACCATTCTTCAAACATTGGAGTTGGTCAGGGTGAGCAGCTCTACCATCTTGATATAAGGACATTCAGCATCTGACTTGCACTTTGCCTCCTCTTTCTCGTTATCCATACCCTCTTCCTGTGGTTCCTATTATGAAGCAACAACCTTTCCTTTCACCTCATCCTGCTGCAAGGGTGTTGCTAAAGGTGACAATTTTTGCAATGCTCTGACTTGAATGTATAAAATATTTCCTGGAAGCCTCAAAACTTTGTACTCATCCTTTGGTGCTTATGTTATTCGTATGCATGAGATGTTATCAAACTCCTATACCATGGCATGTTGGAAAGAGTGATTATTGTTTTTACAACTGTTTCTTAGGAGCTAGTCATTATTGGGATTGCAGAGTGTCCTTTTCAGTTTGCAAAACTCTGTATAATATTTACAAAAGGTCACCTCAATTTATGGAATATGACTTGAGCAACACATTTTTTTTTTCAATTGGTTGGTTTGAGCAACATATTTTTCACATTAAATGCTGTCTTTTTTTGTATTATGCTCCCAAAATGAGTGAACCTCTGTGAAAGCATTGAATGGATTTAAGTAGTGTTCCAGCTTGAGATGCAATATGCATTGGGAGATTTCTGTTCATCTGTGTATATGTTTCTTTCATTTTACAGTTCTGTGCTGAGCTGCTTTTGCTGTTTTGCTTCTGCTATGACATGCGTCCGTTGTTAAGAATCCTAAGTAAAATTATGACGAGCAGGATCTATTGTAGCACTAAATTTTCTTATTTTGATAATATGATATGAAATACTAAATGATAATTTTTGATTCTTTGGCATTTTTCAGATTTGATCGTGATTGGAAAAAAATTGAAGCTTTTGTAGGGTCAAAGACTGTTATACAGGTATGCACCCAAATGCTGTCTAGTTTGCTAGCATGTTTTATTAAGGTTTCAGTTTTCTAAAGCTAGTGAGTTATTGAGAATGAGAAATCATGGACAGGTATAGATTCTCTAAATTGCAAGGATGAAGATAAAGTTACATAGATAGACTCTGATATGGGTAGGGTATCAATATGGATATGGTAGGTTTTTAGAAATTTTTGGATACAAAATGAGTGGAATACGCTAAGTTTAAAACATTTTAAAAGAATGCTTAAACCATAATAGGTGGAAAATTCAGAATAACCAAGTACTTCTGGATATGGATGTGGCCCATATATCATATGGGTGTGGTACTATGGATATAAGTAGAACTTTTGGATATAACAGCTTTATGAAAACCATGGATACATTTAAAAGAGGAAAGAACAAAAGAACTGAAGTGATATTTTATTATATTGTAACATGTTGACTTCAGAGAAAATCCCGTATAGGTGGTTGACGACAAGGAGTGACATCACTTAGTGTTATTGACCTGCCATAACTTATGGTGTGATTATCTGACATATAATATACACATGAAATTGATGTCCCCAAGGAACACAAGTAGGACCAATGTTTGTTGTGTCATTCCCTCTTCAAATTGCAACCCATGAGAAAGAACTTAGAATGGGACCCAAGATGTACATTTTGGTTGTGAGAGCAAGGGGAAAGCCAAAATACTGCTTCAAAGTCAAAAATAGAAAATATCATTCTTGTGTTCCTTTGTGTTATCACGTGGTACAATTACACCTCAAATATAGTATAACTATAGTGCAAGTATTGTACAAAAAACACTTAAATAGCCAAGGAAGATCCACTGTTGAGAGAAGGGAAAGTGCACGAACTGTAGCTATCAACAATCCAAGTCCATAAGCGAGGATTTGTTGGCTATTATTGCATAGGAGCTAATGCAAATCTTGACAATGTCCGAATGGGAAGTTGGATTTCACAATAAGTTGCTGAACGAACATAAGCAATACATCTACTCCAATCTAAGCTGCAAGCTTACCGCAGTGGTAAAAGTTCTTGGGTTTTCATTAAGGAGACCCAAGTTCAAACCCCCACTCGGTACGAGGGGACTGGGACTCCTCATAAAAATCCGTGTAAACTTAAAGAGCTTATTAAAAAAAATACGTCAACTCCAATCATAAAGCAAAAAATTTAGAGAGCAAAATGAAAGAACGATAACATATGAGTGATGGGGGATACCCTTAGGTATGCACACAAATTATCAAGATAAGATCACATTGATGCAATGGATCGGGTGGATGAGGGGTATTAACACCTCAATAATTAATACAATTAAACCATGGGCTTATAGGGTAATGTACATAAAGCCATATTGAAACATTATACAATGATTGCCCGTAGGCTTACACATGATTATATCATACAAGGAGAGAAGACATCAATGACAACCCCTCCTTCCCCTTCCCCCCCCCAAAAAAAA
The DNA here is from genome assembly GCA_028583015.1 of Wollemia nobilis. Lineage (NCBI taxonomy): Eukaryota > Viridiplantae > Streptophyta > Pinopsida > Araucariales > Araucariaceae > Wollemia > Wollemia nobilis. Next base: position 20,137,734 of record JAQPPZ010016888.1, read on the forward strand.
GAATAACCGGAAAAGAGAGAGAGTCAGATTACACACTTCATAATTAATTCCTTAATTCCTGAAACTGGTAACAAATTTCCGTGGAAAGGGGTCTACCTTGACCCTTCAGAATCGCCCTATCTGTCTGATGTTCGGCATAGCAAGTCCCTTAAGTCAACACCAAGAAAGTTCTATATTTGATGTTCCTTTATATTTATGATTTATTAATAATATTGACATTCCTGAACAAGGACTTCTCTTGTGGGGGTAGAATTTCAGAAAGTTGAGAAGCCAAGATAGGGGTGGAGAGGGCATGGATGATCGATTAGAGTTTGCCTTATTCAGTCAAGCATTATGTCCTTGGGTTATTTTACCAGGTACGAGAAATGGAACCAAAAAAAAAAAGCAGGTAACTAGCAATTGCTCTTTTGTCGCTTTGATTATGGCAATAGAAATCTTAAAGCTCTTCAAAAGTGAAAAAACTGTAATGGGAATCAATAGAGTAGCGAAGGATCACACAATTAAAAGAAATTTGATGCATGCATGAAGATCTAGTGAAAAAGCTAGAACCAGTGTAGTAATGGACATATTGGGTAAATTCTTTTGAGTTCTTCCATGGATGTCCTTGCTGGTATCATCTATGTATCTATTAAAAAGCACTTAAGAAATATTGGGGGAAGGTCACCCATCTAAATTGTGTGGTTGCTGCTTCTCAATAACTAAAAGCTGCAAGGAGAATCATATCTATCTATTAAAAAACACTTAAGAAATATTGGGGGAAGGTCACCCATCTAAATTGTGTGGTTGCTGCTTCTCAATAACTAAAAGCTGCAAGGAGAATCATGAATGCAGTGGAGGATCATAATAATAAAACAAGACATTGATGGATGCATGATGATCCATTGAAAAGGCTAGAAGAACCAACATAGTTCAACGTAATAAACAATGATTTTAATCCAGAGCGAGTAAGATCTTCTGGTTTCTTCCTCAAGCAGCCTTAATGGTATCATCCATAGTAGTCAGAATCTTTTGGACTACCGAGTACTCGACCGAGTCCGAGTCCGAGTCCGAGTCCGAGTGGGCTCAGCCGAGCCGAGCCCACTCCTACTCCTTTTTTCTGGACTCCTCCGATTCCGGCCGAGTCCTGGGCCGAGTCCTGGGCCGAGTCCGACTCAGACTCCCAAGTCCCGACGTCGGAACTCGGCTGGCCAAAAAAAATGGGAAGTTTAAAAAAAAAGAAAAATTACGTCTAGGGAGGTTAAGTGTTGATGATGCTCCACGACTTAAGCATCCACGTTGGCCAGTGCGCAATCACGAACAAGACGCTGAAATCTTTGTTTATTATATTGACGAGAGAATGTGCAATTTTGCTTCTCAAACCTTCAGAATGCTTATCCCTCAATTATAATTTATTTTAATACAAATATATCTTTCTTCGATGGATACATTATTCGCGTCTTGTTTGGGAATGAGAACCGGCTCAGAATGCATGTACGCATGTCCTGTGGGGTGTGGCGGTTCGGGCGGAGAATGGCATGAGTTTTGGAGGCGTTCGATCAAGGAAGGCTTGAGGCTGCCAATGTTGAGACCTCTTCTAGAAAGTTCATCGCGCAGTTCTTGCACCTTCATTTTCTTCCATTCTTTTCTCTCCTTCAATGCACCCTCTCCCGTCGCCGTCACTGCCACCGTAGCTATTGCAGCCAATACACACCACCACGCAACAATGGAAAAAAATTAAAAACGATAATTTATTTTGCTCTGAAACCCTCGACTGCCAACGAAACAATTGCTACGCACGAAGCTCCCCCAGAATAATGAATGTCGCTTCTACCTTGAATTTTGGTAAGCAGTTTTAAAAAACAGCTTCCCATTCTAAAACCGGAAAAATGGCTATGATTAAATATTAGCTTTATTAATATATGAAGAATTTTATTTTCAATTTTTTTTCTCAGGAACCTTTTAATAAAAGTAAAGTTAATAGATCCCAACCAACCATCTAGGAAATCGAATCTAGACAACCCACCGATTATAATTAACATGGTATTTGAATATTTTATTTATTAAACATGATGGACTACGTTAGGGTGATTCCGTCCCATGGTTTCTCTAATGAACATGGTATTTGAAATTTTTATTTATTAAACATGGTGGACTAAGTTAGGGTGATTTCGTCACATAGTAAAGTTTATTATTATTTAATGTTTTGTAAAATGTTAATAATGTTTTTGAACTTTATATATTAAGTTAATTTTATCATTATATTATTTATTTATAATTTTATAAACCAAAGAGGTCATGCCTGCAAAGGTCATTGTCTGTTCCGAATCCTCTGAGTGCACGCCAGACCGACAACGATGGTATGAATCTCGAGTGACTGGTGGTCCTCTTCATGCCGGGTTATAAAATAATGAGGTGGTATAGGCTTGTTGGGGGCAGTTACTAAAAATAGTGTGGATGTAACCAACTCCCTATGTATCCAAAAAAAAAAAAAATTATAAAACAAAATTATTAGCTTGCTATTAGAATATGCTCCTTCCTCTTGTTAATTTCTTATTTGTACAATGTTGAATGTTGTTGAATGTTGAGTAAGTGTGTTAGAATATACTAATAAGTAATATTCATGAAAAAACTTATTTTTTCAATAAAATTTGTATTTTTTTTCATTTTTTTCTTTTCTCCGAGTTTTTACCGAGTCTTGCCAAGTTTTTTTGCTGAGTCCCGAGTCCGACTCCCGAGTCGAACTTTCCGAGTCCGAGTCGAGCCCGAGTTTTGCTACTATGGTATCATCTTACACATCTATTGAAAGAGAGATGGGGAAAAAAGAAGCAGAAAAGTTAAATTGTGTGCCTGTTACCACTCTTCAATAAGGAAAAATCTACAATGGATTACGTGTAAACATAGGATTGCATAAATACAAGAAAAACATTAATATATGCATAACAAAATCTTGAAAAGTCATTGAAAGCAATAGAGTTAATAGATGAGGACTTTTAATCCACAACGAATAAAATTCCTGGAGCATTATTCTGCTGTTCTGGCCATTCTTGCAGGGGCATCATCAGATCTTGTGTTGAATATTTTGGGATGGTTTGTGATGATGATGACTCAGTGTTTTTACTTTACATCCTACTATAGATTAGAGTTGGCACTTGAATCCCCCCCCTCTTTCTCTATATATATATCACCTTGATTGCTGGTTTTTTCTTCTTCATTACTTTAGTCTGTGATCTGATACTTTACAGCTTTTTAACTATACTGTGTTTTACTTTAGTTTCTTCACTCTAATTTACTTATTTCAGTAGTTCTTTATTGATTAATACTCTGCGTTGTAATAGTTATTTTTTAGGCCAGTCCCATTGGCCTGTTTTGATCATCTGGGAACATTAATAGAATTATCATATCTGGTTTCTTGAATGGCCTCGATACCTACATAAACCTTTTAAAAAGACTCTGCAGCAAAATTGAAAAAAGGAAAAAAGTTATTTGTTGAATTTGTGTCCTGCTAAGAGTCTGCAATAAAAAGTTAAAAACTGTGATGGGACATGTATGGTGGGCTGACATCTATTTTTTTTCAAGAGTTAATGCTCATAAGTCACTTTTTGATACCTCTATGGGACATCAGATGCTGATCTCAAATTGTCCACAATATTCCAAGCACAGATATGGTTACACCATAGTTGTTTGTATAACTTTAGTGCAGCATATCAAGATCCTAAACCATTTAGGATGTGAGTCAAGAACTTGCCCTGCATCCCACATAGATACAAAAGATATACACAGATTAATGAAATATAATTTCAAGCATGGCTGGCTTTGGTTGCTAGCATGCCTTGACATTGCTTAAATGGCCAAGAGCAAATCATCAATGCCCTTAGTGTTGATGCAGCAAGTAAGAACAGAACAGTTCTTTGACATATCAAAACCATCTTACCACAAGTCAATAAAATCTTGGCATCCCAGAGCATATACATGATCAACATGGTAGTACCTTACATGCGCAGAGTTGGTGACTGTATCTGGCTGAGCATACAGAAGGAAATGCTTAGTAAACTTGATTGGAAGTTTTGACTACTCACTGTGGCTTACTTGATGGATGGCTGTGGTGAGAAGATTGCTCATGAAATCCTTGAAAGTTTATAAAATGAATTGGGATTTTAACTACATGGTAGAAGCAAGCATTCAGTAGATGACAGTATGAGGAAGAAAGAAATCTTTATGCCCAGGGGTGATCAAAGGAGCTCAATGCGACTTGAATGGTACACTTGGTTACAATAGGCTGGGAAGAGGCAGAAATAGTTCTTTAAAGACTACACAAATACAAAGTATGAGAGAAAGAAAAAAAATGACAGAGTCCAACCTGAAACAGGCAGAACACATATCTGTGTAGAAAGCATTGAATGGAACATGTACAAATCACAAGAATATTGTCAAGCTACAACAGAAAAAGAAGTTTTTATTGGTTTTAACAATAGAGAATTTGCACCTTCTAGCCCAAACTGTGCAAAGATTTGACCAAGCTGAATTGATGGTGAATTGTAGGTAATCAAATTAGAGCCGGAAGTTGTGAAGCTGGAGATTGCTAAGATAACTAAGATTCTAGATGCTAGTCTTAGTCTTTCAAATTCTGTTCTAATTTTTAACATCATGTAATCTGGAAGTTAAAAACATTCATTTGCTTATACTTCTGGCACAATAATAGGTAAGATGTTAAACTGTTAAAGGGGCAGGTGGAAATGATGTTAACAGTGATATGTGTTTTACATATACAAGAATTTCCTCATCTGATGGCTGCAGAAAACTTTCCAAGTGTTAATAATTATTTTGTATAATTATATCCTTTTTTTCCTTATCTAAAAAGAAAAGAGAAAAAACATGCATTTCAATAAAGCACCATATTGTTTCTTCTCAATGATGCATCAGTGCCTGCAACCAACATTTGTTGGGTCAAGCTTGAAACAAACTTCCATCTGATGATGCAACTGATGTTGCACTGGCTGGATTAGTGGCATATCATTGGCACTTTTGATGCCCATCCCAGCATTTATTTGGATGCCAAAATGGGGGTTCAACATAAAAGATCAATTGATATGAAAATAAAAATGTAAATTTAAAAACTGAAAAGCAATACATAATCTTTAATTTATAATATATGGTTGCATCCTTGACATGTGTAGCCAGGTTTTGATCGTCTACACTGGGTGTTTCATATCTGCACCTAGCATATTCCCAACTGCACAACTGTGTAACTTTGTTTCTTTTAGACAGTGAATAAAGAAAGAAAGAAATTATGTTAATATCCGCAACTGACCAAAATAGACCAATGCAACTTGAAAGGTAAACCTGGTTACAATGGCATGGGCAAGCCAAAAAGAAGTACTCTGAATTTGGAGCTAAAAATTACAAAACGTGGTGAAGCATGTCACCATCCATAATACAGGGAAAGAAAGCTATTGCTTTCTAATTTTTATTTATTTTGTAATATAGCCAATGCCAAAATCATTTTTAAATTTCAGAGATACAACCTTGCTTTCCGAGGTGTTCTATGTATGATTTTTTTTCTTTCTCTTTTTAAATATTACACCAGAAGTGCCTCACATTCATTTTTGGATAGAGGGTAAAAGAAGACAGGTTAGTTTCTAGCCTAATGACATTAAAGTGTTTGTTTGGTTTTCTTCAGATGGTTGCATCATGTGTGTTGCTATTATTTGCATAGTCTTTTTTGGATGCACCTTTTAATGTGAGATTTTTGCCTTACAGATTTTACAGCATGCAATTTCATTTTTTCGTTCCATATCAGTGAAAATTGGGTTTGTACTTGCAGATTCGAAGCCATGCACAAAAATACTTTTTGAAGGTCCAAAAGAATGGCACAAGAGAGCATGTGCCACCTCCTCGTCCGAAACGGAAAGCAGCTCATCCATATCCACAGAAGGCTTCAAAAAATGGTAATCAAAGTACATTTTGCAGGAATGTTGTCAACATTTTTTTCAAGGTTTCTTGCTGGCATTAAACAGTTTTTACTTGTATATGGCAGTTCCTGTTCTGCAGCAAGTACCACCTGCCTTTCCACCTGCGTCTCAACCAGAGTCAGGATATTCTCAACGTGGAGATTCGTCTTCTGTTCTTAAGAAATCTGGCTCATCCAGCCCAACTGTTTCTTCTTGGGTTCATCATACTGTGCCTTCTACAAGTGTTCTGTTTGCACCAAAAGGTTACTAGATTACATTATAAGCTCTTATGATCACAGTGTGTATACTAGGAGGTTAGTCTTCTGGTTATTTGAAAGCTTACATATATTTTGACCAAACTGTCTTTGCTTCTTAAGATGATATGGGACCTACAGGCTTTACAACAGGGAATAACTGTGGTAGTGGTAGCGCTGAGAGTTCCCCTAGAACGTGGCCATCGCATTCACAAATCCCTGAACAAGGAAGTCAAAGTTTACCAGTTCGAGGTGGTGGGCTTGTTCTAAATTCTTATTTTTTTAAAAATAAATTAAATAAACTCGTAAATATTAATTGGTAACCTCTTTGGATATAGTAAATCTGAACAAGAATGTTGATTTGCAAAGCATATACGAAGCTAATTCAAAAAAAAGGTTAAACAGAAAATGAAGTATGATAATATTAGACTTTTATAACAAATCTCTACTGTTACTTGTGATAATATTGACTGTTATGCTCAATGTTTTGTTGCAATTCGTTGCCTTGTTTCCTGTACATTTTGTATCAAGAGTTTTCTGTAACACTTGCTTTTTGTAATGAGAGAGTATTTTTTTTTATTTTTTTATTTTACATGGTGGAATCGGTAGCCGCCACGAATCTGGGCAGGTTGTCCGGATTTTTATGGCCGCCACATAGATCTCCGCGCAGTCCGCCCCTATAACCACCATGCCACGATCATTTTAAACCTTTTACGCTGCTGAAAGCACCAGGAAAGGGACAAGCGTTCAGTCCGGCGAGGCCCGAGATTTGAACCTTGGACCTCCGCCCCTTACGGGGTTTGGGGGAACCAATTGGTCTACACCTCGGACCTAATGAGAGAGTATTATCCTGGCTTATTTTCCTATTATTGTGGTATAGTGTTGTTTCTTTGATAAATTTCCATCATGACAAAAGCTTAATTTTTATTGAGGGTATAATGCCCTCCTTAAACCCCAAATTATATGTCATAATTAATCCTAGAATGTTTTCTGCTCAGAAATTTCATTTTTTTTTCCTTTGTTGCTGTTTTTGATAGTTGAAACAATATTTGGATCAAATGTTTTTGCAAGTTTGCTTATTATTTCATAATGTCTTGTTCTTAGAGAAACGTGTTGCTATGTAACACCTAAATGAGAATGCATCATTCATTAGAAATTTTAGAGGTTCAAGGAAAAACAAAATTCTTGGAAAATATTTTTGTGAAAAGAAGGGAATATGGTTTTTGTTTGTTGGTAAAGAAGATATGTGTCTCTTTGAAAATTGTAGTGGCATATTTTTTAGTTGGTTATATGGGATTGAAATGGGCCCCACCCATATTATATCATGACCACATAGTGGTATTACAACAACTTGGCAATTATGCATGTATCACTTGGCAAGATTCGAACCTGGGTCTCCTTGAAAGTTGAGGAATTTAACTGGTTGAGCTCATGCCATTTGATCAAAATCTTAAGGTTTACCCATGGGATTGGAACCTTGGTCTACAACATGAAACATTTGGCTTCCTACTGCTTGCCCCAAACCCCTCGGGCGGAATTTCTTTGGCATTTGAGATAGCAGTTATTTATTTATATATTTCAAAAATTCTAAAACAAGCAAGAGAGGGGAAGAAATGAAAAGGGTGAAAAGAATAAAAAAATTCTACTTTTAGCCCATTGGGTTTGGGACAATTGGTGTGGGGAAGGAGTTTTACACCATGAGCCAAGGTTCCAATCCCTTGAGGGAACCAAACATCAATTAGCATTTCCTGAAGGGGCTAAGCATGTGGATTTTCTTCAAAGACCTAGGTTCAAATCTTGCCAAGTGATATATGCATAATTCCTAAAACCACCACTGTGGTAGTATGGTCATGGTTTAATACGGATGGATCCCACTTCAATCTCATATAACCCATTTAAAAAAAAGAACTCTCTCAGATTCCTTGTATTAGCCTACCCCAACCTGCTTTTCTAAACATCATGAAATACAAAATCGCCACACATAAGCACACATGTTCATCATCCATGTCCATCATTCATGATACTATTATAAAGTGATTATGATATCTGATTCCATATCTATTAGTATTCGTCGGTCCTGGGAATAATACTCATCGCCATAAGGGCTTATAAGTTGATCAACTTGCAAATCTTTGATTGTACTTGTTGTAAGCCTGTTACTTCCAATTGTGAGTTTATATGGATGTACTTGAAAGCTTACAAGATAGAAACAAATACTTGTACATGACTAATTCATGAGGGAAAGGGGAGATTGCTTGCTAATTGTAACCACTATTTGTAGCCCTCTCATATTGCCAGATCACAAATAATAAATCTAAATATTATGGGGGTTACCTGGCATTTCACTTTTCCTTTACCCTACACCTACACAATATAATAATTTTGAAATTATCAATCCTTTTTGCACTTGATGAGTCCTCATCATAAATAGGCACATATGACTAACTTATTGTCTGCAAGACAGCTAATAACTTATCAGTTAGTGCTGGGGTATCAGGGTCATTGTGCATACCAACAATACAACAATAACAAAAGCCAAAAATTAGCAGATAACATTAAATGAGGGGGACCTCTGAATAATCATTCAATTGCAAATTCAATGTATGTTTCTCTGTTATATTCCCATTGTCCAGTTCTAGCAGTAGCAAGTATAAAGTGATTCCCCTGGGTACTCATTTAGCATGTCAGCTATTATAAATTTGACCATGGTATAGATCAGTATTTAAATAGAGATAAGATACAGATAATTCTATTTATGACCTTGAATGACCAACGTAGGCCAATTTGTCGACAATGCACTATAGTAACAAAAAAGTACTACAAAAATAAGCTAATCTAGAGTCAAGAAACTAGGGTAAACTACACTAAAGTTAAACAAAAGTATGGCATTAAATAACAGCTTTGAGTGTTGGACTTAAATGGTTGAACCCTAACATCTGGAAGTAATGATGAAAAGAGAGCCAACGGTCAAAGTAAAGTAAATAAAGTAACTTTTTTTTGGTCTACGAGCATTGCGCATATCAACCCCCTACACTCCCTTGGCTTTACAATGCGTGGGATAAGGCACTCCCATTGTGCTAATTGCCTATAGGGCATATATTCCCTATCCCTCTTCAAATTCGAACCTTGGACCTCCTATCTGGAGTACCTAAGCCTTCAGCTCTACTATCTAGAACTTTTTTAAGGTCCATGGGGATTGCACATTTTAGACCACCTTGTACTCCCTTGGGTCCACTATGCATGGGAGGAGGCACTCATGTTGTGTTATGTGTCTACTACATACCCTACTCCTCTTCAGATGTGAGCCTTGAATATTATATTTGGAGTACCCAAGCCTTCACCATCAAACCCACTCAAGGTAAAAGAGAGGAAGAGACGAGCTCCGATGGATCCAAGTGCCAACAATAATTTGTAGTGGGATGCAAAGTAGAAGCATAATCATTGTCATCACCAACCATCCTAAAAGGGGAAACACAACATCCTAAAAGGGGAAACACAACATCTAATGATGCTTCTAGAAGAATAGCCAAGACTAAGGGGGCTTAGTTGGATAATCTTAGGAGGACATGGACTTTGATTGGTTAAAAATCTTCTAACATCCATGGTCATGGAACCAATAGAAGAAAATAGGATACTGGTAAGTTGTATTTGTTTGCAACGCTTGGATGCTTTAACGATGGCTGAAAGCTTATATTGAATGGATTTGTCATTAACATTTTGGAGAGCTATAACTTAAAATTAATGCTTGTTACTATTGACAACAAGGATAGGGTGAAAGAATGAGGTGATTCGTTGAGTGGAGGTCAATCTCCGTTGTAATAACCGACATCGAAGAGTGACAACTTTTGGACGATATAGAGCCTAGCATATTTGGTTAGAATAACTAAAACAACTGGTAAGTAATCCATTCGAGTCTCTATACAGGCAGTAGTACCTCCCTTGAATCTTGTAAATAACAACACACCTAAAGATAAAAGGTTCTTCAATTTTCGCCTCTTAGGGAGAGAAAAGACAACATCCTCTCAAGGAATATGGTGGTATTTCTCCAATTGCAATGATGTAAGCATACTCTGAGTTGATCAAGAAAAATCTTGAGGTTGTGTGGCCAATGTTATTGAATATAATTAGGACAAGTAATAATGCCATTCTCAATCCTCTTGAAATGTTTAGTTTAGAAGGCCAACTTAGAACTAAGAGGCTGAGATGGAGTGACCAAGTGATCTGAATGTACTATCAATAAATATTGTCTTTGATTGCTTGATTAATCATTTTCTTATCAAGAAGAAGGTGGGGAGTAGCATTTAAAGAGTATTTGAAGGGAGGTAGTCGATTTATCGAGATGTCAACTAACTAATAAGAGAAATAACTTCTAAGTACCATCCATGATGACGATAGGAGTGTTTCTTGAGGAAACACATTTTGAGGACCAAAGTGCCAAACATGGGTGTCTCTCTTGGCCTAACGTGCTGTCACCCATGGATCTAAGGCAATGAAGTTGAAATATAAAATTTAATATGCTCTGATGGCAAAGATTATGAGTGCTAAAATAGTGTGAACAATACGTTGTGGAACTACACTTTTACATTAAATAAATCACCAAATCAAAATAGTTTGGACCCTCCCAATGCGAATCTAGTCAGAGCAACCTAGACTTGGGCCCCTAATCTCAGATCCATAGAGGACTCGGGGTTTGATAATGCACTAAAAAAGGTGCATCTTTGTAGATGTCTTTGAAGTGCTACTGCAAACATTGGTGTTCCAAGATTGAGAGAGATGCATAGAGAAAATAGCTAGCAAATTACATTAAGTACCAAGGCAAAGAGTATTTGAAAGAGATTGGAGTGTAAATCAGAAGAGACAAATTAAGGACGTTTTACAAACTATAGTGCCTAGAAATCAATCTTAGAATCTTTGTTAAAATATCTCCAAAAATATTCTTAATTTCTGTAGAAATGGAATGCAACACGCTATAACAAAATTCCATTACCACTTAGATAAAGAAAATATGTAGTGTGAATATGTACAAATGTAAATGGATACATGACACAACATGTATGTTGTGTAGCAAGTGTCTACAGTATGTCATAATCCAACGAACAATTGTACCAACATTAGAATTTGGACAACAACACTTACATCCTTCTTTGCATCTCCGACATAGATGTGTACTTATAGACATAATAGGATTAGTAGGTAGTTGGCAACTACCCAACTACCTCTTGTAGCACGATGGTGGTATTCCACACTTGGAGGAACAATAAAAAATGACAGTGGGACTGCTCAGCAACTCCACAAGATGCACAACCTAGACGGGTTGCATCACCTCCTCTTTGACGACCTTGCATAACAAGTCAGATGGCCCAGTTTGAGGTCTAGACGGCCTAGCACAATAGTCAAACAACTTGCCCTTCAGGTCAGACAACCTAGACTTGCATGGGATGGCCTAGCACTAGCCTAGATGGCCTTGTACGGACAAAAAACGACAACTAGAATATAACAGAAACAGTTTGGAAATTATATCTACAACACGTTGCAATAAATATGAGTACATGCAAGCAATGTACACAGAACAATGTCTGAATGATGAATTGATATTAACAAGATATTGCATTACACATGAACCTATATAGATGCACTCATTATCCCATGAACATACCCTTTGTAGCATATACAAATTACAACCAATGCACTACAATATCTATCCTTTGTGCAAAAGCTATCATGTGCATAATGAACCCAATGTACTCTCCCTGGCATGTACAATGTACTGTGTGTATGTACCCGCTCAAATGATGAGGGGGTCTATTTAAACTTGAGGGAAGGTAGTTATTAGCAACTACCAACCCCGACACCTGACCTGTCATTACAAATATCTTGTATTTTATTTCATTTCATCTCCTAATTGCAAGACAACTACATATCAATTAACTGTTTCATTACTTATTCGAACATGTATCACTTAATTCATCATTACATTATTGCATGAAATATTACAATATTATCAACTATATCCAACTATCTTAAAACTTCATCATGCACATACTTGGCTTCCAACGCACTCCTTTATTTCTTTTGCTGAGGTGGCAAGTCAAAACTAGCATCTACATCTGCCTTTCCCTCTAGATTGGTCGACGTCCTCGTTGACGACTATTGATGCTCCTGGGGACTTTGACTTTGTTGAGGATGAGGTGGTGGAACACTTTGTATGCATACATATGGAGATATAATGACAAACACTTTGTGTGCATACACTTGCACATAAACATTCCTATTGCTCAAACTACATTTACTCATTTATTTATTCATTCATGGAGATGTGTTAGTTTGTCTACCTACATCTATCCCATTCGTTAGACTTGTCGGCGTCCTCGTCGACACTTGAATTGAACATTGGAGATAAAAGCACTGAACACTATACCGAAATCTCTTGTCATGCTCCTTCTGCTTTCTTTTGTTCCACACAACTTGCGCAAGTGGCTTTAATTTAACTCGGTGCCAACAACATTTTATTCTTCGATTGCCCATTCCACTTCTTGAAATTAGTGACATCACCAACATGATGGGAAACACTTGTTGCCCCCTGTGTTTGGGTCAAAGGGTAGCGCCCCTTGTGGGATTTAAGGGGCAATGCCCTCATAGGGCTGGAGGTAGTGCCCCGAAATTGCAACAATGAAATCAATGAAACCATTATTGTCTAAACTAAAATTTTCTCCTTGTCTGCATTTTGTTGGCCTTCACTCAACCCTCTCAAACAACTTTTCCTTAGCTTTGGATGACCTCTCCTTGTCTCCAAATGACCTCTCCCTGTCTTCAGACGACCATTTCTTGGCCTTAGACGACCTTGATTTGGCCTTTGATGGACATCTCTTGGCCTCAGACGACCCTATCTTCGTCTCTGATGGACATCCCTAGGCCTCATATTCCTTCATAAATGTTTCACACAAATTTTCCTAGGTTTGTTACTCGCCCTTAGGGAAATCTCATATACTAGTCCACTGCGATTGCAATAAATGTCATAGGGAATAACCTTCTCCAATCTTCCACATTCTTGTTAGGAGGTGAAGTCACTATCCAATCTCTAATGTTCTTCAACAAAGAGGTGCATGATGGTTCAACTTATAGTGATCCATCCCCACGCGCTAAGGTAACTGGAGAGATGGGTTGCCTCCAAACGGGTAACCTCAGACGGGTTGCCTCCAAACGGGTAACCTCAGACGGGTTGCCTCCAGACGGGTAACCCCAAACGGGTTACCTCCAGACGGGTAACTCCAAACAGGTTACCTCCATATGGGTTGTCTCCAGACGGGTAACCTTAGACGGGTTGTCTCCAAACGGGTAACCTCAGACGGGGAACCTCGGACGGGTTGCCTCTAGATGGGTTGCCTCCAGACGGGTAACCTCAAACGGGTTACCTCCATACGGGTTTCGTCTATATGGGTAACTCTGGGAGAGGAAACAAATAGTTTTTTGGAGTCTTCCTTTGGGAGAGGAAACGAACAGTTTTCAGAGTCTTCCTTTGTTTTTCTATAAAAGGGGAACAACCCCTTGCATGAATATGTAGAGTGAATGTAATTGTAATCAATAAAATAACGAAGTTGCCATTGCCCTGTGGTTTTACCTGCACACTGCAGGGTTTCCACGTAAAATATCTGTGTTACTGTTTTTCTGTGTTATTATATTTTTCTGTTGCACGTAATTTAAATATTTGACTAACATCTGGTATCAGAGCAAGTTTTTGTGCGAGTGGGAGCTGAAACAATGACAGGAGGTGTAACCAAGTTCGAGATTGAGAAATTTGATGGCAGGAACTTCGCCCTAAGATGAAGGTGGAGGATTTGCTGGTTCAAAATGACCAAGCCCTAGCCTTGAAAGGGGCTGCGAATAAACCAACAACATGAAATATGAGTGGGCAACGCTGGACAGGAAGACGGTTTCTACAATTCGTCTCTACCTAGCAGACTCTGTCTTGTTCATTGTTGCTAAAGAAAAAACCGCGGAAGCCCTCTGGAAGAAGCTTGAAAAGTTGTATGAGACAAAATCAACAACAATTAAGTTTTTTTTTGAAAAAAACAACTTTATAGTCTGAGGATGAAGGAGGGTTCATTTGTGGTAGATCACTTGAATGAGTTTAATACCCTCATCAGTAAACTGGGTTCAATTAATGTGAAGATGGAGGATGAGGACAAAGCTATCACCCTACTTTGTTCCCTCTCATAGACTTGGGATCATTTGGTGATGACCATTAGCAATGCATCATCAAGAACTCTAAAATTTGCTGATGTGGTAGCCGCTTTGTTGGCAGAAGAGTTGAGGCGAAAAACATATTTAGAACCCTCAAACAATGAAGCCCTAGCTGTGAGAGGTTGATCTTTCGAGAGGAGTAAACAAGGTAGATCACAGTCCAGATCTAAGTCTAAAGGTCGCAAGCTGAAGGGGAAGTGCTGGCATTGTGGGAAGCTAGGGCACTCAAAGGACTATTGGCAGCTAAAAAAGGAAAAGAACGGTGAAAAGCAAATTCAGCCATCAACTGAGGCTAGTACAGTAGATTCAGGAGAGACGAAAACATGTGAGGCTTTCTGTATCAACAACAGATCTGTTTTATATACCTGGGTATTGGACTCGGGTGCATCTTTCCACATGTGTCCTCATAGAGATTGGTCTGACAAATATCAACCATATAGTGGTGGGATGGTCTACTTGGGTGATGATCATCCTTTAGAAATTGTTGGAAGAGGGGACAATGGTAAAGAAAGGATGGTATGTGATGTACGACATGTGCCTGATTTGCGGAAGAATTTCCTCTCAATCAAGATGATGGATAAGCTAGGGTATTCTGTCACTTTAGGTAACAACTATTGCAAAATTACTAGAGGAGCCCTTGTAGTAGCAAAAGGAGAATCTTATGGGACCCTATATTGTTTATGCGGTGATACGGTGACAAACCATGCAACAACAACTACTTCAAGAAATGTTTAGGATGCAGTAATGCTATGGCATCAACGCCTAGGACATATGAGTGAAAAAGGTCTGCAAATTTTGCATGACCGAGGTAATGCTTTCTGGGATTAAGTCTTGTAATTTAGACTTGTGTGAGCATTGTATTTATGGTAAACAAAAGAGGGTTCGATTTACTGCAACCCCTGGTAAGAGTTCTGATTTTCTGCAACTTATACATTCTGATATATTTGGACTAGTCCCCACTCAGTCCTTAAATGGTGCTATCTATTTTCTGAATTTTATAGATGATCATTCTAGGAGAGTGTGGGTTTATTTTCTGAAGAGGAAGTCGGAAGCTAGAGTTCAAAGCACGAATAGAGAAAAGTTTGGACAAGCCTATTTTATGTCTCAGATCAGATAATGGAGGTGAATATTGCTCCAAGGAATTTGATAAATTTTGTACGCAAGAAGGAATTAAGCACCAAAAGACTATACCATATACTCCACAACAAAATGGTGTGGCTGAGCGGATGAATCGCACAATCATGGAATGTGCAAGAAGCATGCTCAATGCATCTAGTTTGGATAAAAGGTTTTGGGCAGAGGTTGTTAATACAGTTGCTTACCTCATTAACAGGTCACCTATAGATGCGTTGGATGGACAGATTCCGGAGGAGGTTTGTTGTGGTAAGCCAGTTGATTACTCTCATTTGCGTACCTTTGGCTGTGATGCATTTGCCCATGTGCCTAAAAAAAGGTCCAAACCTGACCCCAAATCAAGAAAATGTGCTTTTCTCGGCTATGGAGATACAATGAAGGGGTATAGACTATGGGATCCTACTACCCACAAGGTAATTATTAGCCAGGATGTTATTTTAAATGAAAAATCCATGCAAAGGAAGGAGGTACAAAAAATACCTAATGTTGTACTAGTTGAAGTAGATATGAACGAAGATGAAAATGAAAATCAGCATGCTGGAATTTTTGATCAGCATGTAGAACAACAAGTAGAACAGCCACAACAGTCACAAGACCAAGAGCCACAACCAACAGATCATTGAGTTAGAAGATCTACACGTCCACAAAAGTGTCCGTAAAAGTATTATCGTGTTTTTCAGTCCTCTTTTGCTTTGTTAACTGATGATGTCGAGCCTAGTTCATTTCAGGAAGCTAGAGAGTCTGAGAATGCAGAAAAGTGGAGGAAAGCCATGGAGGAGGAAATTGAGGCATTTCGCAAGAATGAAACGTGGGAACTTGTGGATCTCCCACCTGGAAGAAAGGCTGTTGGAAACAAGTGGGTGTACAAAGTAAAGAAGAACAGTGATGGGTTGTTGGAATGCTTTAAAGCAAGCTTGGTGGCAAAAGGTTATGTGCAAGAGTCAGGTATAGACTTTAATGAAAATTTCCATGTGCACATTATTACAAACACTTTGCCATGTGCACAGTATTATAAACAATTTGCCACGTGCACATTATTACAAACACTTTGCATGCACACATTATTATAAACACTTAACACTTAGCACAATATAGCATTCCTCTTCCATTTAACACATTTAACACAATATGGCAATCCTCTGCTATTTAACACAATATGGCGACATAATGACAAACATTTTTTGTGCACACATTTGCATATATACATTCCTCAACTCAAACATTCATTCATGCAGATGGGTCAATTTTGTCTGCCTACAATTTCAAGATTAAAAATTCCTGAATTCTCATAAAACAATATTTTCTTTGATAATTGGTTAATGTTTTGGTAAAACATATGAATTCATAAGCAATTGATAAAGGATCTCTGAATTTTCCATTAAACCTATAAAATTGAGCATTAAATATAAAAAAAGAGTTTTTCTTCATATTTGTAAAATTTATGGTTCCTTAAAATTTCTTTGGGTGTAACTAAAAATGGCTTCTGGTGCCTTTTTTGGGGACGTTTGAAGGCTAAAGGAGCCACTCAAAAGGAATTACAAATTGAATTGATTCATTTCCCTTTTTTTGTTTCAAATGTCACCATAGTTGGAAAAGTCATTGGAAGCATTGTAAGGACCCCTGTGGTGCTCTTACGAAATTTAAGGTCCAATTTCAAATATGCAATTCATTAAAAGTATCATTGTTGGATGGTAATCAAAGCTTGTTCCCTTATACCCAGGTGTTGTAGGTGAGTTGGAGAGGAGAGGGAAATCCTCCAAGAGAGGTCACAGGTTCAAATCTCCACCCTACCAAAAAGCTGAATTGGGTATCCAAAATCCAATTGATAATGTTGGTGCGGGCAGGGTCGGGTGCGACTCCCGGGTGACTTTGACTGTGTAGAACCCCCTGTTCATGGTCTCTTAGACCAAGGCAGCCCCGCAAGGGGTTTTTCGCTTTAAAAAAAAAAAAAAAAGCTTGTTCCCGTATAATGACTAGTCGTCTAAAAACACTTCGAATTTTTTTGTTGACATTTGCTTGCATATGTAGAGAATAATTTTGTGAAATATGGTTGGGGCATTACTGTAATGTCCTACCCCTTTCGAAGGCAAATAAATTTGCCACCCAAAGAGCCAGGTTCCGATCTTGGGTTCCAAACTGAAAACTTGAATGTCTTGTTTGCTGATTGCTTTGATATCACGTGATTTATGCAAATATGAATTTTTTATACTTTTTGCAATAATACAAATTCTGGAAATAAAAATAGCAGCAAACTAGAAATGCTTGTATCTTAAAAACTACTCCTCCAATGACTACGAAATTTAAGCACAAACTTCTTCTAATGATATTGAGCAAACCCAATGAAGGAAATTGTACAAGGATAAGTGTACCCGGAGATCTAAAGGCCTGATATAATTCTGGAAGTTAACACCAGCAACAGCAAACTTATATATTCATTAAATATGCTTGTAATACAATTTCTCCAGCATACTAATTGTTGTTTGGCTGTCCAACAAAGAGAAGACCTCATACAACACAATGAATACTCCAAATGGGAGGCGTTTGGCCTCAATAAGTGCACGCCCTTCACTGCAACTGGTACGGCCTGTTAAAAACCCTTCACAAATGACATAGATCCCTTCCAAACTGCTGAAGTGTACGGCTGATAAGCTGATCAAAAACTATGAATAATCAGCAATACAAGCTTCTTCAAAACCCAAGCAATCTAATTCAAAATAGCCTCTAATGGTTTGGCCTCACCGGAAACATCTGCAATCTGAAGTAACTCTAAAAATGGCACCAAGTGCACCCCAAAACTCATCAACAACCTGCCACTTTGAAGCTCAAATCATTCCCCGTCACGGAAATGCCACAATCACTCCAAGGATATCTTGCAATCCCAAAAGTGATGTTCCCGCTGGAGGGTTTCTTCTCCAAACAAGCCAAATCTGCCCTTGCTTGTGGTTTTTCGTCACAAACAAGCTGGATATCTTCTTGCAAACTCTGCTGCAAGCAAGCTCCTTTCTCCAAACATGAAATGTAATAACCAAAGATGTCTTCAAATGCTCTCACAACCTCTATTTATTCTTTTCTCGAGCTGGTCGACCCAATGTGGGTAGAATGTGGGATTAAACTTCTTTCTTTTTTACTTGCTTTATGTCAATAATTCATTTACTAATGAGCACATATAATGACTTAACTCCACAATATCACTTAATCATATTATAATCTCCCAAAGTGGCGTCCAAGCTAGGCATTAATAAAACCACATTAAAATATACATTATTTCCTTCAAAATGAGTACTCATAAGCCCCCTAACAAATTATAAAGTCATACTTAGGAGAAATATAATAATTTAATGACTTTATAATAATTATAACTTCGACGATTAAAAACTCCATGACCGCTCATCCAAACTCACATCCGAAGATAGAAATGAGTACCCATTTGGCCAAACTAGCCACTCGTAGGACTTCTGCTCCGCCAAAACCAACTTACTAAAAATAGTAAGTTCCCTGCACTGATAACCAAACGGGTCTAGTCAATCAACTGAAGATATATCTGGATACCCAATTCGGCGAAGAACAACATTTTGCAGTCAATTCGGCCAGAAACCTGAATCACCGACTTACTATAAATAGTAAGTCCTCCCTCAAATCTCAGAATGTCCCCGAAAAACTGGCATCCAAAGGCATACAACCATCTGGCGAAACCCCAACATCCTCTGAGAGCATTCTCACAAAAGACAAGCCTGGAAAGGGACATTACAATTACACAACCCAAATGACATTCTATTATATTCATAAATGTCATTTTCTACAACGAATGTTGTCTTTAACTTGTCTTCTTCGACAATGCTTATTTGATTATATCCGGAAAACCAAATGAGTAAATCTCATGATCAGTTACTTCCTCTAGGATTGAGTCCGTGAATGGTATTGGAAAGGGATTCTTAATTGTCACAGCATTTAGATTTCGAAAGTCTATGCATATGCGGATCCAATTTGCTTCTTTCTTTAAACTAATTACGATTGGCGACACCCATTCGCTTATTGGACCTTTAAATATTATGTCGACATCCAACATCTTTTGAATTTCGACATTAACTAAGGCTGCATTCTTAGGATTCATTCGGTATGGCCTTCTCCTCACTGGTAATGCTCTCGGAATCAACTGGATCCAACGCACACATAATTTTGGGGGTATCCCTTTCAAATCTTTATAAGTCCATGTGAAGACCTTATACTGCAAGAAAATATTGAAAGCTGCTGCTTTCAACACTGGGTCCCATTGGTCTCCATAGTGGATTATCTTTCGTTCACCTTCATTGCCTAAATTTACTTTGACCATCCTTGGTCCTTCATATTTGATACTTTCAGGTTCGCTTGTTGCTTTGACCACATCTATTGGGTGTGCTAGCTTTTCGTTAGCATCACCGACAGTATATTTTGTTAAATGTTTGGGAAATATCCACTTCTTTTTTTCTTTTTGTGTGGATTTCCTTTTACTGCTTTCGCTGATTCTCCCTTGTTCACCATGATTTTCTTTGTTCTCCATTGCTTGTATGTAGAGGCAGGTGGGCAGAAACATTTCGTACTCCTCCATCTGCCAATGGAGAAGTCCACTATCTGATTGATCCTCATCCTCAGTACATTCATCCAGGTACAACATTCCTTCCTCATTTGGTTCATATCTATTATCTTCATCTAAAGAACTACCCGACTCATAGTATGTTGCCAAGTCTTCACTTACAGTTTGATTTTTCAAATTAATTATGTACTTGTGTTGCCCTTTATTGAATGTAACTTGATCCTTTTCCCAGTAGTGATTAACCTTCGCCATTTGCAGCCATCCTCTTCCTAGCAATGCATCATATGTTGGTTTTTGCATGGTTATCACAACGAAATCCATGATGAACTCTTGATCAACGATTTTTACTTTTTGAGCCATTAAGACTCCTTTCATTTCAATTCTGTACTGGTCCATACCATGCAACTTGAAATTGGGAGACAATAAGAATGGTGCTCCAATTTCCTTCCATGTCTTTTCAAGCAAGACATTAATGCTCGATCCTTCATCGACGATCACTTGTGTCAACTTATGTTCTAAAAATTCAATATGGATTAGTGCTGGCTTTTTGCCAACATCAATCATCAATATTGTTGGGTCAATAAATTGATCCCTTTTCTTCTCAATTTCTTCCGGCTGGATATGCAACTCCACCACTTTTCTTGGCTACATGACTTCTTTTACCGTTGCATATAGCTCCGGTATAGCGCTAAGTAAACTTGCTGTTGAGAAATGTAGCTCGGACAGAAACTTCTTGCACAGGCTTCAGTATGAACGTGCTAGAAGTGGTTCGAGACATTTCTAATTCTATTTTGAATTTCACTTAAGTGATTTTCTATTTTTAAGTTCACTTAAGTGATTCTATTTTGTAATTCACTTAAGTGATTCTATTTTGAAATTCACTTGAGTGATTTTCTATTTTTAAGTTCACTTAAGTGATTCTATTTTGTACTTCACTTAAGTGATTCTATTTTGATATTCACTTAAGTGATTTTCTATTTTTAACCTTACATCTTAAGATGAGATGAGATCTAATCTTAGGGTTAGAGAGATTAGGGTTACCTTTTTCAAGGATAAAAGGAGAAGATCAAGAGTGTTTTAGATACATAGCCAAAGACACAGAAAAGAAGAGGAGAAGAACAGATTGCTGAAGGAAAACGACAAGCTTAGGAGGAGAAGAACAGTGATTACTGGCTAGAAAAGCAGCAATAGAGCAGAAGTGTTCTGCTGTAGCTGTAGCCTCTTTTATTTGTAATATTTCAGATTCAGAAATATATTTAACTTCTGTTGTTCTCACTGTTTATTTTTCCAGCCATCTGTGTGACTGTTGCATGTTTGAATAAATTATTCTCAGATCTGATTTATTTTAAAATAACATAGGACAGCAGTTATCTAGGGCTGGAAAATTTACACTTGCAACTTTGACTTCTACTGTTGTGTTAAGTACTTGCGCTGCCAGCTCGTGTTGATGACTTTTATTCAAAGGCAAATGGCTTTTTCAATTTCTTTTCTTCAAAAAGTTAGTTTTGCTTTGCATTCCTCATTTCTTCCTTAATCACATAATGTGCTAACTTCCATCTCTCCTTTTTCTAAGGTAGGGTTGGGGTACTGACTTGCTTTCTTTGCTTGCCCTCTTATAACTACACACACATTATCCTCTTTCGATTCCTTGTTTATTGGAGGCTCTTCAATGTCAAGAAAATTGACATTCTATGCGTTACTTGTACTTGCTTTGTTTGGGCAATTCGCCTCCTTATGATTGCTTGGTTCGCACCACCTACACATGTGTCACATTATTTCCAATTGCACCTCTTGTTTGTGGGTTCGAGCATTTTTTCTCAAATGTACCCACTCCTGGCAATTTCGACATTGAATAATTGGTCTTCTGTTAGAATCGTATTGTAATTGACTTTGATCGCCTTGTCGATTACCCTGTTGGTATCGTCCTTTGCAGCGATTATTTCTATAACCACCTTTGGTTGCACCTTGTCCATTCCTTGAGGCATTGGGTTTTTCTTCTTCTTTTTGCATTGTCATTGTCTAATGCCTTGTACCTTTTAGGTTGAATGTACATTCTCCAATAGCATGCCCTAGTACATCGCATACATTGCAATATGCGTTCTGAGGAGAATTGACATTTGTGTGCCCTTCAAACTTACAATTTGAGCACCACATTTCCTTTTTTTTCTTTTTGTTTTTCACCTTTCACCTCGTTAATCATTCTTTCAATATCCTTATTCATTGACTGAATTGCTATATGCAATTCTTCCTTGTTGTCAAAATCATCACTTCTGAAGTGACCTCCTATACCGGCTACAGTTTGTTTCGCTTCACTCTCAAAGTTTCTTGCCCTCTCATAGGATTTTTCATATGTGGAGCATGGTATGATCTTCATTTTCTTCTTATATTTTGGCAATAGCCCCTCAATAAACCATCTTTTTACCATGCCATTTGTCGGTTGCAACTCCATTTTATCGGTGAGTTGCTTTAATCGTCGATAATAGGTTTTGATGTCTTCATCTTTTTTTCTGTTTAGTGGAATAGATTTCTGTTATAATTTCGATATCATCCCTTAATGGTTTGAATTCTTTCTTGAATTTGTCCGCTAAACTACCCCATGTGGTGAAAGGTTGTGTAGCTTATCGTTTCAGATGCCAGTCTATTGCAATCCCACGCAATGTCATTGGAAGTAATTATAGCCATGTGTCAGGGTCTCTTACTCTGTTAGCTTTCCAGATTGTTGTGCTTGTTCCTATATGTCATGCAGGATCTTCCTTCCCTTCTCCCATGAAAGGTGGGCTTTTTGTTTCCCTACGTGATTCGCGATATTAGCCATTGGTGAGTAGTTTTCTCCTGATTTGTCTCCATTCGCCGATTGCTTGGGCAGTAATTCGGCCCAATGTGCTTCCGTCCTATTCAGTTCTCATAGTTCTCCCAGTGCCTCTGTTCTTGGCACTTCGTCAACTCTTGGTGCTTCTTGACCTCCGATGTTGCTTTCAAATAGCCTTCGTCCAAACTTCGGTGCACCTTCACTTCGCTGCCTTTGCAAATATGAGTGGTGGATTTGGTCTACTTGCCCAAACACTTACGTGCGGTTGCTCAGGTACTTGACTCCCGTCCTCTGCACCTCTTGGCAAACTCCTTCCCGCTTGTTCAGGCATCACCATTCACCCTTCGTCTCCTTGTGCATGCTCTACGTTGGCATCTTGACTGTTGCGAATGTCTTCTTCGGCTATTTGATGCAAATCACCTTGCATCTCCTCCATAGTTAACAAAAATGTTTGTCACCTTTTGTAAGCTTCACTTGTACTATCCTCCTCTTTAGGATTCCAAACTTGTTCAACTGTAGGTTTTTTAGTTTCACAAGACTGTAGTACTTGGTTAGCGAAAGGTTGCTCTCATCTCTAAGCAATCCTCGTGCTTCTTCTCATAGGCACTTGAATACGTGTGCGACCTCGTCTTCTACGTCCTCATGGTGGTGAATTTGGCATTCACCTCCTTTGCTTTCATGCATGCTAATCCTTCGTCAACTTGACCACTTTGATCTGGCAATGACAACGACACCATATGTAGCATGATAGTGAGTTCCCACAACAATAGAGGTAAGTATGATAGAGTTTCAAGGCCAAACAAGATTGAAGTCAATAAGCTTCATCATGCTTGTACGACATCATTCTAGTGTTAAACGACAACAATATTTGGTTGAACGACGACGGTGAACTGTACATCAACATGCATATGAACGACAAGATTCCTATTGAACGACAAGTTGGCAAGTTCATAGTTGAATGATAATTGGCTTGTACGTCAACATGTTAGGAGATGAAGTCACTATCCAAAACTCTATTGTTCTTCAGCAAAAGGTAGCTCCAGACGTCTAGACTGCAAACGTCTATCTGCAGACTAGCTGCAGACGTCTAGCTGCAAACGTCCAGACGTCTAGTTGCAGACGTCTAGATGAGTTGTTTCAGACGTCTAGCTCCAGACGTCTAGACGGGTAGTTCCAGACGTCTAGCTCCAGACGGGTAGCCGCCAGACGTGTAGCTCCGGAAGACGAAACGAACAGTTTTCGGAGTCTTCCTTTGGGAGAGGAAACGAACAGTTTTCGGAGCCTTCCTTCATTTATCTATAAAAGGGGAACGACCCCTTGCATGTAAACAAGTTGTGTGAATGTAAAGTTTGCTGAAATCAATAAAATAAAGAAGCTGCCATTGCCCCGTGGTTTTTCCTGCACATTGCAGGTTTCCACGTAAAATCTCTGTGTTACTGTAATTTTCTGTGTTATTGTGTTTTCTGCTTGCAGGTAAAATTTTAAGTTTTAACTAACATCTGGTATCAGAGCCTAAGGTTTTGTGCAAGTGGGAGCTGAAACAATGACAGGAGGTGTAACCAAGTTCGAGATTGAGAAATTTGATGGCAGGAACTTCGCCCTATGGAAGATGAAGGTGGAGGATTTGTTGGTTCAAAATGACCAAGCCCTAGCCTTGAAAGGGGTCGCGAGTAAACCAAGCAGCATGAAAGATGAGGAGTGGGCAACGCTGGACAGGAAGGCGGTTTCTACAATCCGTCTCTGCCTAGCAGACTCTGTCTTGTTCAATGTTGTTGAAGAAAAGACCGCGGAAGCCCTCTGGCAGAAGCTTGAAAAGTTGTATGAAACAAAATCAGCAACAAATAAGGTTTTTCTGAAAAAACAACTTTATAGCCTGAGGATGAAGGAGGGTTCATCTGTGGCAGATCATTTGAATGAGTTTAATACCCTTATCAGTAAACTGGTTTCAGTTAATGTGAAGATGGAGGATGAGGACAGAGCTATCACCCTACTTTGTTCCCTCCCGGACACCTGGGATCATATGGTGATGACCATCAGTAATGCATCATCAGGAGCTCTAAAATTTGATGATGTGGTAGCCGCTTTGTTGGCAGAAGAGTTGAGGCGAAAAACGTCTCTGGAACCCTCAACCAATGAAGCCCTATCTGTGAGAGGTCGATCTTTCGAGAGGAGTAAACAAGGTAGATCACAGTCCAGATCTAAGTCTAAAGGACGCAAGCAGAAAGGGAAGTGTTGGCATTGTGGGAAGCCAGGGCACTCAAAGAAGGACTGTTGGCAATTAAAAAAGGAAAAGAATGGTGAAAAGCAAATTCAGCCATCAATTGAGGCCAGTACAACAGATTCAGGAGAGACGGCAACATGTGAGGCTTTCTGTATCAGCAACAACAGATCTGTTTTATATACCTGGGTTTTGGACTCGGGTGCATCTTTCCACATGTCTCCTCACAGAGACTGGTTTGACAAATATCAGCCATACTGTGGTGGGATGGTCTACTTAGGTGATGATCATCCTTTAGAAATTGTGGGAAGAGGGGATATAAGGATCAGGTTGGACGATGGTAGAGAAAGGATGTTATGTGATGTACGACATGTGCCTGATTTGCGGAAGAATTTGCTCTCAATCAAGATGATGGATAAGCTAGGGTATTCTGTCACTTTCGGTAACAACTACTGCAAAATTACCAGAGGAGCCCTTGTAGTAGCAAAAGGAGAATCTTATGGGACCCTATACCGTTTATGCGGTGATACGGTGACAAACCATGCAACAGCAGCAAATTCCAGAAATGCTCAGGATGCAGTAATGCTATGGCATCAACGCCTAGGACATATGAGTGAAAAAGGTCTGAAAATTCTGCATGACCGAGGTATGCTTTCTGGGATTAAGTCTTGTAATTTAGACTTGTGTGAGCACTGTATTTTTGGTAAACAAAAGAGGGTTCGGTTTATTGCAAGCCCTGGTAAGAGTTCTGATTTTCTGCAACTTATACATTCGGATATATTTGGACCAGTCCCCACTCAGTCCTTAAATGGTGCTATCTATTTTCTGACTTTTATAGATGATTATTCTAGGAGAGTGTGGGTTTATTTTCTGAAGAAGAAGTCGGAAGCTTTGCAGAAATTTAAAGAGTTCAAAGCACGAGTAGAGAAAAGTTTGGGCAAGCCTATTTTATGTCTCAGGTCAGATAATGGGGGTGAATATTGCTCCAAGGAATTTGATAAATTTTGTACGCAGGAAGGAATTAAGCACCAGAAGACTGTACCATATACTCCACAACAAAATGGTGTGGTTGAGCGGATGAATCGCACAATCATGGAACGTGCAAGAAGCATGCTCAGCGCATCCATGTTGGATAAAAGGTTATGGGCAGAGGTTGTTAATACAATTGTTTACCTTATTAACAGGTCACCTACAACTGCATTGGATGGACAGATTCCGGAGGAGGTTTGGTGTTGTAAGCCAATTGATTACTCTCATTTGTGTACCTTTGGTTGTGATGCATTTGCCCATGTGCCTAAAGAAAAAAGGTCCAAACTTGACCCAAAGTCAAGCAAATGTGTTTTTCTCGGCTATGGAGATACAGTGAAGGGGTATAGACTGTGGGATCCTATTGCCCACAAGGTAATTATTAGCCGGGATGTTATTTTTGATGAAAAATCCATGCAAAGGAAGGAGGTACAACAAACACCTAATGTTGTACCAGTTGAAGTAGATATGAACGAAGATGAATATGAAAATCAGCATGCTGAAGTTTTTGATCAGCATGCAGAACAACAAGTAGAGCAGCCACAACGGTCACAAGACCAAGAGCCACAATCAACAGATCATTGGGTTAGAAGATCTACACATCCACAAAAGTGTCCGGAAAGGTATTCTCCTATTTATCAGTCCTCTTTTGCTTTGTTAACTGATGATGGTGAGCCTAGTTCATTTCAGGAAGCTAGAGAGTCTGAGAATGCAGAAAAGTGGAGGAAAGCCATGGAGGAGGAAATCGAGGCACTTCGCAAGAATAAAACATGGGAACTTGTGGATCTCCCACCTGGAAGAAAGGTTGTTGGAAACAAGTGGGTGTACAAAGTAAAGAAGAACAATGATGGGTTGTTGGAACGCTATAAAGCTCGCTTGGTGGCAAAAGGTTATGTGCAAAAGTCAGGTATAGACTTTAATGAAATTTTCTCTCCAATTGTGAAGATGACTACTGTTAGAGTTTTACTTGCACTTGTAGCAACACAAGATTTAGAACTGGAGCAGCTTGATGTAAAGATTGCTTTCTTGCATGGTGATCTCGAGGAGGAGATTTATATGGATCAGCTTGAGGGCTATGAAGAAAGAGGCAAAGAGCATTTGGTTTGCAGACTCAAGAAATCTCTGTATGGGTTGAAACAGGCGCCAAGGATGTGGTACAGAAAATTTGACACCTTCATGAAGAGCCAAGGTTTCAGCAGAAGTGAAGCTGACCATTGTGCATACTATAAGAGGTTTGATGATGGCAGTTTTATTATTTTGTTGTTGTATGTTGATGATATGTTGGTTGCAGGCCCCAACATGAAGAAAATCATTGATCTTAAGGCTCAATTGGCTAGGACATTTGAAATGAAGGATTTAGGAGCAGCAAACCAAATTTTAGGGATGAAGATACACAGGGACAGAACAGGAAGAAAGATCTGGTTAAGTCAAAAGTCATATATAGAAAAGATTCTGCAGCGCTTCAATATGCAGAATGCAAAACCAGTTAGTACCCCACTTCTTTCACACTTAAAATTGTCTTCCAATCAGTGTCCTAGAACAGAAGCAGAGAAGACAAGCATGTCTCGTGTACCGTATTCATCAGCAGTAGGAAGCCTCATGTATGCCATGGTGAGCACCAGACCGGATATTGCCCAAGCAGTGGGAGTTGTCAACCGGTACATGGCAAATCCTGGTAAGGAGCATTGGAATGCAATGAAGTGGATATTTAGATATTTAAGAGGCACTTCAGATGCTGCTATTTACTACGGATCGGATAATTTGCAAGTTATAGGTTTTGTGGATTCTGATTATGGTGGAGATAGAGATGGGAGAAAGTCCACTACAGGATATACTTTCACTCTTGCTGGTGGAGCTGTGAGTTGGACTTCTAAGTTGCAATCTGTGGTGGCTTTATCAACCACTGAAGCAGAATATATTGCAGCGACTCAGGCCAGCAAAGAGGCAATTTGGCTAGAGCGATTGTTGGGTGACTTCAAGATAATGCAAGAGAAAATTACGTTGCATTGTGATAGCCAAAGTGCTATTCAGCTAGTGAAGAACCCAACATTCCATGATCGCACGAAACACATTGATGTTAAGTACCATTTTATAAGAAATGTGGTGGAAGAAGGTAGGATCCTGTTGGAGAAAATTGATACTGAAGTGAATCCTGCAGATATGCTTACAAAGTCGGTCAAGACAGAGAAGTTTGAGTGGTGCAAAACTTCTTTGGGCTTGCTGAAAATGTAATAAGGGCAGCATTGGGCAATTGGCACTGGATGGAAAAACATAGGCAAAGAATTCTTGTATACTGACTTCAAGTGGGAGAATGTTAGGAGATGAAGTCACTATCCAGATCTCTAATGTTCTTCAACAAAAGGTAGCTGCAGACGTCTAGACTGCAGACGTCTAGACAATTTGTTTCAAACGTCTAGCTCCAGACGTCTAGACGGGTAGTTCCAGACGTCTAGCTCTAGACGTGTAGCTCCGGAAGACGAAACGAACAGTTTTCGGAGTCTTCCTTTGGGAGAGGAAACGAACAGTTTTCGGAGCCTTCCTTCATTTATCTATAAAAGGGGAACGACCCCTTGCATGTAAACAAGTTGTGTGAATGTAAAGTTTGCTGAAATCAATAAAATAAAGAAGCTGCCATTGCCCCGTGGTTTTTCCTGCACATTGCAGGTTTCCACGTAAAATCTCTGTGTTACTGTCTTTTCTGTGTTATTGTGTTTTCTGCTTGCAGGTAAAATTTTAAGATTTAACTAACACAACAAGCTGAAGGGTGATGCCAATTCCGTTTGAACGATCAATTGGTAATCACACAACTGACTGAACAATAACCTTAGCTTGAACGACACTTTGCAAATGAACAACAAACTGGCTATTCTACGTCTTTTTCACTTCCCTATGGCAACAATCAACTTGCAACAACGTAGGGCACAACTTGCATACACAATATTGACAATGCAACAACACTACACAAGATTGCACACAATAGGATTAGAACAAGATTGGGGTTGCATTCATTAGGTGCTTGAATGGACATTACAGTGACAAGGCTTGCAACATCGCAACAAAACCCTTTTAGCTCATCTATGTGTCTTGCAATATGCTTACAACAGCTTGCACTCTGTCCTGTACGCTCTCGTCTATGTATACCATATTAATGAATTGAGAGGGGGGTTGTTATAAAGACTTGTGTGGACGGTTGACAACAACTGTTGTTCATACCCCTTATTTTTAACTAATTTCCCCTCTTAGA
The DNA here is from genome assembly GCA_028583015.1 of Wollemia nobilis. Lineage (NCBI taxonomy): Eukaryota > Viridiplantae > Streptophyta > Pinopsida > Araucariales > Araucariaceae > Wollemia > Wollemia nobilis. Next base: position 20,167,157 of record JAQPPZ010016888.1, read on the forward strand.
CATACATTTGCTACCTTTACAAAACATTAGACAAATGCAAATATTTATATAACTTACATTTCCTTACATTTACATCACATTTGACTTTCATTTCATTACAAAATTTCAATACAAAAACTTATTGCATATTTTGCACTTAAAACTTCAACTAAATACTGCAACTTTTTCTTCTTTTTCCATGCTGCCGAACTGTCGCCTACAACTGCACATTTTGCGCAATAGGTTCCCGTAATTGTGGTTGCTGTCCACTCATGGCAGCCTCACTTGAAGTCACTCTGGCACCTACAATGGCAGCTATAGTGCCTCCTTGCACAACTTCACTTCCTGGTTGTGTTGGAGTTCCCCTATCCATTGCTTGCTGCAACAACACATGCGTTTCACTCTGTTGACCCACCACCATTTTTTGTACATTGCCATCATTTGTCTTCTTTCCTGTGGCGTGTTGTAGGGTTTGTTGACTCACTGGTTGTTGCTGCTGTTGGAACTATTGTGGTTGCTGTAGTTGCTCTCACATCTATTGCCACCGTTGCTCCAACTGTCTCCTTTTCTTCTCATTTTATGACCAACTCCTTGGCCTTTGGCAATTGCTCAGCTCCATTGGATTCTTCACTTGCTTCAACTACAACATCCATCTCATCACCTGATGCTTCCTATGTCTCTCTCTTCTTTGATGTACTTTTCTTCTTCTTCCCTAGAGTATTGGCTTTCATCAGTGGGGCAACATGTACTCATCTGAAAATTATATGTGCGTGTTGCGAAATAGTATGAGGATTCAACTCTGAAAACTGAATCTTCTACGACACTGCATCGAAAATTAAATCAATGGTGTGAAAAGCCATTGCAAATTCTTGGCATACCGCATCAAAAATTTTTGAATGCGGTTTGTCAGAAATGTAGCCCAATCATACAATTCTTCGACCATGATTCCTTCCATGTGGGATATGAGCCAAGTGGCATCCCCAAGGCTCTTTGCTTGCCGGATAGTCTAGACATGATTACATTCATTGTACTTCGTAGCTCATTGGACTTCAGATGCTGCATTTTCAATCTACGGATCCCATGCTTTTTTAGCTTAGCCACTTCTTGTAGACTAAGATTGCAACCTTGTCAACAAAACTCCATAACTGGTAGGGCTCCACTCCCTCCTTCACCAGTCGTGTGGAGTTCAACAATTCAAAAATTCTCCAGAAATTGCATGGAGAAAATGACACTTGAATTTCCTTGTCACCAATCATTGTTTTGCTTTGATTTCGATCAACATCATAGTTTTGCATTAATTCTAAGGTATGGCTTGAAAATTTTTGTCACAACCCGACACCTACAAAATAAATTGCACTCCTGCATTTTAAAATGCGATCTTCAATGAGCAAACCATCGGATGTTCCAACCACCATGTGCTGCAAAATTCTCCCATTGGTGTTGTCTAGGTCATCTCTTCCAAAGGGATTTGCATCCTTTTCTTGCTGTTATTCTTCATGTTAGGTGAAGTTGTAGGCTCCTTGCCATGATGTTCATCAAGACTGTCGGTTCGTGATCTTGATCTAGACTCCATCTCGTGTTGCCTCATTCTCCCTCGCTTTGCATCCATGCCACGTTCTTTCTCTTTTCCATGCACGCGGTTCACTAGGCTTTTCCCAAAGCCAGGTGGGTATGAGGAGCTTGCAACATAGCCCTAGGTCTAAATAGATTAATTCTCTTCAGAAACAGCTAGACACACAAGCTAGCATTATACTCTCCTTGCAAGACCAAGTGAAAGACGGTAGCCGCATTATCACGGACCTCCAAAATAAACTTCAGGATCAGCAAGCCATTATTACTCAATTGCAGACTGCACATACCGAACAACCTCCTCAGAATTCTGCGAATTTACACTCTGAAATTTTAAAAATTCGAGATGAACAAGCTGTTCTTCTTGCTGAACAGGAACGTCTCAAGGAAGCGTCAACTGCACAAAGCCAAAAACTAGCCGACCAACAATCTTGGGTTCAGGTTGTAGCTGGAAAGAAGAACCCCCCTCCCATAGTTGAGTTGGCTGTCCAGGCTAAATTTGAAGAAGAAAGGATCCGTAATGCGAAAGCGCTCAATCTCAGGGTTCGTGGGGTGCCCAAACCTACTGATCCACTTCAAGCTGGAAATGCCTTCATTCACAACACTCTTGAGTTAACAGACGTTACTCTCGAGAGAGCATGGTTTTCTCCCGACTCCACATTGGTTATACGCTTCAAAAATGCGGAAGAGCGTATGAAGGCGTTGAGGGCCAAACGGAAATTATTTACTCTTCAGGACAAGATATACCTTGATGAGGACCTTACGCGACTCCAGGTTGAAGAATTGAAGAAAGCAAGGGAACAAGTAGCCGCGGCCAGGAAAGCCAACAAATGGGCAGTTATTCGTAATTTGCGTGCAGTGATTAGGGACTCTCCCCCACCTGGGTGGTCCAAACCCTTGCCTAGCAAATGACTCCATCGGCACGGAAGGGGGGTGGCAGATAAGCTAGTTGTAGCTTGTTGGAACTGCAATGGTACGATGTGGTCTACCCCAGGGTCCCTTTTTGATGTGATTGGCAGACATGACATCATTCTTATTTGTGAGACGCACGAGAGTCCTGAGCGGGCCCTACCAGTTATCTCAGGTTACTTTTGGTGGTCCAGTTGTCGGCAACTCACTCGGCGCTCTGGGGGGTTCGAGGTTCAGGAGGTGTTGTTGCTCTTATCAGGGATAGGCTCCAGGGTTCGGTATCCCTGGTTTCGACTGACCCCCACTCCAGGTTTTTATGGATTAAAATCCACCGTCACCCACCTCTTTGGGATATATACATTGCCACCTGTTACTTTCCCCCCACCACGTCCAATTTTGCTATTCACACGGACGGGGACCCTTTCCAAGATCTCTATGAGGACATTACTAGATACTCAGCTTCAGGGGAGATACTTTTGTTGGGAGATTTCAATGCTCGGACCGGACCTATGCAGGTTTCTCTTCATGACCTCACAACCGATGAGTTGCAGACTCGGGAATTGGATCCTAAGGACCTTGGTTTTGCTCGAACCTCCAGCGACACACAGGTTACTGCTTACGGTAAGCATCTTATTGAGTTGGGTGAATCCAACAGGCTAGTGCTTCTCAATGGTATATCTTGTTTTCCGGATTCCGGTGGGTTTACTTGCTTTCCTCATAGTGGTGGAGCCAGTGTCGTCGACTATGCTATTTCCTCTACCACCCTCATTCCATTCATTTCCCGGTTTAGCGTCTCTGATCACCCTCCCCCCTTACCGATCATTCAGTTCTTTCTCTTACGTTATCCGTTGTTTCCCTTCCTGTTACTCATCCCCCTCCTCCCTCCCCTTCAGCCCCTCGGGTCATAATAGACTTTGACTATTATTATTCCTTTACCTACATGGACCGGTTGCGTCAGGTTCTCCCTAGGGTGTCTTCTCTTCCCGATGTTTCCGATCGTTCTGCTTGCTTGGTCCAAACTATTTGGAAGGCTGCTTTGGACTCGTACCCCCACTCTATTCGTCCTCCCCTCGTCCTCGTCCCCCTGGTCATTGCCCCATGAACATCTGGTATGATGAGGAATGTAAGTCTGCCCACCGAAGGTTGAAATATGCCATTCGGAATCCTTCCCAGCTCTATGCCATTTCCCACAAAGACTACAGGATGCTTCTTCGAAGGAAGAAGCGTCTCTTCCTCTCTCAACATCGACTTGATCTTATCCACTCCCTTCAACAGTCTCCTAAATCCTTTTGGCGCCTTATCCTCCCCCGTGATCGGATTACTCATGGGATCGATCTTTCCTCTTGGACCATTCATGCCTCTTCCCTCTATACCATCCCTAATCAGCCTCCTATTATTGTTCCCTCCCCCCTCTTCGTGCCACCTCTTTTCTACTGGTCTTGTCAGGCAGGCTATCAGGAAACTTTGTACGAGCAAAGCAACAGATTTGGATGGGTTACAGGCGGAATTTCTGAAGCATGGTATTGACCCTCTTGTTGGGCCCCTCACTGATCTCTTTAATCTCTCTGTCTGTTTTGGGTTTCCTGATTCTTGGACTCAGCATATCATTCACCCCATTCATAAGGCAAGTGATCCCCATGAACCCAATAATTACAGGACTATCATGATTGGGCATATCTTTGCCAAGCTTTATGCCACAACATTGGATGTGCTTCTCTCCCGAAGGTTGGAGGAGGAGGGTTTCAGGGCTCTTGGCCAAGCTGGTTTTCGGCAAGATCACCAAACCACAGATCACATTCTAGTCCTCAGAGCTATTATTGAGGAGGCGCGTTCCAAGTCCTCGAAGGTTTATTGTTGCTTTGTTGACTTCAGGAAAGCCTTCGACACGGTGCCTCGACATTTACTTCTTGAGAGACTTCGGTCAGTTGGCATCTCTGGGCAACTTTTGACAGCGGTTACACGGTTATATGAGACTGTGAAAGGTCGGTTTCGCTCCCCTCAAGGGCTTTCAGACAGTATTCTTAGCACCATAGGAGTGAAACAGGGGTGCCCCCTTTCCTCGACACTTTTTGGGATCTTCATCGACGAGCTTGAGACTTTTATTAAGGAGAACGCTCACGCAGAGGATGGTTGCCTTCTTCACTATGTGCTGATTTCTATTCTCCTCTTTGTTGATGATGTTGTTCTTTTGGCCTCTTCCCCTGAGGGGCTTCAGCGCCATCTGGACAAGCTTGCCGCTTTTTGTGACTCGAGACAGTTGACGGTGAATCTTTCTAAGACCAAGGTTATGGTATTCAATACTACCAAAGAGGCTCTATCTCATCTCCACTTCTCTTTCCAAGGTCGGGAGGTCGAGATCACCACCTCTTATGTGTACTTGGGGGTTCTTTTCACCGGTCCCACTTTTAGTATGAAACCCGCCGCCTAGGCCCGGGTGTGTAAGGGATATGCAACTCTGTCTTTGCTAGAGAGGAATTGCTTCAAAGCACATTTTCAGGATATACCTGTGAAGATGAGGATTTTTGATGCCTTGGTCAAGCCAACTATTACTTATGGGTCAGTGGTTTGGGGTCCTAGTCTTGGCCCGACTGAGTGGTCACGGGTTGAACGAGTCCAGACACTCTTTCTTCGACGATTCATTCGTTGCAAGGGCACAGTCCCCCGCTCTATTATTCTAGCAGAGTTTGGGGCTTCTCCTCTCCAGCTTGAGATTATCTTCCTGATTATCGGTTATCTTCACAGGATCCGTACTTTCGGAGATACCCCTGAGGGTTGCAGGCGGTACCCTTACCTCGCCCTTCGCTCCTCGATGGAACTCTCTCCGAGTTCTCGGGGAGGCCGGAGGAGCTAGTATTTTCAAGTTTTTGCCCTCTTGGCCAGCATTCAGATACAGATAGACAGGCTCCCCCCTTATTCTTTGGGTGTTCTCCCCCCTCTCGGCTTAGTAAGGAGAGGATGCTCCACGAGATCCGGAAGGATGTTAGTCTCCAGTACACCAGATGCACTTGGATCTCTCCTGTTGCCCCTCTTTCCCCCAAGTTGTCTTTCTACCATGAGCACTTCTTACAGATACAGGAGGGCAAAATAGTTCCTCCACAATACCTTCAACAACACACAATGCATAGTCTTCGGATCACTATTGGGCAACTCAAGGTGTGTTCTCACCAACTCCGGATTGAGTCAGATCACCATCTTCCGACGGAGGAGCGGATTTGCTTGTTTTGCCCCTTGGGTGAAGTTGAAACCCTTCATCACTTTATTTTTTGTTGTCCCATTTATTATGAGATCCGGGGTAGATTCCATTGCCTTTTCAGGGACAACTCTCGATCTGTTTCTACCTTCTTCAGATACCCGGACCAGCGGTGTCTCGCACTCTTTCTTAGGGAGATAACTCAGCTTCGACGACATAAAAGTTCTCCTCCAGATGGATCTCACCCTCCTCAACATCGGCTCATCACAACATACTTCACTAGCTCCGACGGACCAGGTGACTCCGGACGGAAACGCCCCACATCATCCAGTTCGGACGGAAGCAGGGTCACTAGACAACGCACCCACAGTTTGTCAGGGTTTCGAACTAGCGCTGGTCAGAGACATATCATGGACTTCTTCAGCTCCAGTACTTCGGCCTCGACTGTTAGGAGAGATTAGTTTCTGGGGGGTTCTTGGAGCTTGCCCCTCCTGGGCTGCTCCCTCCCCCTCCTCTCTCTCTCCGTTCTTCTTGGCGTGCACTCCTCTCTTCTGGACTGCAGCCCTCCCCCCTCTGCTCTCCCTTTTCTTTTCCCTTTCTCTTTGGCCCGGTTGTTGGGTTTCGTCTTGTATTTATCTTAGTTCTTTTCTTTGTTGGGCTTTTTAGCCTGCTAGCTGGCAGTCATTATTGTCCTTCTTATAGTCCCTTGGGTCTTATTTTGGCCCACCGTGGACATTAATAATATTTCATTTCATTTTTACAACTCCACTAATTTAATCTATTCCGAAATTCGTGGCCTTCTCTGCATCACTTCTGCAATCAATCTCTCCGGCTTTGAATTTTGCCAACTTTCGTCAACAATGATATGCAAATGTTTTCTTGATGAAGTGTCTTTGTTATGCAGCTCCACGTGGCATGTGACGTCACTCCTTCCCTTGTGCCTTTGCTCAACTTTTGTTGTATGGCCTTGACTCTCTCCACACAGCAACTGCTGACGTCCTGTCTCCAGATGGTTTTGTCTTGGATAGCTTCCTACTAGACGGCTCAGCCTTAGGCGATCTAATCTTGGACGGCCTATTCTCGGACAACTCGGTTGCAGATTGCTTGGTCTTAGACAGCTCTGTCCATGCGTATTTCTCACTTATGTACAATGGTGCCTGCAACCCTTCAGACAGTCCATACACTTGTCTTCAACTCCTACTTTGCTCTTGTGTCGGTAGTTTGTAAGGCCTGTACAGTTTATACAATATTTAAAATTTTTTTCTTCACAACTAAGCTCTTTTTTCTTCGATTCGATTGGATGCATTCTTTTTCTCCGTGGTCCTTTCTGACAATTCGTCATTGCAACCCTTGTACCTACAAATTAAGATTATTTTTTGCTTGCACTGGGAAGGGGTTTCTCACAAAAACCCTTTCCGACACTTCTCCTTGGCACCTTTCTTCTTTTTCTCACATATTTTGCTATGCATCGTCCTTCTTCAAGGTTTTTTCCTTGTGCACTCCCGCTCCAATTTGGTATGCTTGTGCAATATCTCGCACAATTTCTCCTATGGAGACGATTTCTTCGATATGGTCTGTGTACTACAACTTCTTCCTCACATATTGGTTGGTCAGGCTCTTGGCATTGAGCATTAAAATGGTTCATGGTCATTACACAACGTGTATCTATATGATGGAAGTGGTAGGGGGACAACTATCTTGCATGCGGCAATTGCCTCTTCGTAACCTTTAATTGTCTTAGTAAGACGTGTTTTTTTTGTCTTATATTTGCCACCTTGTGCATGTTTATTTTCCACTTTGTTTTACTCTCCTTGCGTATGTATATTTCACACTTTGTCCATCATACAATCATGATTTAATTGCTTTTTCTCCTTATGCATATGACCCAAGCATCGAAACAACTCGTAACACTCCTTATGCCAGCCCCTTCTGAGCTTCCTTCAATATTGCATTCTCTTGCTTGTCCATCACACACCTTCGTAACACTCCGTTAGGTCCGAACTTGTATAACAATCATTTGAAAGGGTGCTGATTTGACAATAATATTCTTCTTGGTTGCTGTCAACTCCTTTGATAGCTCTCTCGTCGACAAGTATTCTCCCATATACTTGTACCATGACGGTAGCACACTGATTAAAGATAAAAAAACGTCTTGAAATTCATCCAACACTCCTTTTGTAGGATCTCCCGAGCGAATCCTTGACAAGTGATCCGCTATTACATGCTTCTTCCCTGGTTTGACTACTCGAAACACGAATTCCTGCAATGTGATGAGTCACCTGCTAACTCATCCGTGAATAGTCGGCTTGTTGATTAAATACAACAATGCTTGATGGTCCACATAGAAAGCAAAAGGATTGGCAAGTAGATAATGTTTGAACTTTTGTACCGCATACACCATTCCCAAGGCTTCTCACTCCGTAGCGTTGTAGTTTTTCTCTGCACGAGACAACAACCAACTAGAAAAATATATGGGTTGATCCAACCTATACTGCCCCTGTTGGGCCAACCCGCATCCAATTGCAGCGTCAACATTGACATGGAACTCCTTTTCCCAATCTGGAAGTACTAGAATGGGTGTGCAAACCAACTTTGCCTTCAATTTCTCAAAAGCCTTCTAATGCTTCTCCATCCATTGAAAATGAACATTTTTGTGCATTGACACATTTAGAGGGTGCGAAATTTGTTCAAAGTTTTTGATGAAGCATCGATAATACTCGATATGTCCCAAAAAGGACTTCAATAAACTCATATCTTATGGCTCCTCCATGCTCATCATGTCTTGTATCTTGTCAGGATTGGTCTTTAAACCCCTTCTTACATACATGTCCAAGTAACTACCCATATGGTACCGACAACTTACATTTCTTTGGGTTCAAGGACAATTGCGCATTCATACACGTTGTCGTGCATTCCTTAAATGGCTTCAAATGCTTGTCCTTATTCCTGTACAATGACCAATCGTCCAGGAACAAACTTGCTTGTGGACACTCCTTCCATGGCAGAGGCTTTGCATAAATTGAAAGGCATTCGATTATATGCATAGATGCCATCCTCTACAATGAAAGCAGTCTTCAACCGGTCTTCCTTGGCTATACTAATTTGAGTTTAGCTCAAGAATCCATCCAAAAATGCATAAATCTCGTGTCTAGCTACTTCTTCCAAAATCGAATCTATGAAAGGTATCGGAAAGGGGTCTTGATAGTCACTGCAATCAAACTTTGAAAATCAACACGAATGTGGATTTGATTACTTTCCTTCTTCAGAGTAATCACAATTGATGACACCCACTCACTCACAATCTCCTTAAGAATTATTCCAACCTCCAACATCTTCTCAATTTCTACATTGATAGGGCCACGTACTTTGGATTCAGTTTGTATGGCCTTCTTTGCGCTGGTTGTGCATTAGGAAGCAATAGAATTAGATGCATACACAATTTAGGTAGAATCCCCTTCAAATCCTTGTAAGTCCATGCAAAGACCTCCTTATACTGCATGAATATTTTGAAATTTGTTGCTTTCAAGACTGGATCCCAGTTGTCCCCACAATAGAATATCTTCTCATCATCTCTTTTACTGAGGTTTAACTGCACCATCTTTGGTCCTTCATATTATATGGTGTTAGGTTCTTTTGCCACTTTTTCCACATCAAATGGATACGTTGGCTTTTCATCAATCAACACATCGCCAATACTGTATTTTGCAAAATTTTGTGGAAAGATCCAGTTTTGTTCGACCTTGGCTGCAAACTTCGTATTTTGACTGCATTTGTCGATCTCATATACACTTTGTACTAATTCATCTTGATCCTCCTCTTCTGTGTTGGTACACATGCAATTTGGTTGGAAGACTTTGTAGTCTTCCAATTGCCAATGGAGAAGTCTGTTATCAGAGCGCTTCTCATCCTTCCTGCACTCCGACTCCAACGTGCTCTCTTCATTCGGTTCACGTCCGTTCTCATCCTCCGATGATGAACTCCTAGACTTATTGGATGTTGCCAATTCTTCACTTACGGATTGATTCAAGTTAATCACATACTTATGTTGGCTTCTTTTGAATATCAAATGATCCTTCTCTTAGTTGTGGTTTACTTTTGTTGTGTGTAGCCATCCACGTCCCAACAATGCATCATAGGCTGGTTTTTGCATAGCAATCACCACAAAATCCATGATAAACATTTGATTAGGGATCTTCACTTTTTGTGCAGCCTATAGTCTTCTTATCTTTATCCTATACTAGTTTGCGCCATACAATCGAAAGTTGGGGGACCATAAAAAGTGCTTCCAAGTCTTTCTATGTCTTTTCAGGAAAAACATTTACACTTGATCCCCCATTAATGATTACTTGTGTTAATTTGTGGTTTAGCAACTCGATTTGAATTAGTGTTGGTTTCTTCCCGACACCTATCATAAAAACTATCGGGTCAATATATTGATCCTTCCTTATTCATGTTACTTCTAGTTGGTGTCGCGACTCCTCCACTCTTCTTGTCCGCACCATCTCTCCTACTATTGCATATAGCTCTGCTACTATGCCTAGTAAATTGGATACCTTTACTTCAATGCTCATATTCAGTACTTGCGCAGCAAACTGGTTCGTTGCCATGTCCTCTTCTTCAATCGTGATGGGTTCCTTCAATTTATTTTTTTGGAGCAATCTCTCCTGATTGGTCTTTTTCATCTCTTCTTCAATTTGGACACGTGCTTTGTGCCATCTCTTCCCTTTAGTAGGGTTTGGGTCTTGTTTTGCCTTCTTTGTCTATGGTTATGTTACTGCTAGCACGTGTTTCTCCTGCTTTTGGTCTTGTGGAGGTTCCTCAATGTTAGTAAAGTTGACATTTTGTGAGTTACTTGTACTTGTTTTCTTTGGGCAATTTATCTCCTTATGATTGCCTGGTCCACACCATCGACACATCATTGCATTATTGTTTTCGCTGCCCCCTTTTGCCAGGGCATTTTGAAAATTGTGTGCGAAGTGTCCTCACTCTTGACATTTTTGGCATTGGATGATTGGCCTCCTATTCAAATCAGTACTCTATGTTGTCGAAGAAAGAGAAATCCTTGTCGTATGAAGAGGAAAAACATTTACCGTTAATTCTTGCCATCTAATGAGGAGAATCCCTTGTTTTCTAAGAGAGAAATCCTTGCCATTTGAGGAGGAGAATTCCTTGTCATTTGGGAAACAAAAATCCTTACTGTTTGATTAGAATTCCTTGTTGTTTGAGAAAGAGAAATCCTTGCTTTCCAAGGAAGAGAAATCCTTGCCATTCGAGAAAGAGAAATCCTTTCCATTTGAGGAGGACAAAGCCTTGTTGTTTGAGAGGAAATGCTTGTCAAATGAGGGTTAGTTGTTGCCGTCTAGGGCAAGGTAAGCGTTGTTAGAGGCAAAAAACTAAGAGGGTGTTATCTAACATAAAGTGTGTGTCGTTCAATGATGCAAAGAGGATGCCATTTGACAAAAGGTAGGTATTGTCCAAGGTAGAGAGGATGTCATTTGATCTCAAATCCATGTTGTCTGAAACATTGAGCAAGCCATTCAAGCCTACGATGAGCAGATTTGAATAAAACAAGTGTTTCACCATGCGGTGGAAGTAATATGAGGCTATTAGTAGGCTGTTTGTAATTGTACCTATGTTTGAGCCATTGCTATTCAAGTTTGTCGTCCCTACAACATGCATGCCATTTGTCATCAGTGCACCGCTGTCCATCCGTGCCATATGCTTTGTCGTCCATGCTATTGGTGTATCGCTGTCCTTGTTTGTTGCTTGGTGTTTATGCATTGTTGTCTGTGCACGTCATTTGGCATTGGTGCACCATCGTCTGTGCACGTCGTCTGCCATTGGTATGGCTTTTGTGCACACAGTTTGCCATCGCTGCACTATTGTCTGTGCATGTAGTTTGCCATTGATGCACTATCGTTTGTGCATGTAGTTTGCCTTCGATGCACTGGCATCCATGCACGTAGTCTGTTGTTGGTGCACTGCTGTCAATGCATGCCATTTTTTGTTGGTGCATTATCGTCTGAGCATGATGTCTGTTCTCGTGCATTGCCATCTGTGTATGCCGTCCTCTTGCTGTACAGTTGTTGGTGCATATTGTTTCTCAATGGTGCATTGTCGTCCGTGTTGTCGGTGCTGTTTGTTCAATATAGATGCATCGTTGTTGGTACACTCTGTCAATGATGCATCACTGTCCATGCAGGTTGTCTGCTGTCAGTGCATTGTCATCCATGCACACTATCCATTGTCCATGCACGTTGTTGGTCATACGAGCAATGTTATCTAGAGCTATCCATGCATGCTGTCTGGAGCCATCAGGAGTAGGCCGATTGCAAAAGAAGCAATTGGAGAATATTGTTTTGTTGGCAACAGTTGTAGAAATGAAATTTAACATACTGAAACTTAATTCCATTTCTACTAAAATAATTCTACAGATCTGCAGCCATTAGCAATAATAATCCACAAAAAAACAACAATAACAGCAATAGCAGATGACAAATGATATAAACGGATTTGAATTAACAATGGCTGTACAGTAACAGTAGTACAGTCTGCAAACCCTATGCAGAATACTCTTCATGACTGCACTACGTCATACCATATGCATTGGCCACCACCCTATGCTCATATGCACCAACCTTCTCTCTTGAATGAATGAAGGGAGGGACTTATTTATACAACTAGAAATTAGTTGCACCCTCCAACTACCTGACACCTCATCATTTCCCTAAATTACATTTCATATGCATTTAACTTGCATTTACATGACATTTCCCACTACAGGACAAACTAACTTATGACTTATGACTTTGCCAACATACTAATACTTAACCTTACATTATCATATACAATATTACATTGCCACTTTATAACATTATTAAACATGTGTACGCACATTTCGTCAAACAATTTGCGTACAACTACAAAAGAACACAAAATACCAAATCTTATTCACTAAATGCAGATATATCAATTTGCCTGCCTACAACAGTCTATAATGCAACCAATTGAAAAGGCAATATGGAACAAAAAAAAGCAAAAGGAGCATGAGAAGAGATTTTAGTGCCATGTTAAATGCTTCTACTTGATGTTTTGGAGGCCTGTCGGTGGGGATGTCAAAAAGTCTAGAGGATATAGATGTAGGCTCATGAATTGATGTACGAATGTCATGTTTGCACGAATGCACATCTGCATGAACCCATGAGTGTATTAGCAAATGTGCAAATGGATGCATGTGCTACATGTTGGTGATATGTTTAAGTAGAGTTATTGGAAGTGTTGTCATATAGTGTAGTCTCATTGTATGCATACATTGCATTAAGTGTCTTTAATTATGTAATATAACAGTATGGGTTTTTAGTGTGTACTGGTAGTTCGGTGCTCGTTAGGTGATTGCCAACTATCAACTGGTTCCATTGTACCTATATTTAATACCATCTACCTTGCTAAATGTATGTTTATTAATGATCTTCGTCAAAGTAGGGTGTTGTGGGGTACCCTTGACTGGACAATGATAACTTATTGTAGATAACTAGATTGTGAAGGATACATGTATGTGGAGTGTATTCACATGTATGTGTAAATTATTCCCATTGTGTACCTTTGGATATATATTTATATGGAATTACATTTTAGTTTGTTTTATTCTAATTCTACAAACAACTGTGGTAGTGCAACAATTTCTTGCTTAGACATTTTGTTTTTGTTAGACAACCTTTTTCCTTTGTTGTTAGATGGTCTTGCAGCCTCTTGTAGTTAGACGATCTTGACGACTGCTCTGTGTCAAATGGTCACCTTCTTTTCTCTTGAACTATTTGCATAGATAGAAACTCCAAATGGTTTGCTCAAACAACCACTCGAGATAGTTTGTTCAGATTGCTTGCCCCAAATGACCCTAATGGATGACATGCATAGTTTATGGCAACGTGCATGGTGCTTGGATGGTAGGCAGCAACATGTTCAGACATTAGGTAGAGTGCATAGTCCATGGATGATAGGCGATGTGCTTTGTGCATAGATGGCATATGGCATGGATGACGTAGAAAGGGAAAATAATGTGTAAACGTGACAATGCACCCTTGAATAACAGGCGATGTGTACGATGCATGAATTGTTCCACTATCTCTTCTTGTTCTGGTGGCCTCACGTTCCTTTGTCTTCTGGAACGTCTTGTCAATGGGGAGGTAGTACTAGAAGAATCTTCAGTATTCAGTTGGATTCTCAACATCTCTGAAGAGGAACTACTAGAGTCTAAGGAGAATAAGCTACTTTTCGAAGGTACTTCCTCATTGCCTTTTGCGCTTCCCCTTAACTCCTCCCTTTGTCTCTCCAGTTGTTGATCAAATTCGTCCAACTTTGCTCTTCGTAATTCTTCTCGTTCATTCATTCGCTGCATTGTTTCATCTAGTTCTTGAACCACTTGTTCTCTCAATCGCGCATTATGCATTCTCAGGGTTTCATATTCTTCTTGCAACCTATATGTCTCCCTAATCATTTGTTGTAGAACCCTTGATTCTTCATTTCTAGTCTCATTCCTCCTCCTCTCCCTTGGTTCTTGTTCTTGTAATGCGACATTCGTGAGGGTTCGAAGTCGTTCTTCTCCTTCATTATTCGGAAATCTGACATGAACTTGTAATCGTCTTTGTTCCCTATCTCGAGGTTCCAACTCCCTTTGTTCGATTACAGGTTCGCCTTTTGCTCCAAATAACCACTCCAGGTTCATCCATTCTTCTTCTCAAACAATTCCACTTGGTTCTCCATGTTCATAGGATCGTATCCTTGGTCATGATTCTTTTGTTGTTCTTCCAAAAGTTTCTCTCGATGCTTCCAAGTTGATCACATTCACCTATGCTTGTGCCTTGTACACCTTCAACTTAGAGCCATTTACAGTCTCGGGGCAAATTGTACCATCCAACTTCCTTAACCGGACAACCCCGTTGTCCAGTACTTCTTCCACCTGGAAGGGTCCAAGCCATAAGGTCTTCAATTTTCCTAGCTTGATTTCTCATTTCCCATTATATTTGAGCACTAGGTCACCAGCCTTCAAATCCATTTTTCGTAAATGTTTATCATGCCAATATTTACGTCATCATTGGGCAATCTTCGTCACCCATTGTGCCATCACCCTCTTTTCTCCCAGTTGTACAAGTGTTATGAGCCTCTCTTCCATGCTCTCCTCATCACTCAGGCGATTCTCCACTGCTATTCTCAAACTTGGTACCAATAATTCGACCCTCTTGTCCATACATCAACTAGAAGGGTGTGTGATTCGTAGTTGGCTTGAAAGTTGTCTTGTATGCCCACAAGATTGCTGGTAACCGCTCTTCCCAATCGGCGCCTTCCACGCCGCATGTTTTGTACATGATGGAAACTAGGACTTTATTTGTTGCCTCTGCTTGCCCATTTGCCCTAGGGTAGTATGGGCTAGACAAGGAATGAAAAATCCTGAATTTCGTTGTTAGATTTTGGATAATTTCATTGATGAAATGGCCTCCTCGATCACTTGTCAATTGAAGAGGAATTCCAAACCTGGTGATAACCTGTTCATACAAGAAACGAGTAGTGCTTCTTGCAGAGTTATCTGGTAAGGCCCTTGCTTCTACCCATTTCATCAAATATTTTGTTGCCACTACAATATACCGGCATTTCCTTCTTCGGCTTGTTCGCAATGGTCCCACAAAATCCAATCCCCATCTTTCAAAAAGTTCCTGGGGTTGAGAAGGATGTAATGGCATGAAGTCCCTTTTCAACGGCTTCCTCGTTCTTTGACACGTATCACATGCCTTCACATACTCCTTGGCATCGTGATAAAGGGTGGGCCACCATAGCCCTGCCAACAACACTTTCCTTGCTGTTGCATCTGGCCCCATATGGCCTCCTGCCAATCCCTCATGTGTCTCCTTCAATATTTGTTGCACTTCATCTTCCATCACACATCTTCTCAAAATGTGGTCTTCCCCCATCTTATATAGCAAGCCTGCAATCAACGTAAAGGGTGCCGATTTTGTAATGACTTTCCTTTGATCTGCTGTCGTCATCTCCTTTGGCAGCTCTCTTATCGATAGGTATTCCCCGATATGCTTATACCAAGTTGGTACCGCACTTATCATGAATAATTGTGCGTCAGGGAATTCATCTTGTATCCCTCCTTCTATAGGTTCTCCAGAGCGAATCCTCGACAACTGGTCCGCTATTACGTGCTTCTTTCCTGGCCTTACTACCACTCGAAACACGAATTCCTGTAGTGTGATGAGCCATCTACTCACTCATCCATATATCGTCGGTTTAATAATCAGGTATAGCAATGCCTGATGGTCTACATAGAAAGCAAATGGGTTGGCTAGCAGGTAATGCCTATACTTTTGTACTGCATAAACCATCCCTAGTGCTTCTCGTTCCGTCGTGCTATAATTCTTCTCTGCCCTTGACAATAACCGACTTGCAAAGTATATGGGCTGGTCCAATCCAAACTATCCTTCTTGAGCTAAGGCACAACCGATTGCAAAATTTGAGGCATCTACATGGACATGAAATTCCTTCTCCTAGTTTGGATAAACCAGGATAGGCGCTTTCACCAAATGCGCCTTCAAGCCTTCAAAAGCCTCTTGGTGTTCCTCCGCCCATTTGAAAGGAACACTCTTGCATGTAAGAGCATCTAACGGATGAGAAATTTGTGCATAGTTCTTGATAAACCTCCTATAGTAGCCCACTGTCCCTAAGAAGGTTTTCATGGAACTCACATCATGTGGTTCTTCCATCAACAATATTACCCGTATCTTGTTTAGGTCTAGTTTCAAGCCTTCCTGACATACAATATGTCCTAATAATTTCCCATATGGCACCATCAAGATACACTTCCTTGGATTTAATGTGATTCGAGCTTTTCTACACAAGCTCATGCATTCCTCCAATGCCTTCAAGTGATCCTGTGTTCGGCCATATAGGGACCAATCATCCAAAAAGGCCTTGAAATTCCCTATGGACATCTTATCAAAAATGTATAAGATGATTCATTGAAAAGTAGTTGGTGCATTGCATAATCCAAATGGCATGCGGTTATACGCATATATACCATTTTCCACTATAAAAGTGGTCTTCAACTTGTCCTCCTCCGCAATGCTGATTTGGTTATAACCTGAAAATCCATCCAAAAATGAATAGATCTCATGGCCGGCTACTTCCTCCAAGATGGAATCTGTGAAGGGGATTGGGAAGGGATCCTTTATAGTTACGACATTAAGACTCTGGAAATCCACACAAATCCGGATCTTATTTGCTTCTCTCTTCAAGGTAATCACTATAGGTGACACCCACTCACTTGTCGTAACTTTGAAGATAATGCCTGCATCTAGCATCTTCTCTATCTCGGCATTCACCAGAGCTGCGTACTTTGGATTCATTCGATATGGTCGCCTTCTCACTGGTTGCGCACCTTCAATTAGAGGAATCTTATGTACACATAATTCTGGTGGTACTCCCTTCAAATCCTTGTATGTCCATGCAAACACATCTTTATATTCCATAAAGATCTTAAATGTTGCTGCTTTAAGCACAAGATCCCAATCATCTCCACACTTGATCATCTTTTCCTCGCCTTCTTCACCAAGGTTAACCTACACCATTCTTGGTCCTTCATATTTAATGGATTCAGGTTCTTCTACTGCTTTTAGGACATCAATGGGATGAGCCGGTTTGTCTTCAATTACCGCATCTCCCATGGTGTATTCTGCGAAATTCTTTGGAAATATCCACTTTTCACGTTCTTGATCCTTCTCTATTGCTGATCTCTTCTTGCTGCTTTCACCTTTCTCTGGTTCTTTCTCTTCTTCATCTTGGATTTCGTCTTCTGTGTGGATGCATAAGCACTAAGGCGTGAACACTTCATAATCTTCCATTTGCCAATGGAGTAGGCCTTTATCATCATCGTTCTCGTCTTCCATGCATTCTTCTAGTTGCAACACTCCTTCATCAGGCTCATATCCTATTTCTCCATCGGATGACGAACTTCCCGATTCATCTGAGGTTGCAATGTCTTGGCTCACTGCCTGGTTCTTCAAGTTGATCATATATTTATGTTGACCTTTCTTGAAGGTGAGGTGTTCCTTCTCCCAATTATGGTTCACTTTCGCCATTCTTAGCCATCCACGTCCAAGCAATGCATCATATGCAGGTTTCTGCATGGCAATCACTACAAAATCCAAGGTAAAGTCTTGCTCTGCTATCCATACTTTTTGGTTCATTAGTACTCCTTTTGTTTCTATCCCATACTGATCTGCTCCATATAACCTGAAATTTGGAGATCTCAATGTGGGTTGGCCGATGCTTTGCCATGTCTTTTCCGGCATCACGTTCACACTTGATCCTCCGTCTACGATCACTTGAGTCAGCTTATGGTCCAATATCTCCATATGAACCAAGGCTGGCTTCTTCCCGGCTTCGATCATTAGTATCGTAGGATCAATGAACTGCTCTTGTTTGATGTTGGCTACCTCCCGAACTTCTCTTTTTCTTGTCTTTATCATTTCACCAACCGTAGCATATAATTCAGGTACTGCACTAAGTAGATTTGATACCTTCACTTCCATGGTCGTGTTCAGTACCTGTGTCACCAAGCGTTCAATTGATGCCTGCTTACCTGTTATGATCTCCATATTTTTCAGGGCTTTTTCTTGGAGTAGCCTTTCTTGCTTCTCCTTCTCCAATTCTTCCTTTACCATCTCCTGAGCTTCCTGCCATCGCTCCTTCTCCTTGGCAGGGTTTGGGTACTGCTCCATCTTTCTAGCGTGAGCTCTGGTCACTGCTAGAACTTCTTTTTCTTTTTCTACATTGTTACTCACTTCACCAATGTCAATCAAATTGACATTTTGTGTGCCACTTGTACTTGCTTTATTTGGGCAATTTATTTCTTTGTGGTTACCCGGTCCACACCATCGACACATATGGGTAACATTGTTACCATTTGTATTTCCTCCAGTCTGTGGTTTGGGGCAATTTTTCACGAAATGTCCCCATTCTTGATAATTTTGGCATTGGATGATAGGTCTTCCATCGGAATCATATTGTAGGCGACTTTGTCCACCTTGCCTTCCACCTCGGCGATTATTCCTATATCCACCGCTAGTTGCACCTTGTCCATTCCTCGAGGTATTTGTTTGTTCCTCCTGTTGCACCATCATGGTTTGGTGCCTTGCTCCCTTCAAATTAAATGGACAATCCGAAACGGGATGTCCTGCCACATCGCATATATTGCAATACGCGTTCTTAGGGCAATTAATATTTGTGTGTCCTTCGACTTGCAATCCGAACACCAAATATCTTTTCGTTCCTTTCATACTTCTCCTTTGACTTCTTTCATGATTTTGTCAAATTCCTTTCTAAAGGAGTAGATAGCGCTTTGCACCTTATCCTCTACATCACTATCGGAATCGTCATTCCTTGAATGCCCTATGATACCAGCTACCATTTGCTTTGCTTCGCTCTCAAAATTCTTTGCTTTTTCAAGAGCTTCCTCATATGTGGAGGATGGTACAACTTTCATCTTCTTCCTATACTTAGGTAGAAGTCCATCTATGAACCAACGTTTTACTAGTCCATCTATAGGTGGCATTTGCATTTTGTCAGCCAATTGCTTTAGTCTCCTATTATAATTCTTGACATCTTCATCTGGTTTTTGTTTCGTGGCATAGATTTCTATTATAATTTCTGTATCATCTCGTAATGGTCGAAATTCATTTATGAATTCATCTTGCATAGTGTTCCAATGTCCAAATGGTTGTGTACTTTCTCTCTTCAAGTACTAATCTATCGCCATTCCTCGCAAAGTGGTAGGAAATAATTGCAACCATTCAGCCGGTTGCATCACTCCATTCGCTTTCCAAATTGTGGTACAAGTACCAATGTGGCATGTTGGGTCTTCTTTCCCTTCCCTAGTGAAGGGTGGGCACTTTTGTTTGCCCGCTCTATTGGCAATGTGTGCCATTGGGTCTCTCTCAACCTCCTCGTCACTTGATGACGATGCTTGTGGGGTTCTATCCCACTCTCTCTCAGCTGTAGGTGGTACAAGTGCTTCTTGTTCAAATGCCTATTGTTCAAATAGTCTTCTTTCAAACTCCCGTACGTCACTACTTCGTGACCTCCTTCGTGAATAAACGATATGCGGTTCTGGTCTTCCTCCCCAAGTCTCCTCACGTGGTTGCTCTGGTGCCAAGCTTCGATCTTCCGCACCTATTGGCAAACTCCTCTCCGTTGGCTCAGGTGTTACCATCCGCTCTTCGCTTACAATGTTAGCTTCTACTGCTACACTAATATCTTCCTCGACTATTTGATTTTGCACCTCGTTCTCTATTGTCAATAGCAATGTCTGCCACCTTTCTCTTTCAGCTCTTGGACTCTCGTCGTCCAAGGGGTTCCACACCCTCTCCACTTCTGGTTGTGTAACTTCATCTTGACTTTGTGTTCCTTGATTTGCCAGTCTC
Organism: Wollemia nobilis; assembly: GCA_028583015.1. Lineage (NCBI taxonomy): Eukaryota > Viridiplantae > Streptophyta > Pinopsida > Araucariales > Araucariaceae > Wollemia > Wollemia nobilis. The sequence goes on from JAQPPZ010016888.1 coordinate 20,187,278, forward strand.
GCACTTCTCCTAACTGGTTGCTCCATTGTTTGTATTTGATTCCTCCTTCATCGACCTTGCAACCTTGAATCTGTCATTCACCTCCTTGTCTTATCACACTCACTTCTTCTTTCGACCCGAACTTGATCTAGGCAATGATGCCAAATGTAGACAGCGGTGAGTACTTCCTGAGACGAGGGAATGACAGGTTTAGGGGGGAGGGAAATTGGCGATACAAACTAAAGAACATGTTTGTCTAGTTTGAACAGCTAATCCTTGATGGTTCAAGCTATGACGGATTGCTTTAGGATGACTTTAACTTCGGATGGATTCAACTTGATGCATGATGGATTCTATGTGATGGATCACTCTATGATGGATGATTGCTGATGGATAACTGATCACGGATGTGAACTGTCGGCTTCGGATTGATATTGGACTATGATTGATGTTGGCTTATGATTGATGTCGGACTACGACTGATGTCGGCTTATGATTGATGTCAGATTAGGACTGATGTCGGCTTATGACTAATGTCAGATTGCAAGGGTCATGTCGGCTCCTAGCATGACGCCTGGCTATTCCGGACCTGACGTCTAATAGGCTTGTGTCGGCTTTTGCGATTATGCAACGTTGTCCCTACAACTAATCAGTTCCGTCTTAGCGCTCCTCCCTGCAACACTGTAACACAACATAGATCTAACACATACAAACATTCAAGAGACAAAGTTGGCACCAAAACGTATCCTTGCATTATCATGAAGATGGTTACATCCAGTCTGATGACTGCAACAATCTTATGCACAACACTTCCTCCTTGTGGTGGCTGCTCTCCTATGCAATGGACAACTAATGGACCCTCTTTGGTCATGGATGATTTACAAAATGAAAGGGGGGTCTATATATAGGGTGGCTTTGGTGGTTACTGTAACCAACCAGGCCTCAACTACCCCAACCGTCTTGTGTTTCAGCCTTAACAAAACAACTTAACAACAGTTAATGCATTACATGATGACTGAATACATTTTACTAACATTACATAATCTCATGTCTGATTACATTGCAATTCGCATGATTAAGCGCTAAATGACATTGTTTTTGACCAAATTGACTATTTACATGCTTCCTACATAATTACAATGTATAATGTAGACATTTCATCAAACACTTTGTTATTTCTTTTTGGAACTGCTGTCTATAGTCATGGCAATATCCTCTGTCATCTAGGCAACAAGCTTCCTTGCCCAAATAGCATCCTTCATCATCTAAGCATCCTCCTTCCTTATATAGACGTCATTCTTCATTTCATGGATGGTCTTCATCCCTAGCTTGAAAATATTACATGTCCCAGTTCTAGACAACACAATTGCTTCATTTGCCCTTAGATAGGTTGTTGGTTTCAGCCATGTTCTCGTTGTCTGTTTACAGAAAAAAAACATTCAAAAGAAAAAATACCATGGTTTCCCAAAGTTTCCACTTCTATGTTTGAGTTGGAGGTAGATGTCTTTGGTTGTGTCTTCATTGGCATTGACATTGGCTTTTGCGCAATGCATCGTGCATACACCACAACATGTTTTATCTCCTCCACTGTAATAAAGTTTATAGTCCCTTTTGCTTGTTATCTAGTGCTTCGAGTATTGTTGGGATTCTGGAACCCTCTACACATCATAAGTTCACCTTGATAAAAAACACTCTGACATGCTTGTTCAAAGTTCCCTAGCATATAACATCTATGGCATTGAACAAGGGGTCTGCCTTCAATATCGTATTATTTGTGTCTTCTTTGATTGCCTTGGCGGGTGTCATGAAACCTGCCACTAGTGGAATCTCTTATTGGAACAATCTCCCTATGTGCCATGGTAGTCTTCCTTTGCATTGTGTACTCTTGTCAAGTGTTCTTCAAATTCAAGGGGCATTCCTTTGCCAATTGTCCTTGTTGACAATTATCATACTAGAGATGTTCTTGCTTTTTCATGCTCATTTTTTTTGTGTCATGCTTATTCTTGACCCCAATAACTAAATGATATCCTCAAATCATTCTTTGAGTTACTCTCATCCTTGAAATCATCTTTCTTGTCTTCGAAGGCGCTCTCATTGCCAAAGTCACTTTCATCTTTGGAGTTGTCAACTTTCCAACCCCAACATTGAGATGATGTCTTCACATTGCTTTCCAAGTTCATGGTCTACTCAAAAGCCTCTTGATATAATGTAGGAGGGATTACACCGATCTTCTGCCTATATTAATGAATAAGGTCCTCCACAAACCACCTCTTCATCAATGCATTTGACAACTCCTCTTGATGGTTGACCAACTTGTTCCGCCTCCAATTATAAGATCGAACAAACCTTGTCTTACTTTGCTTTATCCTATAGATTTCAACAATGACTTGGTCATCATTATAGAACAACTTGAATTCCTCCATGAAGGCATCTCGAAACTCCTACTCTGGTACTTGCCTCTTTGCAATTCCATGTACCAGTAAATTTCAGTTCCACATAGTATTGTAGGAATAACCACCTCCAATTTGCTTCATTCATTTGCCCATTGGCCTTCCACATCATAAAGCAAAGTTTCCAATGTTTAACTAGGTCCTCTGTTCCACTACCATGAAACATGACACTTGTATATCATGTCAATATTGGTTGTTGTGATTGGTTGATTTGACCTAGGAAATGTTTACTCGCATATCTCACTCTTGTCACATGCATCATCTGACACAACATAGTGCAGTTGTCCTAATGCTAGACTTCCATCCTGTGCAATTGCTCTGACATTGGTCACCCACCCGATGCACTGTTGGATGCACCAACTTGCAATCGCTCCCATGTTGGACACTTATCTTGCTCACCATTGGATATGCCAACTTGTAGTTGCTTCGATGTCAAACTCACATCTTGTTTACTATCAGATGTGGCAACTTGCCCTTGCTCTAGTGTTGGACTCCTATCTCATGCACCATCCAATGTGCTAACCCCCTTAAATCGCTATAAGCCTCTTACTAGACCAAGTATTCGCTATTGTTAGACTTGTGATGTGTGGCTTTATTGTGCCTTGCATTGTCATGCATACCTTTGTCGTGCCTATCATCATGGACGACTTTGTGAATTAGCCTTTAATTGGCTTCAACAAACAAGTTTGCATCACTTTCTATTATAGACTCCAATCTTCCCTCCTCTTGATGGGGCAATGACACACTTAGACTACGTTGCTTGTCGAACATGTTGTGATCTTCCTTTTATCGTTATTGCATACCTTCTTGAGTGAGATGCTTGCGAGAACTTTGTTATCAAGTTCAACACACCTTTGTATAGGCAACAACGCTAAAATAAAATAGAATGCAATAAACTACAAGATAATTCCACTATATATAAATAAGCAAAGGGACATAATGGGAAGAACTTAAAAACAAGTGGATACATTGCACATACAAAATGTATCCTTCATGACCTAGTTATTTGTAATACATCATGGTTTGGTCAATCGTACAACACATATAAACCTGCCTTGACCAGCATCAATCAACATACCTTCACAAGCATCTCTACATCTATATGATGATTAACATCCTCTAAACGCATCTACCTCTCTACTAACATAGATGCATACATTTTGAGTGACTAATAGGCGGTTGACAACAACTAAACTACCATCGAACTACACGTATATATCAAAACATTAAAGTACCACCTAACATTACATAATATTTATTACAAACACATATAGTCATGTACACTGACACTACTATGTGACAATGCATATTACATATATCTCCATGTGCACATGTGTTCATACACTCGTGTGTTCATGCAGTCATGCACTCATGCAGTGATGATGCTAATTCATGTGTCAAATCATTTGCTTGCAAAATCAAGATAACTAGTTTTTTATTTGACTTTTGTCAACATGGGTGGTGTGGAATTTCTTTGTTATGAATTTTTGTTTAGCCACATGATCTTATGCATTGCCTGTTGGATTTTTTTTTTTTTTAATGTATGTATAGCTTTCTCTTGATATCAGATTGTAGCCCTCCATTATACATTTGTAATAACATTTACTTTGGAACATGAGAAACAAGTTTGACCAAATCCATCTCTTCAAACTTTCAAAGTATACTTATTGACTGGTTTAGTCCAGTAAAGGTTCATTAATCGATTAAAATAGTAAGTTTATGCAGGTTAAAATCTTTTTCAAGAAGTCTCCAACAAAGCTCTCTCCAAACATTTGCAAACCCTGACATCCTTTGTTGCTGGCAATTGTATGACTTGGGTGTGTCTCCTTTAGTAGATCAACAATAGTAATTCATTTCTCATCATACTGGATGTGTTTAAAAAAAGTAGTAGTATTTCGTCTTATTATTCTAATCAATTGCTTTTTATGAGTCATTGTTGTCATCCTTCATGCTAGGGCTAAATAATCTGCATCTCTCTAGAATGAGAGTTGCTTCTCATTTGACTATCCTGTTAATCTTTCTCATTTGTTACTTGTTGCCTACCCTTTTCTTTGCATATTATGGGAAACAATATTTCAAAAAGCAATCACTATTGAGTCTTAGAAATTTAAGCACGTTCGATTCTTTTAGATTCGTTTGTATACAGGGATGCAAGTTTCAGTTACTGAGGAAATGCCACTTTTCAGAACGTGGTAAAACCTTTTCATTGGATATAGGGATTTCCATGGTTGATGATACTAATGTTTGGTATTCCTCTAGTAGTACTTAGTTTTACCATATACACAATATGCCATTTGTTGCTATTTAACAACATTTTATATTTACATTACATTGGTTATAAACGTATGGGAAAATTGAAATAAGGATTTAGAGATTTACCTATCTTGTTCCTTTAGTAAAACCTGTAGTATGGTTTTGTAAAATCTAAAGTTTCCTCCATATGAAGAAGGCATTGCAGAAGTTGTTAGGGTTAGGTTTACTTTCCATTTGTTGATTCAAGATAAAACTGTTTGGTATAGAGGATTTTCAAGTGAATACATTACATGCGCGTTTACTTTTCATATTTTATTTTTATTTTGTTCTTCTTGCATTTTTGGTTAGTGCATTTAAAATTAAAAGGACTGGAAAACCTTTTATAGAAAATATGCATGTTTCTAATTGAAGTGACTTCAATATATTGCAGTGAAACCAGACTTTTCACAAGTCTATCAGTTCATTGGAAGTGTTTTTGACCCCAACACAAGTGGGCACTTGACGAAGCTTAAAGAAATGGACCCGATCGATCTTGAAACTGTATGTCTCTATCTTGTACATCATGTGTGTTTCACTTGGTCCTCTCTTCTTTAACATTTATGAAGTTGAAAAACATAGAACATATATCTTAAGGGATATTAAAGATACAAATTACATGCATCTTAGATATGCCAAATAGATATGTTCACATGTAAGCTTATAAATTTATATGTCAAATTGAAAATATAATTTAAATTTAATTGGGTTGTAGAAACTAACTTATATAGTTTTGTACAAGGTTCATGAGTGTGACATGTCCTCGTGTTTAGGAATGAAACGATGATGAACAACTACATATAAATATAATATAAGAATATAGTGTAAGGTGAAATTTAAAACTAATCATTAATATTGATGATCAAGTGAGGTTGACATGAATATAATGTTTCTTTTATGTAAGATAAATTTTTTTAATGCAATTTCCCCATTGGGTTTGGGGCAAATGATGTAATGTCCCCATCTTAGTCAGCTTCAGAGTGCAGAGTGGACTTGCTTATTCATGGGGTTCCGTAGGCAATGTCGTGTGTTTAGGGACCACCAGGTGATGAGACGTTACTGGTGGACGTTTTGCATTTCCAGTTGTCAGCTTACAGGACCGTTTCTAGCAGTAATTCAAGGGACTTACTATTTTTAGTAAGTCAATCAGGAGCAGTTTCTTGGAAAACGGATGTTACGTCTAAGCAGTATGGCCAAATGGGTATCCGTTTCTATTTTTTGTTTGATGGTTTGATCAGTGGAGGCCCGAGATTTTAATGTGTAAAGTTTAATATGTTATATTTAATTGATATAACATAGTTTTATTTTATAAATTCATATTTTAATGTTAAGGGGGCCTTATAACCACTTAAAAGAAAGGGAGCTAAATTAAGAATTAAATTAAGTGGGTCATGAGGTGGTACGACCCCTTGTGGACATAAGGAAAATGAAATAAATTAAAATTAAAAAAAAAACAAATACCTCCTCTATTTGGCCGACCTTTTTGGGGGATTGAAATAAAAAGAGAAAGAGAGCTTCATTTGATCATCTTTGGCATTTGAGTATTCTTGTTTGGAGAGAAGGATTTGCAGAGGGTTCTCTTTGCAGATTTTGCTTGTAGTTGACGGAAACCACCATCAGGATCAACACTTTCGGAGTTAGAAGACACTCTCAGGGTGCTCTAGGGCAATCTTATATCAAAGGTTGCATTTTGTGCTTATTGTTTGTAGATTTCAGTTGGGATTTTGAGGAGATTAACAAGATTTGTAAGAGTTTGCTTTGGTATTCATTCCCTACCATCTATTCCAGCATACCCGCCCCAATTGCAGATATTTTTATGCATTTACATAGCGATTTGGGCTAGGGTTTCATTGGTGGTTTAGAGACATTGGTCATTTTGCCCAGCCGTACTAGTGTGGAACTATTCCAACAGAGTTCGTGATACTTTGAGACATTCCTTAAGCAGCCGTACTTTATAGCTTGTTGGCCATACCAGTGAAGGAAGTACGTGGGGTTTATTTGTGCAAAAATCACCCCTTCTTTGGTCGCCTTTCTGGCTTCTATCATTGGCGCCTAGCATTGTATTCGCCATACTTTGTATTATCTTGCTGGAGAATGTTATATTTTGATGAAGTGAATGAAATAACAGAGTTCCAGCGTTGCTGTTGCAAATTCCAGAAAATTCCAGATTTGCGAATCTCCTGGTACTTTCACTTTTATGCAATTTTGTTAAAAGGGTTTTGAGATTTATGTTTGTAATATCTTGTGCCCGAATTTCATGTCATTTGGATAAGTATTTTGAAAATCATGCTCATTTCCAGTTAGCTGTAATTTGCTGGTAACCAGTGTTAATCCAACCAACTTCAAAAATTCATAGTTTTTGGATATGATTGAATCTTGCAAATTCCTTTGGTAAAATTGAAGATTAAGGTGTTATCTTGCTATTCCCAAGTTTGTAGATTTTTAGGTGCATAGATTAAAAGCTGTACAAGTTTAAAGTTGGCACCTCTGAAGCTGTTAAAACACATAAAATCACAAACAATTCAAAAAACCAAAAAAATTCAAAACAAGGGCAGAAATTTGGTGTTCAAATGGGGGTCGGACATTACAAATGATGGGGAGCAAAGATTTTCACACCATCAACCAAGGTTCCAATTCAATGGGTGAACCCTATGTTACTAGGTTCCTGTTAATGTTTGGCAGTCTTGAAGTTCAAAATAAATTTGACATGCTATGAAATTTGGAATAGAATATGGCGGTGATGTTTGAAACATTAAATACATACAAAAACATAGAACATATATCATAAGGGATATCAAAGATACAAATTAGATGCATCTTGGAGATGTCAAATAGACACACTGTTCACATGTGAGCTTATAAATGCATGTCAGATTGAAAATATAATTTAAATTTAATTGGGTTGTAGAAACTAACTTATATAGTTGTATACGATGTTCATGAGAAATTGGGACATGTCCTTGTGTTTTGAATGAAACTATGATAAACAACTAAAAAAATATTGTGTAAAATGAAATTTTAAACTACAATCATTATTATTAATGATAAGTGAAATTAGACATTAATATAATGTTTTTTATATGTAAGATAAATTTTTTAATTGCAATTCCCCCATGGGGTTTGGGACAAGGGATGGGGAGCAAAGATTTTCACATCATAAACCAAAGTTCAAATTCCAGGGGTGAACCCTATGTTACTAGGTTCCTGCTCATGTTTGGCAGGCTTGAAGTTCAAAGAGATTTGACATGCTATGAATTCGGAATAAAATTTGGCATGATGTTTGAGACATTAAAACATGCAAAAATATTATAAAATGATAAATATATTGAAGATAATCATACACAAGATTTCAAAACCACATGGAACATTTAAGATTGATTGCTGAATTGAAAATTACAGTTGAACATTGAGTTAAGCTGAAAATGAACTTGTTGAAATTTAAAAAGAAAAAAAACTGGCTATAAAGGATAAACCAGAGCAAAGTTGCAATTAACTGTTAAAAAACAAGTTTACAAACCAAAGCTTTACTGAATTAGAATTTCAAACAAAAAAAGAGGATGATAACACATTTGTTGTTCTTGTTGCTCAACTTCTTGCTGTCCACTTGTTACATCATCAAGCTCCATATCCAGGAGCACATGGAGGGCTAATAGACTCATGCTTATTGCTTTCATATTCAGGTTGAATATCTTCATCTTCTTGATTCTCCAAGGTATATGGAACAGGTTCAAATGGTGGGGGGTCTAAATTTTCTGAATCTTTGGCCACATTGTTTGTTGCCAAAAACGCAAGTTGCTTCGAACATAAACAAGATCAGCCAACTGACCAGATAACAACCTGTTTCTCTTTTTTGTGTGTGTTCAAATCTGCTCAAATTTCATTCACAAGCTGATGCACTTCAATATTGGCCTTAGTAGTCAGACTCTTTTGGACTCCCGAGTACTCCGTCGAGTCCGAGTCCGAGTGGGCTCAGCCGCGCCGAGCCCACTCCGACTTCTTTTTTTTTGGACTCCATCGAGTCCGGCCGAGTCCTAGGCCGAGTTCGAGTCCATCCCGGACTCTTGAGTCCCGACGTCGGGACTTGGCTGGCCCAAAAAAAATGGAAGTTTAAAAAAAAAAAAGAAAAATTACGTCTAGGGCGGTTAAGTGTTGATGATGCTCCACGACTTAAGCATCCACGTTGGCCAGTGCGCAATCACGAACAAGACACTGAAATCTTTGTGTATTATATTAATGAGAGAATGTGCAATTTTGCTTCTCAAACCTTCAAAATGCTTATCCCTCAATTATAATTTATTTTAATACAAATATATCTTTCGTTGATGGATACATCATCCGCGTCTTGTTTGGGAATGGGAACCGCTTCAAAATGCACGTATGCATGTCCTGTGGGGTGTGGCGATTCGGGCGGAGAATGGCATGATTTTTGGAGGCGTTTGATCAAGGAAGGCTTGAGGCTGCCAGTGTTGAGACCTCTTCTAGAAAGTTCGTAGCACAGTTCTTGCACCTTCATTTTCTTCCATTCTTTTCTCTCCTTCAATGCACCCTCTCCCGTCGTCGTCACTTCCATCGTCGCCATTGCAGCCAATACACACCACCACGCCGCAATGGAAAAAAATTTAAAAACAATAATTTATTTCGCTCTGAAACCCTCGACCGCCAACGAAACAATTGCTACGCACGAAGCTCCCCCAGAATAATGAATGTCGCTTCTACCTTGAATTTTGGTAAGCAGTTTTCAAAAACGGCTTCCCATTCTAAAACCGGAAAAATGGCTAGGATTAAATATTAGCTTTATTAATATTTGAAGAATTTTTTTTCAATTTTTTTTCTCAGGAACCTTTTAATAAAAGTAAAGTTAATAGATCCCAACCAACCATCCAGGAAATCGAATCTAGACAACCCACCGATTATTTTTAAACATGGTATTTGAATATTTTATTTATTAAACATGGTGGACTAAGTTAGGGTGATTCCGTCATACAATAAAGTTTATCATTATTTAATGTTTTTATTATTATTTAATGTTTTGTAAAATGTTAATAATGTTTTTGAACTTTATATATTAAGTTTTATTTTATCATTATATTATTTATTTATAATTTTATAAACCAAAGTGGTCATGCTTGCAAAGGTTATAGTCTGTTCCGAATCCTCTGAGTGCATGCCATACCGACAACGATAGTATGAATCTCGAGCGACCAGTGGTCCTCTTCATGTCGGGTTATAAAATAATGAGGTGGTATAGGCTTCTTGGGGGCAGCCCCTGTAGTTTGAACCTTGCACTTGGCAGTTGCTAAAAATAGTGTGGATGTAACCAACTTCCTATGTATCCAAAAAAAAAATTATAAAACAAAATTAGTAGCTTGCTATTAGAATATGCTCCTTCCTCTTGTTAATTTCTTATTTGTATAATGTTGAATGTTGAGTAAGTGTGTTAGAATATACTAATAAGTAATATACATGAAAAAACTTATTTTTTCAATAAAAATTTGTATTTTTTTTCATTTTTTTTTTTTTGAGTTTTTTACCGAGTCTTGCCAAGTTTTTTTGCAGTCGAGTCCGACTCCTGAGTCGAATTTTCCGAGTCCGAGTTTTGCAAACTGTTCTAGTCGAGTCGAGTTTTGTTCATTATTATGGCAGAGGTTTTGGGTAGGAACTTGAAGAAGTCTTACAAATATGGGCTTATAAGTGGACGTAAGGCTAGTAATAACATCGACAACATCACCCATCAATAGTTTGTATATGATACAACCTGTTTTGGGAGGGCAAGGATAAATGAGGCCAAATCTTTGAATAACTTATTAAAGGAATACGAAAGAGCATCAGGTTAAAAAGTGAATGGGACAAAATCCAAAATTTACTTCCTAAACACCCCAACTAAAATCAAAGTAGGGATATGCAGGTTACTTCAAATGGAGGCGGCGAATTTTCCAGCAACTTATCTAGGGATGCCCTTACTTGAGGGGAGAATGAGGATGGAATTATGGAATCCAGTATAAGTAAAGTTTAAAATAAACTACCAACATGGAAAGGTAGATGGTTATCATTAGCAGGAAGAGTGTAGCTAATTAAATCAGTCTTATAGACCATTCCAACATATTATATGTCCTTGTATACTATGCCAAAATTGATAGAAAAAAATTTAATCTTTATTATGCGGTCATTTTTGTGGTCAGAATTACATAATAAAAGGAAATTTCCTTTTGGTGAAATGGAGCAAGGTGTGTGATGATAAAACTAGGGAAGGTCTCGATTTAAGAGTTCTTACGGATGCAAACTTAGCTCTTAGGGGAAAAGTAATTTGGAGATTGTACAAAGAGAGTCAAAGACAATGGGCAAGAATTTTTCTAAGTATGTATGTTGAACCTAATGACCCAAGCTTAATATTTATTGCATTCTCTCTACCAATTGGTTCTACACTATGGAACATTTAAAAAAAATCAATAAATCTAGTGATTAAAGGTTTAAGATGGGTGATGGGAACTAGAGAATTTTTTTCTACTTGGATGGATACTTGGTGTGATAAAAACCACTCAATCTAGATCCAATTATGAAATCATGAAAAAGATTACTTCAAGACAAATATGGTGATAGGGTTTCAAACATTTTGTACAAGGATCAGGAAGGAAGATACAAATGGAAAGAATATTTTTTTTACAAGTATACAAGACATTGATGCTAGGAGGTAGTTGAGTAGAAAGATAACAACAATGATTATTCCGAGGGGAGCCAAGGATAAGTTGATTTGGGAGTTGAATAGCTTAGGAGAATACACAACAAGAAGTGGATATAATATAAAGCACCATCAAAATAGGAATATTGCAAGAATATGGAGAGATATTTGGGATAGCCCAAGCATTCCAAAAGTCAAAATGTTTGTTTGGCTAGTAGGACATAGAAGAATTTTATATTGGGATAAACATATGGAAAGGGGTTTTCATGGTCTCTCAAAATGTGTTCTTTGTAAAATGGAGGAGAGTTTAGACCATCTCTTGGGACATTGTTCAATAGTCTTGAAACTATGGCAATGGTCTCTTAATATGTTTGGTAACTGCACGGTGATGAATGGCAGAATTGAGGAATGGTTAAAGCAATGGCAAAGCACTTTTAAAAGTGACGCTTTACAGACAATATGGGATATATCAAAAGATATAATACTTTGGACTGTTTGGCTAGAAAGGAATAGAAGAATATTTAAAGGAAAGGAAATCAGTTTAGAGGTAATGAAAAAAGAATATTTGTTTAGCCATAGATAGTTTAAACCAACCCTATCAACTCACCCAATCCCTAATTTGGAAGCAGAAAGCCTTGATAGGTGGAATCAAGTTATCAAATGCAATTATGATGTTGGGGATAGAAGAAATAAAAAGAAGGCAAAGAATATAAAGTAGAAACCACCAGATGTGGAGTTGGTCAAACTAAATTTTGATGGAGCATCTAAAGGAAATCTAGGACCAACAAGAGGAGGAATAATTAGAAATAATAGAAGAGAGATTTTGTCTCATTACGATTTCAATAGTGGATTTAAGACGAATAATGAAGTTGAAGCTTGGGTAGCTTTGGAAGGGTTAAAAATATGCAAACAAATGAAATGGAACAAAGTATGGATGGAAGGTGATTCACTTATAGTATTAAATGCAATTTTGAGGAAAGCAAAGACTCCATGGAACATACAAGAGATAATTGTGGAAATTCAAGACCTTGCTATAGAGTTTGAAGAAATCAAGTTTACACATACATTAAGGGAAGGAAACAAATGTGCAAATAGGCTAGCCAATAGAGGGGTTTTAATTGAGGATCGTGAAGTTAAATTATATTTTCCTTGGTTAGAGGAAGAGATAATTGTGGAAATTCAAGACCTTGCTATAGAGTTTGAAAAAATCAGGTTTACACATATATTAAGGGAAGGAAACAAATGTGTAGATAAGCTAGCCAATAGAGGGGTTTTAATTGAGGATCGTGAAGTTAAATTATCTTTTCCTTGGTTAGAGGAAGTAGTAAGTTTAGCTGAAGCTGAGAAGAAAATGTTGACTGCCGGAATCAAATAATGATTAAGCTTTACTTTAATGTTTTCCATTGGTAATATTTGCTTTATTTCATAACATTACTGTGCTTTCATATATACTATTTATTACAATTTTTGTGGTTGCACTTGTGCTTCAAGAATGAAACTAGCAATCCAAATCTGGTAAAGCGGGCTATGATAGTGCGATGTTTTGGAAATATTACTCTAGTAAGATGCAATGCATATATAGTAGAGGTGGAGTTTTGGTATTGTGAAGGCTGTTTTAGGAAATTATCAAGAAGGATGCTGAATTCTGGAATATTTGTATTCACACAGAAAATTGAAAGAATTCCAAAAAATAAAAATCAAGAATTCAAAAATTTTATGTAAAATGATGTAGGTTTCTAGCTATAGCTATAACAACTCAATTGAGATGAGAGTTGAATTTGTTTTAAAGAAGAGAGTTGTGATTTGTCAAGGGCGGGGGACTCAAGTACAACCCCTTGTTCTCCAGCAAAAAGAAAGAAATTAAAAAAAGCTTGTTAACATTAAAATTAGAAGGGGTCTAGGCCCCTCTAAAAATCTTGTGTTTACCCTAAACATTTTTTGGTCTTGGTGTTTCTGAATGCCACCATTGGTCTGTCGGAATTACTTGTGCAAGCTTTCCATTGCTCAACTCTGCTAGGTTTTGGTATGTGTGCTTGGCTTAGCTCTGCTAGGGTTTGTGAAGTGAATGTTGTTTTGTTTGGATGGATGCTTTGAACGATAGAAACTTTCCCCCATTAGGGCAAAATGGTGAAATTAGGGATCCGGATGGGAGAGCTAGGGATCTAAGGGATGTTGGTCGATGTGTAGAAAAGGGAATGACAAATGCAAAAAATGTTCTACAAGAAGGATTAGGAAAGGATTCTTGGGCATCGATTCTCAAAGGAAGAAAGGAAACGATTAAAGAAGTTGGCATATAGATATCTCATGAAAATGGAAAGGTATGTATTGTTGACTCCCTAATCAAAAAAATACTAAGGGATAATGAGTTTAGCATGGTAGGCAAATGTCTAGGGCCCAGACCAGATTTAGATGTGCTTAAGAGATGGCTTCCTTCTAAACTTCAAACAAAGGGTTCAATGAATGTTATTGTTTATCAAAGGGATACTTCTTAAACCGGTTCAATATTGAGGAGGATCTGGTGGCAGCCTTATCACGATGTCCATTTTTCTTTGGGAAAAGGTTGGTTTCCCTGAAACGTTGGCTCAGGGCTTCAACCCTCAAAAGGAAGTATTGTTTTCAGTTCCCATTTGGATTAGGTTCCCAGATCTACCTGTAGAATATTGGGATGATCAAATTATTAAGGGCCTGGCAACACAAATTGGATAATTTATAACCATGGATCCACCCACCCGCAACAAAATAAGAATGTTGTGTGCAAGAGTCTATGTTAACGTGGATCTAGAACAAGACAAAGTGGAAAAAGTGGGTATCAAATCGATGCTTGGGGAATGGGAACAAAAAGTCGAATATGAAAATTTTTCGGTATACTATAAGCAATGCAAAGTGTTTGGACATGTGGAGGGGAAATGTCATTGGCAAAGACAACCCAAATTTACTAAGAAGTGGCAACAAAAGGAGAATCAAATAAACCAGAGGATTGCAAACACGGAAAAGGAAACTTCTAGCCCACAAGAAAGGGCACAAGAAAAGGAACAATACCAGGAAATTCACTAGGAGGTAAATGAAGAGGCAGAAAGTGAATTTAGCAATGGATGTTCTATACAACACAAGGAAGAACAACAAAATTCTAATAAGACAATGGAGTATGCAAGTAAATGCGAAGAGCTAAACCAACAAGCAGATGAAGAACATAATGAGAAATAAAACTTGAGTGGATTTGGAAATAACATTAATCAACAAGAGGATAGTCTCAATCAAGGAAAAGAAAATGATTATGAAGAAGGTAACCATAAGAAGAAAATAAATATGATTGAAAATCATATAAATCTAGATACCAATACACAACAATAGAATGTGATTGCAATCAACACAAAGAATGCAAACAAAAATTTGGAAGTCGAAGAAGAAATATTAGTAGATGATGCTAAAATGGTAGAGGATACCCCATCCACTCAAATGGACTTAGAACAGGAGAAGGATCAGATTGAAGGAGTTTGGGGGTTTAAAGTCAAAGAAATAGAGGGATGGCAGGGATTAGATCAAGTTTTAAATTCACAAAACGAAACTAAACAATCTGAGGAACAAAAGGATCTAAGCATAATAGAAAACTCAAAGCAATTTAAGGAGGGTATGCAAACAAGATTCAACAAAAGACTAGAGTTGGGTAAAACAACTCAATCAACAACGGAAGAATCTCCCCCAGGATGTAACCAAATGGGAGAGAATGATCCTCCTGGAAGACATACAAAAAATGCAAAGAATACAGACAATTATGGGAAAAGAAAGCAAGGAAGACCCCCAAAACAAGAACAAAAAGTACCAGAGAACAGGGGACAAGAATTAGATCCAAATGAAGAATGGATGGTTAAGGGTAAAAGCCCATCAAACAAAACCAAAAAATGAAAATCCTTTCTTGGAATGTGCAGGGGCTAAATTCCCCTGGGAAAAGAAGGATTGTTAGAAATCTACTCATGGAAGTAAAACCTGATATTGTTTGTCTTCAAGAATCTAAAATTGATACCAAAAAACTTGACATTATTCAAAAAGAGGTCTGGCTGAATGCTGAATGGATCATAAGCCCAGCACAAGGTACTTCTAGAGGTATTTGCATCTTTTGGGATAGAATGAATTTTGAAGGCACTTTAATTGATCAAGAAGAGAGATTTTGTATAGTCAAATTGAAGAACAAAAAAACTAACTTCTGTTGGATAATGATAGGGGTTTATGCTCAAAATGATGATCGTGAGAGA
Source organism: Wollemia nobilis (assembly GCA_028583015.1). Classification (NCBI taxonomy): domain Eukaryota; kingdom Viridiplantae; phylum Streptophyta; class Pinopsida; order Araucariales; family Araucariaceae; genus Wollemia; species Wollemia nobilis. The sequence goes on from JAQPPZ010016888.1 coordinate 20,202,922, forward strand.
TTCCAACTGTGGAATAAGCTGTCTTTTCAAAGGAGTCTTTTCATTAATTTGCATTGGATGGTATTGGGTGACTTCAATACAATCTTAAGAACAAAGGACAAAAGTGGAGGGAGGATTAACATTACTCAAGGTATGCAAGATTTCAATGATTTTATTCAGAACAATAAGCTGATTGACCTGGATATGTGTAAAGGTAAGTTTACGTGGACAAGCAGAAGGATGGGGGATAATCACATTGAAAGGCGCCCGGACATAGTTCTTATTTCTAACAGCTGGCTAAGTATAATTAGTATTTATAGACTTACATGTATGCCCAAAATAGGATCAGATCACAATCCCCTTTTGTTGGATATGGAAAAGGAGGAGAAGTAGGGAGGAACACCCTTTAGGTATGAGCTCATGTGGAATATGCACCCAAACATTACAAACAAAATAAAAGGAGGAGGTTCAAGAATCAGCTATGTACAGAGTTACCCAGAAATTAAAAAACATCAAGTATCGAATCAAAATTTGGAATAAAGAGGTTTTTGGTAACATCATTTTAAGAAAACAACTTAAAAAGGATATCCAAGATATAGAGGAAAGGGAAGGTAGAAAACTAGAGTGGCACGAAAGGGAAAAACAACTCCTCACGGAATATCATAATAACAGTGCCCAAGAGGAAATTCATTGGAAATAGAAATCCAGAATATTGCGGCCGAAGGAAGGTGATAGAAACACTAAAGTCTTCCATGTTTCGACTATGAAACATAGGAACAACAATAAATTCCTCTACCTTATGGGGGAAGATGGAAAAAAGTATGAGGATTTAAATGATATTAAAAATCTGGCCATAACTTTCTTTCAAAACCTTCTTAGCAAAGAAAAAACAGAGTGCAACATGGAAATAGAAAGCATCATTAATAATGTTCCCAAAGGAGTTAATGATAGCATGAATGAACATCTATGCTAGGTAATCTCTAAGGAGGAAATTAATTAGAGCTGTGTTCTCTATGGGAGCATCCAAGGCTCCGGGGCCGGATGTTTCCCATTGGGTTTTTTCAACATCATTGGGATATTGTTGGAGAAGATGTAGTCATTGCAATCCAAGAAGCCCAAGAATCTAGTAAGTTGTTGAAAGAATGGAATAATACATTCCTTGCTCTGATTCCCAAGAAATATGGAGTGGATAAATTGCAAGACTTTAGACCAATTAGCCTATGTAATACAATTTATAAAAAATTTACTAAAGTGTTGGCCAATCGGTTGAAAAAAATCATCCCCTCAATCATTAATGAAGATCAAGGAGGTTATGTGGTAGGCATGCAAATTACTAAAAGCATCATTGCCATTTATGAAACAACACACTCTCTTCAAAGGAGGAAAGGGTTAGGCATATTCCTTAAGCTGGACATGAACAAAGCCTATGACAGGGTTTCTTGGTCTTTATTAGATAAAATCATGGAGCAAATGGGTTTCAGTGAAAAATGAAGGGCATGTGTTGGTATGTGTATTTTTAACCCTGCTTTTCGATCCTGATCAATGGACAATCAGCTGGGTTCTTTCCTTCTACCAGTGTTGTCTCCATATCTCTTTATCATTATAGCAGATGCCTTGGGAAGAACTTTGGAAATAAAGCGAAAGGATGGTAATATCAAAGGTCTGAAACATTCATCCATTGGTGAAGCTTTGTCCCATCAATAGTTTTTGGACGATACTTTCTTGCTTGGGGAAGCTATAGTGGAAGAAGCTTTGGAGTTTATAAAAGTTCTTGATTCTTATGAAAAAGCTATGGGCCAAAAAATAAATTATGAAAAAAGCAGGATTTTTTTTTTAAACACGGAGGAAAGTAGAAGAGATCAAATGATTAAAGTGTTGGGCTGTAAGGAGGAAAATTTCCCTATCATCTATCTTGGTTTGCCTTGTTTATAGGAAAAATGAAAGATGAACTTTGGAATCTGATTATTGATAAATTTAATAGGAAACTTCAAGGTTGGAAGGGATCTTTGTTATCCTCTGCAGGGAAAAGTACAACTTATTAAACACACGATTCAAAGCTTCCCTATTTACTTCATGTCTTTCCTAAGGATGTCAAGGAAAGTGGAAGAGACTTTAGAAAGATTACAAAAAAAATTCTTATGGGATGGCACTGAATGCAAAAAACGTATACATATGGTAGCCTAGGATACCTGTTGCCAGCCTTTACATAATGGGGGTCTTGGATTGAGGAAGTTGAGAGATCTAAATAGAGCCCTTCTAGCTAAACATGGTTAAAGGCTTTGCACTGGAGCATCAGGGAAATGGGCCAGCATTGTCCAAAACAAATGCAAGGAGGGTAGATGATATGGAAATACCAACTTCGTTGCCACGAAGTTGGCACCTAGCAACGAAGTTGGCACCTTGCCTCCCTTCTTGCAAAATTTTCCATTAGGGATATGGAAATATCAAATGTGAAGTTGATTATTCCATTATGTGTAATGAATATATAAAACATGCAAGGAATGACGTAGGTTACGGTGGTTGTAACAATTTGCTATGCAAGGCCAACCACTTGTAACTAAAAGATATGCAGGGATAACCACCTGCCAAACATGGATGCAAATTAACAACTAACTGCTAGATGACAAAACATATCTCTAACAACCTAACTATGCATCCTAAAAAATAAAAAACACATATCCAATGTGGGCATACTATACCTCACGTATTACAATGCAAGAAATAAGAAATATAATATCTTAGGCTTATAATTAAGCCTAAGGTACAATAATAATATCCTCAACACTCCTCCCAACCATAGAAGCATTAGACCCCAATGCTCTCAAAAAATGTGGAAAGTCAAGAGCCATCTGATGGTGAGAAATCCAACGAGCCATATGTGGAAAGTGACCACGATGGGCGACAAGGTAAGAAGTGGAAGAACCCTGTCGAGTGTGATGAGTCTTTGTGTCAAAAACTCTATCTGTAATGAGCGGAAGATGAGGGTTAGGTGCCACTGCTGTTGTAGGGCTGATGATAGGTTCAAGTGCCAAAGGAGGGTCCTGATATGGTGTCTCTAGAAAGCGTCGCTTGTCCAAGGGAAGCCAAACTCTGTCTCCAACCTGAAATGGATGAGGACTACGATGCTTGCCCATTGCTCTCTATTGCTCATGCTGAGTCTTTTGCAAGTCTTGTGTTATCTTGCCCTAAAGGCTCTGCCGATGTTGTATGAAGGAAGTTACCTTATCTTGCTCCTTATTTGTATGTGCAATGGTGGAAGAGGGCAAGGCTAAAGGCAACTTCTATGGAGCAAGTGGTTGTGTGTTCATAGGTGTACTCGAAATGATGCCAATGGAATGGTTGGTATCTCTCATGAGTGAGAGTGATGGGTTCCTTAACCACGAGCTCTTGTGATTGTTCAATTTTTGGAAGTGAAGCTTCTTCTTTATCATGAGTCTTTGGAGGTGCTTGTTCTTTATCTTGTGTGGGACTTATGCAAGTAGGAGCCAATACAAGTGCTTGACTTAATGGCTTACGAGCTTGCCTACAACTTAGCATCAAATTTGATGTGGGTGTAGTGCTTTGTATCAAATATGTTTTATCATGCAAGTCCAAGGTGTATGTGTTCTTTTTAGCATGATACACCGCATTCCTATCAAATTGATAGGGCTTACCAAGCAATAGTCCACAACAATCCATCTTAGTGACATCACACCGTACCTTATTCACAAACTTAGCACTAAAAGCAAAAGACAAGGTGCAAGTGTGTGTGATGTTGGATGTAGAGTCTACATCCTTCCACCCAAGTGCATAGGGTTGAGGATGTGGCTTTGTGGGAAGCTTCAACTTCTCAACAACGGTCCTCACAATGAGATTCTTTTGCCAGCTATTATCTATGATACAATCTACATAAAAATCATGAGTAAGGTGGGCTGTAGTGACAAACAAATGGTCACGACCCCCTTGAAAAACATTTGACATGAGGGTAACTTTGTTTAGTTTAGCTTTTAAAGCAGGATAGTCTTCTTCTATCCTTGTAGTCACAATGGTACCATCTTGTGGTTCCTCATTTGTAGGCTGTACAAGTAGGGACTTCTTCTTCTAGTTTACCCTTGAAAGTAGGATATTCTTCTTCTGTCCCTGTAGTCACAATGGGACCATCTTGTGGTTCCTCATTTGTAGGTTGTACAAGTAGGGACTTCTTCTTCTTCTTCATTCTTTCAAATGTAAAACATCTAGATTTTGTATGACCATTCTTTTTACAAAAATCACAATACAATGTTGAAGAAGAAGAATCTTTAGAGTGAGAAGAAGAATGGGCTTTAGGTGAAGTGGGAGGAGAAGAAGAATTAGGGGAAGAATGAGAAGTGTTCTTCGCCTTTTGTTGATGCTGATTCGCGCCTTTGGAACTGCTTTCCTATCGAGATCTGTGAGAGGCACCAAATTTCTTCTCTGCTAGAATGGCATGCTTGAATGCCACATCCAAAGTAAGGAAATCATTGAATTTGATTTCCCTAAAAATCTGATCTTGCAATCCACGAGTGAACTTGTTAATCAAATCCTCTTTTGAATATTTTACACCAAGAAGAACCCTTAGCCTATTGAATTGAAAAATGTAGTCTGCAACTGACATACTATAGGCTTGCCTCAACCTATACCACTTGGTCATGAGGTCACTTTGATAGTTTGGTGGGAAAAAGGTGTTCTTCAGAATTTGGATCAGTTCTTTCCAAGACATGGTAGAATTTTGGCTTTGTCTTTCTACAATCAAAACTTTTGCTAAGCCTGTGAGTTTGACTATGGCAAAAGCAACTCGTTCATCCGAAGGGACTTCTGCATAGGAGAACCAAGTCTCCAAATCTAGAATCCAAGTAGACAAGACATCTGGATCCCTTGATCCATCATATAATTTGACCTCACATTTTGCCTTGTTGGCAAATTTGTTGTTATAAATTTTGACATCACCAAGAGTCAATTGGACAATAATATCTTTCACTTTATCCGCCAAAACATCTACTGTAGTAGTAAGATTTGCCATGTTTGTTTGGAGGTCAGAAGCCATTTGATGATGTGTATATGCCAGACTAGGAGGAATCTAATGTGGTTGCAAGAACTATCTAGGTAATTGCTTAGGACAATTTGTGAACTCCTAAAACAAAAATTGACCTAGATTTACAAAATTTGCCTTCCAAATACAAAAAGGGGCTATTATAGTGCTTCAATTTTACACAATTTATGTAATTTACAAAAAATAATTTACCTTTCAATGTCAATGGGTAAAAATAAATTAGCCCTTAGATTTGCAAAATTTCAGCTCTTTGGAGGCAACTATGAGAACCCACAACAATGTGAAATTGTCACCGAAGCCCAGCTTTTGACGTCGAACAAATGCCCTTCAATGGCTAGTTTCAGCCGAAAAGCTGCAGTTTCGTCCGCGGGCAAGGTTTGCGTCGTCTCCTCCAATCAGTAAGGGAGAGGGTGAGCGGTTTCTAGTGAACACCACCAGATATTTCTGTCGGACGAAGCTGCGTACCAAGCATGCCGGAAAACACCTTCGAGTGTAGGAAATGCAAAATCCACGCCCACAATCGTCAAACAAACCGAAACTCGCCACTTGTCCGAGGTTGATTGGCTTGCAAGATTCCTTAACACCCCAATGCTCCCATGTGTCGTGCGCCAATCGAGGGATTGTTAGGGTTAGAATCTCGCCATTGATTTTAGACCTTAGAAAAATTTTAATTTTTCGCTGCCCTGCAAGTTTTCTTTGTGCACTACTATGTTCGGCTCCCTACGCTATAATTGGGGTTCTCCGCGCTACGATCAAGTGTAGCGATGGAGGTTGTCTCCTACTGCAAAAGAAAATGGCAGTCGGAGCTTGGCCGAGGTATGTCGAGCTTGCATCCGGTCAGGAGGGGGTCAGACGTTCGACTGGCGTCCTTTGTACACGAATGCTTGTGACGTCCAATCTGGATCAAAACTCTAGTTTGGGGATGAATCATGCCAGGAGGATGTAATAGTCCGCTGTCTATATCACTTTACGACTGAATGTTTTATGCTTCGGTCTAGCCGATCTTCGACCTATTTTCTGACGGACAAATGTGAAACTTTAACTCCAAAACAAGGCAAGGAAACTCGGGCTTTTAACTCCACTTTTGGTCCTCTTAGCAACAAGTAGAGGGCTAAGGAAATGCATAAATCATGCAATCCTCAACTTGTGCACCCTTCGGCAGCTCGGGTGCTCTCTCGGTAAGGCTTACCAAAGCCTCCTTTTGGCCACAAATTGGCCTCAAAATTAGTGCAGTTGATCTTCTAAACAGTGTAATTTCTCCTCCGTTCTTCTCTTTGATCTTCAAAGCAAACAAATTCTTCTTGCCTTCCTCAGGGCAAGTCTGGTTGCCCTTTGATCTTCTATCAGGGGTATTCGGTGCAGTGGTAATATTCAACTCTCTGCCACCTCAGGAGCTTCACAAAACGGATGCTATGGGCTGGCCCAAGCCAAATCCTCGCAACACCTAGCCTAGGAACCGATGCACTAGTTGAACAATATCCACTAGTCACCTAGCAATGAAGTTGGCACCTTGCCTCGCTTCTTGCAAAAAATTTCCTCTGGATGTGATACCAATGATATGGAAATATCAAACGTGAAGCTGATTATTCCATTATGTGCAATGAATATATAGAACATACAAGGAATCACGTAGGTTACAGTGGTTGTAAAAATTTGCCATGCAAGGCCAACCTCTTGTAACTAAAGGATATGCAGGGATAACCACCTGCCAAACATGGATGCAAACTAACAACTAACTGCTAGATGACAAAACATATCTCTAACAGTCTAACTATGCATCCTAACAAATAACAAACACATATCCAATGTGGGCATACTATGCCTCACGTATTACAATGCAAGAAATAAGAAATATAATATCTTATACTTATAATAATATCCTCAACAGCAAAAACCACTTTATCAGTTGTTCTAATCCTCCACGTGGGTCTATTTTTTGGCAAAATATTATCAGTAGTAGGAAAGTTCTATGGCAAGGGCTAAAATGGAAAGTAGGCAAGGGGGACAAAATAGACTTTTGTAAAGACCCTTGGATTCAAGAGGAGCCTTTAGTGAACTATAGAAAGTTCAAATTTATCAAAGAACCTTTAACCAGAACCTATGGTAAGAAAATTAATGATTACATTCATAGGGGGGTGATTTTCAGGAGTGGAAAATCCTGCAAGAAGATATGCAAGGCCTAGGGGGTAAATATTTGTAGAACCTTTTAAGGAGTTATTATTTAGGTAGAGGCTCAGAGGAGGATCAGATAATTTGGGGAAGAAACCAGCAAGGCCAGTACTTGGTGAAGGATGGGTATAGAGTCTTGGGCAAAGTAACCTCAGAGAAACCCGAGCTTAAAAGAATTTGGAAGCTAAACATCATCCCTAAGGTTGCTATGTTTTTCTGGACTGCCATTCTCAATAAGATCCTCACGAAAGACAATATGTTCAAAAGAGGGATTGTGGTTCCAACTGTTTGTGTGTTGTGTAACAAAGAGGATGAGTGCTTGGACCATTTGTTTGGAACTTGTGTTTTTTTTCGAGATATCCTAAATATGTTATTGAGAGAAGTTAATGTTGCTTGGGTCATTCCAGATTCTCTAATCAGAATTTGGGAACAGCGGCACTTTTTTTGGCAAAAATGCATTCCACATATTTGCTGGGGGATTTGGTTGGAAAGAAACAGATGAGTGTTCAAAAATAAAACCAGAGGAATAATTGGGGTTTATGCCAGGATAAGAACAACCCTCTTGGAGGATTGTATTAAAAACATTGTCTGCTAGGAAAATCTTGCAATGATCCTCTCTAGAGAAAAAGATATCTTAAATATGGAAAAAATCAATAAGGTGAGACTAGATACTAGATGGGAACGTCCTCACAAAGACCGAGTAAAAATTAACTTCGATAGGGCTGCGAATGGCAACCTGGTTCATGCTGGTGTTGGGGGCCTCATCAGGAATAACAAAGGTCAGGTAGTGGCTGCATATGCTGAGGATCTAGGAATTACCACAAATCACCAAGCTGAAGCAAGGGCTATGCTTATGGGCCTTCGAATTGTGGTGAATTTGGGATTTAGGAGAATTGTTCTTAAGGGGGATTCTAAGAATATTATAACTTCCATTCAAAAAGGGGAGCTAAATAATTCTAGCATTTTCCAAATAATTACAGATGCAAGAACTATTTTGGGAAACCTAGAAGAAAGTTGAATTAAACATATTTATAGAGAGGGAAACAAAGCTGCCAATAAAATGGCGAATATGGCGGTTAGATCTGAGAATTTCAAGGTCTAGTCATACGCCCCCATGGAATTGAAAGAGATTATAAGAATTGATAATGAAGCTAGCAGATAAAGAGGGCAGAGCAAAGTAGAATACTTATTGGGATCATGCGATGAAGGATTTGAGCACACTAAATTACATTGCTGTCAGTGGTTTCTTTATCAGTCATGTGAAGCATTGAGCACTGCATAAGCCTTGTCAAATAGGAGGATAGCAGGATGGATATTTTTTCAGCTTCTCCATAAGCAGGTTTAGCCCAGGTTTGTTTGTTTTACTAAGATAGGGCTATCTTGCATTTGTCTGATCTTCTCTTGTTTTTTTCTTGTACATCTTTCGAGCTCTTTGTAAAGGGTCGGGGCCCTTCAACCCCTTTTTTATCAATACCAAAAAAAAAAAACATTAAAATTAGAAAACTAATTTTCATTTCTCTTCAAAATAAAATAGTGAAAACAAAACATATGCTGAATGTCCATTGTTTATTGAAATTAAAAAAGTCCTCGGGGCTGTCTAGGCCTAGGGGCTTTTAAAACGTCAATTTAAAAAAAAAAAAATTACTAAATACTGAGTTACTACTTACTAATTTAAAAAAAGAAAAAGAAAAAATAAAAAAGAAAAATAATAAGGCCTAAGGTTGGCCTACCTTAGCTCAAATTCGTGTGGGCCTCTATCTTCTCTTCTCTCCGCTGTGCTTGCTGTCACCTGCACAACCACCACAGATTCACTGTTGGTGGAAGGGCACTTCCACCAGCACCACACATGCTGTTGCCTTTTACTCAGAGCGGACAGCCATCACTACACAACACCCTCTGCCCAGGCCTAAGGGCACAAATGTGGCTTTTGCAGCTAGACCTTGCACAAGGCCTTGACCTTCACTGTCACTGTTTCAATCCTCTGTGCTGAAGCAAACCCTCTGCAAGGATGTTTGCAGCAAGTGTTGAGGGGGTATGAAGCAGCGTTTGGCACAACAAAATTGTAGGAACACTAAAAGTCAAACACCCTTCTCCGCTTGGTGCTCTTTAATGTTCTTCTCAGAACTGAAACGTTCTCTACAGTGGCTAGGGTTTGAGGAGATCATGGAGTGAGGAGAAATGACGTGACGACGGGCCCACATGTCTTTGCATGTCCCTGTCAAAAATCATCCAATTTCCCAAACAAACACGAATAAATCAATAGGTTTGCCAATTCTTTTCCTTATTTGGCCGCTCAAGTTTGTGATGATTGGAATGGCCAAATTTAAATAATTCCTTTGCCAATCCTTCAAATTTGACGAATTTTGAATTGCATGAACTTTGTTCACCATATATTGTTAACATAGGTTGAACCTTAACATTAACCCTCAAGGGGTTTTAGGCAAGCGATGGGAAGAAATAACTTTCATACTATAGACAAAGGTTCGAATCTCTTGGGTGAACCTTAACAATTTGCCCAATGGGTTTGGAGGCAAGCGATGGGAAGAAATAACTTTCATGCTATAGACAAAGGTTCGAATCTCTTGGGTGAACCTTAACAATTTGCCCAATGGGTTTGGATCAAGTTGTGGGAGTGAGGACTTTCACACTATAAGCCAAGGTTGGGTGAACCTTAAAAACTCAAATAGCATGAGCTCAAGTTGTGGGAGTGAGGACTTTCACACTAAACGCCATGGTTGGGTGAACCTTAAAAACTCAAATAGCATGAGAGTGGTTAAAAGTGTGGGATTGGGCTTTCAATGGAGAGACCCAGGTTCAAACTTGCAAGGCGATATGTTGTAATATCATTGTGTGGTTGGTTTTAATGCTGGTTGAAGTACTGTGGTAACCTGATGATGATGTATATGGGTGGGACCCATTTCACTCCCATATAACCAATTTAAAAATAAAAAAATTTTGAATTTGTAATTAATAATTCCTTTATACAGTTAATTTTAAAATCAAATTAGCTTTTGTTTTTATTTATACTAAAGTTTTTATAGATCAGTAGTTGTGAATAGTAATGTTTACAAATTCAGAAGTGCTGGCAAAGTTCTTATTTCAATGTTGTGAAATTGATATTAAAATGTTTTAATGAGTTTTAATATAGCTTTTAAATTGGTTATATGGAATTGAAATGAGGCTCATTCGTATCACATAATCACCATGTTACCATGGTATTTCAAGGAACCACACAATGATATTATATGGTTTGGCAAGATATGAACCTGGGTCTCTCCATTGGGATCCCACATTTTTAATGAGTTGAGATAATGTCATTTGATGATTTGTTAATATTTTTATTAGTAAAATAAAAATATGTTTATTTATTATACAACAATAAAATTGTTATTATTCAGTTTGATTTGTTTTTCGTAGTGGTTTGATTGAGATATTTTATAGTAATTATAAATTAAAAATTAATTTATTAAAACATTTTGAATATATGTTTTATTTATTTATAATTATTAATGAGAATTTATATTTCATTCCATTAGATTATGTTAATTTTTTTTATTTCTTTACTAATGATGAATAAAATCAAACTTTATAAGTTGCAATATGGTTTAAAAGCATCTTTTCGCTTTTCTAAAAAAACAAACTTTACTAAACCACCATTTGTTCTTTTTTTCCACCTTTATAGTCTTTACTTCTCTACAAAACAAACTTTTCTAAATTTCCGAGCTTTTTGCTTTCTATTATATATACCATACTTTCCTCACTTGATGTTGCCGACAAAGCTTTTCCTGTAACATACTTTTCTACTACCATCTAGGATATGCGTGTATGATTTTTACATATAATTTCAACATTCAACTAAATAAAGAAAAAAAATATAACAATTTTCTGAGCGAGGCTTTTTTATGCCCTCTAAACCTTGTGGAACCCTCTCATCTAGTAATCTATGAAGATTATCTGAACTTGAGGGTGGATGGTTCAAAGTAGGACTCTTACACTCTTGCTTTCTTTTCATACCTTTTTGAGCAGCTCTTTGAAGTTGTATCTTGCTCTTCTGACATATTAGAGGTTGACACCATAGATTCCTTGATGCTGTAGCTACTTTTTTGTTGTCTACATGGTGCAACAGAAAAATGTTCCTTTGAAGCACCCTTCCACCAAGTAGATTTTTGCCTTCTTTTTCTCTGCACCACCTGGAATCCTTATCAACAGAGGCGGTATGACCTTCTGACTCTTGCTGGAATTAATTCTTTATCCTTGGATGGGCAGTGGCTAGGTGACCGTATTCAAAGCACTATGTGCATCTAAAAGCAATATGGCTGTAATACACTCTCTGGGTCTAGTTGAACCCCTCCAGACTAAGGCAAAGTCTACTGGAAGGCCTTTGCTCTAATCAACCTCCACACATGTATGACACGTGGTCTTGTACATTTCTCTTGTTGAGTCATCTAGGAAAATAAGTTTTCTAATGGCATTACCAATTGGTTTAAGGGTTAAAAGCATCCAAAAATGCTAAGACAAATTTGGCAACCTAACCCTTATTGTAATTGAAGAAAGAGTTTGCACTAAGGGATCAAAATTTGAAAAGTAGGGTTTCATAAAAATGCCAAATTTATTATGCAAGCAAGGACCACCACTATAAATAGCAATAGCATACTGATCCTCCTCTCTTGTAAAAAGCAAAATAAAATACCCTGGACACAAGGTAAATTTCAACCTTATCTGAGATGAGAGGTGACCATTTTTGACCTATCCATTCACATAGAGGAAGAAGAGGGGGTCAAAAACCATTAAAGCTACAGATGAGGCCTCTCTCAAGAAGCTTAGAAGCACACAAAGATATCTCCCAATTTTCTGAGTAAAAGAAAGGTAAGATGCTTTTTCAGTACTAATCCATTGCCTTTGAGAAGGAAGGCAAGTGTTATGTGATCTAGAGAAGCTTTTTGATCCATCTAAGGGACCTTTAATGTGTTGACTGATACCTCTGTTGGAAACATCACATGCAAGTTTTAGGGTCACCTACTTGAATGAAGCTTTACTAGAAGCTTTGGAGCTCCTGGGTCAGCTTTGGTTGAAAATTAATCACCATGTGAGACCTTGTATGGTACCTTAGCTGGTGTTTATACACATAACATCCTTCAAAAAAGCTAAGGTTCTTTCAGAGCTCGTGCATACAACATTTGAGCTCTTGTATGCAGCTTCAAAAACCTTGCATGTTACCTGAGAAGATGGTGTTGGAGCATTTCTTTGAGAAGAACTCAAATCTCCACTATGGCTCTTGCATGCAGACTTGGATTTAGATTTCAACAATTCCATTCTAAATGCTAGATGTATAGTTTAGTTCCAAGACTGAACCTGGTTAAAATTTAATATTATTAACTTATTATTTTCAATCTAATGTTAGGGAGCATGAAAAAATATCATGTCTCTATATGAAGTCCTTGTGCCTAGTAACTTAAATAAATTTTATCTTATAAATGTCAACTTATAAAGTATAAAATTTATATAAAATTAAATAAATATGAAACATGTGAGCTTATAAATATGTAAATTAAATTTAATATATATATATATGACGAAGTTGTATAAATTAACTTATAAAATATGATTTTATAACTTAATATACCAGTCATTAGGAGAAGGGTATAGATATGGGGATGGGGATGGTGATTGGGACATCAATTTTCAGACTGTGGGTATTCGGGTACTTAGAAACAACAAATTAATAAATAAATAAAAATATAATAATTAAATTTTAGAACAAAAATAATTCTAAATGATATATAAAATTGGTGCAAGTAAGGAGCAAGCCTCATTGTCAAATATCTTATTTTAGATGTTTGTAGAAATTTGAAAAATAAAGAATTTTAATGAGGAAATGATGAGTGGCAAGAACGAAATGTCATTAAAAGAAAGCCGTAGTTGGAAGTAAGGATGCCTTACTTGGGGGAAGTAATATTTCACTGATAAAAAACAAAAGGAAGAATAAATTTGTAGTCATCCCTATCCAAGTGGCAACTGGTGCGTTAAAGTGATTAACAAGGACGAGATGATTGAGCATGATATAATGTTTCTTAAACATAGAGGATTAATATCTAAATTCAACGGATACAGGCCAGATTTTTCAGCGATTCATAAACAGATTAAATAGAAGTGGTGATAGAGTTCAGATTATTCAATGACTTTCCTTTTGAAAGGATATTTCTCATCATCTTCTCCAGTTGAAAAATTAGGGATGAATTAATGTGTGGTGGTCCATGGCTTAGAGGGAGAGATGGCTTGTATTTAAGGCCTTAGTCTGAGGATTTTTTTGTGGAGACAAAAAATCTGGAAAGGCTTCTAGTATGGGTTAGGATTTTTGGGCTACATTTTCAGCTAATCAATAAATAGTTCTTGAAGCATACTGATAATAAGGAATTTCATGCAGAGCGATCAACTATTGAGGAGTGAATGCATGCTGTGTACACCTCAATATGTGGTATTGTGGGTAATTCAAAACCTTTACTGAAGTCTATTAAATTAAATTTGAAAAGAAAATGAGATCAACAAGTGGGTTATGAAAATATTGCATTTTGATGTCAGAAATGTTTTGAATATGGAGATATGGTAAAGGATTGCAAAGTGAAAATGATTAAGAAAGAGATGAAATATTGCGGTCATGAGACAACCTCAAATATGAAGCGAGGGGATCATATTATAGTAGAAGATGGCTTAGTTTAAGCAGTTTCCAGTCTCAAAAAATGTTTCAAAGAGAGCCCCTACACCTCATCAGATGGTGAAGGCCATCATGATCCATTTAGAGCAGCCATTTGAAGAAACTGAGGATGTATAGGATGAAAAAGTTCAATGTGCAAGTTCAAATATAGAAGGTAAGTTTCAAAGGAAGATGTGAAGTCAACTTTTAATGTGAACAAGGCGGAAAGGATTGAGTTTAATCCAAGTAAATCATCTCCAATCTCTTGAATAGTAGAAAATCATCTCCTTGCAATAAAATTAAAGGGAGCTGGAGGTTATTGTTTACACTTCAGGGGTTTCAAGGAAGGAAGATGAGAAAACAGTATGGAAAATTTGCATTGTAGTTTAGGGTTTTTAGGGCAGCATGAGAAGGTAAGTACTATGGAGGTTGGCCCTTGCATTTCAAGGTTTCTAGGACGACATAAAAAAGAGGGTATTTTCAAGGTTACATCTTGCACTTCAAGTTCTCTAGGGCGGTATAATTCTATAGATGATAAATTATGAACAGTAAGGAAAAATAGAAGAAGAGCCATTAGACACATTGAATAAGAGGTGTGAGGGACTTCTTCCTAGTTATTGGAAGAAGATTAGGGTGGTCCCTCTGATGTCATATCAAGCAGCCTTTTGAGCACGCCATGAGTTTGGAAAGTGATGTGTCACTAAATGTTCTAGTCATCTTAATGAGGATGAGGGTGACTTTGAAGATAAAAGTAACTCTGACAATATGAGTGACATTGGCAACAAGAGTGGTGATTCTAAGAACAAGAGTAATGAAAAGGATGATTCGAGGATATCATCCAACTATTGGGGTCTGACAATATGAGTGACATTGGCAACAAGAGTGGTGATTCTAAGAACAAGAGTAATGCAAAGGATGATTCGAGGATATCATCCAACTATTGGGGTTAGGAAGTTAGTACAAAGAGAGACTTTGATGATGAGAGTGATGACTTTGTGAATGTCACATGCAGAATGTGCATAACGATGTAAAATTGTTGCTACAGGTAATATGAGGGAGATTGATCCAAGGATAGTGCCAGTGCCACTAGTGGTGGGTTTCATGACAACCGCTAAGGAAATAGGCAAAGAAGAATTGAGTATATACTCAAGATAGACCCATTCTCCAATGTCAATGATGTCGTCTTTGGTGGCACGTCGAATGTGAATGTTAGAGTGATGCAAGTCAACAGCATGCATGGAATGAATAACATCAATTGCTATGAGAAGACATAAGGGAATATATTTGATCATTCTACTTTTAGATGTAGAGAGCATGCACACTTTATGACCTCATTTAGTTGTTCCGTTTCTTGTTTTACATTGGTGGTTTACCTCCATCCTTTTCTTTTCTTAATTGATTATATGGGATTGAAATGGGATCCACCCATATTACATTATGACCTTGTTACCATGGTATTTGAACAAACCACATAATGGTATCACAAAAACATTGTTGGCAATTCTGCATATACCATTTGACAAGTTTTGAACCTGGGTCTCTGTGTTGGAAGTTTATGTTTTTAGCCACTTAAGCTGATGCCATTTCACTTTCATCCATCCTTTTCTCCATTAGGTTTTGTAAATTAATTAGTACTCATAGTAACTGTTTGTTTTTTTGATGGACTTTTGTTTTAATTGGTTGTATAGGATTGAAATGGGCCCTATCCATATTACTTCAAACCACATTATCGTGGTATTACAAAATACTATGATCACATACTGCCTTATTGCAAGAATGTTGATTTGTTTTTTGAATTGTGCTTATATGATTGCATCCCATTTACCATTGCTCCACAATGCCTTGAACATTTTCTGACAGACATTAAAATAAATACTTCATCATAAACATGGTATGGCTAAAAGGTAGGGTAGTATACTTGGTTTGAACAAAGTGTTTTGTATAACCACTGATTGTAAAAACTGATAGTGTAAACGTCAGTCTAGGGGTTTCAAACATCTTTAACATTTATATTTGTGTAAGGATGCTTGCCGTGGGTGGAAGTTAGTTGAACTGAAAATTTAATGCTTATGCTGACATTGTACATTTATTTTCCGGTTCATTTCTTGTGTAATATGTAATGGATATATTTGTAGACTCTTCTATATATTACCCATGATATTGATACTATCATGATATGCAACCTTTTTAAATGATTTGCTTTGAATGTTAAGGGGATTCTAGCTGTACATTCTATTTTTATTGTTTACTATTTGGTTATTCATTTTAAAGCTATAAATTTTCATGTTGTAATACACTGGTATTTTGATGCAGGTATTGTTATTAATGAGGAATCTTTCGATCAACTTGTCTAGCCCTGATTTTGAGGAGCATGTGAGTTTTTTTCTATCAGTCTGAGCCATGCATATGCACAAACATATTTTTAGCATGGGATTTTATTATTCATTTTATTGTAAATTTCTTGTAGTCCATATTACATTTCTTATGTTAGTTTGATGTATTTAAATTTATGTTGCATGGAAACGGATATGGTATTCGATACAGACACACCAAATTTTCAAGAACTCCTAATATGGATACTTTTGGAGTTATAAAAACAGATATTCTATATATTAAAAGAAAAATGTATGACACACAAATATAACTTATAAATATGATATTTTCATCAAGTAGAGGACTGTCATTGTTTTTAAAAATTAATTATACATTTTTTTATTATGTATTCTTCTTTTATATTCAGAGCAGCTATATGGGAAAAGAAGTTATGAAAAAAGAGAGAACATTATCTTGCTGAATTTAACCCTACATATGATCACTACTAGAAGGCCTATATAGGGGCTAACATCAATTAAAGATCAAAGATGCTCATGGCCTAAATAAGGGCTAGCTCACACCAACTTAAATGTGAAACGAACAGATGGAAGAGACCAAAAGATGAATGGGAGGAGAGGGTACATACCTTTTGTACATCAGGGGCAGTTGAGATAGAGAAGCATTTTATTTTGAAATGCAAGGCATACAGTGATATTCAAGCTAGCTATGCTGATACTCTAGCAGTGGAATCATTGCAAGAATTGTTTGAAGAGGAGAAAGTAGAGAAAGTAGGAGAATTCATCATCAAAATCAGTAGCAAAAGATCAATGTTGCAGAAAGAAAAATGATTGGGTCAGATTTTGGGGTTGGCAACCACGGTTCTTTGTAAAGTTCCTGTCCCATAGGCTGCTTTTGGCCTCGTGGATGTTAAAAACCTTATATTTGATGGGTATTCTATTCCACAACTCCAAATGTGCCTAGGCCATCTCTATATGTAATAGATATAGATTAATTAGGGCCATGTTTTTGAATATGTCTGGATATAATACCCATGTATTCAGATGTGAAATCTGAGAATTATTGTATCCATATCTGTATTTGATACGTGGATATGGGTATCCAGGCAGGACAATTGTTGGAAAGGGTGGCTCTGATTCAAATAGTAGGAAGGGACTATTTATGTGAACTACATTTCGTCATTGTCCTTTTATTATGATTGATTGTTGCCTTTAGGAAAATGTGTTTTTTGCTGTCGGTAGAAGAAAAAATTATATTTATTTCCATGAATGACTAAAGTAGGTCAACAGGACTCAAGATGTACATTTTGTTTGGCATGGGGGCACCAAAACAGCTACTTTGAAGTCTCTCTCTCTCACACACAAAATGCTACAAAATGCAACTTTGTGTTACATGTGGTAGCACATATTACACAAATATAGTAATTTGGATTAAATTAGTATATCTTAAATATACAAATTTGGACTAAATTATTATATCTCAAATATAGTAACTTGGATTAAATTTTATCCGATTTACTTTTAGCATTCTAACCAAATTCACAAATATAGTAATTTGGATTAAATTAGTATATCTCAAATATACAAATTTGGACTAAATTATTATATCTCAAATATAGTAACTTGGATTAAATTTTATCCGATTTACTTTTAGCATTCTAACCAAATTCCTTTGCTGTCTTGATAGCATGTTTAAATTTGCAAATACTTCGATTAAAGTTCTCTGTGAGATTTTTTACTGATTTTATTATTATTACTAATATTTGGGTTAGATAAAGGTGTTTGTTTTACTAGAAATTGGACAAGTTTAAGAAGACACTACACCGGTAAGTGCATGCAACAAACCTAAATCACGTAAAACAACTAAAAATGGATAAAAAAGTGATAGTTAGGTTGGAACATGAAGGGGGTATATTCTAGGGTATGAAATAGTGGGTAGATTGGTAAAGTAAGGATGACATACGATTAGTATAGGAAGTTCTGATAAAGTAATATGTGACATGAAAATCATGTACGTAGTTCCGGTGTTACAAGGGTAGTTATGAATCAGTTGTAACTAGAGACTTCTTCTTGATTCTTGCTTGTATGTACATATCTATCACATCAATGCAAAGTTAATCGTAGCCAATCTGCGTTCTTAACATTTGGTATCAAAGCTTCGGTGTTGCAAAATTGAGACTGCATTGTTTTGGAGTTCGTGTCTGTCTTGGCCAACCTAGGAGGTGAAGACTGCTTGGCCAATCCAAGAAGCAATTCAGTGATCATCTATTCAGGCAAGAAGGAAACCTTGCCAATTCAGTTGCACAAGAAAACGCTTGCGTTCTTCTTGTTTTCTTTTCATGTTTGAAGCTAAATGATGATGCATTTGAGTGGAACTCAATTTGTAAAATTGTCTAGTTGTTTGCTGACCAGATAGGATAGGCGTTAGTCAAACGTCTTGTTCGGGCATGTTGTCTAGTTTGCATTGGTGAGCCGTCTGATTTGAACTAACATGTTGCAAGTATCTAAGTGTCAGATGAAGGAATGAGTTTTCAAGTGTCGTCTTGTATGGTGAGAATGATTGTCTATTCAATATTCTAGAGTTGCTTAGGCATTGTCATTTGCCGACATTGAAGTGCCAATGCTAATGAGGGAAACTTGAGCCGTCTACGTAAAGAAAGAGGCTATTTGCGTTAGTTAAAACTCTCTTGTAGTCTATTGGCTGAGGGTTGTTTGAATGGAAGCATACATGTTGTCAATGTGAAGCAATGCATGCAGGCTGTCTTGAGTGGTGTTGAAACCTTTATGAGGGTCATTATGTTTAGGTGCTGAGACGTCCACACAAGGTACCATCTAAGGTTAAAAGCACCATCTAATTGTTCAAGAATAGGATGTGTTGTCTATAGGTTGTCTCCTAGTTCCATTGTCGTCTAGCATTCATACAATTTGAATGCATGATAGAGGGAGTCTAATTGATGCTATAAAATGCACAAGGGCCATCTTCTATAGCTATTGTTAAGTCAAAGTTTAGGTTAATTGTGGGGGCGTCCAAGAGGAAGGTGTGTTGTCATCATAGGCTATCTTCACTACCAATAAGAAGGGTTGTCACTTGTGAGTGAGATTTGGGCCATGTAATGGTTGCCAGAGTATACACGAAGGTCGTATTAAGAGTTGAGCAAGCCATATTATAGGTGTTTGTTTGTATGTTTGTTTGAATTGGAAGATAATAGGTTGTCTATCGAGTGAATGCCATCATTGAATGGGTCGTTTGGAGTAAAAGATGTGTTGTCACCATCTTGAAGTGAGAAGAAAGGAGATTGTGACTGTCTTGAACGTTGAAGAAGGGTCGTTTAGCTTGGAACGAGGATGTCCCAGGCATGATATTGTAAATCGTCTATGACACTTAAAATAAAGTTTCTTGCAAACTATTGTGTAATAAGTGTGGGTCCACATAGGGTTGTGTAGAGGAGACACTCTTTTTGCACAAAAGTTACTAAGAGGGTTGTCTTCACGTGGGGTGTTTAATGCACTGTAGTTGCGTGGAGATATTTAGCGTTAAATGTAGAAGCTTCATGAAGCGAATGAATATTGGAAGATGTCTACAAGACTATGAACTTGAAATTTGCATTGTCGTCATTTGAAATGCACAAAACAATTTGTTGCATGTTTGAGGGGTTGTTGAGTCGCAAGTTGTGCCATCTTGAATAGGAAATGTCAACTAATGTGCGATTGTTGGCTGAAGGAAAACAATGACAGTGCATAAGAAACCTTGATTCTAAGTCATTGGATTACAAAGATCAACGACAAAAGAAGGTTGTTAATATTGTATGCAAACCCTAACACTTACAAATGTTTGTCGTTGGATTTATAATCAATGGGTGAGATTTTGTTTTGACGTTATTTGATTGGAAGATGATGTCATTTGACTGAAGTAGGGCACACTTTTATTTGGAGGAAAACCAAAATAATTATCCCACAGGCATAAGTGGGTGGTCGATTTGGTCATTTAAATATTCATCATCTCCTCCCAATAAGTGATGTGAAGGTAGGGGAGCACGTTGTACTTTCCTCCCTTTTGAAAGTTTAGTCGGATATTTTTTGTGTTGAATAATTTAAAGTCCAAAAATATTGATTTGAAGTGTGACTTGAAGTCAATATACTTTTGTTTGGCGATATATTTTGGGTTTTCGACATTGGAAGGGTATTGTTTTTTTTGTGAGTTTAGGTGTATTTATACTTGTCAAAAAGGTCATTTCGACCTCAATCTGGCAGAATTCAAAATTTTCAGTTTTGTGAAGATTGAAGATGGCTCTTAATGCCTCAAAAATGTTGTCCAATTTGTAGTTATTGATAGGTGAAAACTATTCCGCATAAAAGACACAACTGAAGACTCACCTTGAGTTCAAGGATTTGTGGGGAGTGGTCCTAGGGAACATGCAAAGACATAACACAGACTCCAACGAACAAAGAAAATTTGACAAAGTAGACCATAAAGCCTATTTGATTATAATGTTTGATGTTTCCGATGAGATATAACCATACATTCATTATGCAATAACTGCCAAACACGCATGGGACAAACTCAATTAGATGTTTGAATCCAAAAATCGAAATTAGATTCTACACCTATAGAGTCAGTTGCATTGTTTGGAGATGGAGAGTGATGAGAAGTTGGAGGGATTTCTACAGAGAGTTGCAGAGTCGAGAGTCTTGCTTCAAGCGTTAGGTGAAACTATGAGTGATGATGTGCTTGTTCCAATTGTACTTCGAGCATTGCCACATGTTTTGGTGGCAACCCTAAACGTTACTAACCAAAGTTGGACTTTCGAGACTCTTGTGAGTTTGCTTCAATAAGAGGAAGCAATTCGCAAAATGAAGATTGAAGATGAACGTGCTCTAGTCAGGCATCTTAAAGGCAAGAAGCCTATGCAGTCGAAGAAAGGCTACGAACCCCCTAACAAGCACCAACAACAGTAGAAAGAAAAAGGGTATAATCGACAACAACAAGGACAAGGGAACTTATCATGTTCCAATGTCACGTGCTATATTTGTGGGAAACTAGGGCATGTACTTAAGGATAGTAAGTACAAGGTTCTTCAAGTAAGAACCAAAAGAACGCACCAGGAGACAAGTAGGAGGGTCCTCAATGGAAGAGGTAGAATGCACCTCAATGCCAACATGGGAATGTAGTAGAGGATGCCAATTCTGACAAAGAAGGAGAAGACTGTCTATTCCTTGCAAGCTCCAAATGTAATCACAAAACCTAGCCCAGTTTGATATGTCAATTTGGTGGCTACTAAGCATATGACAGGTTAGAAGTAATGCATCTTGATTCATATACTTGTTGCTTGAATTAAGTTCTTTATGTGCTTGGCCTCATGAAGAAATTACTCTCTATAAATCAACTTCTTGATTACAATTTGAAAGTTGAATTTGACAAAACAAATGATAAAAAACATATCTCATTCAAGACAAATTCAAAAATTTGACAATTGTTGCTTGTGCTACGAGCATAGGCAAGATGTATTAGCTTGTGGTTGTATTGCAAGACGATCAAGCTTTGGCAGTGAAGGAGAATGAAGCTGCCACACTTTGGCACAGGCAATTTGGACATCTTAGTTTTGGCTACTACTCGAAATCACTCTATAATCATGCCATGGTAAAAGGTCTTCCCACATAGACAAAGACTTGTGACATTTGTATGAGTTGCTTGGCAAGAAGGCAATATTGAGCCCCATTTGGTTCAAGTAATTGTAGAAATGAAATTTAACATGCTTACACACAATTCCATTTCTACTTAAATAATTTTACAGATTTGCAGTCATTGTAGTACAGCAATAATAATGCACAGAACCTGCAACAGCAATAATAACAGCAGCAATAACAACAATAGAAGCAGCAATGGTAGATAACAGTAAATACATGCAGTTTTATATTAACAATGGCATTTACAGTACAACATTACAATCTGCAGTCTGCAAACCCTATGCAGAATATTCGTCATGGCTGCATACAAGACTAGACTGCATCATGCCCTACGCACATATGCATCAACTCTCACACGTACCAATGCTGTTCCATTAATCCACCAACCTGCATGACTCTCCTCAATGCCCTGGCTGAATGAATGACTGGACCCTTGAACCACTTCGATGAATGAACCACTTGAATGGATGAGGAGAGGGCTTATTTATACACCCAAAAAGTAGTTACCCTCCAACTACCTCATAACTTCCCCAAATTACATTTCATATGCATTTGATCTTGCATTTACATGACATTTCCCACTAGAGGACAAACTAGTTTATGACTTATGATTTAGCCAACTTACATGACTTAACATCACCTTATTATTACATACAATATTAAATTGCACTTTATAACATTATTAAATATATGTACGCTCATTTTGTCAAACACTTTGCATACAATTACAAAATAACATATAATACCAAAACTGATTCACCAATTACAAACATATCAATTTGCCTGTCTACAGTAACCATAGAGTGATTGGCCCACTCGACCTAGTGCTCATTGATCTGTATGGATCTAAGTTGCAGTGGCTGTCAGTATTTTCAGTTATTTGTTGATAATCATACACAACAAATATGGGTGTATTGTCTGAAGACGAAAGATGAAACCTTCCATTTTTCACAAGAGTGCAAAGTTTGTATGGAAAAGATTATTGGTTGTCATATTCAAGTCCTTTGCTTAGATAGAGGGGGGGGGGCGGGGGGGAGTACACTATGAGTTTTCTGCTTTCTTGAAGCAAAATGGCATTCAATGACATTTGGCAGAATGGCATTCAACTACCTAAATGACTCAACAAAGTGATGTTCTAGAGAGGCATAATCATTCTATTCTGGAGATGATGCTAAGCATGCTAAGCGATGCCAAATAGAGCCAGCATTTGGGGTAGAAGTTGTTCATACTGCGGTTTATTTGTTGAACTGTACACCCACAATTGCATTGAATGATGTCACACTTGAAGCATGGATGGGTACTAAGCCCGTTGTTTCACATATTTGAGTGTTTGGATGCACAACATTCATGCACATTCTAAAGCAAAAGCAAATGAAGTTGGATGAGAAATCCAAGAAATGAATTTTCATTGGATATAGTTACGAGTCGAAGGCATATTGAATCATGGACGCTGACACCAAGAAGTTGTATATTAGTTGTGAAGTTGTGTTTGATGAGAAAAATGAGTATAGCTCTTCTTCTAAACCATAGGTTTCAAATAAAGCACATGTGCTATTGTTTAATGATGATGCTTATGAGAGAGATGATGTAGAGTTGGATGATAAAGATGGACATGATCTTGATGGAGTTGATGATTTAGGACCATCTACTTCGAATACCACTTGTACGCCCAAGTGGTATCTTAGTATAGTTTGTGCTGGAAACATAGATGGAGTCCTAGACACATCAAGTTTAGGGCCAAGAACTTGCAGTAGAGTATGGAATGAGGTCAACCTAGCTGTTATGAGCACGATTTTGTAGAACTTTGAACCATCAATGGTTTAGGAAGCTCTTGCATCAAAATAGTGGAAGAATGACATGGATGTCAAATATCAAGCGTTGATGAAGAACAATAGTGACAATTTGTTGTTCCTCCACTTGGAAAGAAACCCATTGGTTGTAAGTGGATATTCAAGATCAAGTACAAAGTTGATGGGAGTATTGACAAGTACAAGGTGAGACTTGTTGCGAAAGGCTATGCATAGAAGGAAATAATTGATTATGATGAGACCTTTGTGCCAACAACAAAGATCAAGACCATTTAGATGGTATCCACAACAATAAAATTTGGGTGGAAGTTGGATCAAATGGATGTGAAGAGTGCATTTTTGAATGTTGACCTCACTGAAGAAGTATACATGATGCAGCCAAAGGGATATATCATACCTGGTCAAGAGAGAAGGTATGTAGGCTCATCAAGTCTCTCTATGGGCTGAAGTAGGATCCCAAAACCTGGTATGTGAAAATCAATGAGCATCTTGTACGCCATGGATTTTGTCGTAGTCCATATGATTCAAACCTATACTTCAAACGACAAGGATAGGTCGTGATCATAATTGTTTATGTCCACGATCTTGTCATCACTGGAAGTTCAGTAAAGCTGATTGAAAGGACCTAGAAAGAGTTGAAACAATTGTTTGACATGATAGATCTCGTGCTTATGCATTATTGTCTTGATTTGGAGTTGTGGCAAACAAAGAATCATGTTTTCATGTCACAAATGAAGTATGCCAAGACATTGCTCGAGAAGTTTCGGATGACAATTACAAGCCCAGGTCTGCCCTGATGGAGATAGGGTTTCATTTATCAAGAGAGAAGGTATGTAGGCTCATCAAGTCTCTCTATGGGCTAAAGTAGGATCCCAAAACCTGGTATGTGAAAATCAATGAGCATCTTGTACGCCATGGATTTTGTTGTAGAGCTTATGATTCAAACCTATACTTCAAAGACAAGGATAGGTCATGATCATAATTGTATATGTCCACGATCTTGTCATCATTAGAAGTTCAGTAAAGCTGATTGAAGGGACCTAGAAAGAGTTGAAATAGTCGTTTGACATGATAGATCTCGGGATTATGCATTATTGTCTTGATTTGGAGTTGTGGCAAACAAAGAATCATGTTTTCATGTCACAAATGAAGTATGCCAAGACATTGCTTGAGAAGTTTCGGATGACAATTACAAGCCCATGTCTACCCCAATGGAGATAGGGCTACATTTATCTCAAAACGATCCATATCCACAGGTAAGTGTAACTATCTATCACTAGTTGATGGGGAGTCTCATTTATCTGACTTATACTAGACTAGATATCAACTATGTTGTCAGTTATTGTAGTATAGTGGTGAGTATTCCCGCCTGTCACGCGGGTGACTCGGGTTCGGTCCTTGGAAACGACGCCAAATGTAGACAGGGGTGAGTACATTCCCGGGGTAAGGGGTGATGATAATGAGGGTGGCTAATCACAGACCTTAGGCAATATGTATTTCACTAGGCCAAGTCTAGACGCGAATGGGTCATACGTCTAAGTGCACTGTCTAGACGTCAAAGGCTAGACGTCTAGGGGTAGATGTCACACACTAGCCATCATAGGCTAGACATCACGGGCTAGCCGTCACAGACAAGATGTCACGAGCTAGCCGTCACAGGCTAGACGTCTGGGAGCTTAGGGTGGACGTCAGGGATACAGGGTTAGACGTCAAGGACACATGGTTAGACGTCACAGGCTGAGAGTTAAGACGTCACAGGTTGAGAGTTAGACATCACAGGCTGAGGGTTAGACGTCTAGTGTTAGAGGCTAGACGACTAACCTTCTGACGGATGACTCAGACGTCAAGGTCTAGACGTCTACAGTAGGTTTTCTCCAGTCCGCCACACCTGCAGTTGCAACACCCAGTGCTTGTCCTTGCTGCTGCTCACAACCTGCAATCACTGGTCAAGATAAACCCTGCAACGTCAACAGTCAGTATTATCTGCAACACAACCTGCAATCACTTGGAAATATCACAACATCACCACACACAGAACAAGTATTCCGTACAAGAGCATTTGCATTATGAGCAAAATGATGATGATGCATACAAGTTTAAATGGGGGGTATAAATAGGAAGGCGAAGTAGTTCGCTCCCAACTGCCCAACCGTTTGTCTTAACAACTTGTTAGACGCCTAATGACATTTACTAGACGTTTGCCTAACTAGATGTCTAATCCTAGACGTCTTGCCTAGTTAGCCGATTAACACAATGACGACTGTTTTTGTCCTTTAGTGCTCTATGTACGTAATCAAGCCTTCAACATTCATTGGCTGATTTTACAATTTTCATAAGACAACAACATAATCAACATAGCATTCCAAAATTGCTATTTACAATCAAAATTGTTTGGACATTGTCGTCAGCCAGTTCTTCATGGTTTGTCTTGCTTAGAACTGTTGTCTACAACTATCTTTCATTATTCATTCAAGAACCAAGGGTTTGCTACTAAAAAGCAACAAAGTGAGTACTTAAGTATATCTATGGTACGACTAAGTATGGTTTGGAGTACAAGAAGAATGATCAATTCATCTTGGCAGTATTCAGGGATGCGAACTATGTAGGATCTATTGATGATAGGAGATCGACATCTAGATATGTATTCTTTTTGGGATTCGATCTGATCTCTTGAGGAGGTAAGAAGCAACATGTTGTTGCTCGATCTTTTGTCGAGGCTGAATGTTGTGCTGCAGGAGCTGTTTGCAAATTGATATGGTTATGTTGCATTTTGTTAGGAATGGGCATTACATAGAAGCAATGGACGATCTTGGACTGTGACAATAAGGAGTTCTAAAACTTGGTCGCAATCCAATTTTTCATGAGCACACAAAGCACATTGAAGCTCAGTGCCATTTTATTTCTGAATATGTTCAAAAACATAACATACACCAATTTTGTCCAATTGTAGATCAATGTGTTAACATTCTCATAGTCTCTTGTGCATGTTAAGTTTGAAAAATTTCGAGATTTTTGTGTATGTACTTTGATTGAGCATTGATGTAATAAGGGAGGGAATGTTATGAAAATCATGTAGTTAGTTCCGGTGTTATGGGGTAAATTATGAATCAATTGTAACTAAAAACCTTTCCGTCATGATTCTTGCTTGTATATATATATATCCATCACATCAATGCAAAGTTAATCCCAGCTAATCTATGTTCATAACAATGCAATGAAAGTAAAGCAAAATACAAATAATTTGCCAATAAATTAAAAGAATTTCCAAATTGAAAGAAATAATAGGTACTTACCTATTTGAAGGATGCTTAGCTTGATATCAAACTTGATGTCTTTGATCCTTAAGATTGGCTTCTCTAATGATCTCTTAGATGCCACTTTTCTTGGCTAATGGACCTCCACCTTGACTTTGAGGTAAGAATTGAAATAAGGAGGGAATACTAACTGAGGCAAAGAGAGGACTAAATTTGGAAAGCTTCAGTGCCAACCTTGCAACAATCCCTTGATGGGCCAAAGAATAGTGCAATGAACTTATGATCCTACTTAATGTTCTTTATGTATAAAGGCAGAAGGTGATGATAAGTACCTTGAGAGGCTTGTGAAATATTTAGTATTAGAGTCGAAATAAGTCACTCATAGGTTAGGGGATTTTTGGGTGCAAATTTGAGAGTGGAAAAGAGGAAGAGGTGCAGATCCATTTGTTTTTGATATTGTAATGAATTGCCTAAAATGGGGGAATTTTTTTTCTTTTTGTTGTGTGTGTGTGTGTTAGAGAGAGAGAGAGAGAGTTCTATTGAAGTAGGCCAATGGGACTCATTAAAAAGAGCTGTTACAAATTAGAATGCATTGTAGTAACCACAAAGTAGTATGAAAATAAGCTAAGCTAGAGTAAAGAATAATGCATTGTAGTAACCACAAAGTAGTACGAAAATAAGCTAAACTAGAGAAAATAATCTAGTGTAAACTACTCTAAAGTGGAACAACTGTATACCATAAAATCAGAGCCTTGAGGGTTGCCTAAAATGGATAAATCAACACACGCTAAAAGGATTCATTAAGAGACATCTAGAAGTTGAGGTACAACATAGATAGAAAGGAGCTCCAATCGATCCATGCACTGACATTAATCTATAGTGGGATGGGGAGAGAGAGAGAGAGAATCAAAACATCATGTCCTTCAAGCATATAGGGCCACTTGTAGTGAAAATGGGCCTAGAATATATCAGCCAAATATCATCTTAGAGAATATTAAAAGTATGAAGCTGGTATCGGGTTTATGTGGGCCTTACAGATAATATATTGATCATAAAATTAATGTAAATGGGTAAGTGCTTACTTAAATTTATATGATAAATGCTACTTTACTTGAAATGGAACAGCTATATTAAAAAGTAATATATAGAAATATAAAAATTTAGAAATACTATTGAAAAAACATTTTAAAATGCACAAAGTTGTTTTAATGATTGGTCTTTTCATTACTTATTAGCAATCACAGAAAAATGAAAATACAATGATGTGTTCTGTGGAGAGTATAATGACTGGTTCAATGTGATTGGGCCACTTGACTGCCAAGGATGTTCTTCAAGAGTACCGTGTTCAACTTCTCGTTTTAGATGATTCGTTTTTTTATTTTTTATTTTCTATAGTTGTCCCAAAACATCCAAAAATATTGTGGCAATGTCATATATTCACTGTATGTGCATAATTGGAATGCAGAACTTCACTAAAAGGTCTTTTTGTTTTGGAATATAAGGGGAATTAAGCTTCTAGCTTCTATAGCACAACAGTGGTATTCCGCAGTTGAAGGAACAGAGAAGGAATGACAGAGTAAATAAAAAACTCAATTCATCAACATGCAGTCAAGGCAACACTCAGACAGTCTCGTATCTCACTCCAGACAGCCTGCAAACACAGTCAACTTGTCCTTGACGGCCCTACACAACACAAGTTGGATGGCCTTGTCTGCAATTCAGACAGCCTTGGGTTCCGTTTAGACAGCTTGTCTTCTGTTCAGACAGCCTTGGCTTTGCATGGGGCAGCCTTGGTTAACAGTCCAGACGACCCAGTCTGTATGTTTATAGTAAAAAAAATAAAGTGGAAACAGTTTGGATAATCTATCTATGGCAATGACAATAACTTGCAATCATGTGCACAATACTCACACAGTCTACACAACAATGGCTGAATGTTAATATTATAATCAGCAAGAATACATGTATGGTATACAATGCAAGCATCTCCTGATAGCATGCAATTCCTGTATTCTCCATACTTTCTCCCTATGCATGTCTGTATACCCCTTTTGAATGAATGAGGGGTCCTATTTATACATTTGGGAGGTAGTTACTCCCTTAACTACCTACCTGACACCTCATCATTTGCTTGCATTACATTTGTCATGCATTTACATTTCATTTCATGACTTACTACATGACTTATTAATTATACGTACATTCCATCCAATACTTTATCATACATATAATAAAACATTACAAAATCAGAAAACTATTACACTACAAAATTGCAAGTGCGCATTCTTGACTTCTAACATACTACATTATGTATGAGGTGGAGCTTGAGATGGCACTATGTTTGAACTAGCGCCTACATCTGCCCTCCCCTCTAGATTGGTTGACACCCTTGTTGATGACTACTGCTCTTCCTGAAGGCTTTGACTTTGCCGTGGATGAGGTGTTGGCATAGGCACTCGACCCAACTCCTGAATTTGCAGCTTCAAGGCTTTGGTTTCTCCCTTTAATCTCTTTGCATAGGCTTGGTAATTGTAGGAGCCGATTCTAGATTGCAGTCGAAGTAAAATGTTGTACATAGGAGAATAAGTGCAAATGTTGCACAAATGTGTAATGTAAATCTTATCTGCATGAAAGTCAAATCAAAGTGAAATGAAATGTAAGTGAAATGCCATTTTGTTAGGTGACACCAACAAGAATGATGTCATAGTTCAATTAAATGAAATTGTAATATGTACGACTAAGGTGATAATCGCATAATGGAAATGTGGGGGGTTATGTGGTGAGGTGTCTTGGGCAACAATTTCTTTTAATTGCCAACCCATAAGCATTAATGGACCCCCCACTCCTTTGTTCAACAATAATGGTGGTACAAGAGAGCATATTGTGCATTGGAGAGTACGGGGATTCCAGGAGTGCATTGTGATGTGAGAGCATCTTTGCGATTTGTGCAATCATATCTGTAGTGCAAGTGTCGTACAGGCAATATAATGCAATGACATTTCATTTTGATCTGTGTGTGCATGTTTGTGTGATGACATTGTTGTAGTAGATTGCTAGGTCGTGTTTGCCAAGTTCTGTGCATGTGTGCAGGGTTGTAAAAAGAAGTTGTTAGAAGTTACAGTCTCGAATAACTGTACGAGAGTCGCTATTCAAGTGTTGCCATCGGCATGCCGTGCAAAGGTCGTCATGAGTGTTGTATAAGGAAGGTTGTTGTACGAAGAGTGTGGACGAAGTTGTTGCGAAACAATACATTGGTAACAGGAGATAGTTGTTGTTCAATTAGACAGTGACTATGCCGTACAAACACTTGCTGTATGAGTGCATGTGGAGAGATTGCCATACAAGTGCAAGTTGGTGACTTGTTGTACAAGTGGAGCTGCCATACAAATGTATGTGTTTGGACCAACAATGATTGTAGTCTCAGTTGGCTTCGAAAACTTGTCACTCCAATTGTTCCTTAATACGTCAAAATACTCACCGCCATGCTACAGTAATGAGCCCATTGGAAGCCATAATGATGTCATTTCTAGTCGAATTTTGCCAGCCTAGCCTTCAACTCAGCCTCTCTTTTTGCCGCTTCGGCTTCCTTCCATGCAACTTCCGCAAGTTGCTCATCACGCTTTGTGATTAGCCGGTCTCGGTGAGGAATCTCTTGTATCATTGCTTTAAGGGTTTGTTCTCTCATTGTGCACTTCAATTCAATTGGCTAATCAGTTGATCCTGTTGTTCTTGTGATTGCTTCATATTCTCCATTTCTTTCCTCATTCTCGCTAGTTTTGCTTTGGATTCTTGTTGCACCTACCAAAGCTATCCTTCCATAATTTGCAACTGATTGGCTTGCTCTTCTAACTTCAACTTCAGGTTGTTAACCATCTGTTGAAATGTCTCCAGGCCTACTGCCAACCATTGAATCAGATATGCCAAAAAGTTTATTCTGGCATATGATTTCACTAGTTATGGTGCTAGTTTAACTTTCTTGACACCTATAAATTCAGGAAATCTATCCATGACTCCTTTGTCAATATACACTCTTGGTAGATGTCGATAGAAAGCTGGAGTTCCTTATGGCAACTTCATCACTTCTAGCATTGACTAAATGTTGTTGTTGTTGCCAACACCAAGCTCTCTTGACTGCACTTGATGGTTCTCTGCGAATTTCTTCATTTGCTCTTCATAAGCGGGCCCAACTCACAAACTTGCCCAATTTCATTTCCATCTGCAATTGCCACAATCACTACTCACCAACCCATCCAAATTGGAACTCACTCCTGACCCTATTGAACAATCCACTTACCTCCTCAAAAAATGCCTCAAGTTATTCATTTATCTATTCTATCCTCAACAATCCTTAGCCTTCACTGCATTCCTTTTGTAGTCTGCTTCCTTGGCTTCAAATTTTTAAGCCCTCTTGCAACAATTTATATCAGTTGCTTGAACTGTTTTTCAGTTGACTTGGCTTCATCTTGCAACTCCACGTTGCACGCTAGCACTTCATGCCTTTCGTTGCCTTGTTTCGCATGCCTCTCCTTCCAACTGTTCATACGACTTTGTTGGTTTGTATGATTTGACTTCAGACAACCTGGCTCCATATGGCTTGGTCTTGGATGGCCTAGGTCCAGACGACTCGGTTTTAGATGGCTAGTTCTTGGATGGCCTGGTCTCAGACGACCTTGACTCAAACGACTTGATTCTGGATGGCTTTTCTTATGTGATTTCTCCTTCATTGGATAACCTGTCTTTGGACAACCTCCTTATTTCTTTTCATCCGCACGATGTTCTCTCAAAAAGCTCAGACGACCCATACGCCTCCACGCCCTAGTGTTCCTCTTGCTCAGACGACATGCCATAGGGCCTGTACAAGCATTATGATTATTAGATAAATTGATTGCAACAATTGTACGATCGTCACCCTTAGTCCTATCTTCATTCTGCAAAATTTCACCTGGTTCTTCCTCCTTTCTTCTCTCTTCAACCTTGTCTTGTTGTTGTTGAATTTTTTCCACCTACACAAGAAAAACACATTTTGTCGATAATGGGGAGGGATATTTAGCAAAACCCTTATTGGCATATCTTCCGCTTGTCTAATTCAACTTCCTTTTTGCAGAAAAATGTTTCTTCCTCTGTTGCTTTTGCACAATGGGCTGATACTTTTCATCACTCCAAAAATTCTTTGAAGCCCTTATATATGCCTTTTAGAACTCTATACCAGGGACGTCTTGAGTGCTCCTCCTTGCTTCTTCTTCTCGGCCTTAAGCATTGGAATGAGCAAATGCAAGCTCCTAGCATCTCAATTGCATGTGACAACTATCCCTTAATTGCCGCTTCACCTTCCATAATTGATTCGCATGCAACTAACTGTTTTGCATGTCTTTCTTTGTCTACTTAGATTCTGCCACCTTGCACATGGCAGGCCTATTGTAACACCATACACTTTTGTGTTTGAAATTTCTTTTGCTTCTGTCCTGGACGGCCTAGGCGGCCAAACAACTTGCCTAACTATCCAGACGACCCCTCCATTTTGCTTGTCTAGGCAGCTCACAAGTCCAGTCAGCCTCCTCATAGACTCAAACAACTTTTCTATTTTATAGCCTCCTTGGTCGTCCTGACGACCTACCATTGTTTTGTTCTTGATGATTTGGGTGGCTGGACAGTCCACCTTCTTGTCTTGATTGTCTCCTCCGATGTCTACTTTACCGTGATTGCCTCCTAGGTTCAGTTGCATTCCCATCTGCCACTTGTTATTCTAGCAACTCGCCTCTACTTCTTTGGTTGACTTGACATCTCTCTCCTTTAGTTCCATGCAACTGTTAGACGACCCCTCCCTTGCTGCCAGTCAAAGTAAGTGTTGTGATGGCTTGGGGACAATTTATGCTCCAGATGGTCTCCTTGGACGATCTTCGAAAAATCCAGATAGCCTGACCCTTGGTCTTGCCAACCCAAGGGTTGTTCAGGGTCTTGCTATCTCTGTCGGACAACTAAGACGTGACCTGCACAACCCAGCTTGTTGCCTAGACGGCCTATGGGCGGTCTAGGGCAGATTACTCTCCCTTAGACGACTAGGAAAGAGGCTAGACGACCTCCTCCGTTGGCCAGACTGACCCAAAAGACCTAGTGGTCTTGACAACCCACCTAAACTGCCTAATCACACTCTCGATTGAATGCCTGACTTGAGTTGTTAGGCGGTCTTTGCAGACCACTCCAACTTCCCAAGGAATTATTCAAGTTGCTTGGCGAATTTCGCCTTCTATCCATCTACCTCCTTAGTTCTTCATCCTCAAAAGTGTTTTGAACTTCTTGTCGAGGTACGTCGTGCAACACAACATCTGGCAATAAGTTTACATTACTTGTTGGTTAGACAACTTTTTGCCTCCTTCGTGGTGTTTCCTGCCTCACTCTTTTTCCGAATCCAAGCCTAAACTGTCATTGCTCTAGTCTTACTCATCATTGCTCGAACTTGTTAGGGACACATTACTGGATTCATTTCCCAAGTTACCAACACCTGTCTCTTCACTTGGCAATTTCTGCTGAGGTACTTCATGAATATCTCACCATTCAACTTCTCTTGATGAGGTTTTGCTAAGCTGAATTGGTATTTTTCTTCCAGAAACTTAACTTCCTACACGTGCTCATTAGCAATTCCCAACATTTGCTTGTCTGTCATGCACCTCTGGGGGTATCTCTTGGACTTGTACTTTTTCTAGAAAAGCTCTTTCTACTAGTTGCTTGATTATCTTGTTGCATCCTCAATTAACTCCTATGTATGCTGTCTTTGCAATTCAATTATTTTGATATTTAGCTGCTCACTCCACACAACTGCTCCGTTTCATCATGCATCCTTTGTTGTGCACGTCCAATGGATGCTAGCAAGCCCATTCCTTCGTATTCGCTTCCATCACTTTGAGGTTCATGTTCTGGTAGTTCCTCTTGTTCAACATACATTGCCACCATTTACTATATGGTTTTGGCATTAAGTGACCGCAATATTTGTTCCTCAACATCAGGGAATCTAATATTCACACCAATTCTTCTACATTTCGTGGATCTAGACTACAACTCTTCCTGCTCCATTGTAGGTTGCATGTCCTCTTCTTGTTTACTTGCATTTTCTTCTTCATATAGCCATGCTAGTTATTCCGCAATTTCGTTGCCATCAGAGTCACTTATGTTTTCTACACCATCCTCTTCTCTTGTATGGCTTGAATCTCCAACTTCCTGTATTGAGATTCCTTGAAGGGATCCCGAAGACTGACTTGGTGCAACTATTAGTCTACTTGTAATTGTACCTTCATCTTTCAATTTGAAATTACACCCTTGCTTTGTATGGCTTCAACTTTGAATTATTAACTATCTCGGGTCATTATGTCCCATCTAGTCTCTTCAACCTCACTGCACCATTATTTATCACTTTATCGATTTGGAATGGCCCAAGCCATAAGGTCTTCAACTTCCATAGCTTGATTTCTCTTTTTTCGATAAACTTCAACACTATCAGTTGCATTCAAATTTATCTTCTTCATGTGCTTATCATGCCACAACTTCCAATGACATTGGGAAACCTTTGTGGTCTCCTATGCCATCACCCTCTTCTCATCCGGCTTGATGAGTGTCGTTAGCCTCTCCTCTAGACTCTCTGTCATTAAGACGGTTTTGCACTGCTACTCAGACTTGGTACTAGAAAATCCACTTTCACAACTGCATGTTGTCCATACATCAATTGGAATGGTGTATGGTTTGTTGTCGGCTTATACATAGTCTTATATGCCCATAGGATCGCTGGCAATTTCTCCTCCTGATCAATGTCTCTAATTCCACATGTTTTGTAAATTATGGATACAAAACCTTATTCGTTGCCTCCGCTTGGCCAATAGCTCTAGGGTAATATGGACTTGGTAATGAATGCAAGATCTTGAACTCCCTCGCTAGCTTTTGAAAATTTTCATTAACAAAGTGTCCTTTGCGATCACTTGTCAACTGAAGAGGCACTTTGAATCTTGTAATGACTTGTTTGTACAAAAATCATGCAATGCTCTTTGCAGAATTATCAGACAACGCTTTTGCCTCTACCCATTTCGTCAAGTATTTAGTTGATACCATAATGTACCTGCATCTCCTAATTTTTTTCAACAGTCCAACAAAATCATGACCCCATCTTTCAAACAACTCTTGTGGTTGAGATGGATGCAATGGCATGAAGTCCCTTTGCAGTGTTTTCCAGCTCTTTGGCATGTATCGCATGTGGTCACAACCTCCTTTGCATCGCGATAGAGGGTAGGCCACCACAACCCTGCCAGAAGCACCTTCCTCGTAGTCGTGTTCAGCCCCATATGCCTTCTTGCCAATCCTTTGTCAGCTTCCTTCAATGCTAAATTCACTTCCTCGTCCATTATGCATATTCATAGAAGCCCATCCAGTCCACTTTTGTATAATAAATTGGCTATTAATTGAAATGGTTCTGATTTGATGATGATTTTCTTCCTCTCTGCTATTGTCAACTCCTTCAGCAGCTCCCTCATCAACAAGCATGTATCCACATACTTGTACCACAACGGTAGCGCAATAATTGAAAATAGATGAGCGTTCGAAAATTTATGTAATAGTTCTTTCGTAGGTTCTCTTTAGTGAATCCTTGACAGCGAAAGCGGTATCACGTGTTTCTTCCTAGGTCTCACCACCACTCGAAACACGAACTCCTGCAATGTAACAAACTACCTGCTAACTTGTCCGTTTGCCTGATCTTCCTTTTTAGATGATGAACTTCTAGATTCATCGAACATCACCAATTCTTCACTAATGGACTGATTCTTCAAATTAATTACATTCTTGTGCTGTCCTTTCTTGAAAGTTAAGAGGTCCTTCTCCCAATTGTGATTCCATGTCTCAACAACAATCTTCACTCTATGTGCAGTCAAAACTCCTTTCATTTTAATACCATACTAGTCCATGCCATATAGTCGAAATTTGGGAGACCACAAAAATGGTGCCCCCAAAGACCTTCCACGTCTTCTCAGGTAGTACATTTACACTTGAACCACAATCAACGATCATTTGCATCAACTTATAATTTAACAACTCAATATGGATCAGTGCTAGCTTCTTCTTGACATCGATCATCAAGACTATTTCGTCAATGTACTAATCCTTTGTTACTTTCCTTGTCTCTTGTTGGTATGGTGACTCCTCTACTCTCCTCGTCTGCACTCTTTCTCCAACCGTTGCATATAGCTTTAGTATCGTGCAAAGTAAATTGGACTCCTTCACCTCGACATTTGTATCCAATACTTGCGCTAGCAATTGCTATGCTGATGTAGGCACTAGTTCTAACTTGCCACCTCAACACAAGAAATAAAGTCAAATAAAACATGTGCATGGAAGTCAAGTAAATATGATAAAGTTTTGTCATAAGTTTATAACAATGTAATATTGCATGTAATGATGTAATGATAAGTAGTAGTCATGTGCGAATAAGTGAGTTATGTAGTTTGTCTTGTAGTTAGGGAAGGAAATGAAATGAAATGCAAGACAAATGTAATTTGAGGATGGTGAGGTGTCGAGGTTGGTAGTTAACTACCTTCCCTCTAATTTAAAAAGACCCCATCATTCAATTGAATATGTATGCACACAGTGGGTAGATTTTGTACAAGCCAAGGAGAGTACGTTGGTACATTGGAGATATTGTACACACATTATAGTTTTGCACATGAATAGATATTGTATATGCTGAGTGAGGTTGATGGGAGAATCTGTACGCTGTGAGACCATACAAACTCATATGTAATGCAATTTCTTGTTAATATTGATTAGGGCATCAGACTTGGGAGACAGTTTGAATACTTTGCAATTTTTATTCATCATTCAACCATTGTTTTGTGTGTTATTTGTATGTGTTTATATTGATTGTTTACTACAACAGATATAAAATCCAAACCTTGTTATCTTGTATTCTGTTCATCGTATTTGTTCGTACAGGGCTTTTTGGACTAGTGCCAGGCTTTCCCATGCAAGCTTGGGCCATCAGACTTGAAG
Source organism: Wollemia nobilis (assembly GCA_028583015.1). Taxonomy (NCBI): domain Eukaryota; kingdom Viridiplantae; phylum Streptophyta; class Pinopsida; order Araucariales; family Araucariaceae; genus Wollemia; species Wollemia nobilis. Next base: position 20,239,908 of record JAQPPZ010016888.1, read on the forward strand.
GCAAGTTGTTTGGGCAAGTGCCAAGCTGTTTGAGGAACTATGTCAAGTTGTTTGAACCTTAGACTAGGTCATCAAAGGGAAGTTGATGCAGGCTATTTGGTTGCATCTTGAGAATGACTGAGTAGTTAACATATCATTCATAATTGTTCCTCCAAGTGTGGCATACCACCATTGTGCTACAGTTGATGTTTTTTCATCTTCAATGGTGATGGTTTTTCAACTTCTTTTCTTGACTAATCTTCTTTTGATTGGTCTTTCACATTTCCTCTTTGATTTGTACGTGTGCTTCTTGCCATTTCTCCTTCTCTTTAGCAAGGTTTGGGTACTGCTCTATTCTCCATTCTTGTGCCCGAGTCATCGCCAACACGTGTTTATCCTGCTATGCTTGTTGGTGGTCTACTTGAGGCTTTTCTATGTCAATAAAATTGACATTTTGTAAGTTGCTCATGGTTGCCTTCTTTGAATAGTTTGCCTCCTTGTGGTTGCCAAGTTCGCACCATCTACACATCGTTGTATTATTGTTCCCAATTCCTCCTCTCGTTGGAGCATTCATACAATTTCGTGCAAAGTGTCCCCACTCCTGACATATTTTGCAATGAATAATCGACTTTCCGTCATAATCATATAGCAATCGTCCTTCAGCTCTTGCAGTTCGATTGTCTTGTTGCACTTGTCTTCTCCCTTGGCAGTTGTTTTAGTATCTACCACTCGTTGCTCCTTGTCCGCTTTTTGAAGTGTTGGGTTTTTCTTGTTTCTCCTCTTGCACTATTATTGTCTGGTGCCTTGCACTTCTCAAATTGAATGGGCAATCCACAACAACATGACTTGCAATCTCGCAAATATTGCAATATGCATTCGTTGGACAATTGACATTGGTGTGATCTGATTTACAATCACAACAACAAATGTCCTCCTTCTTTTCGGCCTTCACATCATTTTATCATTTGCTTTAGGTCCTTTTGCATGGCTTGGATTGTAGCACTAAGATCATTGCGATCACTATCAAAATCGTCCTCCCGCTCATGGCTTGTACTTCCTCCTTTGGCTATCGTCTTCTTCACCTCACTTTCCAAGTTCAATGCTCAATCAAATGCTTCCTCGTAAGCGGTTGGCGGAACTACATTCATCTTCTTGTTGTGTATTGGAAGCCGTTTGTCTATGAACCATCACTTTTGTAACCCATCCATCGGCTCAGTCTCCATCTTGCTAATGAGTTATTTTAGATGACGATTATTAAACTTGATGTTTTCATCCTTTCTTTGCCTCGTTGAATAGATCTCTCCAATGATCTCCTTATTGTCACAAAGCAGTCTAAACTGCTTATTGAATTCATTCTTCAACTTGGCCCAATCCACGAAGGGTTTGTCTCTCTTCAAATGCCAATCAATTGCTACTCCACGCAATGTTGCTAGGAACAATTTCAGTCACATATCTTGGTTAGTAACTCCATTCGTCTTCTATATTATTTCACATGTTTTGAAATGGCATTTAGGATTCTCTCTCCTATCTTCTGTAAAATTCATGCACTTTTGCTTGCCTATAGCTGCAACAATAGTTGCTATTTGTGGTGGTTGTTTGTTGATCTCATTCCACCCAACGATCCTTCCCTCGACGATTGATCCTTTGCAAACAATCTTTTACAGCTTCCTTGTGTGCTTATACTTCGTGATCCCTTTCACAAATAGACGACGTCGGTTTTGGTCTTTCGAGCAAACTCTCTCATGGTTTCCCTTGTGCTTGACTCCCATCCTTTGCACGTCTAGACACTCTTCCCTACACTTGTGCTAGAGTCATCAGTTGCTCTGCCTTGTCTGTGCATAATCCACATTGGCGCTTTTGTCACCACTTGCGCAAATGTTTGTTTGCATATTGTGCATCATCCTCCATTGTCAAAAATAATGTGTGCCACCTTTCATATCCTTTGTTTTTCCCTCCTCTTGAGGGTTCCACACTTGCTTCACCTCGAGCACACGTATCTCTTCGCCAACAAATTCCGTCAGCACTCCTCCATCAACATGCATATCTTCCTCGCTAACATGCAACTTTATACCTCCAACATGCAAGTCTTCCACACAATTCACATGTCCATGCTCTCCTAGCTCTTGTTGTTGCATGATCCTCAAGCTTTGTCTTGTTAGTTGCTCACTCATCTTTTCGCGTCCACGTCTCCCACGTCCTTGCATCAGGCTATCTATCATTGACCTCTCCCAACTCCAAGATCCACGCAATTACTTGTTTGAACTTTAGACGACAACGATGCCAAATGTAGCACAGTTGTGGTATTTTGCTGTTGAAGGAACAGAGAAATAATAACAAAGTAAATTAACAACACAATTCATCAACATGTAGTCAAAGCAACACTCAGAGGATCTTGTATCTCCCTCTAGACGGCATGCAAACACAATCAACTTATCCTTGACACCCTATACAAGACAACAAGTTAGACAACCTTGTCTGCAATTCAGATGGCCTTGGGTTCAGTTTAGATGGCTTGTCTTCTGTTCAGATGACCTTGGCTTTGCATGGGACGGCCTGGGTCAACAGTCTAGACAGCCTAGCCTGTACATCTATAGTAATCAGAATAAAGTGGAAAGAGTTCGGATAATCTATCTACAACAATGACAAATCCTTAAAATCACATTTACAATGCTTACATAGTCTGCACAACAATGGCTGAATGGTTATATTTTTATCAGCAAGAATACATGTGTGGTATAAAATGCAAGTATCTCCTGATAGCATGCAACTCTTGTATTCTCCTTTCTACCTATGTATGTTTGTGTACCCTTTTTGAATGAATGAGGGGTCCTATTTATACATTTGGGAGGTAGTTACTCCCTTAACTACCTACCCAACACCTCATCATTTGCTTGCATTACATTTATCATTCATTTACATTTCATTTCATGACTTACTATATTTCTTATTAATTATACGTACATTCTATCAAACACTTTATTGTACGTACAGCAAAACATTACAAAATCACAAAACTACTACATTACAAAATTACATGTGTGCGTACTTGACATCCTGCACACTACATTATGTACAAGGTGGCGCTTGAGATGGCCAACGTTTGATCTAGTGCCATCAGATTCCAGTTTATCTAATTTGACAACTCTCTAAATTACACAAACAATTTTCCATATTTTAGTTGTACAACACCTATTCATCTGTATTATTCTCTCTCTCTATGTTACGTACCAGATTGAAGCTGTGAAATACTATATATTAGACATCCCCTTGCCCCTCAAGGGGACGGCGACCCCACATATATGAGGGTAAGGGGGGATGCAACCTTGCATATATGAGGGTAAGGGTCCCCTGCATTCCCTAGGGTATTCATCCCACAGGTATACAACCTTGGGGACACGCCCCCATGTAACTTAGGATAAATGTATACTTTTAGGATGTTTGAGCATGGTCTTAGATTTGTAGGACCTACAATGCAAAAACTAGATTTTGGCTCTATTTGGACTTTTTAGCACTCAGGCAAATTTCATGATTGTAAAGTTTCTAAAGTTAATCATTTTTTAGGGTTCTTTTGAGGACACGTGTGTGTAATGTAATAGCAACTCTATGATGTTCTAAGGCTAAGACCAATCCTTACCTCAAGGCCTACCCACCCCTTTCTTGAGGGGCATTAAACAAAAAAGATTTAGAAATAAATAGCTTGACCTTTTTCCTAGCATACAGGCTCCAATGGTTGAAAACTTTTGGCGTTATATTTTTGTAAAAGAGCACCATAAAGAAATTATTGAATCCCTTTATGTATGCACATTATATTGCATTCAGGTATTACTTTTTTGTTTCATTCAAGTATTACGTTTTTGTTAGAACTTCAGATCATCTCTTTATTCCTTTTTAGGGAGGAGTTAGTATTTTATACAACCAGAAATGAGACATTGCCTTCTTTTGTCTTTTCATTCATAACCCAGCTAGGCTACGAGTCAGAGTTTGAATATAATTTTTTTCGTTCTGGAGTTAATAACATTTAGATGAGAAAATATTTTTGGAAACCAATGTATAATATCTTATCCTTTTGACCAAGATCAGATTGCTGAAACTTGAGTACATAATTACATGGAAAGTCTCTTCCGATGGTTGCAAGGAAAGAAAGCACCTTGGCCTTTGCACCCATTAAAGTATATATCTTTACTAATCCAAGTTGGTTCAGATTTGACCGAAATAGCTGGTTCCTGTCTAAACATCTTTAGACTTGCATCACCTTGAAACACTGCTCAACGATACATCTTCCATAAGAAAAAAAGTGCAATGAGCAAATGTCAATTTTTTTTGGGTTTGATTTGGCATTTGACCATTACTATCCAAAAATCACCAAGCAACACTCCTCAACATAAAAAAGAAATGTAGGAGAAAAGGATGTAAATCCCTGCATGTAACAAAGTCCAAAAAGTTCAGCAATCGAGCAACACTACAGCATGACTGACTGATTCTTCTCCACAAAATACATAGTTCTATAACAACTGATTAGAAAATGATCATATTGTACAGTTCGTATCCATGTCTTAATTTCCCTGTGCAAATGCTGTTGTTCTGGGTCCATCAGTTATCTTTATGACAGTTGCAAGATTATTCTTACTTCCAAGTCTGAGTTGAGTTTGCAGTTCTCAAAGTAAAAAGGCATCAAATTTAGCCTTTCGCTGAGTCTGTGCAGTACAGTTCTTAGCTTTTGCAGGACACCTGTGTGCCGGACTTGGTCTGCAGTCTGCTTTGTAATATATTATGTAACTTGATTTGCCTTCACCATAGAAATGGATTGGTACAAAAGATTCATGCCTATAGCCATGACTCAATGGGTCATTCAATCATTTAGTTATACATGGGAGATTACATTGACTGGACTAAATCTGGAGCTTATCAATGGAGGATAGCATCTAAGTTCTGCAGCAGTTTTAAATGTTCTATATATCAATGTGCTTGGAATAATTGCTTGCCTTTATTCTTAATGTTTGCTGAAGTTGTGTAATCCTGTTTGGAAAATCTATTATATAATGTACCCTAAGTTTGTTGGTCTCTTATGATTGTATCTAAGAACATTGTTATATTTGCAGAAATTATTTTTATCAGTATATGACGTGAATCCTACACAGGCTGGAGCTCCTGTAGTCAATCAAATAGACGAGCATGCAACTGTGTCAGGTACTGCTGCAAACCAGTCATTGGTAAGTGGGAATTACCTTTCGCTTTAGTCACTCTTCCCTCACAAACATCATTTTATCCATTAACCTTATAAGTGGGTTAACAGGATGTCTGGGAATCAATAAAAATACAAGATAGTGAAGATGTGAACTATCAACAAAAGAACCATGACTTGCCAGGATCCTCAGATTCTCAGAACTGTGCCACTGAAAGCGATGCTGTTACTGGTATTGGTTCTTCGTTTTGTGGTAATCTAGATAGCACTTGCGGAATACCAGCAAAGTATTATTCGGATAAAGACCCGACATAAATGAGTACTCACTGGGGCATTTGATATAGTGTGAGAGCCGACTACGTAATTCAATGCTAATATCAACGTATGTCTTGGAATTTGTAATCTATTCATATTGTATGTCAGCTGTAAAAAGCATCGTGCTTGTTAGTCTGAACTTAAATATAGAGTAATGTATGTTATCCTGTATACACTGAAACTTTAGCCAGTTGGCTATCTGTAGAGAGTGTCATGAATTGGCGGCTTGTAACAGTATCTTTTCCTTTACATCATGCAAACATTGTAAATCCTCTATACCCAATTACATGGCATTTGTACATTAATTGTAACTTGTCTTTTTATATCAAACATATCGAAGGAGCAGAAAGTATACATATACCTATCGGTGGATTTAAAATGGTTTGGCGAAATTCATCTTGATTTATTTGGCTATTTTTAATGAAAGCTAAAATGATTGTTTAGCTGCTAGATCCATAGAAATTCATACTTAGGCTTAAACATGGATATTCATATAGTAATACATGCTTCTTGTCATCCATAAGCAGATTGCAACATGATTAGTAGTGCTTAAGTTACCAGGATTGGGTTCGGGTTTGATTTTGACAAGGATTTAAAAAAGATCATTGAGAGCTATAAAATTTTCTATGAAGTATGAAAAATATAAATAAATATTTTTGTCAATTTAAATATCTGAAATAAATATAAAAAAGTATAAAGAACTTCACATTACTTACATCCATGGGGATGAAGCCTGACTGGTGAGAGAATGTCTTGGCTCACAAAGAGCCAACCAAGGTTCAATTCCCATCGTTGTTGTGAGAATAAAATTTGTTGTAATACCACTGTGTGGTTCATTGCTTTGGTCACGTAGTCATGATGAAAGAACGAATTGCCTTGTTGAATTTTTTAACTTTTCCCTTGGTTGTTTGGTTTAAACCAACAGTTTTTGTCAGTGTATAAAGAAGGCAAGTTTTAGGATTGCTTAGATGAAAAATAAGGGGAAAGGGAAAAGAAAAATGTATTTGTCATTTACTGTTGTTTGTCCAACTATGTTCATCCAATTGGTTCTTGTAAGGTAGAAAATCGTCAAAATTCATGATTTTTTTCTTTTTCCCAATATATAAATTTATAAAATTTGTTGAATTTGTTAACATAGAGTAGTACTGTAGTAGCATCTGCTACTCACTTCGAAGAGTTTCATTTTGCTTGACTTCCTTTGTAGACAATTCAAATGAATCAAATTGTTTGGTAGTCAAAGTGGTGATTAGAATAATTGCTCAATGAATTAAATAGTATTCGATTATATGGTCCATAGGCTTGGATACTTTAAATAAATGGTTGTATTGTAACTCTCTCCATTATGTTGTAACTCTTTCAATTCTAATCAATAGGCATGTATAATTTAACTAAATATTTACTTGTCACTCTAGTACTATGGAATCCATGTCAGATGCATTCGACTAATTATCTGAAATTCTAGTGTCCTTGTGCTCGACTTTGGAATGCCTTCCATTGTTGTGCTCTTCATTTTTTTGGGTATATTACACATCTAGCCAGTTAAAATTTAGGCCTACAAATGGTATAAAAATCTTCAAGCTTCTGTTGTTGGAAGGATTACTAGGTAATCCTGGACATCCACACATCAATGACATCCAAATTGCATTATTTCTGTGTCTGCTTTCTAAACCACTTTAAGTTCATCAGCTTTAGTTTGTACTTCCACTTAACTATCATTGTTTTCTGTTTTGATTCTAAAGCCATTTTTGCTCAATCCTTTTTCATCAGAACATTGGATCCCCATAACACCTACAATCCATGACTGTCCAGTTAAATTATGCTTCATTTTGCATCCCAATTGGTATCTTTGAGATGCCCTTTCCGTATACACTGATTTATTAAGGAATCTAAGAAGATATGAAAAATATTGTAAGATTGAGAGATTTTTAAAAATGGCCAACAGTGATGAAATCCTGAGGCAGCTTTTGCTGAGAGATGGAGAACCAACAGCCATGAGAGACTGATTATTTCCCATAGTTTGTCATATTGAGTATTGACTGACTGGTCTGCTAGTTGCTTGTCCAAACTTAAGCCTTGCATTTGCTGCAGTCTTTCTGTCAGTGGCCATGGTCATGGTCCATTCTCTTACCTACAGGCACCATTAAGTGTTAAAATTCATGATCCTTATGAGTCTTACTTACATCTGTAACATGTTTTCTACCTGAAATGATAAAATAAATAAATCAAGTAGATAAATTATTGAGTTCAGCTTTCAAGATCAAAGGGGTGGGATGGGGGGAGTAGTCATCCTGTTTTTACGTCCAAATATGTTAAGGCTGAAACATTCATCACCCTGTAATGGAATATATTTAGATTATTTTTAGTAGATTAATCTTTTTCTATACACAACATAAAGAGGAAATCAAGCTCACATATCAAGACCATTGTGGAGGTTCAATTTCCAGTGTGCTAAAGACCATTTTACTCATATCTTTGTCTTGAGCTAGAGATTTATTCATTCTGTAGAGTGCCAAATGGTTTCAAAAATTAAGTTTAAGAACTGATCTTCATGTTTTATTCTTTTTTATACATTTTGAATTATAGATTCTCTGCTTCATTAACATGAGGACCCCATGCACAGTAAGTCATCTGCATGGTGACCACAATTTTGTGATTGGTTTGTGTTTCTCAGTTTTTAGTTTTAGCTTTCATGCATTAATTCTCAATGAAAAATTCAAGGGTTTTGGGGAATAGTTGGTTCACTAGTATTGATTGAGCAGGATTTAAGCAATGACTACTAGAAAACATGTTTTGTTTGAAATATCATTAGATAAGATAATTCTATTAATGTCCACAAATGGCCAAAGTAGGCCAATGTGACTCATTGGAAAGAGCTGTTATAAATTACAATGCATTGTACTAAGTTACTAACCACAAAATACTATGAAAATAAGCTAAACTAGAGTAAAGAATTTCGTGTCAGAGGTGGAACAATTGTATGCCATAAAATTACAGCCTCGAGGGTTACCCGAAATTGATAAACCTTAACATGCTAAAAGAAATGATTAAGAGAAATGTAGAAGTTGAGGTACAGCAGAGATAGAAAGGAGCTCCAATGGCTCCAAGCGACAACATTAATATATAGCGGGATGTAAAGTAGAAGCACAGTTGTTGTCATCACCAACTATCCCAAAAGGGCCAACATGGGATCTAATGATGCTCCTAGGAGAATGGCTAGGACTAAGAGGGCCTGGTTGGATAATCCTGGGAGGACATAAAGTTCAACCCTCAAGACTCTTCTAGCATCTATGGTTGTGGAACCAATAGAAGAGGACAAGAAACTAGTAGCTGCACCTGACTACAAATCCTTGGTATGTGAGGGTGGCCAAAACCCGACCTCGAAGATCTGCATTCTTGTCTCATTGCAAGCAAGGAGAAAGAACTAAAGTCTAAATCCCTAGTAGCCACTCTTGTATGCAGACAATGGCGCACAGATCTGTCACTAATATTTTGGATAGTTGTAGCTTCCAATGAGTGCTTATTACTCTCAACTACAAAGATAGGTTGGAACTGGTAGGAACCTGGTTCCTAGCAATTGTGAAGAGTGAAAAAAAGATGAAAATGGATGTAAAAACAAGAAGAAATGTGTTAAATCGCCTTTTAAAATGGATTGTTGTTTCACTGGAGGAAATCCTGCCAATGCTCTCAATGAGATATGTTTTCTTATATTCAATGGATGCCTAATTACACCCTTGTGAATGCATATAAATATCTACCCTAGAGTTGTGAGGTGAAAGGACACAATGGTCCATAAATAAAATAAGTGAATTAATAATATTAATGGTTAGGATTAGGATCCTAACATGCCACCCTCCTTAAAAAGAGCTTTGTCCTCAAAGCTCAAAGTGAGAAGCTTCGTCCCTTATTTTCCAAGTAGTATTTCCTCGTGTTCTTGCACTATTTTAATGTCATTTTTCCATAAGCAGGGATATTGTGAAGGTTGAAGTATTGGTGGGGGATCGGTAGGAAGAATAGGAGGATTAGAATGACGATAGGGGGGCAACCCTTTTTGTGCCTTCTTGGTGGCTTGGATAGAAAATAAGTGGGCAACCATTTTCTTGCCTCCTTTGCGAAGAACTTTCTCCATTTGGTGAGAGCTTACTAGTGGAGAAGGGCCTGATCCTTTAAGAGTATACTTTTGATCGGTGTGAATTTCATCCATAAGTTTGCAAAATCCCATTGGATTGTTCCTAGTGTTCGTAACCATTGCACTCCTAGGACGATATTGCATCCCCCTAAGGGAATTGCATACATATCCGCTTTCATATTATAATCACCCATAGTGAGTTTAATATTTTGACACTTTCCTTTGCATGCAATTCTTCCTCCATTTCCAATCATGACTTCGAAACTATTACAAGGATGTATAAAGCAGTCAGCTTGTTTTGCCACACGTGGGTCGATGAAATTATGGGTACTGTCGGAGTCAATAAGCACAATAAGGTTTTGTCGTTTGAAGGATCCTGGGACTTTCATAGTTTGGGGAGAAGAATTACTGGTGAGGGCATTGAAAGAAATTTCTAATGGACCTTGAGTGCTATCGTCGGGTGTGCCCGTCACTACTTCTACCTCGATCTCATCTTCGTCGTTGGTTGATCGACAAGGAATAGCTGCATCCAGAATATATAATTTGGGTGTAATACATTTATAATTGGCATCTTTTTCGAAGAACTTAAATAATATTTTAAGCACGTTTTTCCACCTGTTATGCACAATAAGCACAATTATGGGTACTGTCGGAGTCAATAAGCACAATAAGGTTTTGTCGTTTGAAGGATCCTGGGACTTTCATAGTTTGGGGAGAAGAATTACTGGTGAGGGCATTGAAAGAAATTTCTAATGGACCTTGAGTGCTATCGTCGGGTGTATCCGTCACTACTTCTACCTCGATCTCATCTTCGTCGTTGGTTGATCGACAAGGAATAGCTACATCCAGAATATATAATTTGGGTGTAATACATTTATGATTGGCATCTTTTTCGAAGAACTTAAATAAGATTTTAAGCACATTTTTCCACCTGTTATGCACAATAAGCACAATAAGCACAATTATGGGTACTGTCGGAGTCAATAAGCACAATAAGGTTTTGTCGTTTGAAGGATCCTGGGACTTTCATAGTTTGGGGAGAAGAATTACTGGTGAGGGCATTGAAAGAAATTTCTAATGGACCTTGAGTGCTATCGTCGGGTGTGCCCGTCACTACTTCTACCTCGATCTCATCTTCGTCGTTGGTTGATCGACAAGGAATAGCTGCATCCAGAATATATAATTTGGGTGTAATACATTTATGATTGGCATCTTTTTCGAAGAACTTAAATAAGATTTTAAGCACGTTTTTCCACCTGTTATGCCTTTGAAGCTGTATTTATCCTGCACCGATTGCTATTGTCGTCTGCTGGCGGCTTCCTTATTGGGAATACGTTGGTTATCTCTGTTGATATACGTTGGAATGCATTGGGAATACGTTTGGCTAACACTATGGTATGGTTGGTGAAAAATGGTGCAGTTTGGCAGATGAATGACAGTGATGAGTGGGGTGGGGAAAAATTGGTGAAAATGGTTATGAATGGGTCCTTAAGATCACTGCTTTGAGACCAGATGGTAGGAACTTGGTTCCTAGCAATTGTGAAGAGTGAAAAATAGATGAAAATGGATGTAAAAACAAGAAGAAATGTGTTAAATTGCCTTTTAAAATGGATCGTTGTTTCACTTGCGGAAATCCTGCCAATGCTCTCAATGAGATATGTTTTCTTATATTCGATGGATGCCTAATTACACCCTTGTGAATGCATATAAATATCTACCCTAGAGTTGTGAGGTGAAAGGACACAATGGTCCATAAATAGAATAAGTGAATTAATAATATTAATGGTTAGGATTAGGATCCTAACAGAAAGAATGAGGTGATTCATCGAATAGTAGTTTGTCTCTCCTGTAATAATCGATGCCAAAGAGGCATAGCTTCCCTGAGGTAAAAGAGTCAAGCATATTTGGTCAAGACAGCTGAAAAAGTGGCAAGTGATCCACCTGGGTCTCTATACAAGCAATAGTACCTCCCTCGAATCTTATAATAAACAGGACACCTGAAGATGAAATGTTCTTCAGTCTCCACCTCCCGCTCAAGGAATATGGTACCCTATCCTCTCGAGGAATATGGTGGTTTGTCTCCACTTGCAACCAATGCGAGCATACTCTGAGTTGACCAAGAGGAATCCTAAGGTTGTGTCCAATGTCACCAGACATAATTAGGACAAGTAATAATGCCATTCTTAATCCTCATGAAATGCTTAGTGTAGAAGACCAACTTAAGACTAAGAGGTTGAGATGGAGCAACCCAAGTGATCTGAATATATTATCGATAAACATCATCTCTGATTGCTTGATTAATTACCCTCTTATTAGGAAGAAGGCGTGGAGGAGCATTTAAGGATATTTGTTAGAGCTGTTTACAGACTTTACCAGCTGAATTCATATCAAAACCAGTCTGATAGGATTTTGTGTATACATGTATTAAAAAACATTAGTGCTGCCATTGGAGTTCCCATGCTTCATTTTTTCTATCTGGATATTATTGTGTACTTGATGAACATTCTACTTTTTTTGCTGTGACCTTGTATTTATAGATTCATCTTGTATTCTGTATACAGAATTTTACATGCATTTTCAGGATATTTTTAGTCTTCGTGCTTTCGCCTTTTTATCTGGATATGATTGTGTACTCAATGACCATTCTACATTTTTTGTTGTGACCTTGTATTTATAGGTTCATTGCATTCTATATATAGAATTATAGAGGCTTTTTTAGGATGTAACTGTTGGTTACGAATCTGCCACTAGGAAAGGATTTGGTCTATTTGCGCCCCGGACCCACCCAACAGATTGAAAGGCCGTAAGGAAGGGATGCCTTCCGTGCCAATATCTTGAGAAGGCCGGCTCCTATACTACACTACTGAGGTTTGAGATAAGGGAACTGGAAAGAGATTGAAAAATGCAGAAAGAAATGTAAATGGAATTGCAATAGTGGTGGGGAAGAACAAGCACCACAATTACTAACTAATACCCAAACCAACAACAATCAAAACAAAGCATGTAATAGAAACTAACACTGCGATTCCTTCCTATGTATCCTTCAGCCAGAATTCCAGATTCACTTAATGTCCAATGCCCTAATCCAGAGTGCAGAATTACAACAATCAGAAAAATAAATGAACATGAAGCAGAAATACTTGTAGAAGGCAGCATAAAAGAAAGAGACAAGAGTTAGAGCCAAGGATCCTTTGTATTGAAGCAAATGTTTGTTTATAGTAGCTCTTTTAGCAATATGTTCCCCCATTTTACAATGAAAGTTCACTGCTATTTATAGCATAATTTTCCTCCCAAAATACATGATGCACAAAACCCCAAAACTGCGACAACTGCTGAGGTTTGACCTTTGCTGGCTGTGAGCGTACCTGCAACATGATTCTCCTGAGTTTGGTACGGTTTCGGGCAGATCTGGTTGTTGAGAAGGCACGTCTCTTCAATGCCGCAGGTACGATCTGCCCCTTGGGATGTCTAAGGGTTCTAACAAGATGTCCTAGGGTTGGAAACTGAGTTAATGCTTCATTAATGCCTACCTACCCTTGTCCTCCGAGTCTTCTTAAAAAAATCCTAAGAGTCGCACAACCCTATGCCGGAGCTAAAAATTGCATACACCAAGAAGCGACGCTGAGAATCGCTTAGTGTTTGAGCGAATTCGAGGAAGTCAAGTTGGGCAGAAATGTAATGTCCCCTTTTTCTAGGCAGTCAGTGTGCATAACAGTTTAGCCTACTCACGGGTTCCCGTAGGCTAGGGCAGCTTGCAGGGGAGCCTAATTGGAGTTTTCGGAGCGGATAATTGAGCGAAATGGGTATTCGAATCCATTTTCAGATGTTGAATCGGATGGACAGAGCCTTGACTTACTATTTTTAGTAAGTTAGTTTTTAGGGTTTCGGGAAAAACGGACGGTGCAGTGATATTCTTCATTGAAATGGGTGTCAGTATCTATCCTCAGTTTGCGGATCGGATAATCAGAAGGCCAAGTTTTTAATGTGCAAAGGTTTAATTATATAAAGTAAAATTATTTAAATACTTTATATAGTTTAAAACCTTATTTTATAAAAAGGGGACGTGGGACTTAAAAAAGAGTTATGTTTCATGATTTATCCCACATTGAGCGTGCAAAAGGAGTTTGTTGTGGAGAAGTCTATTTATTCGGTGGCTTGGTCTCATTTCGTTATATTCTAGATTTTAGTTATTTCCTCTAGAGTTTGAGGCCAGTGGCTGAGACTTCTTCTTCGAAGGGACGGAAACCCCAACGGTGTGGCTGAGGACGAAACCCCTCAGATTTTTGGAGCTGGACAAAACCCCAGTTCTCTGTTGGTGAATTCACATAGGATTCACACTTGGAACTTCATCAGTCTTCAAAGTATAGTGTCCCAAATATTAAAAATATCAGAACAGGGGGGGACATTACAGTGGTATCAGAGCTGGTTTTTCCTGCTAGCCTGTTCAGGGTTTGATGAAAATTTCAGAAATGATTTCAGTATTGTGTGAAAAAAAAATTGTAGCAGCCATGAGTATTTTTCAGACTTGGAAGTTAGGGTTTGGTTGCCGTTTCAAATCTAGGGTTTCCAGTTTCTGGGTATTGGTGATTTGAATACCCATTTGGTTGATTTGGGCTTTAAGAGTTTCTGGGTATTGTTAATTCAGAGCTCAGCTTATTCTGCCAGCCTTTGGAACCCTAAGCAAATTTCAGATTCATGGAGTCTTATAATGATTGGTCTAGGAGACAGCGTGATTGGGATAGGACTCATAGTGAGATACAAAAATCCATCAGTCAATTAACTGCAATGATGCAAATTTCTCTACCTACAATTCTTCCTAAGGTAAAGGTTGAGCCTACAATCATTGAATTATTTGATCAGTTCTAGCAAGAGTGGAGGGCTCATGATGATGATTTTCGTGCCCTTATGTCTAATGAAGATTATATTGATATACGTATGAGGCAACAACCCAATGGAAATGAAAAAATGAACCTTCTTGAGAAGATCAAAAATTCGAAACACAATGAAGAGCCTGCTGTCCCAGAAAAGTTGGAGAAGCCAGTTGATAGTGGCGTAGATTCCCAATCAGCTCATGATGATATTCACCCGTCACATTTTAATGGTGACAGTTCAGAAGAACTTGGGTTCGATATTCGCACTGAACCCATTATGATGCATGCACCGGATAGCTATATCTTCTTCGGAGATTTGCAGAGTGAGCGGAATATGGAATCAGTTATGCATGATACACATGATGGTGTTGTTACAGGTTACGTGGCAGCCCCTTCTGATGAAGACAGGCATGGTTTTTCAGATCATAACACAGTTGAGGTTGTTGTTGATTTTAAATCAGCTTATGATGATATTTCATCTCACCAGGACAGCCATGAAAATTCAATGCATGATGAGTCTAGTGTTGATTTACAAAATTTGAAGGCAGCCTTAGAAACTATGAAGTCAGACTTCATGAGCACTCTTGCAGACAGAGATCACTATGCCAAGCTTGTTGAAGAGACCCCTAGTGCATACAGGAGCAAAGAAGAAGAAGTTAGTCAGCTAACTGAAGAGCTTGAGCAGACTAGAAGCTCTTTGTCGGAGGCTTGTCTTTCATTGCATGAGACAAAGTTGAAACTCAATTTTGTTTTAGAATCCACTGAACAACTGAATCAGGAGAGATCCAGGGAGATTGGGCGGATTGTTGTCGAACTAGATTGCATTCAGGAGGACTATAACTTAACACATTGTCCCATGAGATCAGATTACACAATTTTGGATCAGTGGATTGGCTGTGATAAGCACGAGAGTGATAATAATTTCTCATGGACTGACAATCCGCTGTATGAGGTGGATCATGATACATCTTTTGATAATCCTCTTTTTGAGATGAAGAGTGTTGATTCTTTTCCTGTGTTTGATCATGAGGATACATTGTTTGAGACAGGGTGTCTATTTCGACATGAGTCTGAGAGTGATTTCATGAGCATTTTCCAGCCTAATCAGGATGATCGAGGATTGAGTTCTCTTACCCAAGATCGTATGCTTGCATTGATGAGCATCGAGGGCGATGGTAGGAGCATTATATGGGTGATAGTTGATCATGGGTATGAGAGATATGCCGTTGTTCGCTTTTTGGGCAGCCATATCATTTACTTGATGGAGGTTGGTCAGCAGTTTGGTTGGCATTATATGGAGTATCCTACTTATTTGAACACCATGTTCTCTCAGGGGGTCAGTTTAATCAATGAGCAGGTAGGCCTGGTTGAGTCACCTATGCATCAGATGTTTCTTGGCACAGAGTTCAGTCATTATGGGCATACCAGTTTTGATTATGAGGTTGAGCTTCTTATGGAGTTGCAGGAGTGGAGTATGGATGGTCTTTCAGGAGTCTCACAGATAAATTTACACCCTACTTGGTTGAGTATGATGAGGGACGTCATCTTTCCAGAGGATATTTTGTTGACTGCAGTAGATTGGGCTACATGGGATTATCTGGGTTATTCCAAGAGTGTGAACGCTGAGTTGAGCTGGTCAGGTGATGA
Organism: Wollemia nobilis; assembly: GCA_028583015.1. Taxonomy (NCBI): domain Eukaryota; kingdom Viridiplantae; phylum Streptophyta; class Pinopsida; order Araucariales; family Araucariaceae; genus Wollemia; species Wollemia nobilis. The sequence continues at coordinate 20,256,028 of JAQPPZ010016888.1, forward strand.
CTATGGAGGCACTTCCAACATTGTATTTGTAGTGGTTTATGATGATGATTTCTTGGATATGACGTGGCACATGATATTTCATCTCAGTTTAGATAGGCGGACTAGTGCCAGGTTGGGGAGAGATTTCATCATGCTATTGCAGTTGAGACTTCAACAGTTTAACCATGTCAGAGGGACAGTGATGATCAGAGTAGCGCAGCGTCGGCGTGGCAGTTACTTTCTGAGATTGTTATGGGATCCAGGGATTTGATGGACCTTAGCTAGGATGTAGACACTTGACTGGAGTATGTATGAATATTGCTTGAGGACAAGCAATCTTTGGGAAGGGCGGACTGTAATGTCCCCTTTTTCTAGGCAGTCAGTGTGCATAACAATTTAGCCTACTCACGGGTTCCCGTAGGCTAGGGCAGATTGCAGGGGAGCCTAACCGGAGTTCTGGGAGTCGATAATTGAGCGAAATGGGTATTCGAATCCACTCTCAGATGTTGAATCGGATGGACAAAGCCTTGACTTACTATTTTTAGTAAGTTAGTTTTTAGGGTTTCGAGCAAAACGGACGGTGCAGTGATATTCTTCACTGAAATGGGTGTCCGTATCTATCCTCAGTTTGCGGATCGGATAATTAGAAGGCCAAGTTTTTAATGTGCGAAGGTTTAATTATATAAAGTAAAATTATTTAAATACTTTATATAGTTTAAAACCTTATTTTATAAAAAGGGGACGTGGGACTTAAAAAAGAGTTATGTTTCATGATTTATCCCACATTGAGCGTGCAAAAGGAGTTTGTTGTGGAGAAGTCTATTTATGGCTTGGTCTCATTTCGTTATATTCTGGATTTTAGTTATTTCCTCTAGAGTTTGAGGCCAATGGCTGAGACTTCTTCTCTAAAGGGACGAAAACCCCAACGGTGTGGCTGAGGACGAAACCCCTCAGATTTTTGGAGCTGGACGAAACCCCAGTTCTCTGTTGGTGAATTCACACAGGATTCACACTTGTAGCTTCATCAGTCTTCAGAGGTATCTTTCCATGTTTGTTGATTTAGTATATTTCAAGGGTTTGCAGACATATTGTGGAAAGATTATATTTTTAAAATATTATAATCTGAACCCTATTTTGAAAGAAATTTGAAAAATAAAATTGCTAGTTATTTCTTGTTTCCTGGACTTGTATTTTCTGATTTTAAGAAACAGTAGTGTCCCAAATATTAAAAATATCAGAACAGGGGGGGACATTACAGGAAAGCTTCGAAAAAAACATGCCGAGGTTCGTCGGGTTGCATGAGCGACGATGGGAGTCGCTCCTGGATGGAGCGATCCCTGGAGTCGCTCCTGGAGGGAGCGATCCCGGGAGTCGTTGCTGGGTGGAGCGACCTTGAGCGGGCTCCCTGCCTCAGACAAATTTCATCTTCCAGCCGGCCGAAGATCGCAGGAGGGCGAGGCGAAGCTGGGAGTCGTCGAGCTGCCGCAGCGACGACGGGAGTCACTCCGGGATGGAGCGAACTCGGGCTCCTTTGACTTAGAAAACTTTTCCCTCCCTCTACTGCTGTTTGCCAGAAAATGATGCGACGATGGGAATCGCTGGGCAGATGGAGCGAACCCTGGGAAGTGCCGATTCTTCAACTTGCTGGCAATCGCCGGGTCTTGAGGCGAAGCTGGGGGTCGCATAGAAAATGAAGCGATGCTGGGAATCGTTCGTTGGTTGAGCGAGGATGGGGATCGTTGGAGAGCAGGGGTGAACTTGGGCGGGCTCCATGCCTTAGCCATTTTTTCATTTTTTTGAACTTGCCGACGATCGCTGGAGGGGTGTGATGACGACGATTGTTGGAGGGGCGTGGCGAGAATGGGAATCGCTCCAGAATGGAGCGACTTGCAGGAGGGCCCTGCCTTAAGATTTTTTCCTTCTTTTGTGCTATCGCTCTCCATCACCGAGCGATGACGGGAGTCGCCTGGGAACAAGGCGAAGCTGGGAATCGTTGGAAAAGTGGAGTGATTCCCAGAATCGCTCAAAAAGTGTGCGACCCGGGAGTGCCCAAGCCTTAGAATTTTTTTGGACTTTTCCCAGACTCCGTCGGAGTTCGCTGAAACCTGAAAACTTGAACCTGATGGCACCTGAAAATGCAATCCCGAGGATCGCCTGGACTAATAGCTTGGAAAGGAGGAAAGGAGAAGATCTGATCCTAAAAAATGCAACAGTTTTTTCAAATTTTCAAAATTTTACCCCTTAGCAAAATGTGGCAACATTCTTGGCGGCTCGCGGGGTATCGAGCTCGCCTTGATGCAAGGACCCATGCCTTCATCCTTTGGGCCCGGAGTCACTCCCGGTCTCTGCTTCTCCCTGCTGCTCTTCTTTCGGCTGCTCTGCTTCACCGCTGCCGTCAACAGATTCCTCCTCAGTTTCTTCTCCTTCCTCTGTTTCCTCTTGAGACTGCTCCTCGCCTTCCTCCTCTCCTTGTTCTGGGTTAGTGTCTTGGGAAGCAAGGCGATCGCGAATGCGTTCATAGGTAGCCTGAACCTGAGTCCAAGCTTCCTCCTGGAAGGGCTCGAGATCGCGAATATCCTTTATCAGGCGCCTGAAGGTCTCTATTTGGAGCATATCTGTCTGGTCGACCCTCTGGCTCAAATCCGTCAGGCAGGCGCTGATCTGGCAAAACCTGGATATGAGCTGCATCACTTCTGCCTCCAGAATCGGGTCCGCCCAGTTATCAATCTCTGTTGTATCCTCCTTGAAGGCGTCCCATGCCAGCTTCAATTCTTCCATAGGGAGGCAGATTCCATTATCGTCGGTGAAGCTGGGGAATCCAAGCGATGTAAGGGTCTGGAAAGGCGCTAGGCAGATGCTTCTTTCTTGTTCAAGTGCATCCAACAATCTCCTGGCCCTCCTGATTTTTTCTAGTTTTTCAAAGTAAGAATGCAAGGTTGCCCTTGCAGTAGCCCAATCATAGGAAATCTGAGTGATGGAGGTCTTTGCTCTCATAAGCCTCGACTTGAATGGCCAAGGTGAGCCAACGCTTTGACTGGTGTTCTGCCTCTTCTACCACAGGCTTACCTTGGGCAGACACTTCCTTAACTTCGCATACAAACATAAGAACCGAAAGGGACCTGGAGGTTCGGGTTCGGAAATTTTTCAACAGGCCAGCGCGGATCTCCTTGACTCGGTCCCTGGAGAAAACCTCCACTTGTGCTGCCCTTTCTTCCAGCTGCTGCTGGGCTTCCTGAAGCCGGGCCTCCAGTTCGACTATCCTGGCCTGTGCCTCCTCACCCTCCCTGGTGCGGCGATCTGCAGCTTCTTTCTAATCAACAACTTGTTTCTCCAGAGCTGCCATCTGCTGCCTCAGCTGTTCAGATTCATTCTTGGAATCGTCCAGCTGGGCTTGCATTTTTGCCATGTCTTCTTGCAGCTTTAGCTTCTCGTTCTCCACGGCATAGAAGCGCTCCTTGAGTTGGTGATGATGCACATAGAGTGTGTCCGCTCTCAGATGAATGGCCCCTACTTCATTTTCCACGCTGATTGTGTTCAGATCCTTGGCTACACAGTGGTAGGTGTAATCCTCGAGCGTCATGTCCTTCTTTGTATGGGCCCTCATGACCCACCATTCGGCAATCTTCTCCGGCTTCCATCCCATCTTTTGCAATTTGGGCAGCATCCTTTTGAAGGCTTTGGATTCTTGGGAATGGGCTGCGTTATTAATCGGGTCATATTCCGCCTCCACCTGATAGTAATCGTGCCATGGCGGGAAAGACCGCATCTCCTCTATGTTCCATTCAAGGTCTCCTCCCGATGGATTGTTGTGCTCTCCCATGATCTCCAGGCGGGGACAGGCGTGGAAATTCTTCATCTCTGTGAACCCCTTCACTACGTCCAGGGGATCATATCTCCAAGTGCTTGGGGATCTCGACTAAGCCGAAGCTCAGAAGCGTTGTCGCGAGATACTCGTTTTGTCCGGTGAAGTTGACCTCGATTTCTCCCCATTTGATCGGGAACTCAAAAATGTGTCCCCACTTCCTCTCCTGGCGGTAATTCTGGTCAGTGTAATCTATCTGCTGCGACACCTCCAAGGCGAATAGGTACTTTGTGGTTAGGGCAAAAGGAAGGGTTTGCCTGTGAACCCAAAAATTCTGATGACAAACCCCTGCGTTAATTGGAAAGTGTCGCCCATATTACGCCGTATCACCTTGTCTCTCATCTGGCGGGGGACACGCGGGCAAGAGCCATGAAGGAGCGCTAAGGCAGGGCCTAGGAATGCTTGATTAAACTTGTAGTAGGACTCCCTCTTCAACAACATCCAAGTCCACTGGTATACTGGGAGTCGCGCGCCCCTCTCGTCGGTGCACTGGACAAGAATTAACTTCAATTTAGTGTGTATATGGAACAGAAAGAGCCAGGCCAGGAATGAACACTACCTGAAGAATTGGGCTTTCTCATCTATCAGGTCCTGCAGGCGCGAATGTATACTGCGCGCTATACAATCTGCCCAGTCAAAGAACATCGACTTAGTTTTTGGTCCCATGGAACTGCGGTCATAAAATTCCTCGTGCAAAATACATTCTGCAATGGCAACTTGGTATGTCATGTCCCCTTTCTGAGCTCGTCAGCATTGGCACAGTGCATAGCCTATTCACGCGATCCTGTAGGCTATGGGGGCAGTTTAAGGATCTTGGAAGTCAGTTGGAGCAGTTTCCTATTTTTTAGGGCCGTGCTTTTTCAGAACAGTTTCTATATTTGGACGAGTTCGACCAAAAGGGTATCCAAAAATGCTATCAGATGTTGGCTTGGGTCTTATGGTGCAATTATTTTAATACTCGTAATTATTTAATTATAAAGTCGTATTTAATTAAATAGACTTTATATTATGTGTGCACATAATTCACTTAAGTGAATTATTAATTATTTGATAAAGTGACTTAGGGAGACATAAGGATTTATTAAAAAGGGGGTTTTTTTATCCCACATTGGTTATGTTATGATACAGCCAAGCCGAGTCAATAATAAATAAAGTGGTCGGGCTCTCATTCCAACATCCTTGAACATTGAATATATTGCTTGATGCATTTTGGAGAATTTGCTTGCAGATTCGAGCTTGTTGAGAACGGAAACTCTCGGCAAGGACATCCACTACGGCTGTGAAAGTTCAGCTCTATTGGATTTTGATTGTTTTCATTCAGAGGGCAAATTGGAAATCAAAGAAAATTTCTGGTTCATCACTGATATCTTGTGTGTTGGGAGATAGTAGCGATTTAGACCTGTAGACGGTACTTATCACGCGGCACTGTAGCAGTTTACTATTCACGCGGCACTGTAGCAGTTTACTATTCACGCGGCACTGTAGCAAATTACTATTCACGACATTGTAGCAAATTACTATTCACGGCACTATTCACGGCACTATTTCCAGAACGTGGATTGCTGCGTTTTGTTTTCAGACTTGAGGAAAATCGGGTATTTTCAGTGCTGTTCATCATTGTAATTTCCCTTGCAATTAAGTTGTTTCAGTTTGTGAAGCTTTCTTTCAGCAGTATACTGTATGTTTAAATCCCATAAAAATACCTAAAAAAAAAGAGCATATATCTGAATAAAAAGAGCAAAAATTTGTGTTTTTCTTTTACTAGTCAAAATAGATAGGAAACAATCCAGAATAGGGTGGGTTGATACATGGTAGGGGAAGACTACAACGTCTGTGCCAATGCCCAATACCCAGGGCAGCATAGTATAAATGCCCGTGCTCTTGAAGTGCCTTAGGGGCATAGGCAGCGTTGGCAAATGCTTGGGCGGTATCGGGTCCTGCAGCTGGGACTCCATGAAGAGCCGCATCTTCGGGTTGTCCGTATACCTGTCAGCTTGTTCGTTGAGATTGATGTACCTGATGGTATAGTCTCTGTCTGGCAATTGATTAGGCGCGAAGGCCATCTGGACAGTGTCAGAGAAAAGCGAGAACAGGACGTTTCCCCCATTGTCCCGGACTTGTCTGGTCTTCGGGTTGTAGTACTGGGCAATGGCCGCTACTAGCTCTGGACAATTGTGCACCGGCGGGCATAAGAACCAGTACAGGTGCGAGTGGTAAGCTGCAGCGTAGGGATTTGAGGCAGGAACTTTCCCTCGCCTGTCATCAATTGCGTGCCGCAGCTGCTCGATGCCTTGGGAGTAGGTGTCGTCCCTGTATTTTATCCAATTATCTACAAGCGGCTGGACGACCACCTTTGCCTGTCCTGATTCGGCTTTCTGCCTTGTCGCTACTTCTAGCGCCTGCGCTTTCCCTTTATCTTTCCTTTCTTTTCCAGCTTCGGCCCTCTTTTTCCCACTTTCTGGTGTGCCCGAAGTTGTTTCTCTGGGTGCCTTACCCTTCTCCTCTGTGCTTTTCTTGCCCATGGTGATTTACGAAAGAATTCGGGTGAGCTGTTGTGTGCGGATGAAATACTCTGAATTCGGCTTCTGGTGCAGCTCGGAGTGAGTTCAGGTTTAACTGATAGAGCGAACTGAGCGACTGCGCTTTTTATGGGAGTGGGCATGAGGTTAGCCATTAATGGCGAGTGCCTGAGTTTAATGTCGGGAGCACGGAGTTGGTGGGCGCAGCCGTTATCCCTTGGTGGTCGTGCGCAGGATCTTCTTTGGAGGCGCAACTCCTCGATTGTCGATCCCAAGGCTCGTCTTTCCCTCAAAGATCTGCTTAGAAATGCGTGCAGATGCCCTCCTTTATAACGTGCACCTTGAAATTCTAACCCGCCGCCACTTTGACTCACGCATCCCGAGGTTCGCTTTAGCTAGGTTGGTGCATGAGGCTGAGGTTCGCTCGAAACCCTGAGCGATTCCCAGCTTCGCTCGAAATTTGAGCGAACCACGGGGTTCGCTCCATAGGTGAGCGACCGATGTCGGGAGACTTAGCTAAACTTTAACATATTGCCCCGAAGTCGCCCGACCTTTCGACCCTGTCCTCGTCAACCCCTCATTCCCTGTTTCTCTTCTCTCGCAGGAGGTTCACCGAGCGATTCTCGTGTTTGCTTGGAATCTGGGCGATCGTTGGCTGCTCCCAACTTGGTTGATCTTACTATTTACCCAGAGTTCGCTCGAAAGCTGAGCGATCCCCGTTATCGCTAGAAAGCATGGGCGATTCCCGGAATCGCTCGTAGGTGGAGCGACTCTTGGCGCCATCTTTAGACTTAGAAAATTTTGAGCGCTTTTGGGCCTGGCCGGATCTCGCTTCAAAGCGGGGCGAACCTCGGGTCTTCATCAAACCTTAACATCTTCTGTAGTTCGCTCAGGAGTTGAGCGATTCCTGTTCTCGCTGAAAGGTGCGAGCGATCCCCCTTTGAACTCGGCCTGAGTTTAATGTTTCCCGCGGTTCGTTTGAAAGTGGGGCAATCCCTGTTATCGCCGGGAAGCATGGGCGAGTCCCGGGGTCGCTCCAAATCTGAGCGACCTTTGGCACTGCTTCATGACTTAGTAAATTTCTTGCCCCTGGAATTTAGCCGTCCTTCGCTTGCGGGCTGGGCGATTCCCGGTTTCGCTCAAGAGTTTGGGCGATTCTCGGGGTCGCTGAAAATCTGAGCGACCTTTGGCGCTATGGGAGTTAGAAAATTTTTCACCTTTTCGCCTCCTCGCCGTCGCGCCTTGCAAGGCCCTTCTTCGCTCTAAAACTCGTGCGATTCCTGGAGTCGCTCAAAAGTTGAGCGACCCTTATCCTGATTTTTCAACTTATGCTCGAGCCCTTAGCGCTTTGATTGATGCTTTCCTTCGGTCGCGCAAACCCTAGCAGATTGGAGACCTTGAATTACTGAACGCATCCGGAGTTCGCCTAAACTCGCTGCGAACACCGTTATCGCTGCCATACTTGGGCGAACCTCAGCAGATTTCACCGTAAAGGGACGTAGTGAAATTTTCAATTTTCTTTGACCTTTCGTCCCTTGCATCACGCGCAGCCCTTCTGATCGCCCTTTTTCATGAGCGACACTCGCCTTCGCCTTAGGAACCTGCGAACCTCGTCTTGCTGAACTGCTAACAGGGGCTGTCTTCTGTGTGAGAAACTTGGCTCTGCATTTTCTAGGACAAAACTGCTCGACTTGAAAGCCGAACGCCTGAGCTTAAAGCAGAAAATGCATCTACTGGAAAGCATATTTACATTCAGAAAAACAAAATAAAACTGCAGAAATAAAACTATGTACACAGGGGAACCTCATGATGCCTCTTAGTGGTGATAGGCCTTCAGATGAAGGTCGTTGACTGGTATGGGGAGAATCTGGCCCTCCATGTCTCGCAATATGAATGAGTTGAACTGGTTAACCCGGGCAACCTGAAAGGGGCCTTCCCAGAAGGCATCAAACTTGTCGTGGTTCCCTGGTTTTGCCTTCCATGAATCCCATTTCAGCACTAGATCTCCGACCTTGAAGACTCGGGTTGTAGTCCCTTTTGCAAACCAATTTCGGGTAGTCTCTGTGTGCTTCATGAAAGCTTCATAAGCTTTTTCTCGTTCTTCTTCAAGCTGCAACAGCTGAGCTAGCCTAGCATCAATGGGATCCAGGTTACCTTTTTCATCGTCTAGCAGCCAAAGTGCGGGCATCTCGACATGGGTGGGCAAAACAGCCTCCTTCCCGTAGACCAACGCGTATGGCGATGTTCTGATAGATTTTTTAACAGAGATGCGGTCTGCCCATAGTGCTTGGTCCAAGTGCAAGTGCCAGGATCTTTTGTTCCTCTCCAGGGTCCTCTTTATGATCTTCATCAGATTCTTATTTGTTGATTCGGCTAGGCCGTTTCCCTGCGGGTAGTAATTGGAGGACGCCTTAAGGTAGATTCCATATTTGTAAGCGAACTCGGTGAGTTTGGCACCCACGAACCCCGGACCATTGTCTGTCACGATTGCTTCTGGGATCCCGAAGCGGGTTATCAAGCTCTCCAAGAAGGCGATGACCGTCTCCTGGTCGGCATGCTTTGTAGGCACCGCTTCGGCCCACCGGGTGAAATAATCCGTGGCAGTCAAAATATACTTATGCCCCGCCGAGGAATTTGGCGATATCACCCCGATAAAGTCTAACCCCCATTGTTGGAAGGGAGCTTCAACTTGGATCGGTTGGAGGGGCATTGGGGCGTTCTTATTCCGGCCAGCGAACCTCTGACATTTCTCGCACTTCTGGCAGACTGCAAAAGCATCAGCAAAAATAGTGGGCCAATAGTAGCCCGCTCTAATCATTTTCAAGGCCGTAGGCCTTCCTGAAAGGTGTCCTCCCGACATTCCGGAATGGAATTCGTCGAGGACCTTTTGCTTCTCTGTTCCCCTTGACGCATCGCAAGAGAACACCGTCAACATTCTTGAAAAATAGCCCCTCGGGGCGCAGCACATACTTCTGAGACTGGAGCCTGAATCTCCTCCTCTGTGAGGCATTAAGACGATCTGGACATCTCCCAGTGTTGAAATACCAAATTATCTCATCGGTCCAGCCGTTGTCCTCTCCCGAAGAATTGGCGAAGTTGCCTTCTAGTATTGGGTCTTCCCACTGACAGGCGGCTACTTCCGCGGCAGCACTTCTTGCTAGCTCTTGGCACAGTGCCCGACCTCGGATTAGCTTGGTGGGTCGAACCTCTATGTCAAACTCCTGTATCTTGGCGATCCAGCCAGCCCTCTTGTTACCCAGTTCTCCCTGGATGATAAAACTCCTGACATCTGGGTGCACCACGAACACTGTCGTCCTGCTCTGGGAGACAAAGTGCCTAAACTTCTTCAAGGACCTCATGACTGCGTGTACCTGGCGCTCAATGAAGTTGTATCTTTCCTCGTGCGGCTGGATCACCTGGCTCAAGAAGGCTATTGGCCGCTCTTCGCCGTCATCTCCTTTTTGTGTTAGGACCGCTGCATAGCTTTCAGGTTCCCCGACTGCATATAGGATGAAATCTTTAGAATAGTCCGGGTTAACCAGCACAGGCGCTTGGGCGATCCTAGCCTTGATCTCCTCAAATGCCTTCTTTCTCTCCTCAGTCCAGACGAACTCGGCATCCTTCTTCAGAAGTTCGGCCATTGGCTTGATGACTTGAGCAAAATCGGGCACGAACTTTCTTACGAAGTTGATCTGGCCGAAGAAGGATTGCAGCCCTTTCTTGTTTACTGGGAGTGGAAGTTTAAGGAGAGCCTCTGCCCTGTCAGGGTCAACTGCAAGCCCCTTTTCAGAGATGACATGGCCTAGCAGTTTCCCTTCCTTCACTGCAAAGACAGACTTCTTCGGATTAATGGATATGCCGAACTCCCGACATCTCTCAAACACTTGCTGCAGATGAGAGGCATGTTCTTCTCTCCTATGTGAAAACACAATCATATCATCCAAATAGATGACAATAATTTTGTTCAACAACTCACGGAACGCAATATCCATGGCTCTCTGGAATGTGGCCCCCGCATTGGACAGGCCGAAGGGCATACGTTGGTAGGCGAACGTCCCCCATTTGGTGGTGAACGTCGTCTTGTGCTGGTCCTCATCCTTCACCCAGATCTGATTGTATCCAGAGAAGCCGTCTAGGAGAGAGAAGCGTTGTGCTCCTGCGACCACATGGAGGATCTGATCAATTTGCGGGAGCGGGTAATGGTCCTTCAGCGAGGCCTGATTCAGATTGCGGAAATCAACGCACAGGCGGATATCCCCATTCTTCTTCCTGACAGGGACCAGATTTGCGACCCAAGAAGAATGCTTGATAGGGTAGATGATTTTTGCCTCTAGCATCTTCAAGAGTTCGGCTCTCATCAGAACCTCTATTTTCGGGTTGACTGGCCTCTGTTTCTGCCTGCAGGGTCTGACCCCTTCCTCCAGCTCTATGGTATGCTGGATGATTTCTCTGTCGTACCCCTTCAGGTCCTGATAACACCAAGCGACGATATCAGGGTACTTTCTGCACAAAGCCCGAATCTGCTCCAACTCTTCTGGGGTGCAGTCGGTTCCAACTTTGATCACCTTTCCGGGCTCAAGCTCCAGGTCCTTATACTGCTTGGCGTCTACTTTGATCCGGTGAGATATCGCTCTATCATTCTGATCAAATAGACTCTCCAGAGTGATTAGCCCCTTAGGGACATGGTTGTTTTTCAGTTGTATCAACCCCTCATACTCCTCGTCATCAGGGTCTCTACCTTCTATAGTACTTGCTTCATGGACTAAAAAATTGACGATTTGCTCGTCACAGTCGAACACCTGCCAGTGGGTGTCCCTATCAGGCACAGAAGGCCTGTAAATGGTTCTTACCGCCTTAGGCTTCTGCATCATGTCATCAACCGGGGAGTATCTGGCTCCGATAGACGCTAAGACGTCTGCGTGTTTGTTTTTCTCGCGGGAGATGGCTTATACATTAAGGGCCTCGAATGATTCCAACAAGTCCCAGACCCTATTGCGGTACGCCTTGAGATAGTGCTTTTTTGAGACGCACTTGTTGGTAATTTGCTTGCAGACCAGCTCCGAATCTCCAAAGATTTGCAGCTGCTTGATTCCCAACTTCTCTGCCTTTTTCAACCCTAGACACAGGGCTTCGTAGTCTGCCGCATTGTTGGTGCAACTCCAGGCCAGCCTGTAGCAATAATCCTTCTGCTCTCCCGAGGGTGAAACTAGAAGAACCCCCGCCCCGGCGCCGTTTTTGCATCGGGCGCCATCAAAGTACAGCTTCCAAAGCTCGTTCGGGGCAGGGTCTTTGTCTTCTTTTACTGTCTCCTTTGGCTTCTCAGGCTGGGTGATAGAATAGCAGCCTATATCTGATTCAATCATGGCGTTGAAATCAAGCAAGGAGAACTCATCTTCCGCCCGCAACTCTTCTATGGTTTCCTCCACTATGTCTACTTCTTCCAACTGTTCCGTCATTAGGTGCACCGATTCATCCTGCTGCCCTTCCTCGGGGATCTTCTCGACAAGGAAGGTGGAGGGTTTTTCATTGTAGATTTTCACTTTCCTCCCCTTGAAGGGGACCTCCATATGTGAGTAGTCGAGAGAAAGATAACCGCCCAGCTTGGCGGTGAACTCCCTTGAGAGGCACATGCCGAAGTAAGGCTCCAGGTCCACGACCACAACCTCCTGTATCACGACGATCTGAGGCGCCTTGTGCAGCTGGATGGGGATATCTTTAATGACGCCCACTGTTTTCACAGGAGTGCCATCTAGTTGGAGAACACCTTGGCTGCTTCGCGTGTATTCCATGCCTATCTCCTCGCAAACAGCCCTTGGCATTACGGTAGTCGATGCGCCGGAATCAATCATGCAATTGTGCACCACACACCCCTCCATCCGCAGAGACAAGTAGAACGGCGGCGGTCTGTTTTTTCCCGTGACCGAAGTAGTCAGGGGCTGAGCTAACACAGGTTGTGTCGGCTTTCCTCCTTTGACAGATTTCAGCGACTCTTGCAGCAGATCCACCTGCCCGGGGAGTTGCAGGGCGTCGTACATGCTTATCTTGGTCGGGGTCCTCTTGAGTTCATCAACAATGTTGTAGGCCGAAGAAGTGGGCACCTCCGTTTCTTTCGCAGCCTCGTACTTGGTGCGGTACTGCTGCGTGGCCTCAACCCTTTGTCGCTTTGTCAACGACGGGTACTTGAGCTTCTCCCTTGCCTGCTCCTTGGTTTCGACTTGAGGTTGCGTCACGGGAGCCTTTGCCGGCGATGGTTTCTCTTTCGTTGGCGGGGGCAAGGGAGCTTTGTCAGGAGCTTTTGCTGGAGGCTGCTCCTTTTCTCGTCGAGTGTACACCTTCAAAGGCTCCATCTGGGCCGCATCCACCTCGATCGGTTTCTTGCCATCCTTGGTCAGAATCGAAACTTGCTCTTCCTCGGGGACCACGAGGTTACGGTCCTCCTCTCTAATCATGTTGACTTGGCCGCTGGAAGAGCTACCAGCCAGTGTTTGAATATAGTGTTGGTGTACCATACAGGTATCTTCCCCATGCGGGTCATTGCAGGTGGAACACCAATGCACGTAATCTGAAGTGCTCGGCTCTTCACTGATGGCAGCATTCCTCGCCGGAGGTCTACCGGCTTGAGCGGCTTGCTCCCTTATGGCTTGGTCTCTCGTAAGCGCCGGAGGAGGATATGGCCTTCTTGGCAGGAATTCCTGCTGAGCCTGCTTCTTCTTCATCACTGCCATGTCGTTGGACAGTGTTCTCACAGTAGAGTTAAGCGACTCTAGCTCCTTTAGAACCCTCATCTGAGGGTCAACCGTCGGAGGGGCAGGTAATGGCAATGGTGCTATTGGCGGAGGCAAGGCCGGGTATTGCGGTGGCGGAGGAAGTTGTGGGGCTTGAGGAGCTGGGACCTGCGGATAACTGGGCGTTTGGCTTGGGTTCCATGAGGGAACCGGGTACATGGAAGAGGCAGTCGGGAACTGAGTGGATGTACTGGGGTATTGGTATTGAGGCAAATCCGGGAAAATTGGCATTGTCGGCTTTGGCGGAAGTTTGCCAATGGCAATCAGATCGGCCTCGGCCTTCTGCGCTTGCGTGTACAGATCCGGGAAAGTGTTGACGCCAGAATACCGGATACTCATACTGAGGTCGGAGTGGAATGCTCTGAGGTAATAAAATGCAGCTTGGTCGGGAGTCGGTCGCAAGCCATCGGGGACCCTCTGCCAGGTCCGAGTAAATCTGACGTTGAAGTCGGGGATCTCCTCCTGCGGGTGTCTCTGGATGGTTGTGAACTGATGGAGCAGAGAGTAAGGGTCCGCCGACTCATTGAACCCTTGTATCAGTAGGCCTGCTAACTGGTCCCAAGTAGTAATAGTGTCGGGTGGTAATGCTCTGTACCAGTACAGGAGCTTCCCCCTGAGGGACAGGACTAGCAACCTCACCATGATATTCTCTTCTGTGATACCGTGAATGGTGGCCAAGGCTGCAACGTCTTGGATATGTTCCTGCGCCGTCTTTCCCGTGCCGTCATAGGTAGGGATGGCCTTGAGCGCTGCAGAGGGGATGGCGGCTGGTGCTGCCAGGTTCAACGGCCCCGCATGATTCCAAGCTGGGAACAGCCTGGGCGGCGGATTTGGCGGTTGGTTTTGTTGTTGATTCTGCTGCTGATTCTGGTTCGGTTGTGGGTTCGCCATGTTCGCGCTCGGATTCGACTGATTGGGAGGCGGCAATGGCGGCAGCAGCAGCTGGGTTGGCTGGACAGGAGCCCCTTGATGGTCCGGAGAGTTCGGAGGATTTGGAGGATAGCTGGTTGCAGTACTATCGGATGTTGGATCTTGCTCGTCAACTACGGCCTCCTGCGATGGCGCTTCGTCCAGAGGAATATTCGGCCTGATCAGCCTAGGACGCTCTCCGAAGGCACTGATGTCAAGCTCGTAGTACTCGGGATCTTCTTCAGCGTTTCTAACTCTCCATCTCGTACGCATGAAGACAGGATTTTCTTGGACTGGTCTTCGAGATTTGGAGGGTATCCGAGTTCAACAGAGTCGCCAGATGTTCAGATTCGACAGCACTGAAGCGAACATCATTTCTTCAATACTGCTTATGAGGTGGAACGTCTTTGTCCCACCGGGCGTGCCAGAGAAACTGTTGGTTACGAATCTGCCACTAGGAAAGGATTTGGTCTATCTTTGCGCCCTAGACCCGCCCAACAGATTGAAAGGCCGGAAGGAAGGGATGCCTTCCGTGCCAATCTCCGGAGAAGGCCGGCTCCTATACTACACTACTGGGGTTTGAGATAAGGGAACTGGAAAGAGATTGAAAAATGCAGAAAGAAATGTAAATGGCATTGCAATAGTGGTGGGGAAGAACAAGCAGCACAATCACTAACTAATACCCAAACCAACAACAATCAAAACAAAGCATGTAACAGAAACTAACACTGCGATTCCTTCCTATGTATCCTTCAACAAGAATTCCAGATTCACTTAATGTCCAATGCCCTAATCCAGAGTGCAGAATTACAGCAATCAGAAAAATAAATGAACATGAAGCAGAAATACTTGCAGAAGGCAGCATAAAAGAAAGAGACAAGAGTTAGAGCCAAGGATCCTTTGTATTGAAGCAAATGTTTGTTTACAGTAGCTCTTTTAGCAATATGTTCCCCCCCTTTTACAATGAAAGTTCACTGCTATTTATAGCAGAATTTTCCCCCCAAATTACATTGAAGCACAGAACCCCAAAACTGCGACAGCTGCTGAGATTTGACCTTTGTTGGCCGTGAGCGTACCTGCAACACGATTCTCCTGAGTTTGGTACGGTTCCGGACAGATCTGGTTGTTGAGAAGGCACGTCTCTTCAATGCCGCAGGTACGATCTGCCCCTTGGGATGTTTAAGGGCTCTGACAAGATGTCCTGGGGTTGAAAACTGAGTTGACGCTTCATTAATGCAGTTTGACAGGCCACCTACCTCTGTCCTCCTTGTCTGCTTAAAAAACTGCTAAGAGTCGCAAAACCCTATGCTGGAGCTGAAAATCGCAGACGCCAAGGAGCGACGCTGAGAATCGCTCAGTGTTTGAGCGAATTCGGGGAAGCCAAGATGGGGGAACGCTTTGGAAAAAACATGCCGAGGTTCGCCGGGTTGGATGAGCGACGACGGGAGTCGCTCCTGGATGGAGCGAACCCGGGAGTCGCACCAAAAGAGGAGCGATCCCGGGAGTCGCTGCTGGGTGGAGCGAACTTGAGCGGGCTCCTTGCCTTAGACAAATTTCATCTTCCAACCGGCCGGCGATCGCAGGAGGGTGAGGCGAAGCTGGGAGTCGCCGAGCTGCCGTGGCGACGACGGGAGTCGCTCCGGGATGGAGCGAACTCGGGCTTCTTCAACTTAGAAAATTTTTCCCTCCCTCTGCTGCCGTTCGCCAGAAAATGATGCGACGACGGGAGTCGCTGGGCAGATGGAGCGAACCCCGGGAAGTGTCGATTCTTCAACATGCTGGCGATCGCCGGGACTTGAGGCGAAGCTGGGGGTCGCACAGAAAATGAAGCGATGCCGGGAATCGCTCGTCGGCTGAGCGAGGACGGGGATCGCCGGAGAGCAGGGGCGAACTTGGGCGGGGTCCATGCCTTAGCCATTTTTTCATTTTTTAAACTCGCCGGCAGTCGCTGAAGGGTGGAGTGATGACGGCGGTCGCTGGAGGGGCGCGGCGAGGACGGGAATCGCTCCAGAATGGAGCGACTCGCGGGAGAGCCCTGCCTTAAGATTTTTTCCTTCTTTTGTGCTACCGCTCGCCGCCACCGAGCGATGACGGGAGTCGCCTGGGAACAGGGCGAAGCTGGGAATCGCCGCAGAAGTGGAGCGACTCCCGGAATCGCTCAAAAAGGGTGCGACCCGGGAGTGCCCATGCCTTAGAATTTTTTGGCCTTTTCCCAGACTTCGCCGGAGTTTGCTGAAACCTGAAAACTTGAACCTGATGGCACCTGAAAATGCAATCCCGAGGATCGCCTGGACTGATAGCTTGGAAAGGAGGAAAGGAGAAGATCTGGTCCTAAAAAATGCAGCAGTTTTTTCAATTTTTCAAAATTTTACCCCTTAGCAAAATGTGGCAACAGTAACCTTACTTTCACTTCCCATGCTTCATTTTTTCTACCTGGTTATTATTGTAGACTCTGACCATTTTACTCTTTTTGCTGTGACCTGGTATTTATAGATTCATCTTGTATTTTTCAACACAGAATTGTATATTCATTTCCAGGATGTAACTTTGATCATATAATATTTGGGAATGTGCACACATTTTGAAAATCTGTAGCAGACTGTCAAAACTGCCAATGCAGCTTCCTTGTGTATTCATTAACTCATAAGGTATTAATGACACGTCTTTAAAGTCTTGTGGATCATAACTGCAATACTCTTTGAGTGGCTTACTAATTCCAAACTTGCCGCTCGTGGGGAAATTGAATAGAGGCATTATTCAGGCCCCAAAGTCCTGTGAATATGTTTTGGCTGTATTCATAAAAATAAAATCCTAAATGTGTTCATTCACTTATTTCTTTCTGTATATGTTTCTATTATTGATAGAAATAATTTGTGCATTACATTGCATAGAAACAAAATGTGTTGTTGCCATTTGTATATTTTGTTAAGCCTTCAGTTTGTGCAAACATAGTACAAAAAATTGGATTGATTTGGAGTGTATAGATTTGGAGGAGGGATGGAGGATTGTTCTTGCATTATAACTGTAAAATTTGTTTGTTCAGCTTACATCGATAAACCACTCAACATTTCTGAACCATGGGTCCAGCCATCAGGAAAATTGAGAATTTCAAACCAGTATGTCTCGGGAAAGGGACTTGTTGGATGCTCTCATGCTAATATATATTCCCTCGGTAAGATGCTAAAATAGTGGAGAGTTGGCCTTCATTGTTTTCTAAGTATACATGAATAAGATTACATTGGAGACGACTTAATGACCATTATTTTTCTACTTAGTATGATTTCATAATGGTTTTCAAGAGGCAATGGGCGTGTAAACGTCTTCATGGTTTGAAATTTAGCATTTTTTTCTCTATTTCAGTGTTCTTTTTTACATTATATTTCATGCCATCATCCTGTGTAATTAGAATCCTCACTTCCTCCATACAAATATGATATGATCCATATTATTGAGTGTTCTACTAATGTTGACATGGAAAATCTATTCTGTTAGGTATACATGCAGTGCTCCTTTAGTCTCATGGCTATTGATCTTCCCATTTCACCTATATATGAGATACGACACAAGCAATTAATGATGTAGAAATCCTTATGACATTAGGGTCAATTGCATACTTGGTTTTGTCCATCATGTTTCTAAGGATGTTTATTGGTTTAAAAGCAGTATCGATGTTATAACACTTGATGACCTTGCTATTCTTTTCGAATGCCTTGATAGAATTGAATAGTAGCCTTAATAGACATATTATCTTTGTCACCAGTCCTAGGATGTTCAGCTTTTCTGAAATGCATCTTGGATTTACCTGTTCGTATAAATGTTACTCTTAAGAACTCTTAAAGGGTAGGCTTTCTCTTCTTCAAATGCTTGTCATCAGAGACCTTATAAGGTTTAGTAACCAGTGTGTTTAAGGCTGCAATCCTCTACAAAGGGTGGTGTTGTGAGTAAGCTCTTAAAGTACAAATCTGTCTTTTTCTTGTACATTATATGTGAAAGGGGTACATTTTTGTTTTTGTTTGATCATTCATCTTAGAATGGGAGGCTTCCTTTTTCTTCCACCTCTATTGTCAACTTTATATGATTTGATATGCTATGAAGGTGCATCAACCTTTATAGCTACCTTTTACCATGCATCTAGTTCATAAAAATGTCACTAATATATTTGTCCCCTGAGTGTAGTTTGTAGTGGTATGTTTCCAAGGCTCGCGTAGATTCTTAAAATAAAGTTAGACACGATAGGTGATAGAGTGAAGCTCATAGCTACTTTTTTTGAGGTTTCTTATGATAGTGAAGAAGGTTGATCTGAAGCATTACTGTATCAAATGCATTGTGTCTTGGCCCACTAAATCTCTAATTATTCCCAAGGTCTGTGGCACCATTTATGGGGATTTTAAACTACAACTTCAAAATTACCTAAACTTGGCAAGCATTACTTTTAGAGATGGTTTTTCTAGGGGTATAGTGAAACATCATCAAATGGGGATTTTAGGCAGAAATAACGTCCACAACATTGCAAGGGTATGGAACCACGGAGATTGTTTTATACAAAATAGTTTTATAATAAAATAAGTGAACATCAGTCAAGCGTCTATGATTTGGCTTACATGCAAAAGGAGAGAAGGTGTCAAGTAAGAGGAGCTTAAAATAGGTTTCAACTACAAGGTCTGATCCAAATGATCTATGACAGGTCACATAGAAGCATGAAAAGATGGTCTCAAGGACGAATGACCAAGTGAAGGTGACCTAACAAGCTTCACTTGGCCATATTTCCAAATAAAGAAGGATATCAATGAAACTTTAGAGGGAGGTTCCCAACACCAAGGAGATTTCCAAGTTGAGGAAAGAAAATGTGAAAGAAACAAAGGAGATTTCCAAGTTGAGGAAAGAAAATGTGAAAGAAACAAAGGAGATTTCCAAGTTGAGGAAAGAAAATGAAGGGCACCAAATGAAACTCAAAGAGGAAGAAGAGCTCTAGTCCATGGTAGCAAAGCAAGTTGCCAAGGTGCAACAACAAAACATTGCAACTAGGTAAGCTTGCTTGTGGGGGCATAACACAAGGAGAAGGAAAGTAGCTACAAGTGAATTAATTTTATGGCAGTGTCCTCCATGGAGAGCTTTCTAGCTCTATTCCAACAAGCATGTTAGAGAATACAAAGCAAAGAGCGGATTTCCACCAAGGATGCATGGACCATGGCTAAGGATAGCATAATAAGCAATCATAATTTTCATTTTGTAAGCTTTGAGCAGCATACATGTCGTAATGGCTCCAAGTTCATGAAGAAAATGGGCTATGAAGGGCAGGGGCTTGGCAAAAATTGTCAAGGAATAATAAATATCCCATAGAGGTAGTACAAATTGGATACCAAATCCATGGTGAATGCTCAAAGACAATGAAGGTGTGCCTTCCAAACAGAAGGACAAGCTACCATTCCAACAAAGTCTACTACATAAAGGAGGTAGTGATGCTGCCAAGGGAGCTAAGCAAAGTTACCAAACATATCCAAGAGAGCAGCCTTCCAAAGGAGGATGATTTGATTATGAGGATGATAACAGATATTGTGTCCTTTGATTGCTTTTCATAAAAATTTGTAATGGGTTGTTCATTAGTTGTTCTTATCAGATACGAAAAGGAAATGAAAGAATAACCCTAGGGCAAGACTCATCCTCTTTTGAAATCAAAAATAAATAAATGACTGTACGTTCTTGGAATAGTATGAAGTTTGGAGTTTTGTCTTGTTAAGGAAATGAGGGTTTTAAATATTTGTTGTATGGTGCTCGTGTTTAATTTTGAAACTTGAATTTGGGTCTTTAAAACACTATCACCAGGGTTGTATGACATAAAATAGATTAAACCCTTCTGGGTTTTGTAAATCTATTTCCTCTTGAACTCCTATGTCACTTTGGTCTGATAAGAACAAGGGCAATTGCAAGGGAAGTCCATTAAGTCTTCTGAGCCCCAAATTGGCTACATGAAATCATTCTTAGCAGAATTGGAAAGATTTTTTTTTTTTTGGGGGGGGAGATAATAAATAAATTAAAATTACCACCAGGGTTAAAAGCCTTTCTAGAAATTGCGTACAAATGTTCGAATGTTGAATATTGTGAATAGAGTTGCACGGACATTTGACATTGTGGTACCCCTGTATGTATATCCATATTGAATTTGAATGCCCCTGTTGAGATGCTAAGTTTTGACAAAAGTGCTGGTGGTAATATTGGAATGAAATGAATCCATGGCATGAATGTATGACTCCTTTGAAAAATAGAGAAGATGCAAGGTTTGGTTATAATAGTCTAGCTATAGTAGTGAACCTGAGGCAATGCTCTGGGACTCGATCATGGAAAAATGCATTCATGAAAAATTCGCATTTTGCTTGGATATGCTTTCATTGCATTGCATTTGGATGTTTTCACTTTTGGAAGAAGATACAACCTATGCTATATTTTCGGAATTGTAAAATATATATGTATTGAAGTTCAATGTGTTGGAACCTGGCAATATCAAAGTGGAAGAAGACTTGGCTTTCTGGTAGTGTTTGTTTGTGGCATAAATGCCTTTTTGTTTTTGACCCAACTGTAGCTACAATATAACTTACATTTGAATGGTTTGATGAATACACTGTTACTTGAGTTCTCTGTTTATAATCTGCAAACATTATTATTCTAGATCAAAATGCGTTTCTGGAATGCTTCGATTAGTAAACCAACTTGAAAAATACGTCATTCTGCTTTGAAATAACTGTACTGTGTGCATAAAATTTGGAGATTGATGAGACATGTTGAATGGCATAATCAATCTATCATATCGTAATTGTACGACAAGTACTTGGGAACATTCCCAGTTGGATTAAGGATTTGATAGCATTGAGTATTTTAGAGAGAATAGGCTTAGGTGCTATTTAGATGAAAGAAGGGACAAATATGCTGATTTATACATGCATGGATGGTTGCATTCTGTAAGATATTGTATATCTGCAAACTGGTGTGTATAAATATGGATGCATATTTATAGAGAATGCATAATAATTTTATTCACCTAAAGCATGTATTTGATCACTGTATTGAAAAACTTAGCTAGGCTATGAGTGTGTACTCGTGTCTATGGTGTTGCATGCTTTTGTGGAAATTGCAAGAAGATAGATTGCATGAATGTAAATCTCTCACTGTCTCATTGGTTTCCTACATTTGCTCCTTTATTGTAGGGTCAGAGCTTTCATGGAGGAAGCTGAGATGAAGAACTTCATATGTAGTTCTTTTTTGGTTGGGCACTAAATCGCCTCGATGATATTCCCCCTCTTACCAATAGGTTGCATATCAGTTGGACCATGCAGTAGCATATCTTAGTTGATGCCAGTAAGCAGATGGATGTAAACCCTTACCTAGTATTATGGAGTCTCATGGCAAAGATATGATTGATCTAAGCTTTTATATTTGATAAAGGAGTCTCACTGTAAAGACATAATGGATCTAAGTTTTTAGATTTGATAAATGGAGTCATATTGTAATGACCTGATTTAACTAAGTTTTTAGATCTGATAGCATCAAAGGTATGATCTGTTGCACTTCAATGAACATATAGTTCCGTGTACATTGTTATGTAAGTGATCCCTTCTGAAATTTAAATGTATTAAGTATGTTTTGCAAACTAAAGAATAAGAAACAAGATTCTAATTGAAGCTTCATGATGAATAACATTTGCTAATCAATGTTTGAATGTTGGATGAATTCAACTTCCCTAATGGTTGATCTCCAGAACTAATGAAATGTAGATAAAGTCTAAAGTCTTACATAATGCTTGCTGGTCATACTACCTTTGATAACTAATAAAATATGGTACAAACACTAGTCAAGTCTGAATTGATTACTCTAAATATGAAAGGATGTAAATCAATCTATGATAGCAAAGAAAATATTGGATGAATTGCAAAGTGGCCTTCTCATACTTGGGTGGCCTGATGTACTATTGCTAGAATTTATTGAATGTAAAAGAAAACAATTAATTACTTGTAGGAAGTTTGAATAATTCGTGAGTCTTGTGTGACTGTTGACATACCGGAAACAATATTGAAATCACAGTGCTATCTTATTTCATGTAAACTATTCCCTCAAAGCAGATGTAAAACTTAGAATAGTTTCTATCATAGTTGAGAAAATCAGAATCGGCATGGAAAAAGAATTGGGAAAAAAACTGGCAAAAATAAAAAACAGAAGAAAATGTGATTTTTCATTGGAAAAAACTTTTTTTTTTTTTCATGCATATCACAATTTTTTGGAAAAAATCACAATTCCGATGTAATTTGAATCGGCAACCTTGCTGAATCCGAAAAAAATCGGATCAGATTGGGATTAAATCGAGATTTTCGTAAATATGGTTTTTAAAAAACAATTAAATAAAATCGCACTAGCTGATCTCATGGAAGGATAGCTAAGAATAGGTAAGTGACCAATGATGAGATTCTTAGTTTAAACCATGTTCAACCTAAGGGACAAAAATCTAAGATACTCTACTTGCATCATGTTGGCCTACCTTAGGCATTGATGGTTGTTGAACCTTGTTAATATAACAAGAGCAATTGAAATCAACTACATATAAATTGGCCTTACCATAACATTGTGTATGTAAAATTATTAATTGGCTTTAGTAGCATTGCTTGGTTAAGTGTGTTGATGAATGATTAAGTTAAGCAAATAATAATATTAATAATAGGAATGTTATAAAAAATTTATGGATTTAAAAAAGTCATAGCTATTTTTGGAAAACCTAAAATATTGGGATGTTGCAAATGGACCCCTACTTTGATCTCCTCGTTGATGAAACTATTAGGGTGGAAGTTGTATGCCAGGACCATTTGGCTATGAGGGTAGGTTGTTTGACAAATGGTCCCCTCTTGTTAGATGACCCCCTTACTTCCTTTGCCATCTAGTGCCCTAGATGAGTTGTTTGTTGCATGTGATAGTTTAGGGCACCACTTGGCAATGCAACCACATGTTCCAATTGTCTTTTTTTTCCATCAAATTATAAAAATACATTTTCAAATGATTTCAATTCAATTGTGCATGTTGAGGAAAGGAGAAGAGCATCCAAAGGACCATAACCAACCAACAACTAGTTGGAGAGTTGAGTGCTAGAGGAAATGAGCTAGGGCACGTGTTAGGGCACAAGTTAAGGTTTTGTTAAAACAAAACTAGTTTTTTCAAGGGAGAAGAAATTTGTGGTACTTTAGAGCAAATTTCATCGCAAAGAAGAGGCTAGGGCATGAAACAATGAAGGAAGCAAAGGGTTTTATAAAAAATCCTTACAAATTTCAATTAAAAATATGAAGCCCTATTAGAATTTAGAGATTAGGGGTCGTCAGAGAAGTGTTGGAAAAAAAGATCCCTAGTAATCTAACATTGGAAAGGAATTATGCGTCTACAAAAATTGGTGGTTTTAGATCAAAACCTACCCATTTGAACTAGAGGAGTGGTCATTTAAGAGTTAGGCATTGCATTTGGTGAAAATTTCAACAAAGGAATTCTCATCTATTAGGAAGAAATAATCAAGAATATAGTTCTATGAAAAATAAAAGTTGTTTTGGTTGTTTAGGACATGTATATGGTTGTTTAGGGCATGTGTAATGTCGGTTGGGCATACCAGTTGATGACACACCCTAAATTGTTTGAGTGAAGGAAGAGATCATTGGATAAACAAAGGCCATCAAGGAGGATAAGGTGGTCATTTGAGGGTGAAACTAGGCTATCCAAAGACTCAAGAAAGTTTATAGAGCTCTAGGTTATTTGGAAGTGAACCTTCACCATTGTAGACAGAGGAACAATAGTTTGTTTAAAGGAAAAGGTTGTTGAGTTGCCAAATTTGGTTGATGAATGTTAGAAGATTTTTAAATGAGGAAGGTTCATTGCTCAAGACTAGAAACTAGCTATCAAAGAACATATCCTAATTGTTTGGGTCATCCAAGACCTGTGTGGTCATATGGAGTGTAAAGTTGGTCGTCTAGTTGTAAGTGGAAGTTGCTCAACGATTATTGGTCATTTAGAATCAAGAGTGGGCCTTCCATCTTGTGGTGGAGGTCATCCAATTAAGTGGAGAAGCCATTTGGCTTATGGGAGAAGTCATATGATGGAACATGTCTATTTGACTCTTGTCATGGTCATGCATGTTGATATGTAAAAGACCAACTCTAAGAGGTTGAATAAGAAAAATTAGCGTGAGAAAAGATGTCTTAACCATTCGAGAGAGGACAAGCCATTAAAACTAGAGGGTTTGTATTATTTTCCTTAGGGGATATATGAAGAGGAGGAATTGGGGCCTTATGTTTGCTTTAAGAGGAGGTGTTGACATTGTCAACAAAATGATTTTGGGATAGTTGATGTAGATTCAATGTGTAGGCAATTGTCTGATGTGCATAGACTATTGTTGTGGTTATTATTTCCAATTGTCAATTATAAAGTTGCACGATATGGAGACGGTGTCCATTTTGTGCAAGCTAGGCAATCTACAAAGAAAGAGAGACATCAAAGATTGCATATTGCAAAGAATTGAGATAGATATCTAGAAATTCAACAAAATAATCTAGCATTGCAACATAGGATGAGGATGTGAGGAGGCATGCATTGGGTGTAGTCACAAGGAGAACATGAGCACCAAGGGAGATAATTTAAAGAAGAGTCTAGGCATAGGAATTGAGTGGAGATGAGGGAAAGAGGTGATAACTCAAGGTTACAATCTAGAATGTTTACAATACCATTATTTAATCGAGGATGAATCATAAAGATAGCAAAGGGAAAGGAAAAGAGATTCCTTTGTCTCTAGGAAAAGGAAAAAGAAGTGATTGAGCACAAAAAATGCTCATTTTTATGCATGTTTTAAAGGGGTATTATATGACATATTTAATACTAGAAATGAGTTTTTGTATAATTATTGCATATATTTAATAGAAAATGAAGTATTATGCTTGACTGGTGTTTTTAGTGGAAAATGTGCATAGATGCAGGTTTTTGCTACTTAGTTTGCATTTTCGAGTCAACGTCCCATTCAAACTTGGCAAATGCACAAAGAATATAATACGAAGACATCTTGAAGAAGTTGTCGCGAATGATGGAGGCACCTATATTCTGCTAAGAATAGGGTGACTACTTCCCACAAGGAAGTAGGCGCCTATATCTTGACGAAAGTAGGTGTCTATGCCCTGGTGTTTGTATCCCGACGACAGGAAGGCGTCTGTATCGCAACGCTTGTATCTTGACGATCGAAAGGTTGTATCTCAACGCCTATATTTCGGTTGCTGAAAAGCACCTATATTCAGCGGGAATAAATCACCTTTATTAGCGCATTGATCGGTTGATTGGTTGACCATGTGATTTTTAATAAAAGCATGATTTTTAGAAATAATTTGTTATATATGCCTAAGGAGTGCTATACTTATCCTTTGGTAATTAAAATAAACATGGCCATGCCTTTAATAGATGGAAATAATAGCTACACACGCATGAATCAGGATTTGTGATTAAAATAAACATTTGTAAATAAACTATTATTGTAACGAAATTGGCCGCACATTCTGTATAATAACAAAAACCATTCCTGAGAAGAAAGGGACGAATATGTGAATTATTGTATTTCTTTTGTACTACATAAATTATAAATAAAGTTTTTAAGTGTTCTTTTATTCGCGTGGACTAAAGGAGTGATATTTGCATAACAAATCGAGCGAACCATCTACGGGAGCTTGGGCCCACTCTAGGTAGTAATCCTCCCCTGTTTTATTTTTGTTAATTTATTTTTAGTTGTATGTTTATTTTTCTCAATTTACTTTCAGTTGTGTGTTTATTTTCTGTATTTCCCTTTCTCAATTTTAATTTAGTTTTTATTTTCGTTATTTTAATTTCAAGTGTGTTATTTATTTCTTGCACGTTTGTTTATCCGCTTTGTTTAATATATTAGTTTTACGAAAGTTTGGTTAAACTGCAACTATAGGAACAAAGCAATCCTTCCACCAAACTGTTAGGCACAAAGGGACTCATTCCCTACACTACAAGCATATACTCACAACTTTACGAACTCTTGGATTGATAATAACTGTTTTAGAAACACCATTTTCTACTCACCATTATGATGTCATTGCCAGGGAGTGTCAAAATTGTAGTGTTATGATCCACAAGTTAGTTTGAAAAACATGTTCATATAACCTTACCTGTAGATCTCCTACTTGAGAAGCATGAGTCCACAAAGGCCTAAAAAATCCAACGGATGATTTATTACAAGAATAAAAGACACCTCATAGCCACAAGCTTAGGATATTCCGGAAATATTTATCAAAGAGAAAATCGTCTCTACTTGAGTCACCTTAGCACGAAAACTCATTATATGAAATAATTTAGTGACCAGATTAACGACATCAATGGGGATAATTCAACAGTTGTTCCAAAATTATTCCAAGAGAAAAGAACCACCAACACGAGGAATAAAAACAATAGCCTCCATCGTCAAAACAAAAATAAGAACATTTGCTTGAAGGTATGCAGAGTAACATTTTATCTCTTGCTTTACAATCAGACACATTCTAGAAGAAGCAAGAAATTGAAGCAAAGTTTGTGTTTTTTTTTGCTCAAGGTATAGAAAAACCGTAAAAAAATGAATGTCCGAAAAACATAATGGAAGTCTATGGAATCTGTCACCGGGATCATGAGACCATGTTGTATCCAGAAATAATAAAAGATCTAGAAGAAGTAGAAACTTACTTCGTGGACCCACTTCCATAAACATAACCATCAGAACATCCCAACATACCAGTTCTACCTACAAGAAGGCCAAAACAATTGCCAACACAACCAAAGCCGAATCCCAACAACAATTTAAACTCACCAACTTATCAGGTAGTTATGGGAATGAACTCGATGTACCATATTAGTGTAGAAGTAGAAAAAACTGTGTTGTTGAACAATCAAACATTGAAAGAATTCCACCGTATCCCGGAAGGCTACGAGAAACCAAAAAAATGACACAACCTGCATTTGATATTATGGAACAGTTGAGAAATATTACTGCTATCATTTCTCAAACTATCAAGGATGTGCTTATTTACATAGAAGTCATTAGGGAGATATGCCTCAAGAAACCCAGAAGGAAGCCACAACCAGCAACAGTGAAAGTGATAGGTCAACACACTGATTTAATATTAGAAAAAACCTATCTCGATCCAAGAAGCCCAATTTTAACTATAAAAATTGCAGGCTTAACATTACCCAACACTTTGGTGAATTTTAACACTGACATTAGTTGCAGAACAGGAAAAATGACATTTAACGAAAAACTATAAAAAAAATAGTCATCTATCTATCTACACAATCTGCCAATGAGTTGGAAGAGCATGGTTTCGAGGCCATCAAGGAAGATGCTCTTCTCATGATACAACATACCATGATACTTGATGAAGTAGGGGATGAAACAAATGAACACTTAGTCGTATTAAATTTTTGACACAGACTAAGATCTTATCATAGGCCCCAACTTCCAGAGGCTAGCTCAATTACAAGTATGAGGAGACCCCACCTTCAATATTCTCACCAACAACACGATGAACGCTATTATAGCGTTCAATAAAAAAATAAATAGTATTTTTTTAACACCAGTAGTTTAGGTTTTTCTTTTTGTATTTTGTTATATTTTGCAAAACAACATGAAGCTCATTGCAGACTGTAGACATCCAAGGTAACTGAGCTTATCAGACAAGTGTCGCTCCATCTTGCTTTCCTCGAAAAAAAAATGACGAAGAAATAATTAGCTAAGATTCCATGAAGTGATGGATTTGTACAGGGAGTTCGTAATAGCGCATGACATCACAATACGAGGGCATTGATGTGTGATTTCTTAAAAAAAATTGGCAGTCATGTTGAAAAACTACCTTTTGGTGGAGATACGGGAAAACTCCTTCCAATTTTCAATGGATACAGAGTTTTGCAAATTATTCTTGAAATGAGCAGATCATTTAGATATTTTTTGAGTATATCCAAGGATTCAATATGATTATTGCCACTTTGACTCTAAGCCCTGATTATTGACCCGCATATACTAGGTCTCTAAGCTTTAAATTGATGGCAATGACATAATATTAACAGTCAACAGGCTTTGTTTATGGCCTTACCATGCGCCTCACATTCGTGAGATCAAATCAAATAGGCATGGGGGAGACCCCATCTTTTCAATGTCATATCAGCAATTTGATGAATGCTCGCATGTTTGTCGTGGAAGAGAATCAAAAAAAGAAAAATATTAAAATAAAAACGAGAGAAGAAAAAATGATAAAAGAGGCATGGAACTTGTTTTGCTTAACAATGTTAGAATAAATTTTATTTTATTTGTGTTTTTATTTTGCAGGGTTACGTGGACTTAGATGCAACCTGTAGGCAGTCGGGTCAAACTAGGCCTATTAGGCACGAAGCTAAACTGTCCTACATTTTTCTTGCTTTCTAGGAGTGCAACGATGCGGAAAAGGCACCTACTTCCCACCAGGAAGGAGGTGCTTACATTCAGACCAGCGCAAAGGTGCCTACTTTCCACCAGGAGGAAGGTGCCTATATTCGGGCCAATGCAGTGGCGCCTACTTCCCACCAAGAGGAAGACGCCTATGTTTGGATCAGTTTTTTCCACCAGGAGGAAGACGCCTATATTTGGATCAGTTTTTTCCACCAGAAGGAAGGCACCTATATCCAAACGCAATAGCGACACCTACCTTCCAGAAGGATGGTGCTCGTATCCAATTTTATCAAATAGAGCATGCTTGATTTCTAGTTTTTTATGATGAAATTCGCTTACTCCTCGAATTTTCGCTTACTCCTCAACTTTTATCGTTGAAGTTTGCTTATTCTCGTCGATAAAATATGTATGCTCCCGAAACATGAATAATGAAGCATATCAACTTTCAAGGGAGACATGTGTCGTCCCACGATAGTTAATTTATATTTATATTTTTAGTATGAAACCTCAAAACTCATAATTATGCAGTATCCAAGAAATAAAAAATTAAAGAATAAAATAAAAAAAATAAGAACCAAATCCCCTTCGTCGGATCACGCCGCATGAGGAGAAGCGTAGGTCACCGATTTGATGCTACCTTAGAATCATGCAACAACCAGTCACGTAGTACCACCCGATGTCATAGCATCATGCTCCGTTAAAATCCACCCAGGTATGTACCAAGTTTTCTGTTATTTATGTGCATAGTTATTACAAAAGACATTTATGTGTTAAGTGCCAAAACAAGCCCATGTTTTTGTTGTCCATTCATGCAACTCCACATCAGCAATTAGCCACATGGCATGAATTAGGCATGAGAAGAATTATAAACAAATATCACTACACCCAGGCACACATCTAAAAAAAACATTTTTCTAAGGTGTAGTAATATTATTTAAACAATGGGAGGAAGCACCTACTACAACATGTTATCATCTAGAGGTGTAGTCGCTATATATAATAGAAGAGAAAAAATGAAAGAAAAAAAAAAATATATATATATATATATATCAACCATGGGAGGACAATCCAGAACTATACCCAAAAAAGGAATGAACCTGTTGATTTCATGGGTGTAGTATGAGAACAATTAGAGTTTACATGTTGGTTAGACTATTGCAGTCTGATCAATCAAGGCTAAGATATTGTTGTGGCCCATGAGTTTGCAACATCCATGGGATACAACTGTGCAGATTAATATACAAGGAAAATAAGCAGTAGGCCAAAGCCACACGATGGATTGGGGAGCAAGATAAAGGAGGGTCAAACCATCTGTGTACACCTAGTAATTGTGGCCCAAGCAAAAGAAATGCTCATTCATGTTGATGGACATCTTTTCCTCATGTTCCCACTAGCACACCACTATTAGAATTATTCTTTCGAAGTGGACTGTTTGGAATAGGGTCCATGTGGCCAAATATATATATATATATACCAAACTCTGCTATCGTATCTTAAATAATCGAAGGAAGTTAACAGCTTTACCGAAAGCTCAGCTTGCCAACACATCATAGACGTATCTTGGAAAAATCTGACTGTTGAAGAAGCAGTGCCCTGATCGAGGATCACTTTTATGGTAGTAAGAAAAAATAATGAAGACTTACTCTTGCTCTACAAATTGTTCCTAGACAACAGCATTGAGGTAGTCGATGAGTAAAAAAATAGAAAAAATATAATCAAATAGAAAAATAATAAAAGGGTGACAATGCCCAGACCTCCAATTGGGAGAAGAAATATCACGTTGTATAGGCAAAATTTCAAAAATATCAATATGTTACCGCAACCGAGTAGTAGAAATCTAGTCACACTGTGCAGCAATTGACAACAATACAACTAAAGAGCACGGTGCAACAATTGAAATAATTGGTCGCCACAAAGGAGAATAAAACTGATGGAGTTGTGCAAACGGATTGGGCCATGGACCCAGCAATTTTTCCATGGGCTATATAGTTGGTCAGCTTGCTGGTAAGTTAGCAGAACATTCTGTTGTTGCCTAGTAAGTTGGTCAGCCAAAGGTTGACCATTTTGTGGCTACCTAATCAGTTGGTCAACCGACAACTGAACATTTCATAGCTACCCAATTTGTTGGTGAGATAGCAAAATATTTTGCTACTACCCAATCAACTAGTCAGCTAGAAGTGAAACATTCCATGGTTGTCTAGTTAGTTGGTCAACCAGCAGCTGAACACTTGGTTGTTGAATATAATTGACCAGCACGGACCAGAAGTAGAACCATCCATAACAAAACCTATCGGGGGAGTGTTACATGAAGACATGTCAAAGGTTCGGCATGGGGGTATGATGAGCACCAAAAATGCTCATTTTTATGTATGTTTAAAAGGGGTATTGTATGGCATATTTAATACTAGAAATACGTTTTGTATAATTATTGCATATATTTAATAGAATATGAAGTATTATGCTTGATTGGTGTTTTTAGTGAAAAATGTGTGTAGATGGAGGTTTTTGCTACTTATTTTACATTTTCGAGTCAATGTCCCATTCAGACCTGGCAAATGCAGGAAGAATATACTATGAAGACATCTTAAAGAAGACTACAGTGAATGATGGAGGTACCTATATTCTGCTAAGGATAGGGCGACTACTTTCCACAAGGAAGTAGGCGTCTATATCTCGATGAAAGTAGGTGCCTATATCTTGGTGCCTGTATCCCGATGGAAGGAAGATGCTTGTATCCTTATGCATGTATCCCAACAGCTGAAAGGTGCTTGTATCACGGTGGTCGAAATGCGCCTGTATCCCGGTGATCGGAAGACTCCTGTATCCCGACGTCTATATCCTAGTGGTCGAAAAGCACCTATATTCGATGGGAATAAAGCACTTTTATCAGCGCATTGATCGGTTGATTGGTGGACCATTCAATTTTAATAAAAACATGATTTTTAGAAATAATTTGTTGTATACACCTTAGGAGCGTTCTGCTTATCCTTTGGCAAGTAAAATAAACACAACCATGTTTTTAATAGATGGAAATAATAGCTACACGTGCACAAATTGCGATCTGCAATGAAAATAGACATTTGTGAATAAGCTATTATTGTAACGGAATTGACCGCGCATTCTATATAAGAATGCAGGTCATTCCTGAGAAGAAAGGGACGAATCCGTGAATTATTTTATTTCTTCTATACTACACAAATTATAAATATGGTTTTTGAGTGTTCTTGTATTCGCGTGGACTAAAGGAGTGATTTTTACGTAACCAACTAGGCAGACCATCTGCGGGAGCTTGGGCCCACTCCAGGAGTAATCCTTCCCTGTTTTATTTCTGTTATTTATTTTCAGCTGTGTTTATTTTTTCATAATTTAATTTTAGTTGTGTTTATTTTTTGCATTTTCCTTTCACAATTTTAATTCAGTTTTTATTTCTGTTATTTTATGTTAGGACTCTAATCCTAACTTAGCATATTATTAACTTCACTCATTTTATTATTATGGACCAATGTGTCCTTTCACAATCACAACCTTAGGTAGATTTAAATAGGCATTCTATGGGTGTTTTCAAAGCATCCATTGAAGAACAATTATTTATTTAGATCCATTGATTGGTTTACCATCAGTGAAAAAGTGATTCATTTACAAACTGTGATTCTTGTATTTCCACTTATCTGCATTTTAATCCATTCTTCCACAGTCAAAATAAGTTGTAATAACTTTGGTTCTTACCATTCTGGTATCATAGAGGTGTCTAAAACATACCCTTTCATAGTCACCCTCACTCGTATCATCCATTATTTTTTTTCTCCCAACCGCTGTACAATTGTTGTCACTGTCACTCATACACAATATCTGTTGCAACAATTTTTCATAAGTAGGTCCTCCATATTACATCCATCGTTTATTCTAAATATTTGACCAAGCATTACAATCATCCTAGAACATGAAAAAATAATTTAGTTTGCAAAATCAACCTTGAAAAACATTTTTCAGGCGAACAACGATGTAACTGGAAAAGATTAGGCGATGTCAACGTGTTAGAGACCGAAGATAGCGATAATTTTTTTATCTTTCGATCTCCGTTAGAAGTCTCATAGGTAACCTAAATTGACAAAAAAATCCCAAAACCACGAAAATCTGAGCTAAAACCATGCATTATAACATTTTTTGATGACAAAGTTAAAAACCGATGATAAAAAAAAAAATCAACTTAACCTAAGGTTGATACTAATTTTCCAACCATCGGAACGACGTCGGATAAACAAAACAAGAAAAACGAAGTTTAAGGTTTAAGGGATAAATATCCCACATTCCTTCTATTAAGAAAACGTCATTGTTTAAAAGCTCCAAAGGACCCTTATCAAGTTGCCTAGTGTGCTAGGCATACGGGCTCGTGCACAGCTGCTTGGTGCCAATTGTGGGCACATGGTACGATGTGGAGATTTCGCTTCAAAATTCATGCTGACTTTGACCGCTCTGTAGCCCTACCGCCGCTGCTCCACTCCGTAGCCACCTCCGCTCCGCTCCATAGCCCTTCCGCCACTCATAGCCGTTGAACCCAAAAAAATTTAAAATTAAAAAAAAAAAAGTTAACCTCCAAAAAATTTTTAAAAAAGTTTTGATTATTATGTTATATTTGCAAAACAAGGAAGTGAAATTGCAAAATAAAGAAGTGAAAATTGGGGTTTAAAAAAAAATAATCCAATTTTTTTTCCTTTTTTGCAAATTTTTAAATTTTAATAATTTTTAAAAATCAATTGATAAATTTTTATCAATTTTTTTTTTAACAAAAACCATTGCAAATTTTTGAATTTTGTCAAGCAATTGACAAAATTCTAACCCATTACCTTGTCAAAGGGACTTAATTTTTGCAAATTACAAATCACAACACAATGACCGACGATAGATGATCACAAGACCCTGTGAAGGAAGTCATGCAGGTGTTCAATACATGGAAGGATGAAATTTAAAAGATAATGATAACAAAAGAGGATTTTCACCTATGGAAGGAAGACCATGAAAACAAGATTACAAAACTAGACTTGAAAATTGGCACCACAAACCACTCCGTCGATATGGTACAACAAAACTTGGCATTAATCTAAACTGGCCAACCTATCATAGCACCAACACAACAAACATTACTAGGGGGACCACAAACATCAATCCTACCTCGAACCACAAAATTGGATTTTCCAAAATTTGAAGGAGGCGACCCCACAAATTGGATCTATCGAGCTGACCAATACTTCTCTCTCTATCAAATTTCAGAGAACCAAAAAGTTTCATTGCATCCTTCCACCTAGAACGAATCACTACTCAATGGTACCAATGGTATGAAAAGACAAATGGCACTCCTACATGGATAGAGTTCACAAAAAATATAATGGTACAATTCGGCCCAAGCAAATTTGAAGATATCACAGGGGCTCTTACGAAACTCTGTCAAACCTCTACCGTACGAGAGTACCAAGCTCAATTCGAGAAATTGGTAAATCTTACATCAGGACTAGATGCATCATTCTTCCAAAGTTGCTTCATTAGTGGCCTAAAGGAAGAAATTCAATTAGAAGTACAAATGCTCAATCCTACCGACATGATGCACACTGTTGTGTTAGCCCAGATGGCGGAAGAAAAAATCAATAACCAACGTCGACTAGGAAACTTATCTAAATTAGACTCACAAAATACTTCCACCACCCCAAAACTAAATAGAGTCATGTCAATTAAATGAATTAGCCCTGAGGAAATGAAGGAAATAAGAGAAAAGAGTCTTTGTTTTCATTGTGATGAGAAATTTGTACCTAATCACAAATGTATTACACCCAAATTATATATTATGGATGCAGCTATTCCTTGTCAATCAACAAACAATGAAGAGGAGATCAAGGTCGAACTAGTGGTGGATACACCTGATGATAACCCTCAAGGTCCACTAGAAATTTCTTTCAATGCCCTCGCCAAAAATTCTTCTCCCCAAACTATGAAAGTCCCAGGAACCTTCAAACGACAAAACCTTACCGTACTTATTGACTCTAGCAGTACCCATAATTTCATCGACCCACATGTGGCAAAGCAAGCCAACTGTTTTATACATCCTTGCAATAATTTTGAAGTCATGATTGGTAATGGGGGAAGGATCACCTGTAAAGGGAAATGCCAAAATATTAAGCTCACCTTGGGCGACTATACCATGAAACATGACATGTATGCAATTCCCTTAGGAGGTTGTGATATTGTCTTAGGAGTACAATGGCTACAAACACTCGACACAATCCAATGGGACTTTGATGACTTATGGATGAAATTCACACAAAAGGACCAAACATATACTCTTAAAGGAATAAAATCTGGCCCTTCTCCACTAGCAAGCTCTCATCGCATGGAGAAAGTTGTTCGTAGAGGAGGCAAGAAAATGGTTGCCCACTTATTTTCTCTCCAAGCCACTAATAAAACACAACAAAGGTTTTTCCCCTGTGGTCGTTCTGATCCTCCTATTCTTCCTACCTATCCCCCACCAACACTTCAACCTTCCCAATATCCCTACTTACAGAACGATGATATTAAAATGGTACAAGAACATGAGCACCTACTACTTGGAAAACAAGGGATGAAGCTTCTCACTTCGAGCTTTGAGGACAAAGCTCTTTTTAAGGAGGGTGGCATGTTAGGAATCTAATCCTAACTTAGCATATTATTAACTTCACTCATTTAATTATTATGGACCAATGTGTCCTTTCACAATCACAACCTTAGGTAGATTTAAATAGGCATTCCATGGGTGTTTTCAAAGCATCCATCGAAGAACAATTATTTATTTAGATCCATTGATTGGTTTACCATCAGTGAAAAAGTGATTCAT
Organism: Wollemia nobilis; assembly: GCA_028583015.1. Classification (NCBI taxonomy): domain Eukaryota; kingdom Viridiplantae; phylum Streptophyta; class Pinopsida; order Araucariales; family Araucariaceae; genus Wollemia; species Wollemia nobilis. The sequence goes on from JAQPPZ010016888.1 coordinate 20,291,411, forward strand.
TTACAAATTGTGATTCTTTTATTTCCACTTATCTGCATTTTAATCCATTCTTCCACAATCAAAATAAGTTGTAAGAACTTTGGTTCTTACCATTTTAATTTCACAGTGTGTGTTATTTATTTCTTGCTCGTTTGTTTATTCGCTTTATTTAATATATTAGTTTTATGAAAGTTTGGTTAAACTGTAACTATACGAAAAAAACAATTCCCCACCAAACTATTAGGTACAAAGGGACTCATTCCCCACACTACAAACATATACTGCATGTGACACTCACAAGTTTACGAACTCCCAGATTCATAATTAAATGGAAAGAAAATATTGTTTTATGGAACACCATTTTATACAAACTAGGAAGGACAAATGTAGATTCTCTTGTTAAGATAAACTTCGACATCACCAATAGAAGGATATTTATTGAAATTTTATAGTAATGAGATACAAAAACTACAATAGGGTAGAACAAGACAAAAATTAGAAGATAGAATTGAATTTACAAAAAAATAAAAAAGGAAAATATAAATGTTTTAACCTAAATTTGGAGAGATTGTGAAGCACCAAGAGACCCTTGAGACAACCAAAAGATGTCCTATTGCATAGATATAAGTATAGGGTATCGTATAGAATGAGAATATACACATTTAAAGTTGGAGTGCTTATTAGAGAGTTTTTATGCAATTTTGTTATCTATTTATTTTCTTCATTTTATGTTGTATAGTATTTGTTTTAGAGTACCACCACATCTCACATGTTGGTATCAAAGGTTGGAGTTTGAAGATTGGATAAGTGGAAAGCTTGAGGATTTGATTCTCTTTAACTAGGAATTCAAGTTTGTGGAAGAAATTTTTATGCTTTGTTATTATAGTTGTAATATCTCATGGTAATGCTTCACCACCCATTTGAGAATGTAAAGGAAAAATTTATAATTATATGTGCACAAATATGAGGGTTTTTTTTTTTGCCAAGGAAGTGTAGAGTGTTGTGAAAATATACTAGGAACCTATAGATTAGAGTGTTTTATGAGCCATAGAAAAAATGGATATGGAGGAAGCACAAAGAAAATATGCCTTAGATTCATATCACATACAAGAAGCCCTTTATACAAGCATTTTCCCAAGAATTACAAGTGTAAAGATTGCCAAAGGATCTTGGGACACATTGAAGATAACCTATTGAAGGTATGGTCAAGTGAAACTATTGAAGTTACACACAATGAAGAAAAAATATGAAGATCTAAGAATGAAGGACAATGAGAATGTGGGAGATTATTGCGTAAGGGTGCATGTCATTGTGCATAAAATGAGTATTTATGGTGAATAACCTACACACGATGTCAAAAAGGTGTTGAGAACATTGACACTAAAATGGATGAATTGTGCAATGATTATTCATGAAAGTAAAGATTTAAAGTTGGATTTTAATGAATTAATGGGATCAATTAAGTCCCATGAAGAGAACTAAAATAGTGAAGAAGTAAATTTGGAGCAAGTTTTTGTTTCCAAAGTAAGAATGTCAATCAATAATGGGTCATCTCAAGCTTCAAGGGTCATCTCAAGCTTCAACAATATTCTACAAGAGGAAGAGGCCATGCTAGAAGAGGAGGCTATGATGGAATAGGTAGAGATAATTTTATGGATAAGAGGAATGTTCAATGTCACTATTGCACAAGGTATGATCACTATGAAGAGAAATGTTTCATATGAAGAAAGTGAAAGCTCAAAAAATATGTTTTTCTCATGTAATATAGCAAAATTTTCAACTAAAGAATATTGGTACTTGAATTTTAGTTGCTTAAATAATATGACTAATAGTAAGGAGTTGTTTGTGGATTTGGATGACTCATACAAGAGCAAGGTGAAATTTGGATACAATAAAACATTGGAGGTTGAAGTAAAAATACCCTTAAAAATTGTCACAAAATATGGAAAGAAAAATATCCATACTAGGCTTGAAGCACATTTTGTTGTGTGTTGGAAAGCTTGTAGATAAAAAATACAAAGATATTTTTGAGAATAAAGAGTGCATCATCTATGACAAATCAAATGGAAATCAAGTAGTGGTTGTTGTACTTGTGACAGAATAAAATGTTTCCTTCGAAGCTTGTAGGAGAAGAGATCAATTTGTGTCATGTATCCATTGAATACAACTGGTTATGGCACCAAAGATATAGTCACCCAAATTTTTGAAGCTTGTATTTGTTGAATTTTGAATGGTCCATGGGATGCCTTGAGTAGAAACAAGAAGTGAAGTTTATAAAGCTTGCACAATAGAAAAACATTATATAGAAAGATTTCTAAAGGAAAGAACATGATTAGCATCTTATCCATTGTAGCTAATTCATTCAGATATTTGTGATCCAATGTGTGCACCAATTGTTGGTAAATCATTCTACTTTATTCTTCTATTGATGATCATACTAGAAAAACTTGGTATATTTTTTGAAGATTAATATTGGTGATTTTAAAGTAGTCAAAATATTCAAGGCTATAGTGGAGAAGCAAATATAGAATCAAAATATTAAGGGCCGATCATGGAAATAAGTGTTATTCCAAGGAATTCTATAAATTTTGTGATGAGCATAGGATAAGAAGATAACTAACAATAGCTTATACACCATAGAAAAATGGAGTGGTAGAAAGGAATACTAGGAGATAGAGGATGGAAAGAAGCATGGTACTAGAAAAATACATGGTAAATCATTTATGGAATGCAGTAATTGTAACAACAATGTACTTCCTCAATAGAAATCCACAATTATAGTATATAATATGAATCCTCATGAGGGATGTTATGGAAATAAGCCTTTAATAAGTCACTTTAGAGTGTTTAATTGTTTGAATTATGTTCATGTTGAAGATAAGAAAGAAGTGAGACCCAATTTGTTGATTATTTTGAAAAAATAAGACAGATGTTATGACCTAATATCTAGGCAATGCATTATGTCTAGAAATGTGATTTTTTTATGAAGGAAACAATACATGGATAAGTAGAAAATTTTAATATGATGATCACAGTTAAAAATTTTGGTGTGTCACAAACATCAAGTGGAGGTGCAAGCATTTATCCAAATACAAGCATAAAAGGGAGAAGAACATTACAATCACATCCTAGTTGCCAAATGTTAAATCAAAATTTTGATAGGAGATTTATAAAAAGCCAAGCCCAAGCACAAGAATAAAGGAAAAATAAATAAGAAGATAATATGGTGAACTTTGAACTATTATCCAATATTGAAGTGGAACCCTCAAGTTTTTAAGAAGCAACCCAAAACAAGGTATGGGCCAAAGCCATGAAAATAAAATAAATGTAATTGAAAAAAATAATATTTGGGAGTTGTGCAAACTTCCAAAGAACAATGAGGTGATTGAAGTGAAGTGGGTTTTCAATACCAAGTATAATAGTGATGGATCAATCAAAAGGAACAAAGCAAAACTAGTGGTAAATGGGTATGCACAATAAATTGATATAGATTATGATAAGTCGTATGCACATATTGCAAGGCAAGACAGTAAAAATAGTCTTAGCATTGGTATCCCAAAAAAGATGGAATCTATATCAACTTAATGTAAAGAGTGCATTCTTGAATGACAATATTGAAGACGTGTTTGTGGAACAATCATAAGGATTTGAAGTGAAAGGTAAATAAGGATACATCGAAAAGTTAAAAAATCTATTATATGGAATCAAACAAGCACCATGGACATGATATTCAAGAATTGATGCATACTTCTTAAAATGTGGAATTGTAAGAAGTATGAATGAGCCCACACTGTACTATAAAAGGAAAGGCAATTATATTTTTATTGTTTTATTGCATGTTTATGATCTAATTTCCAGAGGAAGTTCATCAAGAATCAAGAGTTCAAGAAAGTCATGACACAAGAATTTGAAATGAGCTATTTGTGTTTAATGCATTATGTTCTTAGCATTGAGGTAAATCAAACATATGATGGGATCTTTATTTTCCAATCTAAATATAGACATGATATGTTGAAGAAGTTTGGAACGGAAGTTGCAGTGAAGTTGATACCCCACTTGCACAAGACAAAAGAATGTGCAAGGATGATGGAAGTGGAATATATAATGAGAGAGTATATAAGTTTGATTTGAAACCTTATGTACTTGACAATAACAAAACTAGATATTGCATATATAATATCTTAGGTTTCAAAATTCATAAGTGAGCCATCAGAAGATCATAAGCATGTGAAAGGAACTAAATATTATGGAATTCATTATACTTCAACCAGTAATATTGAATTGGTTGGAAATAGTTTTTTAGGTGAGGGAAGTTCAATTGGTGATAGGAAATCTACATCATGAAATTATTTTTCATTGGGAAATTAATGGGTAACTTGGAATTTAAATAAATAGGCACTGATTGCACTCTCAATAGTAGCGGTAGAGAATATTCTAGCTACATAAAAAAGCACATAAGTAGTGTGGTTGGGGCAAATCCTAGAAGACCTTGGTGAAAAATAAGAAAGACCAACTACCATTTATTGTGAAAAATGAGTGTAATTCAAATGACTAGAATTTTATTTTTCATAAAAAATCATAGCATATTGATTTGAAGCATCATTTTATTAAATATTTAGTTCAAGAAAATAAAATTAAATTGAAACACAACAATTTGAAATATTAGTATACCGACACTTTTGCAAAGATAGTGGAAAATATTAAGTTTTTTTCACCCAAAGATAGAATGAAAAATTTCCCATTTTGTCTCAAGAGGGAGAATATTAGAAATTATAATTCTAAACGGAAAAAAAAGCAAAATAGGACAATAATAAGATAAAAATCAAAGTAGGACAAGAATAAGATAAAAATAAAATATGATAGAATTAGAATTGCAAGAGAAAGGTAAAAAAAGGGAAAAAATAAATATTTTCACCTAGATTTGAAGAGAATGTGAAGCACCAAGAGATGCTTGAGATAACCAAGACATCTTGTTGATGAAGTGTTTATTGGAGGCTTCTTGTGCAAATTTTTTTTTGGTTCATTTTAATCTATTGATGTTGTGTTAATATTTATTTTTTATTTGGTGGAAGAAAGGGTTTTGAAAGGGTCCTTTAACATTTTACATCAAACAACCAAAATATAAATGAAGGATACACAAAAAAACCAAAAATAAAAAAAGGATTTACAAGGATCTAAAAACAAAGAATATCCTAACTAAGGAAAGGTGCAGCCTAGAAGATAAGAAATGACAAGCACTAAATACAGACCCCCTAGCCGGGGGATGGCTAAGAAACACCACAAGAGAGAGGACACCTTAATCTAGGTCTTCTTTGGAAGCATTGGATTTCAATTTGTTAACCTTTTTCTCAAAATTTTCACTAAGCAGGTCAACTTATCCATCTAGTAGACAAGCATCTTACCCACTTTTTTGATGGAGAAGAGGTCATTCAAATCATAGAGGGAATTCTTGAGAAATGTAAAAAAATTTATTGACCTCATTGATGCCATCTTCCTTGCTGGAGGAGTTTTGCTCTGAAGAACAAGGGAACTCTGCTTTGCTAATTTCTAGGGAGGGTCGTTGCGCTTAGAGGGGGATGATCCCCAAAGATTTCTTGATCATGTATAGTTATATTTTAGGTAGGTATCATTTCTCTTTCATTGACCTTTTCTTGAGGTGCTTAAAGCATCTTTGAGGTCTAGACGAATCTTTGACAAAAGGTGGTGTTACATCAAAATTTGGATCTTTTCCACTCTAGCTTGGCATTTCTATGATTTCATGGTGTTGGGCATTTTTTGGGATAGTTGAAAGAAACTACTGAGTCATTATTCGAGTAGGAGGAATCTTCAAAGTTTGACTTATCTTTGCCTTTGGATTTATTTCTTAAATTAGAGGGAGTGCCATAATCGAGGCCAAGACTAACCATACTAGTATGGCTTCCTTTTTTGGAATCATGGTTGAACATAATATTAAGAAGACCTTGGTGGAGGGGGGCGAAGGCATATCCTTTTTTAACCTAGAACATGTATTTCTCTATCAACTTGTATAGAAATTTCAACATGTTCATTGCCTTATTCTACCATATATGATTAAAAAAGGCCAAGTGAAAGCTCTTGACCATCGAAAACTGCTTGTCCAAGGTAAAAAATTACACTATGGTAATTACCACTTTGTCCCATGGCTTGGGGAGGGATTCTCAAAGAACCTCATTCTAAAATTTGACCAATGATTTACCTTTTTATTTGAATATGCCCAACTTAGTTGCTAGTGAATGTTTGTCTCTATTTATGCATTGGCCTATGGCTTTAGGACTAGTGATCTTCGCTAACAGAGAAATACTAACAGTAAATTTTATACCTTTAGATTTTACTCTTCCATCCTCCCAAGAGTGGGCTAAATCTATAGAGAGAAATTTGTCATGACCATTGAATTTCTTGAAGAAGGGCATAAACCCACTGATGTCAAAGAGGTCCTAAACTTCCTTGTTGAGGGATAGGGTTGTTGGATTCACTTGCATATCCTCACTAGATATGATATAATTTAAAAGTTTTTCATTGATCATAGAGCTCTAGAAAGAGGGGGTCCTAGAGAGGAGGTGCATAATAGCAAGAAACTAGAGGTGGGGGCTTCCAAAACTTCCCTCTTTAACATGGCAGACTCCAAAAGGAATAACGATGATAAAAAGGAATGACAAAGGATTATTGAATGAGGAACATCCCTTGTCATGAGAAATATTAATTTCACCATATTTCCTCCTAACTAGTCTTAGGACTTGAGCATGCCATGAGATGTTGAGGAGGGTAGGCAAAAGCTGAATGAGGGGGCTCACGAGACTCAAAAAAATATTGCATGAAATATTACCACAAAGGACAAATAAGCCAATGATGTTGTGAAAAGCCCTTCTCAAGAGTGAATGTGGAGTCCCCTCTTTTCCACCAAATTAGATTTAGATATTGAGTAAGCTGGCATTGAGAAATCATGATACGGGTAAGTGAAGAAAAGGGAAGAAAATGGGAAATCTTGAGGCTCCTAACAAAAGAAATTATACAAACAACATTGTCACATCGATCATTTATACTGAGGAATTCAAGGAGAGGAGATTCATGTGTGGAAAAGCTCTTGCCATAAATAAACTTGGCATATTTGTAATTTTGCTCTATCCAACTTGGGAAAATAATATGCAAGCTATTAAAAAGGATGAGCTAGAGATGAAAGCTCTTGTCATAAAACTTGGCAACTTTGCTATTCCACTCCATCAATTTCAAAGAAACAATGTGTCAGCTACTAGAAAGGATGAGCTAGAGAAGAAAGCTCATGGTAAACCTAGCACAAAAGAAAAAGTAAGCAAAAACCCTTACCCAGGAAAACATGACATAGACATGACTGCAAACTGGAGTGAGCATGGTCCCAAAAGAACAAAAAATATCCTCATGAAATGATAAACCAAACCAAATATGATAGGACACAAGAACATGATACTACCAGAACACCACAAGGGGGAGAAGGAGCCATGTGTCCAAGGGATACAATAGGACATGCCAACCAAGGAAAAATGTTGGAAAAAAGGAACACAACCACAAATTAAACCCAAGAAAAAAACTTAGGAGGTAGATGGGAGTGAAAGGCCAAAACCACAAAGATACAAAACAAGAACCCATAGGGGAAGGGACCAACCCCATAGAACTGAAAACACAAAAAATTGGATGAGAAAAGGCACCAGAGCAACAGGGTAGAGTAAGACACTAAAACACTAGGGGAAGAGAAGGAAATACATGAGGCTATAAAATATCAAAAGAGTCTAGCTGAGAGTCCTAAATGAGCTATAGGGGAAAACCATCCCTTCAAATATTTAAGTCTTCCTGAAGAAGACCCAGATTTTCCATTACATCAGCTACTTTTCTACCGTCTTTATAAACATGATTAATTTGATAGCTATCAAGGTGCAAGAAGTTGACTTTTACTTCATCCAAGAGGTCTTCAATGGTCCAGGTTTGGGGGTGGGAGACTTTAATGATGTTAAAAATGTTAAGAGAGTCCCCATAAATAATAATATTTGTTATGTTCATACATTTAAGGAGATTAACTCCCTTAAGTGGCTAGATTGGACGTCAAGGTTTTCTGCATATGCCAAGAGAATTTCACATCTGACACCTTTTATGACACCTCCATATCCAGAGGGACATGGATTTCCTTTGGCTGCTCCATAAAAATTGAGTTTGAGCCATCCCAAGGGAGGAAGTTCCCATTTGATAAGGGAGCAAAAAATCTTGTTAGGATCAGGAGGAAGGGGGGTTTATTTTGGGAAGGCCAAGGAGATCGGTGTTACCAATTTTAGAGATGCAAGTCCACTTCTAGGAAGTGGATGAACGAGATATTTTATTTTAGGGCTTTGAGGATTCTGGTTTCCATAAAAAATGGATCTCTTTTTCATTACTAAAGGCTCTATTATTTCTTTTCTTTCAAATCCCCTAGAAAAAATGTGGTAGGCCTAGACTCCAATGGGATTTCAGCTGGAAACTTCAAAATGAAGGAATCCATTGAGAACACAATTCTTCTAGACTGTTAGGGATGACCCAAGCAATCCCCCAACTCACAAGAAGAGAGTTAAAATTTCCTTAGAGAAAGGGTAATCTAGGAAGATATGATGAGTGCTTTCATAGTTGGCCTCACATAGGTAGCATCTATTAGGGATACTCATTCCTCTTTTTTGGAGGTTGTCAATAGTAATAATTTTATTCAGCATTGCTAGCCAAGAGGAAAGTTTATTTTCAGGATAAGTTTTTTGAACCATAACTACTTGATGGGAAACTATCTTTCACCCTTGTCCGCTTCTAGGAAATAGGTAAACTTGACAATGAAGGGACTGTTATTGCTAGCCCTCCATATCTGAGAGTCTTTAGAGTTAGATTTTTTGATGAAATAAGTTCTTATAAATATTTAGAGATATTTTCTAGATGACTCCACACTATCTTAAATTCTTGTTATGAGGACTGGCTTCCAAACTTTTCTACCATTTGAAATCTCAATAAATTCAAAGACTTTGGGTCCTAGGAAGTGGAAAGTGAAGGGTTCTAAGACAACCAACAATGGATTGTTGATGAGAGTGAGATCTAAGATCCAAGGGTCCCTCCAAAATTTGATTTTATTTCTAGAGCCTAACTTCCATCTCAAATATTTTTGGAGCAAACCTTTGTTTTTAACAATATTATTCCAGAAAGTCAAGCCTTTGGGAGGATTAGTTTCTTCGAGAAATTTTTTCCCCTGCCAAAGGTATTTACCCCTGAGGATATGAACTCATATGGGGTCATTTTTCTTTAAGAGCTTTCAAATTTGTTTAGACATTAAGGCCAGGTTCATTTGTTTTACTTTCATGAACCCCAACCTTCCTTCTTAGCATAGACTTATTCCTAGGCAACCAATGGAAATTTCTTTTTGTCACCTAAACAAGATCATAAGAAAATTTTCTGGATTTTTTTTAACTTCTAATAGGTGGCCACTAGAAATTTGAATAGAGGCATGAAAAAATATGGGATGCTTTGGAAGGTGGCTTGGACAAGTTGGACCTTTCCCGCTTGACTGAGAAGAGCTCTTTTCCATCCTGCTAATTTTTTATAGAATCTTTCAAGAATAGGGTTTTAGAAACTATCTTTGATTCTACCTTTGAACATGGGCATGCCTAGGTAGATGGATGGCAAATCAATAATTTCACACCCAAAATTTGAGGTATTTTCCTTTTCCTTTTTAGGGAGGTGTGGAAGATTTGTTTTTGCTTTTCAAGTAGTTCACTTTCTACCTTGCAACATTCTCATATAAAAGTAGTATATCCTTGATTTATTTAACTTGACGGACATAAGATCTCGAGGCTAGAATGGTGTCATCCACAAATTTTTGGTGGGTTATCGGGTTAAGAGTGGAGGCAGGCTTGATCCCATCAATGACCCCTTGGGTTGAAGAAACTTTAAGGGTTCTTCCACGATGATAAAAAATAGGGGATAGAGGGTCCCCCTGACTAAGACCCCTTGAAATATTGAAGTATCCAGTAGGTGCCCCATTCACAATGATGAAGAACCAAGCCAAATATATGCATACTCTAGTGAGGTGAATCCAATCCTAATGGAAACCAAAGTTGGATATGACTTTAAGGAGAAAATCCTAGGAGACTTTATCAAAATATTTCATCATGTCAAGTTTTAGAAAGAAGCCTGCTTTCCCACTTTTATCCATTGAATGGATGAGCTCATGGATAGTGATGATGACATCTATGATGAGTTTACCTTCAACAAAAATTCCTTGGTAGGATTCAATGATGAGAGGAAAGACCTTTTTTATTTTGTTTACCATAACCTTGGTTAAAATTTTGTAGAGAGTGTGACAAAGGCTAATGGGTCTAAAGTCTTTGAAATATTTAGCTCCCGCTCTTTTGGGAATGAGAGTGTCATTATTTTAGTGTACCACCATATTTCATAGTATTTATAGAATATGGTGGAAATACAATTCAAAGGAGTATCCATTGAAAGTGTCATTTCAAGAGGCTTTTATCCATTTTATCATGCAAGTGCTAAATTTTGACAAGAAATTCTTTAATCCCTACATGTTGTAAATTTTGAAGAGATAATGACATAGTGCAAATGCACAACAAGATCATAGTGAGAGATCATGAGCTGAAAGTGATATTTATTGTGCAAGACTTACAAAAGGTGTTTGGGCTACCTAGGCCACCTAATTTTCTAATCTAAAATATCTAATACTTGCACACCAATTGGCTAAAGTGTGCCATGTATTTGGGAATGTTGTGGCTATTTGGTGAGTAATAGGTCTAAAAACTACTCATGTAGCTCATATCATATATGTAAGGGATCATGGATGAGACTAAGTACAACTAGATAATTTATTTATTAGAGTAGATGCATGGTTTCATGATGTTTATGATGAATAATTTCTCAATGGAATTTGATGCTATCACATTATTTGTATATGTCATGTTCATGAAGGTGACTCCTATGTATGGATTGGGAACTCCTATGGGGATTTCCAAGGGAATATTGTCAATCTTCTATTGGATAAGCTAGCACCAATTGAGTGAGTGCACACTCTTATGACTAGACTAGAATCAAGGAAGAAGAGGAGGATTATCATGATGTTAATAACGTAGATACTTACAAGAAAATGGAGGATGAGAATGATACCCTTGTAAAGGAGGAATATGATGAGGAATTTAATGAATAGCAGGTGGTAGAGGAGAAGCCTCTAAATAATTCCTTGATTGTTTTACCACATTAAGATACATCCACACCAAGAGGATACCACTTTGAGCACATGTACGTGTGAGGTAGCAATGCATAAAAGAGTAAGATTAAGTATACATAGGATAATAGTGCACAAAATATTAAGCTTGTGTAGAATCCAACTTAGTATGTAAGATAGATCGTATAAGCTAGATAAAAAATATAGAGTAATGAAGTACCTATGGCTATACATAGCACTATGTAAATTGTTATAGAGGAAGTCACCATTATGCAAGTTGGTGAGGCTACACAAAAAGGATAATAGGAGGAAGGAGTTGTGTAAGAAACACAACTAAGTGTTGATAAAGTTATGTTTGGAGGTAGTGAAGTTCAGTAAGAGTAAATTAACATTACAATATAGTACAATACATGTGATAATCTATCTGAGATAGAGAGGACAAAGTGGAAAATTTTTAGCTTTTGATACAATGTGTTATAGGAGATAGCAATCACAAGATGCAAAATAATATGAAAGAAAGTAAATCTGCGAGATGATTGAAATATGCTATAAATAGAAATGATGGAAATGAATACAATGTAGCTATGGAGGAAATGGATACTCCATGAACAAAGCTACTAGACTACATTGCACCCATCACCAATATATGGTGATCTACACAACACTATGCTACTACCTACGAATATGCTCTGAGATTCTATATTCTACTTGTTACAATGAGGCCCTTTTTATATAGGAAGATAGGTTCCTTGGCCAACACTCTACCTAGTTGTGCAAGGGATACCTTGCACATATAAAACTTGCACATTGAAACTTGTGCATTTATTATATTGCATGAAGTAACTAGATAACTTCCCCCTAAAGTAATCTAATGTCCTAAGTATGTACCTAGGAAGGTATATTTACATGACCCAAATGATGTAATATAATCTATTTATAACACCCCCTTGTATTACATTATTTGGGTATTGAAGACTTTAGTCTTCAATGTGGATCTTCTTCCATTGGATAGTGGAATTTGTATTCTCCTTCATTGCTTACTATGATCAGGTTCAATAGGTAATATGTGTCTTCATATGATGCAAAGTAAGTTGTAGTTGAAGGTTCTTCTGCCTTTTGTATGTGTTCAACTGGTTCAGTATTCATGATGCCATGTTTCTTTCTAGCATGTCTTTTCTTCCTTTTCCTCCTTCTCCTATGATTCTGCATTGGTGCTGGTGGAATTTTTGCTTCATGACAAGTTAGTCTATCATCACAATAATATTGTTCTTTATTTCTAGCTTGTCCCTTGTGTTGAGTAAGTACAAACACAATTAATGATAGATAAACCATCAGACACTCTTCTGGTGAAAATATAACCAATATTTGTGAATTCCACCATGTTGTGAAGAGGATTTCATGAAGATAACCAATTAATGTTGTAAAGTTACCTTCTTTGGCTTATTTAAGAAACAAGGAGAATTTCTCTTTGTTGCTAGTGGATAGATACTCATATCCTTCTAGAGTATCTATTAAGTTTTGAGAGTAGAATTCTACTTCATGGAATAGTTCTTCATTATTGAAATATTTTCTCAAGATTTCATCCATGATAGATCTTTGAAATAGTGATTCTTACTATTTCTTAGAATTGAATTTGATAGAATCTTGGTAGTCTACCTTATAACTCCCTATATTAGGATATATGATCCCTAATTGAAGTATATAAGCTTGATTTGATAAAACCTTTATTAATCCTTAGGTTTGTAGGCTTCCTTATGTCTCCCTAGTAATGAGAGTATATACACCTAATGGAATTTTAGATTTTGTAGAAAGCTTATATCTTCCCAATTATATAGAACTTGATAATATTTGGTAGATGCTATTATTATCAAGTTTTATAGAATGCCTTATGACTCCCTAGTGATTTTGGAATATGATATAATGCTCTTGTAAAGTTTAGTTCAATTTTTGGTCTATTTTGTAAAGTTTTGTAAATATCAAAAATCAACTTTTGTAACACCTTATTACTCCTATTGAACTAAGCACTTTTCCAATTTTGAAGAGGTTTTAATGTTGGATTTCTTTTGTCCCTTTTTGTGAAATTTTGAGACAAGTAAATTGCTAAATTCCAACCTTTGAAATGCTTTGATAAACCTCTTTTAATATCCCTTTAGGATTTAATTTTAGTGTATCTAATTTCCAATAAATTAATTTGATGTAGTAACCCTTATAACTCCAAAATTTTGGAAAATTAGACCACAATAATATTTTCAAATATTTTAAAAATTAATTTCCAGTAGAAATCCTTATTTATCCTATGTTTAATATTGTAAATATTATATTAATTTGATAAATTTTTCTCTTTGATTCTTTGCTTTCAATATGGTAGAGAATACTCCCTGAAATGAAAGCACATTAAAGTAGAGAATAAATCTCACCTTGCAAAATTTGAATATCATAATAATTGGCCTTATTTTCGGATGTGAGATGGTTGTAGTGTGAGTGTCTTTACTTTGACCGTTCCCTCCAATGGAAATCTTGGAATCCTCCTTGGATTTAATGCTTCAAATATGGCACCTTTAATCTTTGCCTTTGACCTCCCTTGACCAAAGCATTAAAGGCTCTTTTCCTTGCTTCCACGCTGCAAATTCGGCCCTATGTGCGTAAATTGTAGAGTGTTGAATGAAGATGAGTGAATTCTTACTGAATTATTGGTCTTTGGTACCCTTAAAATAGAGGAGAATCTGGTACTAAGTGCCAAGTGGCATATCCATTTTCTTCTTGAGCGCTTGAGGAGTAGAAGGTGCTAAAAGACACTTGTATCTTCCTTTGAGTAATGTATGAATGTTACATTATTTAGTGGAGTGTTTTATCTCTTCGTGGACAAGTGTCTCTCATATTCTCAACACACCAACATGTTGTTAGTAACTCCTTTCTTGGTCAATATGAGCGCTTGTGTGAGGAGCGTTAGGATTTTGCCTCAAGTGACAAGTGTCACTCCCTCATTGTGCATGGATGTCTTCTCTAACGCTTCTTCAATGTACCCTTTGGAGGTTATTTAAACCCTATAAAATTTCTAGCTCCTCCTTTCGTTCAATGGCACTTGCTTGTGAGTTGTTTCCAACTGGAATGAGGAGCAACAATTTGGAGGCTTGAGCACCAATTTTGAGCAATGCAAATGTGGAGTTTGAAACACTCCAATGGTGCCTTATTATTCTTCTTTTCACACCTATTATATGTCCTCCTTTTGTATACAACGTTGCTCTTGAATATAATATTGTTTCTTCCTTTGTTTTATGCCTTGTTCACTTGCAGGTTCGGTTGTCCAATAAGTAGGGAATATAACCCTTATATGGTGCTCTTGCTTGGAGTATGCAAGTATTCGGCTTCTGTTGGCAAGTTTACCCTGTATATATTGTGCCTTCGAGGCATCTTCAAATATGCACTCTTTCCTGTATAAACCAGATTAGGATATTGTAATACAATGTAAGAAATTTATGTATAAAATGACCTTTATTGCACCCTCTTATGCACTCCTTTTTTTGGGTCTGAATTTTTGGTTTTGTGGCAGAATTTTTGAATGCAATGTAGGAGTTTTGAGGTTGTTTATTTTATCATATACCTTCCCCTTTTTTCTTGGATAATTTGATGACAAATCCAATCTTAGGTAGAATTAAATAGAAGCTCCTTATTTGATGCAATTTTCTGCATTTTTATCCTTGCAACTAACCCTGTAATTATTTGGATTTGAGACTCACCAAGTCTCAATATTTGAAAATTCTAATTATTTTTTTGGTTAGTTGTCTTCTTCTCCAAGTTTTAGAGGATTCTAACCTATTTTGGTGGCTTCACTTGGCCACTATGTGTTGCAGATTTTTGTGCATTAATAGTGTCTTTAGACACTTTGTCAAATTCTGATTTTGTGCCCTTCTCAAGAACACAAACAATAATATTTTTGAGAGCAATAGAATAGTGCAAATGAATATAATAATATTTCACTTTTAATGCACTAAAAATTTCACCTTATCACTCCAATCAACTCTCAAAATAATGCACTTAATCAATTTACTGCAACTAATCAAGAATAATTTGAAATAAACCTTCAATAATTATTTTGCAATTTCACTACAATTAATATTGTAGGACTTAGTCTTCTTTTTATTTTTATAAATTATATGATAGGTAGTTGATAGATGTATTTATGAAATCTAATCAACTCCTAACTAATTTGCAAATTAACCTTAAAAGGAACCTTTCTCTTTTTGCACTGTCATGACCCTCCTTGATGGACCTTGTGACATGAAAAATAATGTATTAATTAAAAGTGCTTTAATACTGAATTTTGTGCAATTAAGAAGCTATGTGATGTTAGTATATATTGAAGAGCATGATACTACTAAAAAATTTCCAATGTGTAGGATCAGGTACACTTGTAAGTGGAAGAAGTTGGATCATCCACCAAAGGCGAGGGTACTTGAGGTTGGGGAAATGATGATAAGGCAACTTGAAGGTAACATTGATGGATACCTTCATATATGCATGCATTCAATTAGGAATAATCGTTAATAGCTAGCCACATTGAGCCATAGATTGCTAGCCTAGTAGCTATCATAAGTTCTAGATGCTAAGACAGGTGATTAAATTGATGGAAAGATTCCCCTCTTTGTCTGTTGCACATGCTTGATTGTCCTTTACTTCAGTTTTATTTGTCTTAATGATTTGGTAAGTATGGATAGGTAGGTTGTCTTCATAACTCCTTGTATGTTTAGGCAAATAGTGTGATAAAGTAAATGTTTTATTTTAAATGATAGTAAGTTTCATTTAAAATTTATAAATATTTTATTTTAAATGATAGTAAGTTTCATTTAAAATTTATAAATGTTTTATTTTAAAATATAGTAAGTTTCATTTAAAATTTATAAATGCTAATTTTAAATGATACAAAGGTTCATTTAAAAATTGGTGAAGTTTGTATTTTAAATACCAATACATTTCATTTTATAAAGTAGATGCTCTAATGTAAATGATATTATAACTTCAAAAAAGGAAATAATGGACTATTTAAATGATAAATGAGTTTCATTATAAATATAAACTAACCATTATTTTTAGATGATAAAGTAAATACCATTATTAGTTGTTTTATTTCTTTAATAAAATGATAATAAAAGATTTTTTTAAACAAAAATGCTGATTTTATTTCATGGGAAACTACCCAAAAGATATTTTTTTAATATTGTTAAATAAAGAAAGAGTTCTTAGTTGACTGAGTTGAACGAAGAACTGGAAACTTTGCACCGTCGATGTCAAGGAGTTTTACGCCTACCAAAATATGAGTGAATGGATTAAAGGAAAGGATATAATATCTCATTGCGGTGGGTAAATATTGGACATGAGTTACATTTGGTAGAGGAGCGCATTGATGAGGCGGTGGGAGCATTGAAGGGAAAGCGGTCCCTTATGGAAGAAGGAGGAAAATCAAAGGGAACAAAGTTGTTGGGAGATTGCTCTCATTGGAAAATAACAGGGGAGCTCCACGCAGCTTGAGGAAGAGAATGGAACTCACAATCACGTAATATGGAGGCCATCCCTAAGAAGGAAAGAAACTTACCAACTTTGAAGGATTTCAGGTTTTTGGGTTACATAAACCTTATTTTTCATGGTTCAAATGAATAAGCCTAGTCATTGGCTAGGAATAACCTCCTCTTTGTAAGCTGCGTGGGCTTGATGTTTGTCCATGCCAGGTCAAGAAAAATTATCCCTGTGTGCCTCTAGTTGGTTTATTTCTTTTTGTGGAGTAGGTCAAGATGTTTTGAGTTAGTTTGTGAATCCTCCCTCCATGTATAAAGTGATTCATCATCTTCCCTAACCATTTGCTAGGGTGTTGTGTTCAACTATGCTTTATGATAGAGTAGAACCACCTGTGTTGGTCGAGTTCATCGCTATTAGTGATGATGGTGTGTAGTGCTTCTTGTAAGCGTATTCATTGCTATTAGTTATGATGTGTAGTGCTTCTTATAAGCGTGTTATCGATGTTAGTGACGAGGTAACGCAGTGCTTCATGGAAGTGTGTTACCACTACTAGCGATGATGTTGTGTGGGATAAAAACTGTTGGGAGGCACCAACTATGACCAGTGTCCTTGTAAGGTATATCTGTCATGTGCTATGATAGGGTAAATTCCCCCTTAGTCTTAGGAAGTACTTTCCCTTAGTAGATGGCCGACGTGGAGTCAGGCCATGATTGGTGGGTTTTGCCATACACCCTGTGGAATATAGAGGAATGGATCCTATGTTTTCAACCTATGTTGAGGATGGATGTCATCCATCGTGTACTCTTCTTTTGCACCCTCTGTTGAGTAATCTGTTGTGTTTCTTATGGTCTAGCATTGAATTTTTTGTGAGACTGCCTTCTCGTTGTAGAAATGGGCGCTTCTTAAGTCATAGGGCGGATAGTTAATTAAATAATAACTTCATTTTAGAAGTCGCTGGATTCATATGCTCATTGTAATGAAACTTTATAATTAATTTGATATTGAATTGTTTGATTAATGTAAAGAGACTATAATTAATCGGATATTGGATTATTTGATTAATGTAGAGAGACTTTATAATTAATTGGATATTGAAGTATTTGATTAATGTAAAGAGACTTTATGATTAATTAATATGGAATTATTTGGTTAATGGAGAAAGTAGACCAATTGAATTTGTAATTAATCGGATAGGGAATTATTTTATTAATGTAAGAGAAGAACATATGACCTTATGAAATGAAAAGAAAAGGGTTTATTTATGGATTCAAGTAGTTGGTTTTAATTTAATAAATAAATATTAAATTAGTTTGTTTTGTAAATTAAGGGTATGGGACTTTAATTTATGAAATGAAAAGAAAAGGGCTTATTTATGGATTAAAATAGTTGACTTTAATTTAATAGATAAATATGAAATTTGTTTGTTTTGTAAATTAGGGTATGAGACTTTAATTTATGAAATGAAAAGAAAAGGGTTTATTTATGGATTAAATTAGTTGGCTTTAATTTTAATAAATAAATTTTTTTTTTATTTCTCTTGATAAAAAGGGGTTGTACTCGGGTCCCCCACCCTTAACAAATTACATCTCTTTTCTTTAGATCTTGAGAGTTTACAAACAAATACACTTCTCATCTCAATTGATATGCTATAGTTAGAAACCTATATAATTTTACATAAAAAGTTTGAAATATTGATTTTCATTTTCTAGATCTTTTCAAATATCTGTATGAATACAATTACTCTAGAATTTAGCATCTTTCTTGACATTTTCCTATAGCAACCTTCACAATGCAAAAAATTCACCTCTACTATCTATGCCTTACATCTTAGTAGAGTAATGTTTTCAAAACATCGCACTAACATAGTCTGCTTTAACAAATCTAGATTGCTAGTTTCCTTCCTAAAAAACAAGTGCAACAACAAAAATTATAATAAATAGTCTAAATGAGCACACATTATTTTTTTGATTGGTGAAAAGGGGTTTTGAAAGGGTCTTGTAACATTTTACAAAAGTCATGATAAACCCAAAATCTTCGAAGAGACAAATAGCCAACAGACATGTAGTCCTACCATGATCCTAGAGAAACTGCTATCGAGGTACAAAACCATCCGTAGGTTCCACGCAAGGGAGGGCTTGAACACTGAAAATGGCCCACACAGGGGCAACAACATACAACCAAAAATTGCCCATGTAGGGGCATGGATTGAGAGTCAATGAGAAAAAAACCCCATGCAGGGGTAGACCACGAGAACAAAGAAACCCACACCAGAGCAAGAACAACAAAAATATACTAAGGGGACACCCCCACGGTCGAGAAACCACCTGCAACACAGATTAAACATTTGGTTCCAAACCATTACCCGCAAGGCTCTCTCCAACCAACCATTTGAAATCCTCAAGGATTTCATACTTATCCTTGTATTCCTCGAGGAGGGAGTCTACCTAAATTAGGAGGGAAGAGATAGTCATGGCCACCCGACCAAGATCTTTGAGGAGGTCCTGGATCTCCTATATGTGCCCATGATTAGAAATATTCGAGAAGTGCATCACTCGAGAGGTCAGCAAGGAAGCCTGAGTAGAAGTCCATTCATTATGGATTGATATCCTCACTGGCTTATATTTATTGACCTGGAAGGATAGAGAATCATTCGATGCATCATCGATGATGAGTGGGGTCTTCCTTTTACTACATCCTACCTTGGCTAGAAGGGGGTAACGACGAGGTTTATATTTTTGGGAACTTGGGGTATTATTCACTCTAGATGTAGAGCTCAAAGTGAAATTGGGAGGAGGGAATGCCAGGATGTCTTCCCCAACCTCACCTCCAATTTTGGTAGGTCCTTCAAAAATTAGAGTGGGCCTAGAAGGCACAACCACTCTACGGTTCTGCTCGACAACCGCAAAGTTGAACATAACAAGATGGAGGTCCTAGTGGAGGGGTAAGGAGGATACTCCCCTCTTTACATATAGGACTAACATTTCCACAGACTAAAATATATACTAGGGGATGTTAATTGATTTTTTCCCTCGAAGGTGATTCAGGAATGCCAAATGAAAGTTACGAAGGATAGCGTTCGGGTTGTCAAGTGTGAAATACTGAAGCACCATCACCATAACCATGTCCCATAGTTTTGTTAGTGATTCCCTCACTATGATACCTTTTTCTTTGTCAAGGGACTCTCTTTTGTCCCTAAACAGGGTTAATTCTCCTTGGAGGGAATTTTTTTCATGGTTGATGATTTCCCTGTCATTGGGGAGGCTAATGGCTTCCGCCAATAAATCCATTGTAATAGTGAATCCCATACCTCTAATGATGATGTACCCTTCATTCCATGAGTGAATAAAGTCCATGGATAAATCTGGATCAATATTGCTAAAATGCTATAGAAATTTGAGGAGGCCATGGTCTTTAAAGATGTCTTCGACTAGGGGAGTTAGGTGGAGGGACACAGGTTTGATTTCAACCATGGCAAGAGGATAGAATATAGACGATAGACAAAAATTGAGGAGGGGATGAAAATGAGATGAAGGGTGGTGAGGGTAGAAATAAAGCTATAAGAAAAATCTAGAAGAATCCACCACCCAATGTGGCTCATGCTCCAAATCAACCAAATCAATCGAAAACCAAGGGACACAAATGAAATGGCACATCAAACAAGGGTGAGGGCCAGGTGGAGGGGAGCGGAGGTGGCACCAAGTTTGACTAAATGAGTGGGCTAGTATGGGATATGATGAACAACCTTGTTGGATATGCCGACATGGCAAAGACACATGGTGGGGATGATGAAAACAACAGCCACAGGAATGCTAAAAAGGAAACATGCCATCGAGTTGACGCTAAAAATACACCTTGCCCAAAAGACACTATAGAGGGAGCAATAAGTCAACGAGGATCAACTAAAAATGAGGAAGTGATATGGATGACCATTTAGCATTGGGACAGTTGCATTAATATAATTTAAATCATGAGTGAGGGAGGCAAACATTCTTGAGGTTTAGGTAGCCTTGCCAAAGCCAGACAAAGTGGTGATGCGATTCTCAAACCTTATACTTTCAATGTTTATGTCCTCCTAGTTCCAAATGAACGAGGACTTATGAGTGTGCCAACAGTTCCATATTGATAGGTGGTGGGCCCTAAGGAGTCTCTTGGTCTTCCAATGATTGGGGGGTCCACCTAGGAGGCTGATTTGGAAAAATCCTACATGTGAGACATGAAAAAATCCAGAACACATGGTGCAAATATGAAGACTTACCACATTGGCTCTGGACTGAACATTCAACATGCTTAGGTGGTGGTAGGCTTGAAATCAAAGGATTTGGTTTCTAGTTATGGTCCACTTTGACTTAATGGATGATGACATCAGTAGCATTGGTATCGATGAGCATATGGGAGAAGGAGTTTTTCTACACAATGAGGCCAGAATCTGAGATTCCTATATTGGATAAATGATCAACTGCATGATTTCCTTCCCTATAGGTGTGGTTCAAGCTTATGGTCAAGAAGGAGAGCATCATATGATTGCCTTTTATGATCATACTAGATATTTTCCATGAGGTGGGGGAAGATCTAGAATTAAGACAGGTGATGATGTTTTTGGAGTCACCTTCCACCATGACATTGGGAACCTACAAGATGTGAATAAGGATAACACCTTGATAGAGAGCCCTAGCTTTGGTGAAGTGACTAGAGTTGAGCCCTAGATTCTTGATGTAGGCTAGGATGATGTTTCCCTTGTGATATCGAATGATGCCTCCTGCACCTGTAGCTCCTGAATTTCATTTGGCTGCACCGTCAAAATTTATCTTGAGGAAGCCTGGAGGAGGAGAAGTCCACCTGATGAGGGAGCGATCAGCTTTAGGAGAGGCTTTCTTGTGAATGCCTTTAGGGATTCTGAGAGAGGAAGCCAGGATATCTTCATGGTGTGGCTCAGGATTGCTCTCGCCTTGGGTGATGGACACATTTTTAGCAGTAGTAGCTAAGATTCTAGAGAGGACATAATTTTTTATTGTGGGTAGATTCTTGGAAGGCACGGGAATTATGCTTCCACAAAATCTCCCATAGGAAATGGGGGAGGCAAAAGGACCAAATTTTTTTCAAGCAATGGTCTTTGAATGGATTCAACTACTAGATACAAATATCACTAAGCCAGAAGGATGGGATCCAGGAGATACCAATTGAGGAGAATAAGGAAGAGAGAATGGATTGGAAGAAGGGAAAGGAAATGAATATGTGTTGGGTAGAATCACAATCTAAGAGGCACAAGTAGTAATGGTTGGTAAGATATAGGCCATGGCGATGGAGATTTGGGATAGTGAGAATCTTATCCTAGATAAACAGCCAAAGGAAAAAGTTGACCTTAGGGATAAGGTGGGGCTTTCATATGAGCTTGGAGGGAAACTAGGGAGGCCAGGGTTTTTGGATAGGTCATAGGCTGATTTGACAAAGAAAAGACCTAAAGAGGTGGGATTCCAAAGTATGGAGTCTTCCAAAGAGGAATAGGGGATGACACAAAGGCAGAGAAGGTTAGAGATAATGACAGAGGCAGGATTCTGCTCAGCAAAGAGGGCATTATCCAAAAATGACTTTTAGGAAGGGCTCTATGGGAGGAAGAAGTTACTTACCTTTGGCCTGAATAGGGTGTCAGTCATTGGTCTAAGACAAATAAGATCCTCACATTCCTACAATGGATAGTTACCCAGCCAAAGGTCATTCCAAAAGTTGATCCTGAATTCGTTTCCTAGCTTCCATCTAATGCCCTTTTGAAGGATTTGCTTAGTCCTGAGGATTGAATTCCAAACCACAGATCCACATATGGGGTTAGGATCATCCAAAAAGTTTTGGTTGTGCCAGAGGTATTTTTCCTTGATGATGGAAACCCACAGAGAGTTTGATCCACTAGCCTTGCTTAGCTATGAGAGCCAGGTTCATATTGTGGACCTTCCTAATCCCAATGCCACCATATTCCTTCCTAGAGCAGACCTGATTCCAAGCCACTAGGTGAATCCACTGCTTGTTATCTAATATTGACCAAAGAAAATTCTTTTGAAATTGCTCAATGCAGTTGCAAATCTTAGCAGAGATCTGGAAGACGAACAGGAAGAAGATAGGGGCACTTTGAAGGGTGGATTTGACTAAGGTGGCTTTGCCTTCTTGACTAAGGAGGCTTACTTTCTAGTTGGTCATATTTTTTTGGATGCACTCAATGATTGGGTTCCATAAGGATATTTTGGATTGGCATTCAAAAATAGGGAACCCTAGGTAAGTGGTAAGGAAAGCATCAATGGAGCATCCAAGGATGGCATCAATGCAGGCTTGGTACCTCATCGGGGTAATGATGAAGTAGATCTTACTCTTTTTAAAATTTACCTTTTGAACTACCATAGCTTCGAAGGAGTGGAGGATGGATTTGATGCACTATGTTTGGAGAACCAAGGTATGAGTAGCCAGAATAGTGTCATCGACAAACTGTTGGTGGGACACGACCTGGAGAGAGGAATTAGGTTCGATGCCAGAGATAGACCCTTCAAGGTAAGCATGGGTGAGATCCCTCCTGAGAGCTTTTGCAACAATGATGAATAAGAAAGGGGAAATTGGGTCTCCTTGCCTGAGGCCTTTGAAGTTCTTGAAGTAACCTACTAGGGATCCATTGACCAAGGCAAAAAAATATTTTAAGGTAACACAACCTTAGATCAGAGAAATCCAGTCCAGATGGAAACCAAATCTTTGGAGTACCATGAACAAGAAATTCTAGGAGAATCTATCGAAGCCTTTATTCATATTGAGCTTCAAGAGGAAGCCTACTTGGCCACTCGAGGAGATGGAATGGATGAGCTCATGGATGGTGATAATGTTATCAGTGATTTGCCTACCATGGATAGAACTGCCTTGATTTGGGGTAATGATGCATGGAAGGATGAGCTTGAGTCTAGTGGCTAGGGCCTTGGTGAGGATCTTATATAGGACATTACACAGGTTGATGGGGTGAAAATCTAAGAGGGTTCAGGCCTAGTTTATTTTGGGAATGAGAGCTAAGAAGGTGGATTTGATGTCTCCTGGTATATTCGTATTTTTTGCATCTATTAGATGGATGAGACCACATTCAAGCCTAGGATTTCCTAGAAGTTTTGGAAAAAATGGGTGGAAGCCATCCAGACCTGGAGCTTTCCCTCCTTGCATAGAAAAAATAGAAGACCTAATTTCTTCAGCAAATAGGGTTTTAAGTAACATTTGGTTCTAGTCGATGTTGACTAACCTGGGGATGTTCTAGAGTAGGTCCTTAGAATTTTGGTGGTCATAGCTGGGATATGGGTCAATTAGCTCCTCAAAGAAAAGAATTATCTTGAATTTTATCTCTTGAATATTCGAGACTACCTGGTCATTTTTCTAAATTAGTTCTTTGATCCCGTTGCTTCCCCTGTGCCTCACTACTGTGGCATGGAAAAACTTGGCATTTGAATCACCTTCTTTGAGCCATGTTAACCTAGACTTTTTTTTCCAAGAGACTTCCTCACTTCTAATAATGTTATGATAGTCAGAGAGGAGGATTCTTTTAGAGTCTTGAAGTGTGGGGTCAGGATCACCATTCTGAAGAATGATTTTGATATATTGAAGTTGGGATTGAATTTTTTGTTTCTTATGAAATATGTTCCCGAACACTTCTTTGTTATAGCATTTCAGATTGTATTTTACATGTTGTAATTTGTTGCTCACATGAGAAACTTTAGATCTGTGGAAGGGGTAGGCCCACGATTGAGCAATTAAGGATCTGATGTTTGGATCATGGAGTCACATTGATTCAAATATGAAGGAAGATTTGAAAGAGGAGGCATGAGGATGACAATATATTAAGAGGTTATTATGGTCGAATCCGATCCTAGGTAGAGAGCGCATGGTTGCATCACCAAATTTTGGGATGGCATTGACAAAAATGAGGACATGATCAAGGCACATATGGATCAGCTGGTCACCCTTCCTGTGGTTGCTCCAAGTGAACTTTGAACCTCTCATATTGATATCCATTAGTTCATTATTGTCTATGAATATTGCAAAGCACTCATAAAATCTCTTAGTTATTGGAGTCCCTTATTTCTTGTCAAAAGGAAAGAGGTGGAGTTGAAGTCTCCAGCCAGCATCCAGGCTTTGCAAAAAAATATCCCTCAACTAGATGAGGGAGTTCCATAATGAGTTCCTCCAAGAAGGAGCATTTGGGACATAAACATTTGACAGGACCCATCAAAACCCATCATACTTATTAAAGAACAAAATATTAATGTAGCTCTCAGTCGTAGATAACATTGTCCCATCGACCTTGGATGGATCCCATAAACACAACAAGCCTCCTGAAGTTCCATTGGCTAAATTAAAATAAGAGGCATAATCTTTCCATATGTAATTTGAAATGCAAGAAACATCCTAAGAATCAATCTTGGTTTCTTGAAGAAGAAGAATGGTGGATCTATGTTCTCTCCTCATGGACTTTACTAAGTGTTGCTTATTTCATCCATTGAGATCTCTCACGTTCCATGAGAGGATCTTCATTTGGTAGCTCTTGATGATGTGTGCTTCCCTATCTTGGGTGGGGGAGAAGGTTGTTTCTATTTTGTTCCTAGGTCTATGAAATCTTGGAGGACCCTTTGAGAGTGATTTGGATGTCATTTGTGACTTCGTCGAATGCTTCTATGTTTCTAATGTCCTATGCCAAGGGGAAACTCCTATTCTTTATTGATCCCGCATTCACCAATGTTTCCTTAGAGAGCAGGAGGTGGGAGGCATTAGGGGAGATGGTGGCTGCTTGATGAGGCTGAGGCTCAAAGAGGGAGGGAGGGGAGGGGGGCAGGAACAATGGGTAGTTGAAAGCTAGTTCAGAGGGGTCATAGAAAGGGTCATCAGAGGACATGGGGAGAAATCGTTTGACACCAGGATGGATGGGCTGCAAGGAAGTAAGGCCCCGATTGGGGGGATTCCAAAGGATTCTTCTCCTGATAGGGGACCATATGGGGGAGATAGGAGGATTGGGGATGGGATTAGAGGTAGGGGGATGAATGGTTTTGGAAAATTTATGATTCCTCTGGGAGGAGGTGGTCGAGGGATGAGAGGGGCACTAGGAGTTGAGATGGTCTTATTTGGAACACAAACTACAAAATGCAGGTTTATTTTCATATTCAATAACTTGAAAAAAAGTACAAACTTTGAAAATAAGGTTGATCAAGTATGGGAGGTTTACGTCCAAGTTGATGTTCACACACATGCGATTGTGGGTCATTTGAGTCTCAGAGCGTGTTGTAGGGTCGAAAGATATCAGTTCCCCAATGCTTCGTGCTATACCACAGAGGATGTATTCATGCCAAAATTGGATCAAAATTCTAGGAAGGTGGATCCATATCTGATCAAATTTAATGCTCTATGTCGCAGGTTCAAAATCCACCTCCCACTTTTTGAGGAAAAGGCCTCTTTGATCGAAGAACCAGGGCCCACTAGTGATAACCCATCAAAAATCTATAGGACTATTCAACCAAATTTGGAATAATCCTTTGGTAAGTGCAACTAGTTCCATGGATCCGATTGGGTGCCAGGAGGTGTTGGCCCATTTACAGATGGACTCCATGTTAGGCCTAGATCCAAGGAATTTTTTGATCAATGAGTTGGATTTCTGGTCGATCACATTGGTCATGATTTAGAGGGGATCTCGAGGTTATGATTAGAAGGGAGCAACTCGATCTTGGGCCCTAACTTTGGATTAGGTTTTGGGTTTACTATATCTACAAAATATTGGGATGAATTTGGCGGTCTACCTTCCACTCTTGAGGTTCCCTCTTTTCAACCAAAATTTCCATGGGTCTATGATTTGGGATCCAATTTTGACCTTTGGTATCAGGATCCTATGGTGGTCAAGGTTGTTGGTCCTAGGTCCTCCACTTGGGCTACACAAATGTCTTCCCAGCTGATCTGGGTGGTTTAAGCAAGAAGATGTCCACTTTTTGTAGAGTGGTGTGGATTGTCCTTGTTCAAATTACTTGACAAAACCTAGCTCCCACCCAAGTTGTTATTGCTCTCATTGATGTGGCTAGGGTTGTCTCTATTGGCTTCTCCAGGTTCACTGATGTTGGATTCTTATTTTCATCCATTACTGCTCCTGCTTCCTTTCCATGCATTGCTGCTCCTGCTACCTTTTCGTTTGCTACACTGCTTCCTTTTCACTCACTCGCTCCTCCATATTCCCTCATACAATATTGGCCAATGTATTTTAAATCCAAAGGTGGATTAAATGAGCACACATTATTGTTACAAAATAAAATATATATTACCAATGGAAAAAATTAAAGTAAATCTT
This sequence comes from Wollemia nobilis, assembly GCA_028583015.1. Taxonomy (NCBI): domain Eukaryota; kingdom Viridiplantae; phylum Streptophyta; class Pinopsida; order Araucariales; family Araucariaceae; genus Wollemia; species Wollemia nobilis. The sequence goes on from JAQPPZ010016888.1 coordinate 20,318,458, forward strand.
AATCATTAATTGATTTTGGCAATCAAAAAATTTTGTCAGCTTCAACTAAACTTTCTACTTCCTCTAAACATGGAAAGGATATGTTAACTTCATGATCGTCAACCAAAACCCCTCTATTGGCTAGCTTATCTGCACATTTTTTCCTTCCCTTAATATATGTGTAAACCTTATTTCTTCAAACTCTTCAGCAAGATATTGAATTTCCACAATTATCTCTTGTATGTTCCATGGAGCGTTTGCTTTCCTCAAAATTGCATTTATTACTATGATAGAATCACCTTCCATCCAAAATCTATTCCATTTCATTTGTTTACATGTTGTTAACCCTTCTAAAGCTGCCCAAGATTCAACTTCATTATTTGTCTTAAATCCACAATTGAAAGCATAATAAGACAAAATATCTCCTTTGTTATTTCTAAATATTCCTCCTCCTCCTGCTGGTCTTGGGTTTCCTTTAGATGCTCCATCAAAATTCAACTTAACCCACTCCACATCTAGTGGTTTCCACTTTATATTATTTACCTTATTTTTGCTTTTGTTGAACCCAACATTATAATTCCTTTTAATGACTTGACTCCATCTATCAAGACTCACTTCTTCCAAATTAGGGATTGGGTGAGTTGATAGGTTTGGTTTAGACTCCTCTATGGCTAAACATATCTTCTTTTTCATTACCTCTAAACTTCTTTCATTTTCTTTAAATATTCTTCTATTTATTTCTAGCCATATAATCCAAAGTATTGTATCTTTTGATATATCCCATATTGTTTGTAAAGCCTAACTTTTATAAGTGCTCTACCATTACTTTAACCAATCTTAAATTCTGCTATTCATCACTATACATTTACCAAACATATTAAAAATCCATTGCCATAGATTCCATACAATTGAGCAATGTCCCAAGAGATGGGCAATACTCTCCTCCTCCTTATTAAAGAAAACACATTTAGAGGGGCCATGAAAACCCCTTTTCATAAGGTTATCCCAGGATAAAATTCTTCTATGACCTACTAGCCAAACAAACATTTTGACTTTAGGAATGCTTGCCAAATATCTCTCCAAATTCTAGTGAAATTATTAATATGTTGGTGTTGAACATTATATCTACTTCTTGTTGTGTATTCTCATGAGCTATTCAACTCCAAAATAAATTTATCCTTGGCACCCCTCGGAATAATTATAGTTGTTATATTTCTACTCAATTGCCTCCTAGCATCAATGTCTTTTATACTTGTAAAAAAATCTTCTTTCTATTTGTATCTTCCTTCCCGGTCCTTGTACAAAATATTTGAAACCCTGTCACTGTATTTGTCTTGAAGTAATCTCATCCAAGGTTTCAAAACTGAATCTAAATTGAGTGGTTTTTTATCACACCAAGTATCCTTCCAAATAAAAAAAATTTCTCTAGTTCCCACCATCCATATTAAATCTTTAATCATAAGATCAATATATTTTTTTTAACCATTCCAAAGAGCAGAACCATTTGGAAGAGAAAATGCAGTAAATATTAAAATTGGGTCATTGGGATCAACATACTTACTTAGAAGAATTCTTGCCCATTGTCTTTGACTCTATTTGTACAATCTCCAGATAAATTTTCCCCTAAGAGCTAAGTTTGCATTTGTAAGAGCTCTTAAACCAAGAACTCCCCTAGTTTTATCATCACACAACTTGCTCCATTTCAATTTAATAAATAAATATGAAATTAGTTTATTTTGTATATTAAGGGTATGGGACTTTAATTTATGAAATGAAAAGTAAAGGGTTTATTTACAAATTAAATTAGTTGGCTTTAATTTAATAAATAAATATTAAATTGGTTTGTTTTGTAAATTAATGGTATGCAACTTTAATTTATGAAATGAAAGAAAAGGGTTTATCTATAGATTAAAGTAGTTGACTTTAATTTGATAAATAAATATGAACCTAGATTATTTGGCAATTAAGGGTATGGGACTTTGATTGTTGAATAAGGGTTGAGTCATTTATTGCAAGTAAAGCCAATGATCTAGATGTATTGTTGAAAGACTCTCATAGGAGGTTGAGAAGAGAGATAGAAAGAGTAGTTTATATGATATCAAATATGCATTAGATAGTTGGATTGCTTGGTTTGATTGTATAGTTGCAATTTGGCATAAATGAGTAAATGCATTTAGAAGCATTGTAGAAATTAAATTTCACATGCTCACAAACAGTTCCATTTCCACTTAAATAATCTACATATCAGTAAGCATTGTAGTATAGCAATTATAATGCACGGAAAACCTGCAATAGCACTAATAACAACAACAATGGTAAAATAGTAGATAACAGTAATTACAGTATTTTTATATTAAAAATGGCATTTATGATACAACATTACAGTTTCAGCATTACAATCTCAACTGCAAATCCTAGGTTGAACATCCTTCATGGTAGCATACAACAATGGACTACGTCAATCACCATGCATTGCTCTCCTTACTACCTGCACATCTTTTATGGATGAACCACCTGAATGAATGGGGGGGTTTATTTATACATCCACAGAGTAGTTATGTCCCAAACTACCTCATAACTTCCCTCAAATTGTATTTCGTATGCATTGCTCTTGCATTTCTTGACATTTTCCACTATAGGATGAAATAGTTTATAATTCTAATTTAGCTGACATAATTTACTTACATGAATTTATTCTTACGTACAATATTAAATCATAGTTTACAACATTATTAAATATATATGCATGTGTATTTTTTCAAACACTTTACGTACATTTACAAAATAACACATAATACTAAAACTAGTTCAGCAAATAAGAACGTATCAATTTGCCTATCTACATCTATCCCCTCCTCTAAATTGGTCGTTTTCCTCAACAATACAAGCTAAATACTGGGAATACAAGTATTGAATAATGTAATAGGATCTCTTGTCACGCTCCTTCCTCTTTCTCCTATTCCATACATATATTACCACATACTTCACTTGAAACTGCTCACAACACCTTATTCTCTGGTTGTGCACTTCTTTTGCTACAAGAAATTATAACATCAATATGATCAACATTCTTTGAATAGGCACTTCACTTTGAGTAGTTAGCCATACTATCAGCATGAGCAATATCATCAACATAATGAACATGACCAAAAATACCCATCATCATCTATGACAAGGGTCAAGGGGGCAGGAGTCCCCTTGTAGGGTTAAGGAACAATTTCCCTTATGGGATCAAGGGGCAACATTAAAATCTCAATGAAAAACCATTGAAAGAATCAATAGCCATACTAAATTTTTCTTCTCAACAATATTTTGGAAGCCTTCACTCAATCTATTGAAACTAATTTCTCTCAATTCTAATTCACAGCTTTCATGATCCAACTAGCTTCTTATCAACCTTTGATTGACATCTCCCTTGGCAGATTATACTTCTGATGGTTATTTCTCTAACTACTCTACCTCAAATGGTAATATTTTTTATGATAATCCCTAATGGATTAGTATCTAACAAATTAGGCTAGACAGATTGATAAGTCTGACAATTACAATGTCTAGATGTCTAGAACAACAGGTTAGATGGCTTAGATGGATAGACATCTTGAAAAAATTACACAAAGGTATACATCTCAGATGGGTAAGGGTAGATGTCATAAATATATGGGCTATATTTCTAGATAGGTTACTAGATGTTTGGGATGAGTGGTCAGATAGACGACCAAACAGATGGCCAGATATCTGGGTTAGACGGCCAGACATCTAGACTAGATAACTAGACATTTGGAATTATGGATGGCCAAACATCTGGGCTAGATTGGATGACCAAACATCCAAGTTGGACTGCTAGACATCTGAGCTATATGACTAGATGTTTGAACTGACAAACGACCATATGTCTAGTCTAGATGGCTAAACATCTGGTTGGATGGCCAGACGTCTAGATTGACGGATGTCCAGATGTATGAATTGGATGACCAAATATCTAGGTTGGATGGCCAGATGTCTAGAATGATGGACATCTAAATTTTTGGGCTGGACGGCCAGACATCTAGACTGATGAATGATTGCCTGATATCTAGGACGTACGATTTCTAGACGGATAATTTGCCAAACATGTAACTTCTTCATATGGGTGTTTTCCATATGTGTAGCCTCCAAACATCTCTTGCTCAAATGGTTACATCTCATATGTCTCCTTCTCAGATAGTTGTGCCTTAGACATCTCCTTTCCCACCATCTGAATGTATTCTCTAATCGTTTGAGTCTCATTCATTGATGAGGTTTTTGCATCACTTTCCCAAGTTAAGGCATAATCCAAAGCCTCTTGGTATGACCTTAGAGGAAATATATTCATATTTCTTTCATACATAGGGAGAATTCCATCTGTGAACCACATGATCTTTGATTCCTGTAAGTGGTATTTATCCACATGGTCAAACAACCTACTCACCCTTCGATTGTAATAACAAACAGGCTCCTCTCCTTGAATGTTTTAATTCTCATCAGTATCATTTGATCAAAATTCTTCCACAAATGCATCATGCAATTCTTCCCATATCTTGTACTTATCTTTTGATAAGTATATAAACTAGTCTGTTGTGGATTCTCAAAATATTACAAGAAACAACCACCTCCAATCTGCCTCATTATTTTACCTAATCACTTTCCACTCCATGTGGAAAATTCTCCAATGCCTCATCAGATATTCCTTTCCTTCTCCTATGAAAAGTGGTAAATTCTTCAATGTTATGGTGGCTACATTATCCATTGGTGGGGTTCCTACTATGATGCTCCTCATCAGATATTTTTTAGTCTAGGTACCTTATTCTCACCAGAGAGTCTTATCTCGAGTTCCTGGGCATCCTTACTTCATGACTTCCTTCACTAGAATGTTGGTTAAGGCTCTGGTCTTCCTTCCTGAGACCTCACATATTTTTGCTCTAGTGCCTGACTCTCATCCTTTGTACTCCTCTATAACCTTCCTGTCGCTTTTTCAAGTGTTACCATCCACTCACCATATCCTTGCACAATTTCTACATCAACGTATTTCCTTGACTCTTGGTGGTCCTTGTACCCCTTCTTCTGTTTCTAGAAGTAATGTTTCCCTCTTTGTTTCCTCTGTTCTTGGACTCTTTTCCCAAACAACTAATTAGTCTACCTATTCTATGACTATAGAAACAAAATTTTAGACTACATACATCTAGAATGGTGCTACAGACATCTAGACTACAGACTTCAAGACTGTAGACATCCAAATTGGTGTTGCAGACATCTAAACTACAAAGTTCCAGATTGCAGATATCCAAACTGGTGCTACAAACATTTAGACTACAGACATCCATGAATCTGCAATCTATAAAATCTTTACTTGCATTTTTCTCTCTGGTTGGCATGCACATCCTTTTTGATAGCCCTTCATCTGCATCACTAAATAAAAATAAAAAAATCAGGTGTGTCTTCACCTACATCTTTGGTTGTACTATGTTGTTTGTGTTGCATGTCTCCCTAAGGATTTTACTTCTCACACTTCATATCATGAAATTAGACCCAACTTCATAATAGCAACGATGCCATATGTAGAAATGAAATTTCACATGCTCACAGATGGTTCTATTTCCACTTAAATAATCTACAGATAAGCAATCATTGTAGTATAGCAATAATAATGCACAAAAAACCTGCAACAACACTAATAACAGTAGCAATGATGAAAATAGTAGATAACAGTAATTACAATAGTTTTATATTAAAAATAGCATTTATAATATAACATTACAGTTTTAGCATTAAAATCTCATCCTGCAAACCCTAGGTTGAATATCCTTCATGGCTGCATACAATAATAGACTGCGTCAATCACCATGCATTGCTCTCCTTACCACCTGTACATCTTCTATAGGTGAACCACTTGAATGAATGAGAGGGAGGTTTATTTATACATCCACAAAGTAGTTATGTCCCCAACTACCTCATAACTTCCCTCAAATTACATTTCGTATGCATTTGCTCTTGCATTTCTTGACATTTCCCACTATAGGATAAAATAGTTTATAATTCTAATTTGGCCGACATAATTGACTTACATGACTTTATTATTATGTAAAATATTAAATTGAACTTTACAACATTATTAAATATATATTCACGTGTAATGTGTTGTTTATAATTCTTGTTTATTTATGCAAATAGATTATATTTGTGGGGATATTTCCTCAATGAAATTGGTGTAATGTGTTGTTTAAGGGTATGGATATTTTACCATACACATTTATGTAATAAATGACCCATGTGAAAAATGCACCTTTGTATTTTATTTGCTATTATGAATGTATATAAATCCTTTCTATTGCATGTTTATTTTTTAATTATTGTTTCATATTTCTAGTTATCTTTTGCACGTTTAATGAATTATGTTTTGTTAGATTTAGTATCTAGATCTATCTTTTATTTTCTTGTTTGAATAATTTTTTATAAGAATTAAGTAGTAATTTCTAGGGTGAACTTAGAGGATAACCTAAGGGCTTGAGACCCCCTTAGGGAGAATGGTAACTAGGTTTATATAATATCGTACCTAAGTTAAGATAACTTATCAAAGGATAAGATTGATAGCTTAACTCGTAGTACACGTAGTATACCTGCGCATAATGGCTTGCATAGAATATGGAGATGCGTATACACCCTCTAATGATTGAAGGTGGTAAGTCTATCTTATCGAGGATGATGATATGGATGGACTTATGTGCATAACATGATATATGCCTACGCAGAAGGGACTTGCATGAGGGGAATCTTGTGTGGTATAGTTATTGAGAAACTTAGGGGTTTTGTTAAACATTAAGTCAATATAAGGTTGGTTAGGGGTTTATGAATCCCTCTCCTTAGTAAAAAAAAAAAATTCTATTTATGTGTTTTCTTATTTCTTTATTTTAGGGTTATTACATTTGGTATTAGAGCTCTAGGTAGGAGAGTATAGAGCTTCTTACATGCTAAAAGATATTTGGATATCTCCAATGAAGACTTGCTTAAGTTTAAGCTAAATCTGGGATGACCTAGAGTCTCTGCCTATTAGAATCTAAGGGAATTGATCCTAAGGGTGGATGAATGTTATGATACCTTAGTATGGGCTTTGATACTAATGATACATCATAATATTATAATATTATCCTAGTTAGATTACTAATGTATTGGCAAGGAGAACTCTATATTATGGCTTGAATTAGTGATTTAGTTTAAGATGAAGTTGTAACCTAATTCTTTCCTTGGCTGAAACTAGGTCAAGATGCCACCTAAGGCCAGAAGAGAGAGGCCTACACCTAGGCAGACTTGATAAAGTAATATCGAATAAGAGATCTAGAATGAGGATTCAAAAACTCCCAATAGGGGAATGGAAGATCTCACTACCATAGTTGTCGCAATGCAATATCAGTTAAGACAAGTGTTAGAAACCATTGTGAACCAAAATTTTCAAGCTAGAGGTTCAAAAGTTAACCAAGCTAAGGGGTTGACTATGGCACAGCTACAATATAGAACCCTCATGTAGAAGGAAATGGTAAGAGACCTAAAGAATGTTTGTATCTCCAAGTTTAATGGAGAAGGAGATGGAGATGCAGTTGAGGCTTGGTTAAGGGAACTAGAAGTTTACTTCACGATAAAGGGATATTCCCTAGGAATTTGTAGTCATGTTCAAGAAGAGGTTCCTCACAAAACATTTCTATGCCCTAAAATTTGAGGAATTTTCCAGCTTAAGGCAAAGAACGAGCTTAGTGTAGGTATACTACAAAAAGTTGGTAAAATTATTGAAGTATGTATTGATGCAGGAGCATCCAGTGGTAGCAACACAATCTTGCAACAAAAGAAATAAAGAGTGAATAAAAACACAAAATACTCTAAGTGTTGAAATGTGTCACGATATCGTGACATAAAAGTTGTCACGATATCGCGACAACTCAGAACAACGACGGGCGCAAATCGCAAGTGTCGCGATATCGCGATGAACTCAGAACAACGGTGGTCGCAAACTCAAGTGTCGCGATATCGTGACATAAAGGTTGTCGCGATATCGCGACACCTCCGAACAAAGGTGAGAGCAAAACTCAAGTGTCGCGATATCGCGACATAAAGGTTGTCGCGATATCGCGACACCTTCGAACAAAGGCGAGAGCAAAACTCAAGTGTCGCGATATCATGACATAAAGGTTGTCGCGATATCGCGACACCTCAGAACAAAGGCAAGAGCTAAATGCAGATGTCGCGATATCGCGACGAACTTTGAACGCAAGAGAGAGCAAACGAAAGTGTCGCGATATTACGACACCTGGACAAAGAAGGTCGAAGGATGAAAAAGTGTCGCGATATCGTGACACATTGGCAAAAGAGAACAAAAGGCAGAAAAGTGTCGCGATATCGTGACATGTCGCGTTTTCACGACCCGGCTAGGAAAGAGAAGGTGGGTTAAAAAGATGTCGCGATATCGCGACATGCTACTTTTTTGCGGACCGTTATAGAACGACATTTGGCAGTTCCAGAAGTCGTTATGGCAGTTCTAGGGGGACCGTTGCAGCGGTTACAGGGACAGTTACGAACGGCGATTGCAGCAAGAGCCTGTCATTATAAAAAGAGATTGTTCGAAGGATTGCGGAGGCTGGAAAAGACGAAGACTGCATTTTTTGATGCATTTTTCTGTACTGTGTAATTCTTCCATGGTTTGGAATTGTAATCTTTCCATGCTTCTAAATGAAAATTGAGTCTTTTTCTTTGTGTTAAATTTTGGCTCCCCATCAAGTGGTATCAGAGCGAGAAGATTCTGAGTGTGTAAGCAGAGCGCCGAACGTGAGGCATCTTGCACCAGGATCTGGGGTTAAGGGTTCTAAAAAAAAGTGAAGAAGAATGCCATCGCGAAGAAATCATGGTGCCGGGAAGGAACGTGGTTCCTGAAGGAGACTTTCGAGCATTGCAGAGGCAAGTGCAGCCCTGCAAGAAGAATTGCGAAGAGGAGTAGAGCCAAGAGGAGAAGACCAGAGTGATGATGAAGCTTGCGGAGTTGATGACCCGTCAGAAGAAGAAGAAGAAGCAATGAGTGCTGTAGAATCTCGAATGATTAAAGCCATTTCTCAAATTGGGAAAAGGCCGAAGATTGACGTATCCACATATTCTAGAAATTTAAATCCAGAAGAGTTGATTGACTGGATTAACGATATGGAGGAATATTTTGAATATGAGGAGGTTGAAGATCCAAATCGGATAAAATTTGCAAGAACAAAGTTGAAAGGCCATGCTGGCATATGGTGGAAAGGAGTGCAGCTGGAACGAAATCGTAGAGGAAAAGAAAAGATCACCAGGTGGGATCGAATGGTTGAAAAGCTAAAATGGCAGTTTATTCTGGTAGATTACGAATTAGATCTGTTGTGAAAAATGCAGAGTTTGCGACAATCCAGCAAGTCTGTTAAAGAATATACAGAGGAATTTTTTAAAATTTCCATCAGAACCGGCCATACAGAAGCAAATAAAGAGAGAGTAGCCCGTTACATTAATGGGTTAAGAACCAGCATACAAGAAGAATTGAGTTTGGTTTGAATGAGCACCATTGAAGATGCTTACCAGTTTGCTCTGAAAGTGGAAGAGAAACTGAACCGTAGATTTGATAGTAAACAGAGAGGAAGAGGTCATGGTGGAAGAACTGGTGGCAGAACCAGTGGAGGTAAATATGACGGCCCGTAGAAGACTGGTGAAACAAGCAATCACTAAGAATAGAAGGAGGAGAATGCATACCGTCCCCGTAATCAGAACAATGATTATCAAAGGGGAAGAGGTAGAGGTGGACGCGGATATGGAAGAGGAAGATTTCATGGAACCTACTTCAATTGCGGGGAAGAGGGGCATCGATCATATGAGTGTCCCCAACACCAAGAAGCACCGAATAGAAGGCCTGAAGCAAATGCTCGAGCTATGGTCGTTGAGGATGGTGTTGAATCTGAGCACTCTGAAGAAGCAGAGCGAGGAGAAGTGATGATCACAAGGAGAACCTTGTTGAACGAAGAGAGGGAACCAGACCAACGAAAAAGCCTATTTCGCACGAGGTGCAAATGTTCAAGTAAAATCTGTAATATTATTATTGATAATGGTAGTACAGATAATTTGGTCTCTGAGGAAATGGTAACTAAGTTAAAGCTAGAAAGAAGGCAGCACCCGCATCCATACCGGATTGCGTGGTTGCAGAAGGACCATAGAGCATTGGTCAGTGAACAATGCTTGGTCAAGTTTCAAATTGGAAGATACCAGGATGAGGTCCTGTGTGATATTTTGCCGATGGATGCTTGCCATTTGTTGTTGGGAAGACCATGGCAATTTGATAGACGTGCGACGCATGATGGGCATGCAAATACCTATTCCCTGACAAAATATGGAGTGCGCCACAAACTGAAGCCATTGAAGGAGGTTGAGGAAAAGGTATGCAATAATGCTAGAATTTGTTTAGTAGATGGCAAAAAAAATTTGGATGGTCTAAAGAGGGATTCAATGTGTTATGCATTAATTCCTACTATAAAGAGAGAAGATACTACAGACATTCCAACAGAAGTTGAACATCTGTTAGCAGAATTTCTTGATATTATATCAGACAATGTGCCTGAGGGTTTACCGCCAATGAGGAAGATTAGTCATCAGATTGACTTAATGCCAGGATCTAGCTTACCCAATAAGGCCGCCCATAGAATGTCTCCTGTAGAGAATGAAGAGTTGAACCGACAGGTTCATGAGTTGTTGCGGAAGGGGTTGATTAGAGCAAGTTTGAGCCCCTGTGCAGTACCTGCAGTACTAGCACCGAAGAAGGGTGGAGAATGGAGAATGTGCACTGATTCGAGGGCCATTAACAAGATTACCATTAAGTATCGATTTCCATTACCTAGAATGGATGATATAATGGACTGTTTGAGTGGAGCTAAATACTTCACTAAGATTGATTTAAAGAGTGGATATCATTAGATACGTGTTCGAGAGGGTGACGAGTGGAAGACAACCTTCAAAACCAAAGAGGGTTTGTATGAGTGGTTAGTTATGCCATTTGGATTAACTAATGCACCCAATACATTCATGAGGCTGATGAATGAGGTATTGCGAGACTTCCTAGAAAATTTCGTGATAGTTTATCTGGATGATATTCTAATTTTTAGTAAAACATTGGACGAGCATTTGTTGCATGTTCGGACAGTTTTTGAAAAGTTGCGAGAGGAGCAATTGTTGATAAATTTGAAGAAGTGCAGTTTTGTACAGAAAGAGTTGATATACCTGGGATTTGTCATCTCAGAGGAGGGTCTGAAAATGGATCTTGAAAAGGTGAAGGCTATCATTGAATGGCCTGCCCCAAGGAATGTAACAGAGGTAAGATCATTTCATGGTCTTGCAAGTTTCTATAGAAAGTTTATTAGAGACTTTAGCAATATTTGTGCACCCCTAACAGAAACTATGAGAGGGGATAAGAGAGAATTTAAGTGGACTACCAAGGCAGGTACCAGTATGGACATATTGAAGAAGAAAGTGACAGAACAACCCATTCTGGCACTTCCAAATTTTAATAAAGTGTTTCAGGTTGATCGTGATGCCAAGTGGCGATGCCATTGGAGCCGTATTGAGCCAAGAAGGTAAACCCGTTGCATACTTTAGTGAAAAATTAAATGATGCTAGAAAGAAATACTCTGTTTATGATCAAGAATTCTATGCTATCATTCAGGCTCTTAAGAAATGGAGACATTATTTGCTAACCAAAGAGTTTGTTTTATATACTGACCATCAAGCTTTGCAATATATAAATAGTCAAGGTAAACTTAACCAACGACATTTGAAGTGGGTTGAATTCCTGCAGAGTTATACCTTTGTCCTGAAGCATAGAAGTGGCAAATCTAATAGAGTTGCAGATGCCTTGAGTAGAAGGCATAATTTGTTGATAGAAATGAGAGTGCAAGTTGTTGGGTTTGATGAACTCAAGAGTTTATACCCAGCGGATCCAGATTTCGCAGAGGCATGGATGGCATGTTTGTCTCCTACTACTATGGATCGCACTAAGTGGTTGGATTTTATGATCCAAGATGGGATGTTGTTTCGGAAGAACCAGTTGTGCATTCCTAGAAGTTCCATGAGGGAAAATCTGATCAAAGAGAAACATAGCGGAGGACTAGCAGGACATTTTGGTCGAGATAAGACCATTGCTCTCGTTAGTGAGAATTACCATTGGCCACAGTTGCAGCCGGATGTGACCAAATTTGTGTAGGGTTGTAGAGTGTGCCAGATGGCGAAAGGAGTAAGCCAGAATACAGGAATGTATAAGCCATTGCCTGTACTAGAGAGACCATGGGAGGACATCAGTATGGATTTTGTTCTTGGTCTGCCAAGGACACAACGCGGAAATGATGCCATTTTTGTTGTTGTTGACAGGTTTTCAAAGATGGCCCATTTTATTCCATGCCGGAAGACAAGTGATGTTGTTCATATTGCAGGCTTGTTTTTCAAGGAGGTTGTACGACTTCATGGTCTACCCCAAAGCATTGTCTCGGACAGAGATACCAAATTTGTGGGTTATTTCTGGCGAACTCTGTGGAAGAAGCTGAAAACAGAATTGAAATTCAGTTCTGCATACCACCCGTAGACTGATGGACAGACCGAAGTAGTCAACAGAAGTTTGGGTAATCTTCTACGGTGTCTGGTAGGAGATAAACCCAAGGGATGGGACCTGATTTTACCGTAGGCAGAGTTTGCTTACAATAATTTTGTCAATCGCAGTACTGGTAAATCCCCATTCCAGATAGTGCACGGGAACAGCCCGAGAAACGCTTTTGAGTTGAGGCCGATAGATAAAGGAGAAAAGCGCAATGCTGAAGCTAAAGACTTTGGCAAAGACACATGAAGAATTTACATGAAGAGGTCCAACGGCATATCGAAAAAATGAATGCTACGTACAAAGCCGGACCAGATCAGAAGCGACATTTCAAAGAATTCCGGATAGGAGATGAAGTCATGGTTCACTTGCGCAAGGAACGTTTTCCTAGCAAAACCTACAATAAGCCGAAGATGAAGAGGTTTGGACCATGCCGGATCATAGGTAAACGAGATTCAAGAAATGCCTATGAAGTAGATCTACCAAGTGAGCTGAATATTTCACCTATTTTCAATATTTCAGACTTGGTCGAATATCATGAAGGAAGTTGCAGCGAGCCGCCCAGTCCGGATATGTGGAAAATTCTAGAATTCACTCCAGACAAAGAGGAAATCGAAGACGTACTCGACACTCGCGAAGGCAGAAGTACCCGAAACAGACAATATTCGGAGTATTTGGTCAAGTGGAAGGGCCGACCTGTCGAGGATGCAACTTGGTTGTCCAAATCAGAGGTTGATCGCCTGGGTTTTCCTCTGACCGTCCAGAAGTGAGGATCACTTCTAAATCTACCTCGGGTGTCTGATGCAGGAGCATCCAGTGGTAGCAGCACAATCTTGCAACAAAAGAAATAAAGAGTGAATAAAAACACAAAATACTCTAAGTGTTGTAATGTGTCGCGATATCGCGACATAAAAGTTGTCGCGATATCGCGACAACTCAGAACAACGACGGGCGCAAATCGCAAGTGTCGCGATATCGCGACATAAAAGTTGTCGCGATATCACGACGAACTCAAAACAACGATGAGCACAAACTCAAGTGTCGCGATATCGCGACATAAAGGTTGTCGCGATATCGTGACACCTCCGAACAAAGGCGAGAGCAAAACTCAAGTGTCGCGATATCACGACATAAAGGTTGTCGCGATATCGCGACACCTCCGAACAAAGGCGAGAGCAAAACTCAAGTGTCACGATATCGCGACATAAAGGTTGTCGCGATATCGCGACACCTCAGAACAAAGGCAAGAGCTAAATGTAGATGTCGCGATATCGCGACATAAAAGATGTCGCGATATCGCGACGAACTTTGAACGCAAGAGAGAGCAAACGAAAGTGTCACGATATCGCGACACCTGGACAAAGAAGGTCGAAGGACAAAAAAGTGTCGCGATATCGTGACACATTGGCAAAAGAGAACAAAAGGTAGAAAAGTGTCGCGATATCATGACATGTCACGTTTTCGCGACCCGGCTAGGAAAGAGAAGGCGGGTTAAAAAGATGTCACGATATCGCGACATGCTACTTTTTTGTGGACCGTTACAGAATGACATTTGGCAGTTCCAAAAGTCGTTATGGCAGTTCCAGGGGGACCGTTGCAGTGGTTACAGGGACAATTACGAACGGCGGTTGCAGCAAGAGCCTGTCATTATAAAAAGAGATTGTTCGAAGGATTGCAGAGGCTGGAAAAGACGAAGACTGCGGTTTTGATGCATTTTTTTGTACTGTGTAATTCTTCCATGGTTCGGAATTGTAATCTTTCCATGCTTCTAAATGAAAATTGAGTCTTTTTCTTTGTGTTAAATTTTGGCTCCCCATCATGTACCCACCTATAATGAGAAAATATGGATTCATAAGTTTACTCATGGTTTGCAATCTAGAATAAAGCATGATGTAGAGATTCGGGAACCTAAGTCATTGCAAAAGGTATATGACGTAGAAAAGAAATCAGAGTCGCACTTTCGATATGAATATGAAACCTTATCCGAGAAAGATCAACAGGAACTAAAGAAGAGGAATAGCAATTGGATTGTAAAATGGGAGGTTGAACAAGATCAGAAGGCTAAAAACACCTAAAATATTGAGAATAAATCTAATGGAAGCTAGAAGAAGTTCAAGAAGAACTTTTATAATAAATGCAACAACCCAATAATATTAATCCTCAATTGCAAAAACCATAAGCTTTAGTTTCGACAATCAAAGGAGATCAAAAATCAAAAAAGTAGCAAGGGACCAAGAATGGGTATTACCATTGTAGAGGGCTCCATTTTGCTAATAAGTGCCCACACTGACCAAGGCCAAGCACATCCAATATTAAAGGAAAATAACTTGCACACTAGATCTACACTGCAATTGGGAGTCAAAAGCTTGAGGGGAAAACCACCCCATTGATCATAAAAGGTAATATTTTTGATAAGCAAGTGAATATCTTAATTGATAGTGGAACCATTTATAGCTTTATTTCTTTTAAGTTAGAAAAATATATGTCGAAAAGGCTAGGATATTTGGCTCATGGATGGAAGGTTGAGTATGGTTATGGATAGACCTACTCTGTAAACCAATATTTTTCTATGTTAGAAATTGCTTTAGCTAGTGGAACCACGAAAGGTTTCTTATATATAGCTTCACTTCATACCTTCTATGTGATCCTAGGTATGGATTGGTTATAGGCCCATAAAACCATAATCAAATGCTAGGATAGATGGATTGAATATTCTGAAGGGATCAAGGAAAGGCTACAAATTCATAGCGAGAAGGGGGCATTCAAATTGCAGATGTTGTCTATTATGCAGTTAAATAAAGCCCTTAGTAAAGGAGGGATAGTCTATGTAATTAAGCTAAATAAAGTTGGAGAAGACAAAAATAAAGAGGTATTAGAAACACACCCAATTTTATAGGAATTCAAGGATGTATTTCCTGAGGATTTACCTGGGATATCTCATGTGCGAGAATTTTATTTCACTATTGATATTATGCTAGGAGTGAAACCAATTCACAGATATCCGTATAGGATGACACC
This sequence comes from Wollemia nobilis, assembly GCA_028583015.1. NCBI lineage: Eukaryota > Viridiplantae > Streptophyta > Pinopsida > Araucariales > Araucariaceae > Wollemia > Wollemia nobilis. Next base: position 20,334,098 of record JAQPPZ010016888.1, read on the forward strand.
TATCGAGATGCAAAAATTAAAGGTACAATTTCAAGGGTTATTAGAAAATGGGCTGATAAAACCAAGTGTGTCACCTTGGGGTGTACCTATTTTATTTGTGAAAAAAGAAAGATGGCTCTTTAATATTGTGCATTGACTATAGGATGCTAAATAAAGCTACAACAAGAACTGGTATCTCCTACCTAGAATAAAAGATTTATTAAACCAACTGAGATATGCCATGGTGTTCACTAAGATAGATATGAGTTCAAGGTATCACCAGTTAAGGATACGCGAGGAGGATACTCACAAGATGACATTTAAGACTAGGTATGGATATAATGAGTTTACAGTCCTACCCTTTGGACTGACTAATGCCCTAGCTTTCTTCATGAATTTAATGAATAGAGTATTCAAAAGGAACCTGGACCATTTTGTCCTTGTATTTCTATATGATGTCCTAATATACTCTCAAAACAAGGAAGAACACGATAAGTATCTCAAGATCGTGTTAGATTTACTAAGGGAAAATCAACTCTATGAAAATCTAGCCAAGAGTGATTTCTATATTTTAGAGGTATAATATTTGGGGTATATCATATCAGTAGAAGGAATTTTTATAGATCTAGAGAAGATCTAAGCCATATTAAATTGGCCACCCCCTACTAATATTACTGAGTAAGAAGATCCATGGGGTTAACAAACTCTTATAGACATTATATAAAGGATTTCTCAAAGATTTCTTTGGTAATAACTAACCTTCATAAGAAATAAAAGGATATTATATGGATGGAAAAGTGTGAAACTGTCTTTGCTTTGTTGAAGTAGAAACTCACTACCACACAAATATTTAATATTCCAAATCCTCAAGAAGATTTTTTAATGTGCACTGATGCATCGTTGGAAGGGTTAGGAGGATTGCTCATGCAAGAAGAGTTAGTAGTAGCTTATACTTCAAGGAAGCTTAAAAATATTGAAGTCAATTATGCTACTCATGACTTAGAGCTAACCAATTTGGTGCACGCTCTAAAGATATAGTGCCACTACCTGGTGGGGAGACCTTTCGAGTTAAAATTTGACCATCAAAGTCTAAGGTACATATTTATCCAACCAATACTCAATGCAAGACAGAGAAGGTGGATCGAGTTTCTCATTGAGTATGACTTTGAAATTGTGTACATAAATGGAAAGGAGAATAATATTTTTGATTCCTTGATTAGAAGGAGATATATAGCAGCCATAACCAAGAGTCACATAAGTCTTATGGACCAAGTAAGGTAGGAGCAATATCAGGATGAATATTTCTAGTAGATTCGAGCTAGAATAGATAGATACCCTAAGGGCAATAAGGAGTTTGGGATGATAGATAACATTTTGTGCTACAAATATAGAATCATCATACCAAAACAAAGTGATTTAAGAAATATAATAATGCAATAAACTCATCGATCTCTTTATTCAGCTCACCTTAGAGGGGTAAAGATGAGGTAAAACATGAAATGAACCTTCTTCTGGGTAGGAATGAAGAAGGATATTACTGATTTTGTTGCTCGATGCCTTGAATTTCATAATGTTAAGGTGAAATGCAAGCATCCCATAGGATAGTTGTATCCACATAGTATACCTACGTAGAAATGATAGGTCATATCTATGGATTTTATAGTAGTTTTACCTAAGACCAAGTACCAACATGATGAAACCCTAGTAGACGTCGACAAATTGATTAAGGTTGCATATTTTATACCTAGGAGCACCAAGGATGATGCTCAAGTGGTGGCTAATATATTTTTCAAGAAAGTGTTCCGATTGCATGGATTTCTTGAGGTAATCATCTCAGACAGGGTTTCCAAGTTCACTTATGAGTTTTGGAAAGCCCTTCATCAGTCAATAGGTATGAAGTTGAACATGAGCTCTGCATACCACGCTAATACATATGGTAAAACAAAGTGGGTAAACCAAGTACTAGAATACATGCTCTGCATGTACTGCATGGATCACAAGTCTTGTTGGGAAGACTACCTACCTTTGGTAGAGTTCACCTATAATAATGGGTATCACTCATATTTGGGAAAGGTACCTTTCGATGTCTTATATGGATGAAAGTGTAGAATACCAATATCATGGGATAACCTAGAGGATAGAGTTGTGATTGGACAAGAAATGGTCAAAGAAATTGAAGGTAATTAGACAAAGACTCAAGGAAACTACTGATAGGTAGAAGAGTTATGTTGATTTAAATACTCAAGGAAGCTACTGATAGGTAGAAGAGTTATGTTTATTTAAAGAGAACTCCAAGTGAGTACTCGATGGGAGACAAAGTGTTCCTAAGGTTCAAACCAATGAAAAGTGTGATCAAGTCCATAAAATTAGATCCATGGTTTGTAGGACCCTTTGAAATCACTGAAAATATTAGTTGGGTTGCATATTGACTTGTTTTACCTCCTAATCTATCAAAAATCCATGATACTTTTCACATATATTTGCTTAGGAAGTTTCATCAAGTTGTAGGTCCACAACCATGATCGTCTTGACTGATATGATATCGAAGGAAAGACCATATCGATTGATATGGCCTTGATCAAGTGATCATTTCTTACAATTTTTTTTTGTCTTTTCCTTTGATTTACACTTGCATGTTAATCTTAATGGTAGATCCTTTATTTTAGATATTTTCCCTTACTGTAATAGCTTAGATCATTCTTATATAATGCATACATTCATTTCACTGTATTGTGTTTCTTGATTGATACATGCCTAACTTAGGTGGGCCTTACAGATGCTATTGACCTCTTTTGTTGTTTTATTGTACGTAGGTGATAGGATTTAAGGCAGTAAAAAGGATTTGAATCTCACCCTTTCATCGTGGTATCAAGGAAACCTGCTTTTGAAGATATTGTTGTGGATGCGAGGATAATTTGTATTGCACCTTATTGTAATATTGTATCATTTGTAAAATCCCTAAAGGGAATTTATTGTAACACATTTTAAAAGAGATCAATGCAATTTATATAGCCATATTTGTTACCATTTGGTTTCTTTATGCATTGTGTTGCTTTATCTATTTTTGTGGTGCATGTTTTTATGCTTTCAAATGGCAATCATGGTGGGACCCCTTGTAGGTCTCCCTTTATCATTTTCTATCATTTTGATGAATAAAAATGATTGATTTTTGTTTTGCTATTTTTTTGGAGGTACACAAGATCGACCATCTCAGTCAAGATGACCCTTATTCTAAAATTGTCTCAGTTGAGATGACCCATATTTTGAAACTATCGTAAGCGAGATGACCTTGAACCAAATGCAAAAGTGTAGGGATCTATAGGATCAAAACCCCATAAATGGTCATAATATGCAACCAAGCTCATTCGTGAGCTTACACTATTGATCTATTTCCTAGAGCAATGGATCAAATTTTTGTTGATCCACAGGATCTCATTATTTCTAAGTGGTAATGCAATCATTATGGATCAAATACCATCCAACACTCCATATACTCTAAGATATCAGGTGCTCAAATGTATAATTCATCCATGATTACTAAATAGGATCAAGATATAAATTATCCTGATCAGGATACCTTGCATGCCTTTTGTAGGAATAACTATGATCAAGCTGAGAAATCTAGAAAACCCCTACCATGCATTTGTATCCTAACTCAATCTATGAATCCCCTAGACCAATATTAGGGGTACATCTCACAACAGTATAGGGAAATTCAAGCTACTCTAGTTGATTTTCCTTGGATGATTTGCAAGTATGATCATTTGAACATATACAATTATCAAGGTAATCATACTACCACGTCGGCTTGCGAACCCAGGGATGATGATTTTCATCCTCCTGTTATGCCATATGATATGCAGTTTGGTCAAGGATAGTGCACTTTGATACCTCTTGATTACACAAAACCTATATGTTTATAGTAGTACCAAGGTAATGCAACCTCTCGTGATCCTAAGAAATAAATCATTGATCTCTATGGGGCCTAAGTGTAATAAATTTCTATTCACACCACTCACACATGGGTGAACAAGCCACACACTAATGACCTGGAAAACTAGAGATTAGTACCCAGGATGACAATGGACCATAAAATATAATGGGTGATGCATGAGAGGTTGTTTAACCCACACAACATAGGCAATTAGCCCAACATCACCCAAGGCACCAAGCACAATGGCACAACCTTCCACCGCACCTAAAATAGAACCTTCCACCTTGCCCATGCCCAAATCCCACTCATCATCAATATTCTAGAGCACCACCCATCCATCATCATCAACCCCTCACTAGAATACTGTCAAGTGTCCCTACCAAAAATATAATGAAGCCTATGAAGAACAACAACCTCAGTATCAAGAACCACTTGATATGTATCCCAAGGCAACATATGATGACATTCCTATTGGTATCAATCACCAACCACATCACCCACATAAAAACCTTCAAAAAAATCAAGACCAAAGGCAATTGGATGATATCATCTCATCCAAAGCCTAAAAATAATTGATAAATCACCTTAATACATTAGAAAATCAACAAGCCTCAGGTTTAGGTTATCAGAAACCTACCTTACGGTAAATCAACCTCTACACCCGTCAGTTCCATCACTACCCTATCCTAAGTGCTTTGAGATGCCAAAGTTAGACAAGTTCAAGGATGATGAAGATGCACAGGAACATATGAAAAGCTTCATGAATACATGCTTCCATATTCAGGACAATGACTCCCTCATGCTATGAACATTTCTCATAATGCTTTCTAGGGGTGCTTTGGAGTGGTATGTTAGGATCCTCAATCCTAACATTATTAGTTAGTATTAGTTAGTATTATTAATCATTTAATTATTATATTATTAACTTATAAAGTGAACCATCACAACCCTTCATAACGTGAACCATCACGTCTCTTCATACGTGAACCATCATGTCTCTTCACCAACGTAGCTTTAGGGTAGATATATATATTAGGTTGGCCATCCATATCAAATCATCCAAGAATAAGAAGAATAATAAGCATAGATTCTAAGGAGGGAGCCCCCTATAGTGGCAAAGCGATTACAAGGGAGCCCCCTTTGAGTGGCCTACGATTACATTTACATTAATTTGTTAATAATTTTATAGTAAGACCTTGGGGTCTTACCATTTGGTATTAGAGCCATGTGGGACCCAGTCATGTGGGAATTGCTCAAAGATCTTCATCAAATCACTTATGTGCATGAGTATCAAACTCGGTTTGAGGATATCACCAAACACAACACAATATTGGATGAATCAATTCTCATCAATGGCTTCATTAGGGGATTAAAAGAGGAAATTAGAATGGAGGTGACAAGGTTCAATCCCTATACCATGATGCGGACCTATGGATTGGCAAAATTAGCTGAAGATAAAATCAATGCACAACAACGATTAGGGAAACCACTTATGGAAAAATCGATCGACCACTTACATCGCTCCCAAACCTATGCATAATGGAAGGGCACAAAGCACTTACACAACCCCCAAATCTAACCGAACTTTACGAATTAAACATCTTAGCTTTGAGGAGATGAAGGAACGACGAGCAAAAGGACTCTGTGATAATTGTGATGAACAATTTGGACCCCACCATAAATGTGCTACACTAACATTGTATTTATTGAAGGAAGTTGATCCCTGTCTCTCCATAGAGCAAGCAGATGAGGTAGTTGTGTCCAAAGCGACCAGTGCACCTACTCACCGCAATGAAGACAATGAGGTCGATGTGCAAGAAGTGATTGATGTACCAAGCAAGGATGAGGTAGACATACCCAAAGTGATCAATGCTAGCCAAACATGCACTCTACAAGACCTACACATACCTTCCTCACCAATAGTGAGTTCTTGCCATATGACCAAACCTATTCGGAACCAACGCAGAGTGACTACACACTCCTTCTCCGTTGGCTCTACCAAGGAACCAAAAAAGGATATGAAATCATTACCATCACTTTTGATGCATCATTCTGAAGTATTTGAGGAACCCCAAGGGTTGCCCTCCCATCGTCATCATGATTTTCCTAAGGAAGATTCTACTATTGTTCTTGGCAACCCCCCGCTAATGCTTCATCCTTCTCGATATCCCTGCCTACGAAAGGATGCCATTAAAAGAGTCCAAGAACTTACACAAATCCTTCTTGGAAAACAAAGGACAAAGCTTCTCACTTTGAGCTTTGAGGACAAAGCTCTTTTTAAGGAGGGTGGCATGTTAGGATCCTCAATCCTAACATTATTAGTTAGTATTAGTTAGTATTATTAATCATTTAATTATTATATTATTAACTTATAAAGTGAACCATCACAACCCTTCATAACGTGAACCATCACGTCTCTTCATACGTGAACCATCATGTCTCTTCACCAACGTAGCTTTAGGGTAGATATATATATTAGGTTGGCCATCCATATCAAATCATCCAAAGAAGAAGAATAAGAAGCATAGATTCTAAGGAGGGAGCCCCCTATAGTGGCAAAGCGATTACAAGGGAGCCCCCTTTGAGTGGCATGCGATTACATTTACATTAATTTGTTAATAATTTTATAGTAAGACCTTGGGGTCTTACCATTTGGTATCAGAGCCATGTGGGACCCAGTCATGTGGGAATTGCTCAAAGATCTTCATCAAATCACTTCTGTGCGTGAGTATCAAACTCGGTTTGAGGATATCACCAAACACAACACAATATTGGATGAATCAATTCTCATCAATGGCTTCATTAGGGGATTAAAAGAGGAAATTAGAATGGAGGTGACAAGGTTCAATCCCTATACCATGATGCGGACCTATGGATTGGCAAAATTAGCTGAAGATAAAATCAATGCACAACAACGATTAGGGAAACCACTTATGGAAAAATTGTCGACCACTTACATCGCTCCCAAACCTATGCATAATGGAAGGGCACAAAGCACTTACACAACCCCCAAATCTAACCGAACTTTACGAATTAAACATCTTAGCTTTGAGGAGATGAAGGAACGACGAGCAAAAGGACTCTGTGATAATTGTGATGAACAATTTGGACCCCACCATAAATGTGCTACACTAACATTGTATTTATTGAAGGAAGTTGATCCCTGTCTCTCCATAGAGCAAGCAGATGAGGTAGTTGTGTCCGAAGCGACCAAGTGCACCTACTCACCGCAATGAAGACAATGAGGTCGATGTGCAAGAAGTGATTGATGTACCAAGCAAGGATGAGGTAGACATACCCAAAGTGATCAATGCTAGCCAAACATGCACTCTACAAGACCTACACATACCTTCCTCACCAATAGTGAGTTCTTGCCATATGACCAAACCTATTCGGAACCAACGCAGAGTGACTACACACTCCTTCTCCGTTGGCTCTACCAAGGAACCAAAAAAGGATATGAAATCATTACCATCACTTTTGATGCATCATTCTGAAGTATTTGAGGAACCCCAAGGGTTGCCCTCCCATCGTCATCATGATTTTCCTAAGGAAGATTCTACTATTGTTCTTGGCAACCCCCGCTAATGCTTCATCCTTCTCGATATCCCTGCCTACGAAAGGATGCCATTAAAAGAGTCCAAGAACTTACACAAATCCTTCTTGGAAAACAAAGGACAAAGCTTCTCACTTTGAGCTTTGAGGACAAAGCTCTTTTTAAGGAGGGTGGCATGTTAGGATCCTCAATCCTAACATTATTAGTTAGTATTAGTTAGTATTATTAATCATTTAATTATTATATTATTAACTTATAAAGTGAACCATCACAACCCTTCATAACGTGAACCATCACGTCTCTTCATACGTGAACCATCATGTCTCTTCACCAACGTAGCTTTAGGGTAGATATATATATTAGGTTGGCCATCCATATCAAATCATCCAAGAAGAAGAAGAATAAGAATCATAGATTCTAAGGAGGGAGCCCCCTATAGTGGCAAAGCGATTACAAGGGAGCCCCCTTTGAGTGGCCTGCGATTACATTTACATTAATTTGTTAATAATTTTATAGTAAGACCTTGGGGTCTTACCATTTGGTATCAGAGCCATGTGGGACCCAGTCATGTGGGAATTGCTCAAAGATCTTCATCAAATCACTTTTGTGCATGAGTATCAAACTCGGTTTGAGGATATCACCAAACACAACACAATATTGGATGAATCAATTCTCATCAATGGCTTCATTAGGGGATTAAAAGAGGAAATTAGAATGGAGGTGACAAGGTTCAATCCCTATACCATGATGCAGACCTATGGATTGGCAAAATTAGCTAAAGATAAAATCAATGCACAACAACGATTAGGGAAACCACTTATGGAAAAATCGTCGACCACTTACATCGCTCCCAAACCTATGCATAATGGAAGGGCACAAAGCACTTACACAACCCCCAAATCTAACCGAACTTTACAAATTAAACATCTTAGCTTTGAGGAGATGAAGGAACGACGAGCAAAAGGACTCTGTGATAATTGTGATGAACAATTTGGACCCCACCATAAATGTGCTACACTAACATTGTATTTATTGAAGGAAGTTGATCCCTGTCTCTCCATAGAGCAAGCAGATGAGGTAGTTGTGTTCGAAGCGACCAGTGCACCTACTCACCGCAATGAAGACAATGAGGTCGATGTGCAAGAAGTGATTGATGTACCAAGCAAGGATGAGGTAGACATACCCAAAGTGATCAATGCTAGCCAAACATGCACTCTACAAGACCTACACATACCTTCCTCACCAATAGTGAGTTCTTGCCATATGACCAAACCTATTCGGAACCAACGCAGAGTGACTACACACTCCTTCTCCGTTGGCTCTACCAAGGAACCAAAAAAGGATATGAAATCATTACCATCACTTTTGATGCATCATTCTGAAGTATTTGAGGAACCCCAAGGGTTGCCCTCCCATCGTCATCATGATTTTCCTAAGGAAGATTCTACTATTGTTCTTGGCAACCCCCGCTAATGCTTCATCCTTCTCGATATCCCTGCCTACGAAAGGATGCCATTAAAAGAGTCCAAGAACTTACACAAATCCTTCTTGGAAAACAAAGGACAAAGCTTCTCACTTTGAGCTTTGAGGACAAAGCTCTTTTTAAGGAGGGTGGCATGTTAGGATCCTCAATCCTAACATTATTAGTTGTATTAGTTAGTATTATTAATCATTTAATTATTATATTATTAACTTATAAAGTGAACCATCACAACCCTTCATAACGTGAACCATCACATCTCTTCATACGTGAACCATCATGTCTCTTCACCAACGTAGCTTTAGGGTAGATATATATATTAGGTTGGCCATCCATATCAAATCATCCAAGAAGAAGAATAAGAAGCATAGATTCTAAGGAGGGAGCCCCCTATAGTGGCAAAGCGATTACAAGGGAGCCCCCTTTGAGTGGCCTACGATTACATTTACATTAATTTGTTAATAATTTTATAGTAAGACCTTGGGGTCTTACCATTTGGTATCAGAGCCATGTGGGACCCAGTCATGTGGGAATTGCTCAAAGATCTTCATCAAATCACTTATGTGCATGAGTATCAAACTCGGTTTGAGGATATCACCAAACACAACACAATATTGGATGAATCAATTCTCATCAATGGCTTCATTAGGGGATTAAAAGAGGAAATTAGAATGGAGGTGACAAGGTTCAATCCCTATACCATGATGCAGACCTATGGATTGGCAAAATTAGCTGAAGATAAAATCAATGCACAACAACGATTAGGGAAACCACTTATGGAAAAATTTGTCGACCACTTACATCGCTCCCAAACCTATGCATAATGGAAGGGCACAAAGCACTTACACAACCCCCAAATCTAACCAAACTTTACGAATTAAACATCTTAGCTTTGAGGAGATGAAGGAACGACGAGCAAAAGGACTCTGTGATAATTGTGATGAACAATTTGGACCCCACCATAAATGTGCTACACTAACATTGTATTTATTGAAGGAAGTTGATCCCTGTCTCTCCATAGAGCAAGCAGATGAGGTAGTTGTGTCCGAAGCGACCAGTGCACCTACTCACCGCAATGAAGACAATGAGGTCGATGTGCAAGAAGTGATTGATGTACCAAGCAAGGATGAGGTAGACATACCCAAAGTGATCAATGCTAGCCAAACATGCACTCTACAAGACCTACACATACCTTCCTCACCAATAGTGAGTTCTTGCCATATGACCAAACCTATTCGGAACCAACGCAGAGTGACTACACACTCCTTCTCCGTTGGCTCTACCAAGGAACCAAAAAAGGATATGAAATCATTACCATCACTTTTGATGCATCATTCTGAAGTATTTGAGGAACCCCAAGGGTTGCCCTCCCATCGTCATCATGATTTTCCTAAGGAAGATTCTACTATTGTTCTTGGCAACCCCCTGCTAATGCTTCATCCTTCTCGATATCCCTGCCTACGAAAGGATGCCATTAAAAGAGTCCAAGAACTTACACAAATCCTTCTTGGAAAACAAAGGACAAAGCTTCTCACTTTGAGCTTTGAGGACAAAGCTCTTTTTAAGGAGGGTGGCATGTTAGGATCCTCAATCCTAACATTATTAGTTAGTATTAGTTAGTATTATTAATCATTTAATTATTATATTATTAACTTATAAAGTGAACCATCACAACCCTTCATAACGTGAACCATCACGTCTCTTCATACGTGAACCATCATGTCTCTTCACCAACGTAGCTTTAGGGTAGATATATATATTAGGTTGGCCATCCATATCAAATCATCCAAGAAGAAGAATAATAAGAATCATAGATTCTAAGGAGGGAGCCCCCTATAGTGGCAAAGCGATTACAAGGGAGCCCCCTTTGAGTGGCCTACGATTACATTTTTAATTTGTTAATAATTTTATAGTAAGACCTTGGGGTCTTACCATTTGGTATTAGAGCCATGTGGGACCCAGTCATGTGGGAATTGCTCAAAGATCTTCATCAAATCACTTATGTACATGAGTATCAAACTCGGTTTGAGGATATCACCAAACACAACACAATATTGGATGAATCAATTCTCATCAATGGCTTCATTAGGGGATTAAAAGAGGAAATTAGAATGGAGGTGACAAGGTTCAATCCCTATACCATGATGCAGACCTATGGATTGGCAAAATTAGCTGAAGATAAAATCAATGCACAACAACGATTAGGGAAACCACTTATGGAAAAATCGATCGACCACTTACATCGCTCCCAAACCTATGCATAATGGAAGGGCACAAAGCACTTACACAACCCCCAAATCTAACCGAACTTTACAAATTAAACATCTTAGCTTTGAGGAGATGAAGGAACGATGAGCAAAAGGACTCTATGATAATTGTGATGAACAATTTGGACCCCACCATAAATGTGCTACACTAACATTGTATTTATTGAAGGAAGTTGATCCCTGTCTCTCCATAGAGCAAGCAGATGAGGTAGTTGTGTCCGAAGCGACCAGTGCACCTACTCACCGCAATGAAGACAATGAGGTCGATGTGCAAGAAGTGATTGATGTACCAAGCAAGGATGAGGTAGACATACCCAAAGTGATCAATGCTAGCCAAACATGCACTCTACAAGACCTACACATACCTTCCTCACCAATAGTGAGTTCTTGCCATATGACCAAACCTATTTGGAACCAACGCAGAGTGACTACACACTCCTTCTCCGTTGGCTCTACCAAGGAACCAAAAAAGGATATGAAATCATTACCATCACTTTTGATGCATCATTCTAAAGTATTTGAGGAACCCCAAGGGTTGCCCTCCCATCGTCATCATGATTTTCCTAAGGAAGATTCTACTATTGTTCTTGGCAACCCCTCGCTAATGCTTCATCCTTCTCGATATCCCTGCCTACGAAAGGATGCCATTAAAAGAGTCCAAGAACTTACACAAATCCTTCTTGGAAAACAAAGGATAAAGCTTCTCACTTTGAGTTTTGAGGACAAAGCTCTTTTTAAGGAGGGTGGCATGTTAGGATCCTCAATCCTAACATTATTAGTTAGTATTAGTTAGTATTATTAATCATTTAATTATTATATTATTAACTTATAAAGTGAACCATCACAACCCTTCATAACGTGAACCATCACGTCTCTTCATACGTGAACCATCATGTCTCTTCACCAACGTAGCTTTAGGGTAGATATATATATTAGGTTGGCCATCCATATCAAATCATCCAAGAAGAAGAATAATAAGAATCATAGATTCTAAGGAGGGAGCCCCCTATAGTGGCAAAGCGATTACAAGGGAGCCCCCTTTGAGTGGCCTGTGATTACATTTATAGTAAGACATTGGGGTCTTACCATGGTATAATCATCTACCATGCCATAGTATCTTAACCTTTGAACAATTGGTAGATGCTTTTCTAGAACGCTTTGCCTTTAGTGTCAAGAAAAAGGCCACCATGATTGATTTATGCAATCTTCACCAATTTGAGGATGAACCAATCATGGACTATGGGAACAGATGGAGAGTGGTAATAACAAAACTATCTTTCACTCTACCCATCCTAGAGCTAACTTGAATGTTCACTCAAAGTTGCACCAAAAAAATCTCATTATTATTGCAACTTCAACAATATAGAACCTTTGAGGAAGCCTTGGCCTAGGCAAAGGTAATAGAGGACATCAAAGTCTAGGAAGGAGAGATTAAGCTCGAAAAAAGGAGTGGCCTAATAAAAATGTAAAAGGTGGCCAAACTCAACCTAAGGTAGCTTTGGTAAACCAGGTTGTCTTAAGTGCCCTTGGACCCTCAAATCGGGCTCCAACACCACCACCCAACTATCAAGCCCAACCTCCACCGACACAGTACAATACTCAAGTGACCAATCCATCACAACAACAACAACTCCAAACCCAACCTCATAAGCCACCTCACCAATATACACCATTGCCAAAGTCTTTGGCATCAATATTCAATCGATTATGTGAGGTACAAGCTATTACACTCCTTGAGATCCGACCATTGGATCCTAATCATCCTAAAACTAAATCTTATAGGGAGGATCAATACTACAACTATCATCGATAAAAAGGGTATGACATTTAGTCATGCTATGCATTCAAGAATATAGTGCAGGATATGATCGAGAGGTAAGAGATTCAGATCGATAATCCTCTTGCCTCCAACAACCAAAACATAGGTGTCTTCCAAGACCCCTTACCCCAACATAGAGCAAACCCAATACCTACTATTAAAATAGAGCAACCAAAGTAGGTTAATCAAGTGCATGCCACCCCACCTAACCAAGGTTTCATGGGAATGATTAATATAGTGACGAGAAATAGATGGTATCCAATGCAACCCACACAACCTATGGATCCTGCTAATATTCCATCAACATCACAGGCACCACCGATTTCAAATCTGGTTATGCCTACTCTACCTCACCTAGTGCTCATGCTAAGGAGAAGACTTACTCAAAGTCTATGAATGTCATCGATGAGGCTCTCCATCTATGAGCTGATTCAGCAATCAAAGCCACATCGAGAGGCTCTGATGGAGATCTTGAGATCCATTGAACTGCAACCACAAGATCCAAATTCTTTCATCAATTTTGTGGGGCATGTTCAAACATGTCAAGATCCTATGATTACATTTTAGGATCATGAAATTTAGATGATACCCATTGAGATACCTGATCCACCATTGCACATCATCACTAGCATGGATGGGATCCCCTTCAAACATGTCTTGATTGACATAAGATCATCAATAAACATCATCACCTCCACCACCCTCCAACATCTCAACATTCCACCATCAGCCATCATGACCTCCACTTTCACCCTCCAAGATTTTAATGATGCCCTATGTTCCACCATTGGCACAGTAGTCCTTCCTATCCTAGTTGGACAAAAGACTATTCATGTACTGTGTCACATCTTGGAAGGTACCATGCAATACAACATATTGCTTGGTAGGCCCTGGATTCGAGACATGAAATGCATACCTTCGATATTGCATCAATGCATAAAGTACATACATGAAGGCCAAGTTCACTGCATCCCTATAGACTTGGAGCCTTTCAAATATTGCAATATGGTTGTGCATCCCTAAGAGTCCACCTTACCTTCCACACTTCTAGACATTCAACCCAACAAGCCCATCCAACCCACAAAAGCCACACCACGATCATCCATCACTTCACCACCACCTCCATCAAAACCCTCACCATCGGTTTCATCAGAGATACCTTCATCATCATCTGATCCTCCACCTCAAAATCTGGAGAAGGCACCTATCACATCACCCTCATCTCCACCTCCACCAACATACACATTCATAGCTCAACCATCCAACACACCTCCCACACCTTTAATTTCAACCATTTCTACCACTTCCACCCATGCTTCTCCCACCGAGGAGGAGCCACCCATCATCACACCATTTTCATCACAACCTTCATCTTCTTCACCTCCCCCAACAGAGTCACCACAAGTCACCATTAGCATGACAAATCTGAGTATAGGTGAATACCAAGTGCAAGATATCACATTCACCCCACTCATGGAGTCAATCAGAGACTTTGGTCACCCGCATAACACACTGCTACCCATAGGTACCATAGTCCCCCTTGGGTCTTACCCAAGGCAAACCAATTTTATCTATGGAGGTATTGATATCACCATAGACACACCACCTATAGTAGAGGATGAAGAGCCATTTCAAGCAAATATCGATTATCTTTCAAATCCATCCTTTACTATGAGGTATTTCCATCACCATAATTGGCATGGGAATGGCTTGGGGTGATATGAGCAAGGTCCCTAAACTCCTCTAGAACCACACTATCAGCTACCCATAGATAAATCAAGTTTAGGCTATAATACACACATGCCTGATGAGCTTCTTGTTGATTCCCTACAATACCTTAACTTAGGCTTGGGGGTAGACATCGATGATAATGAGTATATCGATCCTAGTAATGCTCATCTACTTAGAGATCATCTACATATCGCTACCTTAGCTATTGTTGATAGTGACTCATCAGAAGAAGAGTTTGAAGAAGATCAAGAGTCAGAGCATGACTAGGGGTCAAAATCCGATTGGGAAACCTTATCCATTCCCTCTTTTAGCTCAGAAGAGGAGTCTACCCCTATTGAGCCTCTTATGGATCTAGATGAATTCTATCTTCATATTTTTCCAAGATTACCCCTACCCCTCTAGCACCAGCTCCTCCTACCTGAGGACCCTATTATCCCTGCTCCCCATAGAGCTCTCCCATCATACCGATTCCACCTCAACCACCCTCAATACATTTGTGTCCCCCCATATTTGATCATCTCTTCCTACAGTATGGAGATCATCCACCATCCATCAATATGATCTCCATTGATCTCACCACTCCACTCCATTATCCTAGTAACCCTTCTCTATCATTACCTCTCAATACTAAGGCTATTGATTTTGATCACACCATCTTTCTACCCTCACCATATAAGTTTCTCCCTTCTAAGGATATGCTACAAATATACCATCTACCATCCCATCTAGCATTAGCTATCCTCCAAGCTGAGATAGAGTCTGATAATGCATCTGACTCTCTTAATCCAACTAATGACATTCACTTGATTCCTACTCCTCATCAATTGGAGGAGGGATCACATATGTTAATAGAAGAGATGGTTGATATCGATGTTAATGATGATCTTGAACACCCTCAAATTCTCAAACTAGGGAAGGGTATTTCAACTGAAGAACGTAAGGTATTCTTTACTCTTCTAAAGAAGTACAAAAGGTTTTTCTTGGTCATATCGAGATATGCTTGGTCTAGATCCAAATCTAGTTGTCCACAACTTGACACTAAATCCAACAATTAAACCCATCAAGCAAAAACTTTACAAGATGCATCCAACAATTGCTATTATGATAAAATATGAATTACAAAAATTGTTGGATGTAGGATTCATCCAACCTATTGACTACCTCGACTGGGTGTCTAATATGGTTCCTATTCAAAAATTGAATGGGGGTGTGCATATGCACAAATTTTTATGATCTTAATAAAGTAAGCCCCAAGGATGAATTTCCACTCTTGAACATCGATACATTGGTAGATGCAACCATAGGCCATGAAATGCTCTCTCTCATGGATGGCTTCTTCGGATACAATCAAATCTGAGTCAATCCTGAAGATCAGGCCAAAATAACTTTCACTATGCCATGGGGGACCTTTTGCTATAAGGTCATGCCCTTTGGCTTAAAGAATGTAGGTGCTACCTATCAACGGGTAATGATATACATTTTTCATGATTACATGCACAAGATTATCGAAGATTATGTCGATGATCTTGTGGCTAAATATTTATTGCATCAAAGACCATATTGGTGTTCTCGAAAAGATCTTTGATCACCTCCTAGAGCATAACGTACGCTTGAACCCTAAAAAGTGTATTTTTAGAGTAACATCCAGAAAAATTTTAGGTTTCATTATATCTAAATAGGGCATCAAATTTGACCCTAAAAATGTTGAAGCAATCACAAGCATACCTCCCCCACTAACCTCAAGCAACTTCACAACTTGCAGGGGAAGATACAGGCCATCTGATGGTTCATCGTACAACTATCGAACAAGTGTCGACCATTCAATCATCTTCTCCAGAAGGGGGTGACATTTAATTGGAATGAATATTGCCAAGCAACCTTCCAAGATATCAAATAATACTTGGCTTCCATGCCAGTATTATCTCCTCTAAGACCTGGTGCACCTTTTCTCTTATACATCTCAACCACCAATTTTGCCTTAGGGACCATGTTGGCCCAAAAGAATGAGGTAAATAAGGAGCAGGCTATCTACTACATTAGTCGCACCATGGTCTCATACGAAATAAAGTATGCTTACATCGAGAAGCTTTACTTAGTAGTGGTCTTCACCACCAAAAAGCTCCATCATTACATGATAAATCAGACAACATACATCATATCTAAAGAGAACCCTTTGTGATACATGATGAGTCATACTTATCATAATAGTCGAACCACAAAGTGGATCATGCTCTTGATGGAGTTCGACCTAGAGTTCATTGGATAAAAGTCTATTAAAGGTCAGGTCATCATAGACCAGCTAGTAGAAGCATCACTTCAAGATGATAAGCCTATAACATTTGAGCTACCAGATGATGCAATATTTGTAGTATCTAGCTCAGAAGAACCAGAAGAACTAGAGCATAAAGAATATCTTACATTGTTCTTTGATGGTTCAAAATGTGAGCAAGGGGGTGGTGCAGGAATCATGTTTTTCACACCACAAGGGGCTCCTATTCCCCTTTCATTCAAACTCGATTTCCCCTGCACTAATAACAATGTTGAATATGAAGCCCTCCTTTTAGGCCTTCAAACAACTATCACCATGAATGTCAAGAGACTCAAAATATTTGGTGACTCCTTGCTCATAGTTAATCAAGTAAAAGAAATCTACCAATGTAAATGCTCAGTCTTGAAAGCATACAAGACCATCATGGACAAGTTACTTACAAATTTTGAATGGTATGACATCGAGGCCATCCCTCGATCCTCCAATCATTTTGTGGATACAATGGCTTCCTTGGGATCCTTAATTCTACAAAACCCATCAGATGATGTCACTACTATTCATGTAAAAATGCTCGCACAATCTACAATCTCATGGGATGCCTCTATAGAAGAGCAAAGCATCCACATGGTAGACATTGAACCACACCAAGATTGGTTCTTACAAATTCAAGACTTCTTGAAATTTGCTTCCTGGGGATCCCTAATCCCTCAGGTCCCTTATGATAATGTCACAACCATATATCTTAAGGTTCTCTCACAATCTGCATTCATGTGAGATGAGACAAGAGAGGAGTGAAGCATTCATTTAGTCCAAGCTGAGCAATATCAAGACTGGTTCTCCTAGATCAAATATTTCTTGAAACTTGGTAGCCCTCCTACGGGCTTGTCGCATGCCACAAAATGAACATTCAAGCAAAAAGTGACTAAATATGTCTTACTAGGAGATATATTGTACCATCAAAGTTATGATGGAGTTCTTCTTCGATGTCTAGAGCCCCAAGAATCTACTTGGGCCATTTTGCAAGCTCACAATGGTACATGTGGTGGCCATTTCAGTAGCATGGCTATCGCAAAGTGCATTCTTTGAATGGGCTACTACTGGCCTACAATGGAGAGGGATTGTTGTGCGTATGTCAAAAGGTGCATCAAGTGTCAGCATCATGCTAACTTATCACATGTACCTTCACAAGCGTTGCAACCAATTCACTCCATGTGGCCTTTTTCTCAATGGGGTTTTGATCTAATTGGAAAAATATCACCCCCATATTTAGGTCGACACACATTCATTATAATGGCCATTGAGTATTTCACAAAGTGGGTTGAAGCTATCCCACTTACCACTATGATAGGTGCATGCATCATAAAGTTCTTACTCCATAATATCATCTATCATTTTGGTATCCCATCTAAGATAATCTTGGATAATGGGCCATCATTCAAGAATAAGGATGTTCAAGCTTTGTGCAAAAAGTATCATATCCAACACAAATTTTTGACCCCTTATTATCCATAGACTAATGGGCAAGTTGAGGCATCAAACAAAATGGTTATCACCATCCTCAAGAAAATAGTTAACAATCATCACAAGGATTGGCATATTCAACTACCTCTAGCACTTTGGGCTTATAGGATGAGCATTCGAACACCAATAGGGGCAACTCCATTCTCACTAGTATATGGCATTGAGGCCATTATGCCCTTGGAACTTGAAATCCCTTCATTGTGCATCTCACTACAAGAGTTCATTACTAACGATGATGCATGATAGGCTCACCTCGATCAACTTATGCTTCTTGATGAAAGATGAGTTAATGCTCTCGAGCATCTTCATGTTTATCAAGATCATATCAAATGAGCCTATGATACAAAATTTCACACTAGGGAGTTCCAAGTTGGTGATCTTGTGCTCAAATAAAATTAGCAGAACTCCAACCTACCTAGCCATTTACGTGATAAATTTACTACAAACTAGTTAGGCCCATTCATAATAACACAAAAGGTGGGACCGAGCACATATCAATTAGCTTCACTTGAAGGTGTTGAGGAGCTTGAACCCCTTAACATTCTCCACCTACGGGTATTTTATGCATAAAAAAAAAAAAAAAAAAAAAAAAAACAAAAAACACAAAAATATAGCATCTTCTCATTTCACCATGCATCACATCTCATTGCACATTACCATTGCATTGCATATCATCATTTATTGCACCATGCATTTAGAAGTCTTCATTTTTGCATTTCACAGTGTTTAGCTACACTTATCATCATATTGCATTAGGCACTTGTATCACTGCACTTGCATTAGTCTTTTCTTGTAAGCACTAAGAATAGCACCATGTTTGTATGATTATCATTGGTCTTTGATCAAACTCTTTCTCTTGTCATCATTTACACCCCTTTACTTATGATATTTTGATTATTAAGTGATCCATGTAAGATAGGATAGATACCGTATGACCATCAACAATGATGTTCATCCGACCACTGACTATTTTATGCACACCTCTTAATTTTTGAAAGTTCACAAGGAAAGCACCCCATCACACTGTTCATTACCATCCACATCTCCCTTTCTTGGTATTTGTATTTTTTCCAAGTAAGTTGTCACAAGGTGTCCAATAGGGTCTTTCGATCATTCAACCATCCCTAGTTTTCTTTTCAGATTTTGTAGAAAGCCATCTTGATTTCTGATAGGTAGAGTCTTGCTTTGATTATACCTTGCTTATCTCAAAATCCCAACACAAAATTCACACTCTTAAATACAATTTTTGAACAAGGAAAGATGAAACTATAAAGTGGTTCTTGCCTCAAAAGTGAAAATTTTCCCTTGCTCTCCTATCATGTGCATGGTCTAGAAAGCTGAGAATTGACAAAAGGACAAGCTCTCCCCCTCAAAAAAAAAATCCCCTTGCTCCTCTCCAAAATGAGCAAGTTCCCAAAAAAGCAAAGCAATAAAATCCCTTGCTCTCCTTCAAAATGAGCAAGCCCCTAAAAAAAATCCTTTTTCTCCTCCTCAAAATGAGAAAACCCCAAAAAGCAATAAAATCCCTTGCTCTCCTCCAAAACGAGCAAGTATCCCAAAAAAATCCGCAAAGAGCTTGAATCCTTAGAATTCTTAGTTTTTCAACAACCATGGGATGATCTCCATCACCAACAATGGGCTATAGACATCGACCTGGTAGTGGAGTAGTCTTATGCATGGTGACACATCTATCACATTAGTGACCTTCTCTTGTATAGACCAATGTCAGCTTGCGGATGAGCTAGCTTTTGATGGCTTGCATTATAGAGTAGTCAAGTCCAACTATGTACAAAATTAGGGTAATGATGACCATAGGGTGATCTCCATTACAAAAATGGGCTATAAACATTAGCCTAGCAATGGGGTAGTCTTATGCATCACATTAATGAACTTCACTATGCACACATAGGGATATTGAATATCTTGGTCTTCCTAGCAGATTTTTATCTCTCAAGTTCTTGCATGGTCAGTATACAACTTTTGATTGGTCAACTAGGGTGTTTGAGTCTCATGAAAATCTTATTGTTCCCTTGTGACTTCTTATTGATCACCATCCATTACATTCACACATTGTCAATACACATTTTATTTTCATTTGGTGTAGGTTTCAATGTATCCCTTAGAGGAAATTATTTTAACTTTGATTCATGACTTTTATACATTCTATGGTGCTTATACTTAGTTATTGCATCTTAGATTAATTCATTTTATCATTTACACATACATTCACATTTCATATCATTTAAATCATCACATATCATTAGTACATCACATACATATCTAGGTCTATGCACAAATAAATCATATATCTAGGCATCCATATCACATATATGCATCATCATATCTACAAGTCTAAGTCATAAATCTCATAATCACAATCATCACATCCATAAATGCATAATAAACACATGATAACCATCAATAAACATCATGTCATATATATATCAAAGTCATAAATACATCATGATACAAAAATACTCATAGGCTACAATAATAAGTGGGTCCTTAGACCTCACATCCAAAAATGAAGCTAATACAATATCCTTAATCAATGTGGCCCTATACCATCACTCTCACCACTACCCTCAACCTCATCTCTATGAGGCTTCCTAGATCCGCTAGCTCCTGATGTCTAAGAGGTCCTCGGTGCCTAAAAAAAGTGGTACTCGAGGATCTCATGGATGGCTCCCCTATGGTCTCAATATGGTGGCTTCGATGTGACTAGGAATGAGATGACCCTGATCATCATGAGGGCAATCGACCACCAAGTCTATCCACCTCATCCTCCAAGCTATGGATGTAGGCTCGCTCAACTTGATACCGAGCCCGCTCCTCAACCAACCTGGCCCTCAATTAGGCCACCTCTATAGCCTATCCCATTGGTGCTCCCCCACCCTGAGCCCATAGAGCATCTCACTCTACCATCACTCTATCCAATACCTCCTATAAACTCACCACCTGAGCCTATAGTGTCTCCCTCTCCTCTACCCAACTCTACCATCTCTACCTATCAGTATCCCACTAGCTCTATGTAGTGGCATGGATTATATCCCTATCACTAAGATAATATTAGAGGATCTAAATCTGCTCCCTCAATGCACCCATATACTCCTAAGGGTCATCTAGATCTAGCCCCTCAGCTCTCTCAAGTGTCCCAATCTCCCTTATACCTCCCTATGAGGTGCCTACCTCCCTCTCTATCCAATGATGTACCCATCATTGTGTAGGATTCATGGCTACAAATTCTCCCCTATTTGGGCCCATTGAGTAGTCCACCAAGCATCATAAGTAGTTGTAGTCCCTAGATCAATCATATCTAGGTCAGCCAGTGGTGCATCATCCTCATCTCCTAGTGGCTCAACCTATGCTACTAGTAGTCGAGCCTCCCTAGTCCTCCACCTATAAATCATTGGGTCCTCAGGTACATCCTATCTAACTCCCAGCTAGTGGGTCACTCTTGAGTACTAGAAGTACTCATGCTCTATCTCATGGTGCCCTATCAACCATCTGGCATGCCTCACCTACCTCAGGTGCACCCCATCCTCATCCTAGCTCGGAGCTCCTAGCCATGGTCACCATGTCACATCCTCTAGTTGTAGTCCATCAAAAATCTTAGTATAGTACCATAGTTGATGGGGGACGGGAAAAATCGCACCTTCTCAACTCCAATTTTTCTTCATTAATCTGCAAATCTCGTTTACAAAAACAACAACAGCCCGCAGGCTTTACAATAACCAGCGCTCGGCTTGGTTTTCTCTACCACACTCTGCGTGCGATCTTCCAAATCCACCCCCCAATTTCTCTTACAATCTCTGAGTTTTTATCGAGGTCTCGACCCTCTAGGCCATTAATGACCCACCTGCAAGAATACATTAAACAAAACCTACAAAGTCGGCTTCCTCGGCCGAGTTTTCAATTTTCTTTCCATAAATGGGCAACTGCCCCGATCCGCCATGAAAGCATGCATTAAAGAACCATCTGACATTTCTGACCTCTGGACGCAGCATTCGAGAGGCCGTCGTGTTCAGCAAACTTATCGGATATGAAAACATGCATTAATGAGGCCCTTGACCGCCTCGAAAACACCACCTTGGAATGCGTGCCTTTTCGAGCCACGAACCAGCTATTTGTCATGATATCTCGACATTTTGGCCTCCTTGCGCTCCTTCTCCCTTTTGGTCACGATATCGCGACATGTCACGATATCACGATGTTTTCTCTTCATCTCTGCCTTTCTCTCCTTCGGGTCGCGATATCGCGACATGTCGCGATATCGCGACATTTTCCTCCACTTCTGCCTTTCTTACCCTTTAATTCGTGATATCACGACATGTCATGATATTGATACCTTTGCCTTCGGATGCCCTCGCTCTTCTGCTCTGGTCACGATTTCATGACATGTCACGAATTCATGACACAACTGCTTTCTCTTCGACTGCACTTTTGTCGTGATTTCGTGACATGTCACGAAATCGTGACATTCCCCAACTACCTTCTCTTTGTCTGCACTATTGTCGTGATTTCGTGACAGTCGCAATTTCGTGACATGTCGCGAAATCGTGACATTCCCAACTATCTTCTCTTCGTCTGCACTTTTGTCACGATTTTGTGATAGTCGTGATTTCGTGACATGTCACGAAATCGTGACATTCCCAACTGCTCCTCCTCCTGGCGGCTTCTGGTTGCGATTTCATGACGGTCGTGATTTCATGACATGTCGTGAAATCATGACATTCTCAACGGCCTCACTTCTCACCTACTTTTGGTCGCGATTTCGTGACATGTCACGAAATCGTGACATCTTCACCGTGCTTCTGCTCCCTCTTGCTTCTGGTCATGATTTCGCGACATGTCATGAAATCATGACATTTTTGCCCCGCACCTTCTCTCTCCTGGCTGAGTCACGAAAACGCGACATGTCACGATTTCGTGACTCTTTTTCGGTCGCGATATCGCGACACCAAGGCAAACACTTAGAAAAATTTTTGTTGATGCAAGATTGCTCTGCTGCCACCGGATGCTCCTACATCAGACACCCGGGGTTGATGGAGAAGTGACCTTCACTTCTGTGTTGTTCGGTCACCATTTTCTACAACATCTCCAAACGTGCACCTGCCTCTACAACCCGCTTAAACCCCGTCTCCTGGAAAAAACATTTTTTGCCTTCTACCAGACAAATTCTGGCACTGCTGCACACCTTCTCGTCCACTGCCTGTAATGGCTTTAACTTGTGGCGCACTCCATATTTCGTCAAGGAGTACGTATTTGCACGACCATCATGCACTGCACTCCGATCAAACTGCCATGGCCTTCCTAATAGCAAATGGCAAGCATCCATAGGAAAAACATCACACAGGACTTCATCCTGGTATCTCCCAACTTTGAACGTGACTAAGCACTGTTCACGGACCCATGCTCTGTGGTCCTTTCGCAACCACACAATCCGGTATGGATGCGGGTGTCTCCTCCTCTCTAGCTGCAACTTAGTGACCATTTCCTCGGAGACTAAGTTATCAGTGCTGCCATTGTCTATAATCACGTTACAGACTTTACCTACGCTTTTGCACCTCGTGCGGAACAGGCTTCTCCTCTGCTCTGGTTTGTCTTCCTCAATCAACATGGCTCTCCTTGTGACCATGACTTCTCCTCTCTCTACCTCCTTAGAATGTTTTGATTTGGTTCTTTCATCTGCTATAGCAGCTCTGGCAGGACCCTTAGGTCTCTTGTTCATCCTTTCTCGATGTTGTGGACACTCGAATGCTCGATGTCCTTCTTCGCCATAGTGGAAACAGGTTCCACGAAATACTCCTCTTCCATACCCACGTCCAGATCTACCTCTTCCTCTTGGGTAGCCATTGTTCTGAACATGGGGTCTGTAATCATTATCTTCCTTCTGGGCCTGACTGCTGCTAGCTTCTTCTTTCTTCTCCTCTTTTCCTTCATCTTTTCTTCCACCAGTCCTTCCTCCATGACCTCTTCCTCTTTGCTTGCTCTCAAACCTTCTATTCAGTTTCTCTTCAACCTTTAGAGCAAACTGGTAAGCATCCTCAATGGTGCTCACCCGAACTAGGCTCAACTCCTCTTGGATACTGGGTCTCAACCCATTGATATAACGGGCCACCTTCTCCTTGTTTGCCTCTAAATGGCCAGTTCTGATAGAGATCTTATAAAACTCCTCTGTGTATTCTTGGACAGTTTTGCTCATCTGTCTCAAACTCTGCATTTTCCTTAGCAGATCCAATTCATAATCTATAGGAATAAACTATCTTTTCAACTTTTCTACCATTCTATCCCATCTTGTTATTCTTTCCTTCCCTCTTCTATTCCTTTCCAGCTGTATTCCCTTCCACCAGATGCTGGCATGACCCTTCAGCTTGGTCTTAGCAAATCTGACCCGATTAGGGTCTTCAACCTCCTCATATTCAAAATACTCCTCTAGATCATTTATCCAGTCAATCACCTCTTCTAGATCTAGGTTTCCAGAATATGTAGAAACCTCCATTTTTGGTTTCTTTCCAATCTGGGAGATGGCTCTGTATAACCTGGCCTGTGCAGGATCTACAACCTCTTCTTCTTCCTCAAACTGGTCTTCTTCTTCTTCAACTTCGTCTTCACTTCCTTCTTCCCTTCTGGGCTCGTGCCCTCTACGCAGCTCTTCTTGCAGGGCCTGAACTTGCCTCTGCAAAGCTCTAAAATCTTCTGCTGGCACCATATTTCCTACTCCACCATGGTTTCTTCGTGGAGGCATTCTTCTTTCTTCTCTTACAGACCCTTCCACAGATCCTGGTGTAACTGCCTCTCGTTCGGTGATCTGTTACACGCTCAGGAACTCCCGCTCTGATACCACTGATGGGGGACGGGAAAAAATCGCACCTTCTCAATTCCAAATTTTCTTCATTAATCTACAAATCTCATTTACAAAAACAACAACACCCGTAGGCTTTACAATAACTAGCGCTCGACTTGGTTTTCTCTACCACACTCTACGTGCGATCTTCCAATCCACCACCTATTTCTCTTACAATCTCTGAGTTTTTATCGAGGTCTCGACCCTCTAGGCCATTAATGACCCACCTGCAAGAATACATTAAACAAAACCTCAAAGTCGGCTTCCTCGGCCGAGTTTTCAATTTTCTTTCCATAAATGGGCAACTGCCCCGATCCGCCATGAAAGCATGCATTAAAGAACCATCTGACATTTCTGACCTCTGGACGCAGCATTCGAGAGGCCACCGTGTTCAACAAACTTACCGGATACGAAAACATGCATTAATGAGACCCTTGACCGCCTCGAAAACACCACCTCGGAGCACGTGCCTTTTCGAGCCACGAACCAACTGTTTGTCACGATATCGCGACATGTCATGATATCACGACATTTTGGCCTCCTTGCGCTCCTTCTCCCTTTTGGTCACGATATCGTGACATGTCACGATATCACGATGTTTTCTCTTCATCTCGCCTTCCTCTCCTTCGGGTCGCGATATCGCGACATTTTCCTCCACTTCTGCCTTTCTTACCTTTAAGTCGCGATATCGCGACATGTCACGATATTGCTACCTTTGCCTTCGGATGCCCCCACTCTTCTGCTCTGGTCACGATTTTGCGACAGTCACGATTTCATGACATGTCACGAAATCATGACATTCCCAACTGCTTTCTCTTTGGCTGCACTTTTGTCACGATTTCATGACATGTCATGAAATCGTGACATTCCCCAACTGCCTTCTCTTTTTCTGCACTATTGTCGTGATTTCACGACAGTCACAATTTTGTGATAGTCGTGATTTCATGACATGTCATGAAATCGTGACATTCCCAACTATCTTCTCTTTGTCTACACTTTTGTCATGATTTTGCAACAGTCGCGATTTCGCGACATGTCATAAAATCGTGACATTTCAAACTGCTCCTCCTCTTGGCGGCTTCTAGTCATGATTTCATGACATTTGCGATGGCCTCACTTCTCGCCTACTTTTGGTCGCGATTTTGCAACATGTCGTGAAATCGCGACATCTTCACCGTGCTTCTGCTCCCTCTTGCTTTTGGTCGTGATTTCATGACATGTCATGAAATCGTGACATTTTTGCCCCACACCTTCTCTCTCCTGGCTGAGTCACGAAAACGTGACATGTCACGATTTCATGACTCTTTTTGATCGCGATATCACGACACCAAGGCAAACACTTAGAAAATTTTTTGTTGATGCAAGATTGCTCTGTTGCCACCGGATGCTCCTGCATCAATAGTGTGCCCTACCACAAATGACTCCTACCTCACTCTCGATCATGTATCTAGCACATGGTATAGGGAATATCCATATCTATCATATCGCTCCTCATGGTCCATGGTAGTTTGAGAGGATAGTTGATGCTAAAATACTCCCAACCCCAACCCTATAGAAGAAAGCTACATACTAGGCCCAGTCTCTTGCAATGATGGATCTCATATAGCTCTATATAGAGTTGTGCTAGCAAGGTGAGACCCCATACCATAATTTATGGCTACTCCACTAGGTCATGAATAAGATTTAGTAGGTTCCAAGAGAACCTACACCCAAAGGAATCAAGAAAAATAAAGTCTGATATGAGTGTCATCAACACCACATGTTTGGCTATCTAAATATGGATGATGTATCATATCTCTACATGTACCCATTATTGGTAACCTTGTAGTCTATAACATCCCATTGATATCTATACATATGATGTAGTATTGTCTCTCTCAATCATCATAGATGTAGTAATGGGTGCCCCCTCGATGGGAATCCATAAGATCCGATAGACATCCTCAAAGAGTAATGGTGACCTCTCCGATAAGCATATGAAAGGTGTTATTTTGAGTTTCCTACCTATCCATCAAGTCTATCAGGTAGGCTTGATCTACATGTGCAAACTCCAACCACACCATATGTTGAAGGCTCAAAGCCATCAACCAATCCCAATCATAATGATTATTGAGCATCGCAGCATGGACTTCCTTATAATGATTTGGGAAGTAGTATCATGCTCTAATAAGCTAATAAAACACACAAATTCAAATTCAAAATTATAATGGAAAAATAAAAAGGTAAAAGTAAAATCACCATGTCCAAAAAAAAGAGATCCCTTTAGCACACACCATGACCATCTCGATTGAGACGGCCATGGTACACAATTGTATCGATTGAGACGACCGAGACACAAAACCATCTTGATTGAGATGACCACAAAATTAAAAACAAAATCTAAAAAATAATTGAACAAACATCACAAAAAAAATACAAATTCATCACCTAACCCATCTTTCATTTTTACCTTAAAGTCATCATTTTCCCACCCCGTTCATTTCATTTTCGTTTAATTCAATTAAAGGTTCATTTTTTGTTAATTGAGAAAAATTTAGATTTTTTTGTCCTTACCTTTCCCTCTCCAACTCCTACACTCGTGGAAGTAGCACTCAAATCGATGGTGTTGATCGGTATTTGAATGGGGAGCACTTTGTTGCATACAACTAACTCCTCTCCTCATTCCACATGGAAAAAATAAGGGTTTTTTTACAAATTTTGCTATTTATAACAAAATTCATGGTGCATCTATCTCAAACGAGCACATGATATGACACACTCATATGAGATGACCAATATTTTTATCATCCAAGATGATCATATATATCATCCGTGATAATTTGGCTAAAACAAACAACAACAATAACAAAAACAAAAACAAAAATATTTTTGGCATTTTTTTAGGAGGCCATGCTAATAGATTCATTTCTATTGAGTGACTTGTTGCTATCATCAATTTTCATCTCCTCCTTCGACTCGTCACTCGAGGGGGTATTCAATAATTGCAAAAATTCAATTTCAAAATCAATTCAACAATCAAACACTCAAAAATTGAAATTGTGTTCATTCAAGAATCATTGCCAAAGACTATCATAAGATCTTTATGCTGGGGAAAATAACAAGTAAAATTTACATCAAACAAACACTTGGTGTGCCTAAAATCCTAAAGAGTAGACTCAAGCTTGTCTACCCATGGATAAAAAGGTTACCAAGAATCAAATCAAATTCATCAATGTGTTGGAAGAAATGATTCGAAGACATGCACTATTTTTATGATTAGGGCATCTCATGTTGACTTTTTAATTTAAAATTATTTATCATCAATTCAACAATTTTACGGTTATCTATTTTTGCTCTGCATTGTGTGTAGGCACAAATCATCCCAAAAAGGAGCATCTGTAGACACTTAAAATACGTAATCACAAGGATAATCCCAAAAAATACCTCCTTCTAACCTTCTAACTCATATAGGGTAACCTTAGGGTTATTTTAGTGCCTTTTCTCAACAAAAGTGCACTTTTCCCTTATGGGATGCAAGGTCATATTGATCAAGATGATCTTAGATTCAGGGTCATATCGATCAATATGGTCACACAAGCATACCTACAAAAATAATAATCAGGTAGCGAGACTATTTATCAGCATGGAAATGGTTTTCCCACTACCCCTTATGACCTGTAGTCACCCTTGACGACCTATAGTTGTCCCTGCCACCTATAAATTGGCAAGCAGGGCTACCCTTGATTACCACTTGCTTATTTGGAACCTAGCCAAGAAAGATATAAATCGAGGTGCTCCTCCCTCTATAAAGGATTCATAATTCATATTTCCTAAGAAACAAAATGCTACCCAAATATCACCATGCCTTCCTACTGCTTAAATCAATGCTACTAGATTACCACATAGTTTTCAAAGTTGCTTTATTCATTCATGATTGATCAATATTATAGCTTTGAATCACTCGAGATGCTCACTCACCTACAGAATCACCTCACAATTCATCAACAAAACCAAATTGTGTCACCTAACATCACCCCATATTGGTTCCATCAAGTTGCAAGTCTATGGCCACAACCATCTTGCCTGAGATGATCTTGAAGGCAAGACCATATCGATCGAGATAACCTTGATCAGGTGATTAGTTATTATAGATTTTTTTAGTCTTTCCCTTTGATTTATACTTGTATGTTAATCTTAATGGTGGATCCTTCATTTTAGAAATTTTCCCTTACTACAATAGCTTAGATCGTTGTTATTTCATACATGCATTCATTTCATTGTATTGTATTTATTGATTGATAGGACCCAACCTGGGTGGGTCTTACAGATGCTATTGACCTCTTTTATTATTTCATTGTATGCAAGTGATAGGATTCAATGAAGTAAAATGGATTTGGATCTCACCCTTGCATCATAGTATCAAGGAAACCTGTTTTTGAAGATATTATTATGGGCATGAGGACAATTTGGATTGCACTTTATTGTAATATTGTATCATTTATAAAATCCTTGAAGGGGATTCATTGTAACACATTTTAAAGGATAACATAGCTAGATTTTTTACCATTTGGTTTTCTTGTGCATCATGTTGCTTTGTCTATTTTTGTGGTGCATGTTTTCACGCTTTCACTCTCTATCCAAATCATTAATCAACTAGAATCTATATTATAAAATTATAGCATAAAATATACTAGCTAACTAAAACTAATACATGAATATCAAACTTATCTATACTAGGAAAAGTAAATATTAAAGCAATAATTAGTCTAACATAGAAAAAAATGAAGTAATGGGAAGAAAAATAATTTCTACACTAACTTACACATTTACATGATAATTTCAAATTCTAATGCAAAAATAAAATCTTGAGACCCTAGACCTTTAAGTTATCTTTGAGAGTAAACTATAGAACCAAGTATTTTATCTAAAAAGTAACAATAATATAATGCATTAAATGAATGAAAACTCCTAACAAATAATCCCTATCTTGCATAACACCAAGAAGAAATGGTGATGGAACCAATAATCTCATATAGGGTTAAGAAGTTGAGAGTCCATTCCTTTGATGGTGAGGATGAATTTTTGCTATAAATTCTTGTTGGAGTGTCTTATCCTTCTTCATTAGAGGGAACCAAACCTATGGTCATAGGGATGGAGGTATTTACAACACTAGAGAAGTCATATAATCAAAGCAAAAATACTTTATAATGGTAGAAGAATAAGGCACTCAAACAACAAATAGTATTTTACATACCTATCATGTCTATGTCCAAATTTATTATCTAAGGGATCATTCACATGTATAATGGATAGAAGATGATAAAAATAGAAAATTATGAGAGACAAAGACCATAAAAGTAAATAAATATTCTTTTATGGCTTACCATCATCCTACCTATGGACTAAAAAATTTAGTCTAACCTTATCCCTATAATTAATGGGGTGGAGCTCTCCCTTAGTTACAAGTTAGTTGCTAGTTCTTTTTTTTTTAAATATAAAATCTCATTTAATAAATACTTGTGATGGGTTACCTTCAATACTTCTTGAATGGTAGCTCAAACTTGCTAAGGTTTTTTTAATGTTTAACCCTATATTACTATGAGATGATGCCTAAATTTAATAATCCCTTTGTGGTGAACCCTCAAAATCAAAAATTGTTCACAAATTTGTAACCCTTGGCTCATATTTTTGTGATATAGCTCTCATAGTCATTTTAAAAGTACTTTTATAGATAGTATGACTCCTATAGCTCTTCACCTATCAAAGTAGACCCTATGCAACCCATTATACAAACCAGTGACCCTTAATTACTAATTTTTCATACCTCAAATCTATTAGCAACTTCTTTAGTATCAAAACCCTTACAACATATTTCACTCTACCTAAAAATTATATTAAGGGTTTATTGTAACTACATTTAATATCTTATCTTGGGAAACCTTTTTATAATTAGCATTAGATTATTGCATCTATGAAAATCCTCATACAAAATCACATCCCTTATCATAACAAGCATATGAAATCTAGTTTAGTTTAGATCCCATAAAAGCTCCTAATTATGTCTATCATTCCAAAAGGTCTTCTAATCCATATTTGATCAATGATGCCATTTAATTAATACTAGTAACACATTAAAAATAGCATGAATTAGAAGTTTCATGACCAATATGATATACTTAACCATGAGAAATAGAATTAGGGTTCACACATAAATGTAGATGTTGCTCTAAGAACTCAAAGGTTAGATAAGGTCCCTCAAGTATCTTTACTAAATGCTATAATGGATAGAAATATGGAGTAATTATTTTCTATGTGGAGTCCCTATTGAGCATAATTTCTATAAATGGGCTAAATCATATTTGAAATATAGGGGTTGGTTCCTAGAGAAAATATGTAGAGTAGGTAAAGGGTATATATCTTTTCAATATTATTCTAATGATGTTGCTTAGTCCGCATTACAACTTGGAACATGGGTAATTTATGATTAAGTGTATTGCTTCCAAGAATGGTCCTTCAACTCCCACTCAAAGGGATATTCAAGGGTGAATTTCATCATAAAGGTTAAATTCCCCTTTCTACACCTAACCTTTAGGTTGTTCCTTAGGGATATTGTAAAAATTTTAGACCATATTGTTAGGTGTAAAAATGAGTGGGAGAATTTTTTAACCTTATGGATCCACCACCATGGTTGCATGGAAATGGACCTGGATTACAAGCTCCCACATGTTGAAAGTTAATTTGACTTATGTACAAGGATGACATTGTATGTTGTAATATTATATAGGGCTACAAATAATCATCATGCAATTACATTTAACTTATTGTATTACTTTATTATGTAATTATTATAGGTTGCAGTCAACCTTGTAATGGTTAAACCCATCTTATAACTTGTAATTAACCTAAAACCCTCTTGTTATGTCAATTTAGGTTAACTTAATTTATGTAATTGGTTTTGGTTTTGGTATAAATACTCCCCACCACTCCATAGATTGTATCAAAGTATTGTGATCCTTATCCATAGATAATATGGTGAATATTTATGGTGGTTAAGGGATCCCATAATTTTGCGTCTCTCACTTTTGTTTTGCATCCTATTATGCTTTCTATATAATACTTGAGTGAATGGATTGCTTCTATTTATTTTTAGAAATATATGTAGATTCCATTATAGTATCAAAGTGAGTATGAAGCTTCCTCACTTGGTGACACAAAATTTTCATTTAAAGCCTTCAATCTATCTTCCAAATTATAGGACAATTTCACCCTTGAAGTCTCATAATCCATTTTTGCATAAGAGTAAAAAATGAGCTTTTACCCAGTTTTTATCATTCATATTTTTGAAATTATTAGAGAAAAACCTTATTATTTCTTCAAAAAGAAGGATTTAGAATTTAGAAATATAAGAATTATATTTTTTGGTTTGTAAATATTCTAAGAAACAAATGCTCAAGAGTGTTGGAATTCAAGGTCCAAAAGAGGTTGTTTTGCATGCACAAAATTTGAATTTTAATAAGATATATTTCCTACCCTTTGGCTTTGTCTTAATGCCCTCATGAATTTGAGCATGTAGCACCCATACTCAAGGAGAATGGATGATCCCCTATGTGAAATATAAGGTAGATATTATGTCTAGAAGAGCATGTGTTAAGTTTTTGAATCACCAAGAGCTAAAGTTTGAATCGCTACATACATTGCTTTTGGTTGAAGGTGATGATATATCATTTATAGATGACTCTAAGATGAATATAACAAGTTGTGAGGCCATCACTTCCATCCCAATCACTAGAATATCATGGTGGTTTTTATTGTGCATAAAATATATGAGGGCATAGGATCAAATCATGCTAATATTTATTTTTGAAACAACTAGGGAAGCATCTTTGTTTCTATTAAAATAGCCTTCCATGATACCATTATGCATTATGGAAGAATGGTTACTAGGAAGGACTTTGGAAGGGCATGTTACATGTTTAAACCATGTGTTGGTTAATTTTTATTTTACTAAAGTTTTGAAATATGACATGTATAGGGGAGTTACATCCCCTTCCTAATAGCATGCTTAGGGGATGGTAGCATGAAGTGCTAGAACCATAGAGGTCTTTATTTGAATTTATTTAATGCTATTTAGATATTTTGTAGATATGTAATGAACTATGGCTAACATGGTTGCTTTTAGTGCAATGATTATTCAAATTTTACATATTTATATCCATTCAACCATTTAGAAAAAAAGTGTCACAATCATAGATAAGTCAATAGTTTAATGGTATGCAATTGGAAAAACATTAGTGTTACATACCACTGAACCATAGAATATCGAGTGTTAGTTTGTGATTGGTTATTGCATATTTAACATTTGGGGATTTATTTTTGTATTTTTGAGGTCCACTAGGGAAAACTTCTAAAGGCCATAGGTTTTGCATACAGTAGAATTTTGATCCTCTTTTTTCAAATTACTTGATTTTTGTATCTCTTCATAGTGGTGGCATCAACTCAAGGGTTCCTATGGTAGGGGTGCAGTAGCTACGATCTCAATGATAGGATACTATGATAGGGTTATTTTTCATGGGTGCAATGGCTACGATTTAAGTGATAGGATACTATGGTAGGGTTCTTGTTGATGGATGCAGTGACTACAATCTCAGTGGTAGGATACTATTAGGGTTCTTGGAATGACCTCAATGTAGTCAAAATAAATTTAGTAGTGACTAAAATAACTTAGTTTTATGATGACCTCTACTAAGGTTTGTGTGGATGAGGCTAGAGAGCTTGAAGCTGATAATGGGGAGAATTTTCATCCAGATCCAGGTAGAGACAAAACCTAAAAAATGTTATTATAGGAGCAATGAATCCCAACAAGGATTTTTTTTATCTAAATCTAGATAAAATAGAGGAAGTGTTAACTCCAAGGGTTCCATAGATTATTTTGAGTAGAACCTCTAAAGAAAGAAAAAATAGCCTTGTTGAAAAATTTATTGGTGTTAGGCTAGATATAGATTAAGTTATAAAATTGGTATCCCTTAAGTGGAAACCCAAAGGCAACCTGGAGATTGTTGCACTAGCATGAGGGTTTTTACTAGTTAACTTCATGTGCAGGGAAGATATGAATGGGGCTCTGTTGAAAGGCCCGTGGTTTTTGGAAGATGAGGGCTCTATCTCCAAAAATAGAAACTAATATTTGACCCAAATACTAAGAATATAAATGTTGCACCATTATGGATCATACTCCCAGGGATTCTAGTTGAGTTTTGGAATGAAGACATCATTGGAGGGATTGCTAAGGGTGTAGGAAAATTAACTACATTTGACCTAGCTACTCAATCCAAAATTATAATGGTTTTTTCTAGATTCTACATGAATGCGGATTTGACCCAATCATTACCTTCCTTAACAAAACATATTTCATATGCAAAGTTTTGGATTCAACCAATCAAATATGAATCATAAATGGTAGTTTTTTTGTATGTAAGATAGTAGGGCATCTTATAACTTACTGCTCAAATAGAAAACAACCCAAGAAACAATAAAAGGTATAAATTTGGAAACACAAGGATAAAGAGTTGAGACAAACAAATGTTTTTGATAGAGAACATTGATTTTTTAAAGAAAAATAACCTAGAAATCAATAAATTCTAGATCTTGTAAGGTTTGGATAAGGATATCATGACCAAACTAGATATAGAGGAGGTTAAATAATTTGACAAAGGACTAAAGAATATAGATTTGTAGGCTCAAGAGGAGAATCAACCAAATCTTTTGAATAAATATGTAGACCTAGAATTAGAATAAAAGGAAGTAGTTAAAGAAAACAAAGGAAGGAGAGGTTGAAGAAATAGAGTTGAAAATAGAACTTGAACCAGAGGAAGTATGGTTGTCTTTGGAAGAGGGAGAAGGCTTTAAATATATGGTAAATAAAAGGAAGTTAATAAGAGGTAAATATTTGGAGAACCAAGAAGTTTAGTAGTAGAAAAATACCAAGGGCATCCTAGGAGAAAACAATTCTTCCATAATAGAAACTAGTATGATGAGGCTAATAAGAAATACATAGAAAACCATAGATCTAGGTAGTGTGAAAAATCTTGGAAGACCCAAACTACCATATACAAGGAACAAAAAAATTATTTAAGATATAGCAAATAGAACTCAATAGGTGTTGGTACTAAGAGGGGTGAAATCTCCCAGCAAAGGTAAGAACTAAAAGTTATTTCTTGGAATATTTAGGGATTGAATGCCCTGAACAAGCATAGGGCAGTTAAGGATATTAGAAAAATGCATGGAATAGATATCATTTTACTTCAAAAAATAAAAAGTAGAGAAGGAAATTTATATAGTATTAAAATTTTCATATGGAATAGGAATAAGTCACATAGAGACCAATTAGAGGTGCTTATTGGAGTTTGTGGACTCTCTAGAATCTAAATAACCTAGAAGGGGATGTGTGCAATAGAATTATAGATTTATTTTGGTCCTCTTTCTATGTAAATTAATTGATTTTCTTGGTTAGCTACAAATGTTTATGTCCCTAATTCTCAAGTGGATAGGAGAAGGCTTTGGCATTATTTAAAGATATTTGGTGCTTCAATTAGTATTCCTTGGATGATAGCAGGAGACTTCAACACTACTCTCCTACCAAGTGAGAGGTAAGGAGGAGTAGTTAACTTCACAGACATTATGAAGGATTTTGGTAAGTTTCTCTCTTCTTTGGGCTTAATAGATGTGGATATGTAGGGGGAAATTATACTTGGTTGAATAGAATAATAAGAGGGGATATAATCCAATCAAGGATTGATAGAGTAGTAGCTTTTACTGACTGGTATGGAAATTTTTGCTTTTTTTCTTTGAGAGCCTTACCAAAAATTGCCTCTGACCATAGTTTACTGTTTTTTAAGTTTTATAAGGAAAAAGAACAAAAATGTTTCCTTTTCAATTTTAGATGATGTCTAAAGCATCCTCAAATTAAGGATAGGATTAGAGAGTGGTGGAACACAAATGTGTATAGAACTATTATTTTCCAAGTTGTCAAAAAATTAAAAATCATAAATATGAATCTCAAGAAATGGAACCGAGATGTGTATGGAAATATTTTCCAGCAAAAGAAGGATCTTTTACATAACTTGAAGGAAGTGGAGTTGAAACTTAAATAGAAATAAAGAAATTTGGAGTTGGATAAAATAGAAAGAGAGGTTCTTGTAGAGTTTTATAATGTTTTGGCAAATGATGAAACTGATTGGAAGCAGGATTCAAGGGCAACATGGATAAAGGAAGGAGATCGTAACATGAAGTTCTTCCATATCTCAACCATAAGATATAGGAGTGTCAATGATATAAAGGAGATTAAGCTAGATAATGATTATGCAGTGAAAAAGGATAAGGAAATAGTAATAATAGTAGTAACTTACTTCAAGACTCTCTTTTCTAAAGATCAAGATGAAGGTGAGGCAACATGGACTCCCTTCTTGGCAACATTCCCTCATTGATTTTAGAAGAAATGAACAACCTATTACTTACTCCCTTATTGGAAGAAGAGATTAAGGAAAGTGTGTTTGATATGGTAAAAGATAAGGCACCAGGTTTGAGTGGTTGTATGACTGGCCTCTTCTAGAGTTTTTGGCACATAATAGGAAAATATGTAGAGGCAATAAGAGAATTTCAATACTCTAATTCCTTACTTTAATACTAGATTAATACTTTTTTTTTTTTTATCCCAAATAATCATGAAGCCTCTTCCCTAAAATATTTTAGACCTATTAGCCTCTGCAATTCCATATACAAAAGCCTCACTAAAATATTAGCCAATGACTTAAGAAGGTACTTCCAAGGATCATATTTTCTATGTAGGTTGTATTTTTTCAAGGGAGATAAATAATAGATGGAGTACTAACAGTACATGAAATATTGCATTTGATGGATAAGAAGTATCTTGTAGGTATGTTGTTTAAACTAGATATGAATTAAGTATATGATTGACTATCATGGATTTTATTGGATAATATAATACAAAATTTTGGTTTTAATATTAAGTGGAGACAATGGATAAAAATATGTCTCTCTTCAAAAAAGTTTTGATCAAGTTATATTATTAGGTTTCTTTAAGGGTTAACGAGGTCTACGACAAGGAGATCCTATATCCCCATATTTGTTCATCATCACGGTTGAATATTTAAGTAAAACTTTGGGTGCAACCACTGCCACAACAAAGATAAGTGGGATTAAACATGTAGGTAATGTTGTAGCAATGTCTTACTAGAAATTCATGGATGACACTATCATCTTGGATGAATCCTCAATAAGAGAAGTGACATAGATACTCAATATTCCACATATTTATGAAAGAGCTTCCAATCAAAGTATCAATTTTAGTAAAAGTCATGTTTATTTTATCAAAATAGCTAGACAAGTGCAACAAAGAATATCTAGGATTCTAGGATGCAACATAGAAAATTTTTTAGCTACCTACCTTGGATTACCTCTTTTCATAGGCAAATTAAAATAAGAAATGTGGGTTCTAGTCATAGATCAGATTCAAAGGAAGTTGGTGGGGTGGAAGGGTAATATGCTATCTCAAGCTAGGAAATTATAGCTTCTGAAGGCAACATTATAGGCATCCCAATTTACTACATGTCACTTTTCATAATTCCCTATAAGGTAATAAATAGAATAGAGAAAATATTCAAAATGTTTATTTAGATAGGGGTAAAATGAAAACAAAGGCTTGCTCTGGTATCATGGGATAGAGTATGCTCTTCAAAAAGGGAAGGTGGTCTAGGGATAAAAAATTTACAACAGTTTAATAAAGTACTGCTAACTAAAATAGGTTGGTGATTGACCAAGTAACAAGATCTACTTTGGGATAATATTCTTAAAGGTAAGTACTTGGAATGTTACATATTGTTCTTTAGAAGCTCAGACCCTCCTAAGGGATCAACATTTTGGAATGGAGTTTCCAAAACTAGGAAATTTTTGAGAAGTGGACTAAGATGGATGGTATGGAAGGTAAGAAAATATTTATTTAGGAAGGCACTTGGATTGCAAATTTTCCTTTACGGTATATGAAAGATTTTATAAGACTAAAATACCCCCCAATTCATAAATATGGACTTCTAGTCAAATATTATATAGAATCTTAGGAAGGTATAAGGTTTTCGAAAGAGCTAATTATGGATTCTATTGATTTGAAATTACAACAATCTCTTCTAAATATTAATAGGTTACTGTAGCAGTACCACTTACCTCAGAATGAATATAAGGACCCTTTGATTTGGTTCATTACTTCCTTAGGGAGATTCTCTATAAAATCAGCTTTATACCTTATAGTTTGGAGGTGTGGAGGGGGCTTTCTTGTAAACAAGGTTTGGAAGAATGAGTTAATCCCCAAATTGTCTTTATTTATTTGGTTATGCTTACAAAACAAGATTCTAACTCTAGATAACCTAGGTAAGAGAGATTTTCAAATGTTAAATATATGCTCTCTTTGCATGAAGGATGTTGAATCAATCGACAACTTGTTTATTCATTGTCAGTTTGTAAGGTACTTAATAATCTAATGGAAATTAAGTTCTACTCTTGGGTGGTCCCTAGTACTTTTAGGTAACTTTTTAACCAATGGAGATGCCATTTTAGCAGTAGAAGGTTATCAAAAATTTGGAATTTACTGCTACCTCATTTTTTATGGGGTGTTTGGTGGGAAATAAATCAAAGAGTATTTAGGGGTGAGGATGAACTTTCAGTTTCTAAAAAAATTAAAACTACAGTAAGGGATAATTTACTTGCCTTTGGTAATATTTTGGACTCTAAGAACAATTTGGAAAGGAGGATCACTAAATAATGGAACTTGGGATAAAATAGAACAACATCTACGCCAACAAGTGTGAAAAGACCAAACACTAGATGGCCAAAACTGGAGGAGGATTGGATAAAGTTAAAATTTTATGGAGTTGTAAAAGGCAACCCAGGTAGAGCTAGGGGAGGAGGTGTCATTTGAAATAATAAAGATAAAGTGTTATGGGACTATGCAAAACGTTATGGGATACAAACCAATCACTATGTGAAAGTTAAAACTCTATACTCTGGTGTTATGTTGTTGAGACAAATTAGTGTAAGGAAAATCATCATAGAAGGGGACTTTATGAATATTCTCAGGGATCTAAGAAAGGAGAAGCTAATAATTTGTAGGTGTCAAGTTTAATAAATGATGCTTCATCCCTATTAAATAATGGTGGAGGTGAAGATATTATATAAATTGGGAAGGAAATGTTGTAGTTGATTGTTTGTCAAACATTGGAGTTCATTTTGATCAGAGGAAAATATGGAAAACTAATTTTCTTTTATCCCTTATAAGGATTTCCTCATCAGAGGTAAAAGAAAATTATATTCCATAGGGTGTTATCTTTTTATGTTGTTAGTGCCATTATTGCTTTTGGGATCTTTTGGTGCTCTTGATGTGATTGTATGGTGTTGTTATTATAGAAATTGTAGTTCTAGTGAATGTTACTGTAGTGTGCTTTTGCTTTTGGTATTGCTACTTCTATTATCTATTATTAAGAATTGGAGTGATTACTACTATTTTTGGTGTGGGAGGAATAAAAAATAGTTGTGCCAACCTTTTTTTCTTTGCTAGAAATAGTTTTTGATATCATCCAAAGTGTTGCTTTTTGACTAGTTATGTTCTAAGACTTTTACTATAACTTTGTTTTTATGTCATAATACCGAGAGAGGAGGTTGATGTTTATATTGTAACCTTGGAAATCTTAATTCTATAACAAGTTAATTCTATAACAAGTTAATTCTATAACATGATTAGGGTCCCTCCAAAACCCCCTTTTTTCACCATTACCAAAAAAAATTCAAGGACCTATTATATTGTTAGGGGTCAAATTATGTAAGATGAATCCTCAATGGATAAAATTATAGTATATGGTCAACTCAAATGAATAGTTTACTACATAGTAAGAATATGTGGTGCATCTTTTAAGGGGATAAGGAAATAGTCCTTGATAAAGAAACTCAATAGCATAAGCAAGAAGAAGCTATTGACCTATTCTTCTTGATGATTAAACAAAAATTACTTTTGCATATCATGGAACAAAACAAACCTATCATGGTATGGTCAAAATTGCATGAGATATTTGGAAAAGTAACTACAATAGAAGTTATTCACTTGGAATTAGAGCTTTCATCTCTCCAATTAGCTAACTTTTATAATTTTAATATTGTATTTCATTATTCAACACATTAAGAGAAGAAATTGCATCTTTTGGAGGTAAAAAGAAAGATGATTTAGAATGTGTGACAATTGTCCTTTCCATTCTCTCCTATTTAGTTTTTTTTTAATTTAGAAAAAAACCCCTTGCAGGGCTGCCTTGGTCTAAGAAACCATGACTAGGGGGTTCTACATTGTCAAAATCACTTGAGAGTCACGCTCGACCCTGACCGCACCAACATTATCAACTGAATTTTGGGTACCTGATGTGCATTTGATAGGGTGGATATTCGAACCAGGGACCTACCTTGGAGGATTTTCCTACCCTCTCCAACTCACCTATAGCACATGGGTCTCCTATTTAGTTGAACCTCATGGTTTATCTAATTTCTATATTATTAGAAATAAACAAAACTCTTTCTCTTGATCATTTTTTTCTCTT
Organism: Wollemia nobilis; assembly: GCA_028583015.1. Lineage (NCBI taxonomy): Eukaryota > Viridiplantae > Streptophyta > Pinopsida > Araucariales > Araucariaceae > Wollemia > Wollemia nobilis. Next base: position 20,375,124 of record JAQPPZ010016888.1, read on the forward strand.
CTAGTTTATTTTTAGGTAGCAATAAGGAATTGTGGTGGTACTTCACTAATATAGACTCATGCAAATGAAATAAAACCTAAGTATACTGAGACCCTAGGTCCCAAGTGATGAGTTTCATTAATAATCATACTTTAAACTTATCAATCGAGGGTGGAATCCTATGGTTGTATGCATTAGAGGTTTAAGAATTGTATTAAGTATTGAATTCCCTAAGGTTATTTCGATAGAAACATAAATTAAAACACTCTCACAATAAAGAATTCTCAATGACACAAATTAAATCCCACACCTTGCAATAAAGTAAATCTTACAAACTAATTTTCAAACCATGCAATAAAATAAATTCTATAAACTAAATTTCAAACTTTTCAATGAAATAAACTAAACAACTCACACTTGCAATAAAATGAACTTCAAATATAGAAATGAAAGCATGAGATAAAACATTAAACTAAGCCTAAAATATTTTGTTCCACTATCCTTACAGAGTGGACTCTTGGTTTAAGATCCAGTGAGAGGAAGAATAATTTGATAGCAAAAAGTAGTCTAATCATACACGCATCAAGTAAAATATTATTCTTTGCTCAGAATAGAGAATGATTGTTATTTCCAATTCATATTATCCAAAAAATTGCATTTCAAATTACATCATTATTTATAAGGATTTCAATCAACTATATTAGTTATTAATATGAAGCTTATCTATAAAGAATCTAGAAGAGTTGCATATGCCAAGTCATCAATGCAATCTTGTGCATTTGAATTTTTCATAGAATGCAACTATAAATCTAATCAGACAAAACATACAGGTGTACATCCACTTAACAAAATATAAATCATTCTTTAAATGCATTACCCTTACTATTTGGGTGTAACACTTGCTAAAATTTTTGGCATCTTCCTCTTTGTCGTGTCTGGCGCTCATCTTGCTCCATGCTATATGTGTAACAAGATATTCTAGCATTACACAAGATCAAATTGTCTTGGCACTATGGATGATCAACATTCCTAGAAATATGCATGGTCAATAGTCTAGGTGCTACACATAGCCAACATCCCTAGTTCTATGCACATGAAACATTTTCATCATTGAATAATTATCAGTTATACCCTGTGCATAGATATTTTGGAGCAGATCTAATGCACTGATATTCTAGTGGTTAGATTACTTTTGTACACAACCTTTTTGGTGCTCGAATTACTCTAATCCATAGGTACTTTGGTGAAAACATACTCTCAAATAATAAAAATCAATAGAGAACTCCTTCAACAAACTCTTGTTTTATCTTTAGGGTGTTCTTGCTTTAGAACCAATTATATCAGTATGAAAACTTGCAAGCTTATCAATGGCCTAACCATTTATTGAATGAAATTCAACATGCAATTAGACATTTAAGAATACATAAAACTATTCTAAATAGTTAACTAAAACATTTCCTTTATTTACTACATTCAATATTAATATTATCATAAACTACATTGGTCCATGGCATACATATATATCAGTCATAGAAACTGGGTAGAAAGGTTTTACTTGGTTGCATATAATGAGGTAATTATGGATTCTCATCACTTCTCCCCACTTATTTTGATATGCATGTCCTCATGCATTTCTTTCAGCCAGAGTCTTGTTCATTTCAAGCTCTTTATCCAAATCAAGCCAAATGTTTTTGGTAGAGGATAAGATCTCCTATCCTTTCTAATTTCTAGTAACCATTATCTAAATTAATCTTCATTCTATGGCCCAATACATTCATACAGTATAATAGGACTTAATATGGTGAGTGGTTGATACCTAAGGCCTATACACTTGTTTTTGAGCATTAAAATTACCTCAATAATTATGACAGTCCATTTATGAGACCACATTAATTTTACAAGGGAGATTGGCTCCCTTTTATTCATTCTTACAGGTATTTCATTCCATATTTATTGGCATGCACTTCTTACTCTATCCAAATAACCCCTACAATGTTTCTTAAATTCAATTATTCATTTTGAGACCATATTTATTTTTAATATGTTTGTTTCCCATTATAGCATAATGGGTACTAATAAGGACTTTGTGACTAGGTTGCTCATTTCGCAACAACAAGCCAATCTCTACTTCACTAGTTTGGTATTTTTGCATTCTATCCTTCCAGTGAACTTGGTTGTGAAGGATAGAAGCAAAGGATATTAATTGTACATCCCCATTAAAAATATAGGGAAGGAACTATACATTTGTAGGGAGTGCATACTTATGTAAATAAAATTTTGATAACAAATTCTTTTGTTCTATAGGGTTATGCATGAAAGCTTCAAGAAAATATTTGACAAAATCTAACTAATAAGTTAAATTATAATTGATTCACATTACCTATCATTGATAGAGTTGCTCCATTAGAGTAAAACTATAAATTATGGTTGGGACCCTACATTCCACTAGCCTTTCTACAATATGGCAAGTATCTTGTAACCTAGTTTGGAGATTTATTATTTCTTGGGCTTGCTCCCAGTTTTTCTCCTCAAGAGCCCTAATTATCCAAATTCTTTCCTCTAGATAGTGATACCTCCTCATCCATATTGTAATTGTCGCATTGTGATTACCTATTTCTACCATTCCTAGAGGAGTAACAATTATTAGCCTTAGAATTTCCAAAGCTTCATTTTAAGTTCCCTATTCAACAATTACTAGCTCTATTCCCATAGATTCAATTATAACCTATTTTATTACCATTTTCAGCTCTAGTTACTTTGATTTTGATTTTGGTACATTTTTTCATTCTAGTTCCATTACTAATGTAGCCCCTTATTATTTTGACACCCATTCTGGTGCTCATTCTAACACTTCCCATTCTGGTGCTCATTCTAACACTTCCCATTCTAACACCTATTTTGATTCTTCTTGTTATGGTACCTATTATGGCACCCCAAATTTTTGTGTAGATTTTTATCCAACTTCCATTGGTTCTTTCCCTTTTCTTTAGAGAATTTCCTTTCCTAATATGCTAACATCAAGATTTTTTATAATACTCATCTGAAAGTAGTTATAACTTTAGGGCTTGGTGGTGTCTAAATTTATTCTTATACTTATTCCTACTGATTATTAATACCAATATCTATTTCTAATAAAAATTTAATGGTTTAATACCCAAGACTTGGTTTAGGGGGCACATTCCATTTAGATGGACTATGTCTACCTTTTAAAATGTTTAATTCTTGCAAATTTGAGAAATGTACCTTTATTTTTCTTGTAATTCTAAATTCTCTGTAACTATTGTTCCTATGATTTAATAATTTATTGGGCATACACTACCATCAATATATCTAGGGCTTCATTTTATTTCCATGTAAAACATATATCTTGCTCCTCATCCAAAATTATAGGATCCTATGCTATACCACATTCGGTGACATCCTTATGTTGCATCTTTAGTGGTGGTTATGGGTCACCATGGAGATTGACATCTTCCTATTGAGGTTTTAAGAGCTCTTGTGCTTTAATAGACATATGGATATTCTCTTGTTGTATCTCCTATGTTTCAATGGGAATATCATGAGCTCGTTCATCATCCCTTTCGTTTATCACCAATCTTATTTTTCTTCTTTTATCACAAGATGTTTTGGGTGCTTTCTCTAGAGCAACTACTTTTTAGGGTGTGATAGGTATATTTTATCCTTTATCTCCTACTTAGATATCATTACCCCCTTATAATTTTTTTGTTTCCAAGCACATAATGCAACTCATCCTTTTCACTATTGTTAATAACTTTTGAGGACTTGTTTTTCTTTTCTTAAACTAGAATATTTTGGTGCATTATCCCCATGTTGTTTGTCTAGGTGGCAAACCTAGTTTTTTTTCTTACTCCCTTTTTTGTGACTTAGGTGTCACCGTTGTCTATCCCTATTTTCTCTCTTGCACAAGTTGATAACACTTTCTCCTGATTCCACTAGATATAACCCTTATAGGTGTAACCTCTTATTTTGGTGTAGGGGTTTTTACATCCACTAGCCTTTCTACAACCTTAGATTGCCTTTTTTTGCTACCAAAATTTTCTCCAAATTCTTAAACAAGTTATTTATATGTGGTGTTAAATCTCAAGTGGCCAATAAATTATTTCCAAGACTCTTCATTTCCATCATTTTGAATAAAATGATTCGTACAAATTGATTGAATGAGACCATGATGTATCATAGAGCTATGTCCTTCCTAAATCATTTTCGCTATTATATGTAAGGTAACATGCATATAATTTGGTAGATTATTTCTTCCTTTAGGTCTATTAGAATTGTGTCTAAGATGCATTAATATTCTTATGCATTGCCCTGAGATTATTCCATACTAACCATCAAAAATCAGATATTTCATAACCTACATTGCCACACTATCCCATGATGCTTTTAAACTAGGGCATCTAATGCCCTTACACTAGTTGTTCTTTATTTCAAACTCTAGTTTTGGGTTGTCTTCTTCTCTAAATTCTCTAAATATTTTGACAAGGGTGGACATATATTTTTAGATATCCTCTCCTTCACATGGAATACTAGAAATATTACTCAATATTTCAAGAGTTAGTGACTCTTTTGACTGTTGCAACATTCTCCTAGAGCACGAATACAAATGCTATAGCTAGAAATTATGTGTGCCCTTAAAACTTTTGGAGGAAGTCTAACTAGATTACTTGTTGGAATATTTCTACCATATTTGGGTGTTGTTCAAATTTAGAGGTATTTTTTGGCTCAACTTTTTATTTCTATCCTAAAATATGGTATTTTACTCATTGTTTCTCACTTGTCAAAGAAAATACCATTATTGTTAATATTATACACAACTTTTATGTTGGATGTCTTGGTTTCTGGTAGAAGTTTCTCACTACAATCCTCCTAGTGTTCATTTTGTTAAAAAAATGTCTTACCTTCAAAAAAAGAGGATGATAAACATTTACTTTTCTAGGGTTTAAATATTTAGGGCATGTAGAATGGTTATATTAGGTACTGAGTATTTGATGCATAGATACCTATTCCATGTTTTCGTGCTAGTGTTTTCATTCATGTGCTCTTAAAATGACACTATTCTGGTACTTCTTTTAAATAACTCATGGTTCTCATGTAAATGCATGATACGTGTCAATTTTGAGTTTGTTTGTCATGTTGCATGAAAATAACTATTCAAAAAGTTATCATTATTATTTATGACTATTGTGTCATCTCAAGATTAAGTTGCCTTTCCCATGTGACATATTTTTACCATTCATTTGACTTTGTCTATCTTTGTCATGCTAGTTCATTATAGAGAACATAATTAGGGGATAAAAAAATACTTTCTACTCATGGTATTCGGGATCTTAATGATGCATGTCCCTAATTTTCACCCATAGTCTTGTGTTACCACTGGTGTTGGAACCTATTCATATATTCTTTTTTTTAAATAATTTTACTTTTGTCAGCAAGTGTACCCATCGCATATCACCATTCTAACATGTATTTGTTCAACCACTATATTTTTGCCACCTGACACCTTTATTATGCTAAGATTTTTCTTGAACATGAAAAATTCCCACTTGAACCATAATATATTTTTATCAAAAAGGGGTGCCAACAAATTATGGTGTAGGTAAAACTATGCACTCTAGCACAACCAAATATACTTATTCTAGCACAACTAAAAATACTCATTTTGGTGCTATTAGAGATGCTTGAGAATATTGTTCAAACACCTCTTACCACATTTGTCTTTGTATTACAATGGACTAAATGTAATTTATGTAACATTAAAGCTAAAGAATAGTAAAATTAAAGGAAATGCATACCTCATCGTAGAAGGCTCCATGTGCTTTGGGGGGTATTGCTTATTTTATGCTAAAAATCCTAAAAGTTGAGTCTCTCTCTCATCAAGGAAAACATGCTAGAAATTTATTTTCATGTAAGGCGTGATTCAATAGCACATCCAAGAGGTTTTCACTTATTGAATTTTATTTTATTTATATATTCAAAAGTTCTAGAAGAGGAAAAATCTTCTACAACATAGAGATTTGACTATGAAACAAATATTTTAAAAACTCCTCCCTAGTGATTGGTTTATGGTACAATCGCAAGTGCTGCCCACTCACCACTAATATTCACTTAGAGTCATCAATAAGAAAAAATTATACAACACCATTATCAAATACTTCGTTTATCTTGTACGATCCTAGCCAACAAGTCTATAATTTTATAGGAAAATTAGAGTAGTACGAAACAAAAAGCAAAGCCCCATACCCTTATTTATACTTACTATTCTTAATGACTATCATACTAAGTCTTTCTTTGATGTTAAATAATCTATACTTGATGAAGTGTTTATAATTGTAGCTCATCTAAAACATTGATTTGTAAAATATTTTTTGTTGTACCTACAACTTAATACCCACTTCCAAAGTTATACAAAGTGTTGGTAATTTAAATTTTATAGAAAGAATATATTTATTACCATAAACTAATTCATACAGTGTGAACCTTGTGGTAGATTTCCATTTGGCATTGTAGACCCATACAACTTCTAGTAACCTATTCATCCAATATTTCTTATGAGAAACCACTATTTTTGTTTGTATATTCTCTAATTTTCTATTAGTAACCTCTAGCTAATCATTTGCTAAGGAGTGCTATGGTAATGATATTTTATGTTTAATTTGATAGAATTTAGTAAATGCTTGTATTACCTTAGATATGAATTGTGGTCCTTGGTCTGAAACAATAAAACAAGGGGCACTAAACCATTAAAAAATTGAGTATACAATAAATCAACTACCTTTTCTTCACGAGCATATTTAAAAGCATGTACCTCAATCCACTTAGTCACATAATCCATGTACATCAAGATGTGGTATTTTCCTTGAGAAGGTGGGTCAATGGGTCCAATAAAGTATAATCCCCACATTTTAAATGGTTCTAAAACCACTTGAGGTTATATGGGCATTTCATTTGATACAATTGGTTTCCCATTAGTTGGCATGGATCACAATGACACACATACTTTTTTACATCATGATGAAGTGATGGACAATAATATCCTACATCCAAAACTTTTTAATCATACATTTTATTAATAATTTCCTCCTACCCGCTCAAAATTACATGCAAAAAGGATGTCATTCATTTTATTTTGTCAAATATGCCTACTCAAAAATGGTCAAGTTCATAGTTAAATAATAAACCATTGATCCATTAAAAAGATGAACTTTGTTTGATTAATTATCATTTTTATTTGTAAGTAAAATGGTGAGGAGCCTTCCCTACTACCATATAATTGGTAATGTTAGCAAACCATTATGTTTGTGTTGATATTGCAAATAAATGCTCATATATAAAGGTATCCTCCATTTATTCTTCTTCACCTATAATGTTTAATCTTGACAAAAATATTAGGTACCACATTAGCTTTACCTAGTTCTTCAATAATAGTAATATCAATTCTTATAGTAGTAATAACCAACATATAAATCATCCACTAACAATAGGTTTATTTTTGAGATATTTTATTGTTGCATGATTAGTATGAACAAACACCTAATACCCGATAATATAGTGGTAAATTTTATTGATGGCATATACTATTGTCAATAATAATTTTTAATATTGGTATAATTTTTTTCAGATCCTATCAAGTTTTAGCTAATATAGTAGATATCATAATGCTATTGTTCTCTACCTAACCCAAGGTTACACCTACTACAACATTTGATGCATCAATTTTGATATGGAATAGAAGTTTTCAATTGTGTCCTTATAGCATAAGAAAAGTGGTAAGTTTTTCTTTTAACTTATCGAATGCAATATGATATTTTTTTTTCCCATCTAAATAAAAAATCTTTAACTAGTAGAGCATACATAGGAGTCAATATTGTACTAAAGTCTTTGATAAAATGATAATAAAATTGTATGTGTTATAAAAAAATCTTGACATTTTTTTGAGTTTCTAGAGGAGGCAAATTTTTAATAATCTCAATCTTCTTTAGATCTACTTATATTCCTATATATGAGATATGATGTCCAAGCATGATGCCTTCATCCATCATCATCAAATATTTTTTAGGATTTAAGGCCAAATTATAAGTTTCACAATGGGTCAACAATTTATCAAGGTTATCAAGGGTTTCTTCAAAAAATTTACCACATACTATGAAATCATCCATATAAATTTCAACACATTCATTTGCTAAATTAGAAAAAATGGCAAAACAAATCATTGGAAAGTTGTGTTAGCTTTTGATGCTATATATTTAAGGGAATGTAACCACAAGGACTAAAATAAGCATGCAATATTATATCTATGATAATGGCAATATAATAAGCAGGAAAAAATTATAAGAAACTTCTGCAAATAACTCATAAAATAGCCATTAATGAAAGCTCACAAAAATAGTAACTTCATACAAAAAGTGGAGATCTTGAATACTCCATGCTTCATACAAGTTCTACATTGTATCTACTCTAGTCTATCTTATGCTTCTCTCTATCTTCTCTCCTTCTCAAACATCTATCAAAGGCCTATATATAAGAGATATGTCTCTTGGCATTTCACCTACCTATGACTCTTCATCTTCCTATTATGTACATGTGGACTACATGCACATTTACATCATCAAGTACTTTGCACATTCTAACACTTGTGCATTTATTACATTGCATAAAGTAAATACTCAAATCCTAATCTAAGACAAACTCCTAATCTAAATATGTACCCAAGGTGGTACATTGGCATGTACCAAATAATGTAATATATTCCAACACCCCCTGTATTACATTATTTGGTTATTGAAGACTTAGTCTTCAATATAGTCTTCATCTTGGTTTTGGAATTTGAGCTCTTCTTTTCTACTTTCTTCATTTTTCTCCCTATCTGTATCTTGATCAAGTAAATAGTTAGTATCTTCATAAAATACTATTTTTGCTAAGAGAGCTTTAACTTCATGTTCATCTGTAGGTTCTTCCAGTTCCTAAATTTCTTGAATCTCTTGAACTAAGTGTCCTTTTTGTTTCCCTTCTCTATATTGCAATTGAGGATAATTGTATTGATTCTGAGAAGTATATGGATGCTGAAATTGTTGTTGATGTGAATTATATTGATTATGATATTGTCTTGGTTGGAATGGCCTATTTGATTGGCTTCCAAAATTTGTTTGATTTCCTTGATACTGGTTTCTAGGATTGAATCTACAATAATTGGTACTATGTCCTTTCTTTTTGCATACTTGAAAATATCTATTATTCCATCTTGATCTTCCTTTTGGAAATGAGGCAACATTTTCCTGTGGATTATCTTTTGAAACTAAGGCATTGTTAGTCATTTCATATTTTACTAAATTTTCCACCTCATATTCTTGTAGAATATTGACTAACTCATCAAATGATGTATCTTTACTTAGAATTTGTAAAGATGTAACTAAATGCTTGTAGCTTTCTAGAAGTGCTCTTAGGGTTACTTGAACAAGAAACTTATCTTCTACCTATTCTCCTAAGGTTAACAATTTTTCCTTTTATATCTGCTACTTTCCTTAGGAATAGTTCTATACTTTCACCACTATTCATTTTTAGAGAATGCAATTGAGTTTGAAGGTTCAAGATAGTGGCTTTATTCTTTCCTTCAAATATCTTGGCTAAAGTTTTCCAAGCTTCTATAGAAGTTGTTGCTGAACTAATGTAGGGTTGTATTTCATCTATAATTGCAAATGTTATTATCATGAGTGCTTTTGCTTCATCTTCTTCAAACTTTTGAATCTCTCTAGCATCTGTAGTAGGTTTAGTTTTTGCTCCTTTAATGATATCCCAAATATTTTCAACTATCAATATTGCCCTCACTTTGTTTTTCCATGAAGAGTAGTTAGGACCTTTAAGAAGTTGGGATTCTGTAAGAATGAATTTATTTGTTGTCATGATGTTTCTTGTAGACTACCTTATATCTCCCTAGTTTTGAGTATATGATAAGATCTTTCAAATCCTCAAGTTTTGTAAAGTACTTTGTATCTACCAAATGTTTTGAGTATAGTATGCTTTAGCTTTCTAAGTTTTCCTTGAGTTGAATTCCTTTTGTCTCCCTAATGTTCAACTTCAATTCTTCACCTTATTTCTCCCTATTTGTGAATAGAAAGCTAAAGATGGATTTAATGCAATTTCAATTGATAGAGTTCTCTATTTTCCAAGACCTTTAAGTTGGATTCCTTATGTCTCATTAATTTGAGCAAGAGACTAATTCCAATTTAGTTTTCCAACTTTATGTTTTGCTTCCTATATCCTTTAATTCTCAATGATATAGTTTCTAAATTTCAAGATATTTAATTTGGTGTTGAACTCCTTATATCTCCCTAATTAGAAATTTAGAAAATAGGATATTTGCAAAAATAATGCTTCAATTTCAATATAGAAGACCTTATTCCTCCTAATTAAATTATTTGCAAATATTTCAATACTTGAATTTCAAATAATGCAATTTTCAAAAACCTCTCAAGTTATAATCTCCTTACTTCAATAGCCTTTCTAATCCATCAATAAATTATCTAAGGTTGTACTTTCCTTATATCTCCATGCATTAAATAACTAAACTTAACCTTAGAAATAATAGACCTTATGCCTCCTTAAACTTGATGGAATGCAAATGATAATTGAATGTTAATATACCTTTCTTTTGAGGTGAGGCACTACGTATTGATTGGCTTCTACTTTGACTACAATTTCCATGCTATTTGGGTATTGTTTTCTTCTTAGACCTCAAGGTATGGTAGTATTCTTCCACTGCATTAATTGCTCCTCCTTTTTATGGTGCACTCTTCCACTTTTGACTATCCTCCTTATCCTCTTCGACGTTCTCTAACCTCGGATGCTTGGTATACATGCTCTCTTCAGGTTTGGGCTATTAATACTTGGCTATATCCTTTGCCTTGCGTGCCACATGGCATTTAACGTAACCTTTGGATGTTGCTCTTCACTGTTAGGTGGCACAGGCATTACTTATTACCATGTAGGCATTACTTCAATCTTTGGATGTTGCTCTTCTCTATAGGTAGTGCAAGCATTACTTCAATCTTTGGATGTTGCTCTTCTTTGTTAGGTGGTACAAGCATTATTAAAGATTGTTGGTGCTCTTCTCTTTTGTGCCAAGTGGCATATGGTTTCTTTGTCTACCATGACAAGTGGTGGCTCCTTTCTCTTGCATGTAACCTATCCTTAGCACTCAACGTTCCTTTATTTTTCTTAACATTCTTTGCCAACTCTTTGCAAGTTGTTTTGTCTTCCTTTTGCAATTGTCGAGTGCTTCTTGATTTCCAATGTATGGTGGTGGCTCTTCTCCTTCGATGAACGCTCCTCTTCAATGGTGGTGGCTCCTCCTTTGGTGGTGCTTCAATGCTTCTTTCCTTGGTGACTATTTCAATGTTGTTTTACCTGATATTCAGCCTCTTTTGCTTGGGTAAAACCTTGCTACTTGATTTATTTTTCTACCTTAATACTTCCACCTTTGTCCTTGTTGTAGCTCTGTCCTGATTTTGTATTTGTCTTCTTTTTCTTGTTGTAGGTTTTGATCCAATGTGGGTGCTACCTTCTTGGAGTTTTGGTGCCCTATTTGGTGTCTTTAGACACCTTGAATATGTTAACTTTGAGCCCTTATTCAGCTCTTTCTTTTTCACTATGTGGCTTCTCCTTTTCAACTTGATGATTCTACCACTAATGGCTACAACTTTTGTGCCTCTTTGGTGTCTTTAGACACTTCAACTCTTGTCCTTATTTTTCTACTTTAGAAATGACAAATATGGTGCTTTTATAAACTAGAAATGAATCTATTGTAGACTAAGATAAAATACCTTTATTGCACCAAAATTTTGAGATCTATTTAGTCTCTTTTTGTAGCTTGCCTTCTAGTCTTTATCAACTAGCTTTTGCTTTAATATGATGGCACCTCCTCTTTCTCTTGGTGGTTCCTCTTCACCGAGACTTGCTTGTTGCTTTTACCTATGCTTTATGGTGTCTTTGGACACTCTAACTCAGCCTTGTTCTTGTGCACTATTTTTTCTCCCCTTGCTTGATAATATTGCACTTTGATAGTTCTCAAAACTAACATGCATTAAGTACTATCAACTTCTTCTTATTACTCCTTTCAAGCAACTTTTTAACACTATCTTGTGTTGATGTATTTTGTAGGTTTCAAGATGATAATGCTACCTCCTTTCTTAACTTGAAGACTTTTAAACTTAAACTCCTTTTGCTACCTTTAATAACTCTAATATGGTGTTTTCAAGAAACTTAAATAATACTTGAATAAAAACTTTAATAACACCAATTTTCAAACCTTATTTTGGCCTCCTTTGTAGCAATCTTTCTTGGTGATTTGGTTCACCTATTTGCTACCCTAGATTTGTAAACTTCATAGCTTCAACTCCTTTATGCTTTGCTACCCTAGACTTGTCTATCTTGCAACTCTATCTTGCTTTCCAAGAAGTTTCAATTTTTTGAATACTTCTCCTAATCTTGTTGTCCAAGAATGTATAATTTTGTAGCTATAATACTACCCAATTCTCTCTATATTTTAGCCTTTGGTTTGCTATCAAAAATGCTGCCTTATTGCTATCCTAATATCCTTTAATTTGTAGCTTTCAATGCTGCCTTCTTACTATCCTAAAATCCTTTAATTTGCAACTTTCAATGTTGCCTAATATCAAATTCTATGTCATCCAATGCTTCTCCTAACTTCTCCAAATTGCTACCTTCAATTGGCTATTTAAGGACTCTTCAAAATATACCCAAATATTCTTCAAACTGTCATTATATTTTACCTTTAATTTGTTGGCTTATGACTCCTTCAATTTTTGCTATAAAATCAGCAATCTTCTCTTCCACAAATCAGCCTTCAAATCCTTTGTGGCTATCCTCAAAACTCTCAAATCTGGTGGCTTCTTCTAGCTTCTTTCTCCTTCAATCTCCTTGTCAATTCTAACTTCAACCTTGGCCTATTTAGTGGCCTTCCTTCTCAAGAATCTGAATATCTTGAGGTCTTCTAGAATCCTTTCCAAAATTTGGCAAACTTCTTGCCAAATCCTTCTTCCTTTTGGGCTTGTTGTCGGATGGCGACAATTGTCCCAAATTCTTCTTTATCAAGAACTTCTCCTTGCTAGCAATCTTCTCTCTTGAGCTCTCTTCAAGTCTCCTCCAATGATCACTTCTTCAATCTCTTCAATGAGGCTTTCCTAGCCTTCTCCTTCTTTCTCCTTTCAAGTTTTCTTGAGGCCTTCTTCTCTTGGGCCTTCAAAATTTGCAACTCCTCAAAAACTTCAATGAGATCTTTCCTTGATCTCTCCAATCTTCCAACTATGGAAGTTCTGCAATGAGATCTCTTTCTTGGATCTCCAAATTTTACTGCTTCTTCAAATCTGCAATAGGACCTTTTCTAGTCCTTTTCTTTCTTTAATCTTCCAAATCTAGAAGTTCTTCAATCTTCAAACTTCTATGAGGACCTCCTTCTTGGTTCTCCTCAATCTTCAATCTTCTATGGAGATCTCTTTCTTGAGTCTCCTCTTCCTTCAATCTTCAATAGGCTCCTTTGGCCTCTTTCTCTCTTCTCAATCTTCAATCTAGAATCTTCAATCTAAAATGAGAACTTCTTCTCTTGAGTCTCTTCTTTCTTCAATATGGAGTCTTCAATATTCTACCTCCAATATTCAATCTTCAATTTGTTGCTTCAGGTACTGGATCAATTCCAAAGAAGATATTCTTCCTAGATATTGTAGGAAGCTTCTCAACTTTCTTTGAATCAACTCTTCTCTACAACAAAGTATTAGAAAATGATAATGGAAATTTCTTTAAATCTAAAGAAAATGAACTTCACTAGTTGATTTGTCAATCTAGTGGAATCAATGTTGAGTCCTAGTCTTCACAATATTTTTTGCAACTCTATGGAAAGACTCTAGCCAAAATGTAATTTTAAAAATTTTGAAAATGATATTTCCTATCTCCTCTCAATCTCTCTTGTGGCTCTCCCTATCTCCTATCAATCTACCTTGTGCTTTGATACCACTATTAGCTTTTGATGTTATATATTTAAGGGAATGCAACCACAAGGACTAAAATAAGCATGCAATATTATATCTATGATAATGGAAATATAATAAGCAGGAAAAACTTATAAGAAACTTCTACAAATAACTCATAAAATAGCCATTAATGAAATCTCACAAAAATAGTAACTTCATACAAAAAGTGGAGATCTTGAATACTCCATGCTTCATACAAGTTCTACATTGTATCTACTCTAGTCTATCTTATGCTTCTCTCTATCTTCTCTCTTTCTCAAACATATATCAAAGGCCTATATATAAGAGATATGTCTCTTGGCCTTTCACCTACCTATGACTCTTCATATTCCTATTATGTACATATGGACTACATGCACATTTACATCATCAAGTACTTTGCACATTCTAACACTTGTGCATTTATTACATTGCATAAAGTAAATACTCAAATCCTAATCTAAGACAAACTCCTAATCTAAATATGTACCCAAGGTGGTACATTGGCATGTACCAAATAATGTAATATATTCCAACACCCCTTGTATTACATTATTTGGTTATTGAAGACTTTAGTCTTCAATATAGTCTATCCTGGTTTTGTAATTTGAGCTCTTATTTTTTGCTTTCTTAATTTTACTCCCTATTTGTAGCCTGATCAAGTAAATAGTTAGTATCTTCATAAAATACTATTTTTTTTGAGAGATCTTTAACTTCATGTTCATCTGAAGGTTCTTTCAGTTCCTAAATTTCTTGAATCTCTTGAACTACGTGTCCTTTTGTTTTCCTTTTTTATATTGCAGTTGAGGATAGTTGTATTGATTTTGAGAAGTATATGGACATTGAAATTGTTCCTGATGTGAATTGTATTTATTTTGATATTATCTTGGTTGGAATGGTCTATTTGATTGGCTTCCATTTTTTTTTTTTTTCTTGATATTGGTTTCTAGTATTGAATCTACAGTAATTGGTGCTATGTCCTTTCTTTTTGCATACTTGACAATATATATTATTCCATATTGATCTTACTTTTAGAAATGAGGTAACATTTACCTGGTGATTATATTTTGAAACTAAAGCAATGTTAGTCATTTCATATTTTGCTAAATTTTCTATCTCATATTCTTGTAGAATATTGACTAACTCATCAAACGATGTATCTTTACTTAGAATTTATAAAGATGTAACTAAATGTTTGTAACTTTCTAGAAGTTATCTTAGGATTACTTGAACAATAAATTTATCATCTACCTGTTCTCCTAAGGTTAAATTTTTTTCTTTTATATCTGCTACTTTCCTTAGGAACATTTCTATACTTTCACAACTATTCATCTTCAGAGAATGCAATTGAGTTTGAAGGTTCAAGATAGTGGCTTTATTATTTCCTTCAAATATCTTGGCTAAAGTTTCCAAAACTCTATAGAAGTTTTTGTTGAACTAATTTAGGGTTTTATTTCATCTATTATTGCAAATGTTATTATCATAAGTGCTTTTGCTTCATCTTCTTCAAACTTTTGAATCTATCTAGCATCTGTAGTAGGTTTAGTTTTTGCTCATTTAACGATATTCTAAATATTTTCAACTATGAATATTGCCCTTAATTTGTTTTTCCATTAAGAGTAGTAAAGACATTTATGAAGTTGGGATTCTGTAAGAATGAATTTATTTGTTTTCATGATGTTTCTTGTGGACTAGCTTATATCTCCCTAGTTTTGAGTATATGATAAGATATTTCAAATACTTAAGTTTTATTAAGTACTTTGTATCTACCAAATTTTTTGAGTATAGTATGCTTTAGCTTTCTAAGTTTTCCTTGATTTGAATTCCTTTTGTCTCCCTAATGTTCAACTTCAGTTCTTCACCTTATTTCTCCCTATTTGTGAATAGAAAGCTAAATATGGATTTAATGCAAATTCAATTGATAGAGTTCTCTATTTTCAAGACCTTTAAATTGGATTTCTTATGTCTCATTAATTTGAGCAAGAGACTAATTCCAATTTAGTTTACCAAATTTTCAATTCTTTATGTTTTTTTTCTTATATTCTTTAATTATCAATGATATGGTTTGCAAATTTCAAGATATTCAATTTGGTGTTGAACTACTTACATCTCCCTAATTAGAAATTTATAAAATAGGATATTTGCAAAAATAATGCTTCAATTTTAATATAGAAGACCTTATTTATCCTAATAAAATTATTTACAAATATTTCAATACTTGAATTTCAAAAAATGCAATTTTCAAAAACCTCTCAAGTTATAATCTCTTTACTTCAATAGCCTTTCTAATCCATTGATAAATTATATAAGGTTGTACTTTCCTTATATCTCCATGCATTAAATAACTAAACTTTACCTTAGAAATAGTAGACCTTATGCCTCCTTAAACTTGATGAAATGCAAATGATAATTGAATGTCAATATACCTTTCTTTTGAGGTGAGACGCTACATATTGATTGGCTTCTACTTTGACTGTAATTTCTATGCTATTTGGGCATTGTTTTCTTCTCTATCCTCAATGTATGGTAGTATTCTTACACTACATTAATTGTTCATCCTTTTTCTAGTATACTCTTTTGCTTTTAATTGTCCTCATTATCCTCTTCAATGTTCTCTGACCTTGGATGCTTGGTATACGTGCTCTCTTTAGGTTTAGGTTATTAGTACTTGGCTATATCCTATACCTTGTGTGCCACATGGTATTTAATGTAACCTTTGGTTATTGCTTTTCACTCTTAGGTGGTGCAAGTGACTTATTACCATGTAGGCATTACTTCAATCTTTGGATATTGCTCTTCTCTATTAGGTGGTGTAGTGTTACTTTAATCTTTGGATGTTGCTCTTCTTTGTTAGGTAACATAGGTGTTATTAAATATTTTTGGTGTTCTTCTCTTTTGTGCCAAGTGGTATATGGTTTCTTTGGACACCATGACAAGTGGTGGCTCCTATTGTAGCCATTGCACAACTTGCCCCAAATTTAGGGACCCACCTATAATTTTGTTGTTTTGGGGAATTTGTGTATTCTTCAAGTGATAATTTTGTTAAGCCCCTACCCATGACCTTGAAATGTAGGTGCCAAGGTTCATTGTTGGTTAGTGTTGCTTTTTAGTTTGTGTCTAAATATTTAGACTTTTTGTTAGGTCATTAGATTTAATTTCCTTTTTAGTTTCTATAAGTTGGTTAGATTTGTAATGTTAATTAATTTTAATGCTTTGAATCAAACTGTTTCAAATATTTGAAAGTATTTTAATGATGTATATATATATATATATATATATATATATATATATATTGGGTATAATAACAATAAAATAAAATAATAAAAAAAATCAAGAAAACATAAAAAAATAAATAAAAATAAAATATAAACTAATAAATAAATTAATATATAATAAAAGGAGTAGCCTATGTTAGTTTTGGTTAGTTAGGTTTAGTTTAGGGTTAGTTTTATTAAGAGATTTATGTTGATAGATTTTAATTTATGTTTATTTTATATGTTACAATAGGTTATCAAAAGGAGGTAGACATATCATCAAAACGAGAACCAATGATCATGACAAGACTATCGGACAGACCCGTGTGGAGAATACAATGTGGTAATGATATGGTAGGTGTGTGAAAGTAAACCTAGGATGATTATGGATGATATAGATATGAATTTGAATTTATGACATGGAACGATGGACATCGTACCAGGTGAGCATGTTCTAGGTTGATATAGACAAGCATTGGTGACGTAGATGACATCGTACATGAGTGAAAGTAGCATACTAATGATGATAATATAGATAAATGCAGACACATAGATGAAAAGTAGACAACTTTAGTGGAGTCACAAAGTGGTATTGAATCTTCGACAAATGGTTGACGTCGGTCCTAGAATCCATTCAGATGTTGAATAGTTATTGTGTAAGAAAAATGATCCACCATAGAAAGGCTATTAGCGTAGACCCCAATTAATTCAACACAGGGAGGATTATTGTGGTATACCCACATCACATAGCTCCAAGCAGTAGTTCACAAAGTGTCATCAAGCCATCCCAAGAGGGGTAGATTTATCCCTTTCATTAAATTGCATGGAGAATATCCAGCTATAAAAATTTACAAAAAAATATAGCTACAACATACGAATACACTCAACTTATGGGGCAGTCATCGATCGTTGGGTTACTGATGAAAGCACCGTTACAAAATATTACATAAAAGTAGTTATAATGGTGCTCACCATAGGAAATAGGGAGTGGAATTTGTAAATACAATATTTGTAATCTGGAAGTGAACAAGGAAAATTGCAGACCAGTAATGAGAACATGTTGTAACGAGTAGGAATAGCATTTAGGAGATTTTGAAAAGTTGGATGTATCCCAAGTGACACAGAAGAATACTCTAGTTCGGTGTATTGTGTTGATAAACTATGCAATGTGCAAATGCAAAAAAAAATGTCAGACATGGATGTCATACAATACTAATGGTAAGGGAGAAGTATGCATAGTTTTAATCCTAAGAAAAAAAATTGACATGCCTGGTGAAGTATAGCCAAGGCATGACAGACAATTTGATATTGGTCGAGAGCAATAAATGGATACCTACACTTTATCTTATGGCAAGCAACAACCTTCACCCTATTATTGATAGTATATCAAATCAGCATTTGAAGCAGGGACACTATTGCTCGGTGTAGTAGGCATTAATATAATGTACAATAGTGTTTAAGGCAAAAATAATAGCAAATAATAATCAAGGGTGATGATTTACATTATTATACAGGGAAATAAAGTTTAATTAAAATGTTTATCATATTACATTTGTAAGTCATGAAAATAACTATGATAATTAAAAATAACTATGAAAATAATAGCACATATGGATTTTGAGATGCATCAAGAGTGGATAGTGTGATAATATCTATTTTACAAAGGTAGCTATGTTACAGTATGTTGGAAATTGGTGTGAGTAATGTCAAACTAAACATGGAGGCGTAGCACTACCAGGTGTGGGTGTAGCTCACAAGGGAAACCAAACTATGTGTGCATTATTTTTTGTGCAGTCATTTTACCTCCATGGATTACTTAAATATACAATGCTACGATGGTAAAATAAATAGCAATAGAAGATGCACAGTTCCAGGCTCGAACATTCAAAAGAGTTGGTAGTGAAGGCCATTTTAGAAGCTATATTAAGGACATCGATAAAATGCAAGATAAAATCCATTTGTAGATGTGGTTGTAGTGTAAGAAGAACATAATGATTTATTGCCAGTGGAGGTTGGTTTAAACCCATAATCACAACTTTCAGTTATGCTCACCTTACCATCGTAAGTTCTTTCAACAATAATAATCCACGTGGGATATGTGGCACATTGGTCGATAAAGATGTTGAGGTCTTTCACGTTAATTAACCATAGGGATATAAAAGGGTTTACCATTAGTCATGAAGCTACGATGGGCATAAATAGACCATGGGATCAAGGTTACAGTTTCTAGGGAATAAAGCATTATGAAACAGAAGGAGTTTCAAAACAAGAGGAAGCATGTACTGATAGGGCAACGATATGGGCATTATAAAACTAAAAGTCTTAGAAAAATAAAAAAATGACAAAATGGAAAGTGAAGAGTTTTTTGAAGATATTAAAAGGCCATTCAATGCACAAATAGGGGGCTATGAAATTTTGGAGCAGGAATGTAGGAAAATATTGGAAGGCTGTCCAAGTTGCTGTGAAGCTGGTGTTTTCTCATCTTGTATGTAGAAAAGAAGATTTTTTGAACATAGTATAAGCTTTTATTGCACATTTTTCTACATGTATTGGAATTATTTTTAATGGTGTTTTATGCATGAATATGGTAGCATCATTTAAATATTTTTAATGCATGTTTTTACTCCTTAGACTCTCACCATAACTAGATTTTAGATTGTGTGGATGCAGGTCTAACCTGATTGTGTTTAATATTCAAGAACTAGTGTTTTCTGCAGCATAGGTCGGATTGGTTTGCAGTAGTTTTTTTGGTCATTTTCATATTCTGGTCCATATTCCAAAATTTTAAGTTTTATTTTTATTTTTCTCTAACCCTACCCTTTTTCATTTTTTTTTAACTTCATCAAATAAAATGAAAAATATAAAAAAAAAAATTCCAAAAAAGAGATGTGTGGATGCCAAGATTAAGCTTTAACATTTTTTTGGGTAAGACCCAAGGAGGCAGGGGTATCTCTTCCACCAAAATAACCCAATACTTGCACCTGGCCTACCGCCTTTGAAAAACTCAAGGAGCAAACCTGAAATAATAAAAAACAAGAACACACAAACACAAACACAAACACACAAAAGATTAAAAAAACATGTTCCTCGAGTGTATCAAAAAGATAAAGCACAACCAAACACACACACAATAAAATTAAAAAAAACACAACACGAACCACACAAAAAAAACACAAGAACAACATGACAAAACATAAACATAACAAAAACAACAGAACACTACAAAGACGCAAACAACAAAAACATGAAAAACAAAAACAACCAAAACCTAAAAAATAAAAATAAAACAAAAAACAACCACCAAAAAACAAAAAATATATAGAAAACACACACACCAAAACACAAAAACACCAATTAACACAAATATACAGAAACACAAGAGCAATAACAACAAAAACACAAGAACAACAACAAAAAACACAAAATAACAAAAATGCAAGAACAACAAAAAATAACATAAAAACAAAACAAAACAAACACACACACACACACACACACACACACACACACACACACACACACACACCTCAAAAAACTAAACAGAGAAAAGAAAAAAGAAAAAATAGAATACAACAATGACCTTTCTAGACCAAAATATTTTTAAGGCAAGAATCAACAAAGGAAATAAAATACAGAATAGTTTAATCTAAGGAACTAAAATACCCTGACCAAAATAAAGAAAAGCAAAAATAAAGCAAGAAGAAACTAGGTACCTCCAGAACTAGAGCCATCCAAAGAAATGATAGAAATAAGATCTTCCCTTATTTACGAAGCCCACCATCTAGGAGGGTGGTTGTAGCAAGTAAGATCACATTTATCCAAAGCCCAATTAGCTAAAGCATCAACACTCTTGTTATGATTTCTGACCACATGATTATAATCAACTTTCAAAAATCCCATTTGGATTAACTAAATATTCTCAATAATTCTTTTTATTCTCCAATCAACCTTATAATTCTTAGGAGTCTTCAAAATATTAATCATGAGTTGAGATTCAGACTCAACGAGCACCTTTTCCCATCCAATATTGGTAGCCTCTTGAAGTCCTCTAAGGATACCATACCCCTAAACAAGGTTATTTGATAGAATATCCAAATTCCTAGCAAAAGTAAAAACCAAGGGGCCATCTGAAAGTCTACCAATTCCTCCTGCACTAGCTTTTCCAAGGTTCCCTCTAGAGGCTCCATCGGTATTGACTTTTCCAAAATCCTTAGGAGGAGGTTGCCGATTCCTTGTTCTATCCATCTTGCAATTACTCACATTCCCTTTAAGTTGGTTGTCCTTAGAATAGTTAATATTAAATCTTTGCATCACTTGATCCCATCTTTGGTAGGATTTTTGGGGGTGATTAAGGAGTTGTTGGACTGATTCAACTAAGTTGGCAATGGTATTTTTCCAAATATAGTGAATATCCTTCCTTTTTTGATTAAAATTTTGGTTGTTCCTTTCATTCCAGATATTCCAAAGAAGAATGGTAGAACCCATCCAAACTAACTGCCTAATAAAATTATCAACACCCTCTTGTTTAGGCCAATCCCTCCAAATTTGTTCAAAAGTAAAAAAATTGGACCACTTTGAGTCAAGTAAAGTGGTCATTCTCCTCCATAGCTCAAAGGCTAAAGTACACTCAATTAAAATATGGTTGAGAGTTTCTACATTCTCTACACACATTTCACATCTAAAAGGGCCATAAAAACCATGCTTCATAAGATGCTCCACAGTAAGCACCCTGTGATGCAATAAAAACCAAGTAAAGAACCTCACATTAGGCCAGATATTTTCAGCCCACGACTGAGAAAAGATGTTAGATGATTGGTTGGGATTATTATGGCATAAGGCAAATAACCTTGAGCAACTGAATACTCATCCTTAAGCTTTAAAGTTTCATTTTAAGCAATTTCAATTTTATTTTGAAGGAAATTCGAAATTCCTAAAAATTATTTAAAGTTCAGATTTTAAAAGGAATTTTGTAATTTCAAAGCTTTACATGATTTCACATTTTAAAGGAGGATAAAATTTCAAGCTTTGCATTTTTGTTTTCCAAGCAATAAATTAACTTCTCTTTATGAAAATTACAATTTCATTAAAAGGGGGTAATTTATATGGCATTCCAAAGGCTACTATATTTTCAAAGTTAGTCATTTAGATTATTTTATTTTCATGCTCAAAGCAAGATAAAATGAATCCACTCATCATTTAAGATTCATATTTTAGAGATAGATTTTAATATTTCCTTTCATGCTTAAAGCAAAGTTTAGCAAATAAAATTTGTTAAAATTTGCTTAACAAAAGAAGATAAAATCTACCTAAAATACTTCAAGATAAAAGGAATTAAATCACCTTTTCATCATGGTCATATGAGGGCCAATCACATCACATTTTATTTTCTTTTAAGTTTCATGAACAATCAATAGCATAGCATAATAAAATAATACCAACACAGGCCCCTTGTTAACAGTTTCTTGCAAATCACTAAGGTATTCTAGCACTTATTTGACACATTTTCACAAGCATACAAGCACACATTAAGTAAAAGGAACCTTGGAGAAATTTCTATTTCTTTGCAAGAGAGGGTTTTCTAATCAAAATCCTAACTGTGAGTGTGGTTTTGCAATTGGGTAAAATTACCACTCAACATTTTGGCACTAGAAGGAGGGCCTGAATTGGTCATTTTATTGCTACTTAAATGCTAAATTGTTCATTGTTATTTGAAAGGTTATTTGAAGGCATTGGTCTTGACTAACGAGGTTTTGTTGACATGTGATCACTTTCATTGATTGGAAAGTCCTTTAATTGATGATGCATTGATGCTAACCTTTTTGCAAATTGGAGAATGTTCTTTATTGTCATGGTTTAATTGATGCATATCTTTTGGTTGATGAACATGATGATTTATTCATTTAAACATTTGAAAATTGTTAGTCATTTCACACATCTTTGCAAGATATATTTCTTTGACTAACAAAATTGGTACTAAAGTTATATTCTTTAAGGTCCACTAATGGCAATGTTTACTCCAATGATGATAGGCAGTCCTTTAAACATACCTAGGCCTTCACATCATGTACCTATAGATCTTATGTGTTATCTACCTTAGTTTAGGTATGATGGAATGGAATCGACTAAGGAACATATTTAGGCATACAATAACACTTTAATTCATTTGTAAATTATGCATGAAGATGTTGCTTGTAGGATGTTTCCATACACATTAGATGAGGTTGCGTATGATTGGTACATCAACTTACCTCTAAGTTCTATCACCTCTTGGGTTCAACTAGAAGCAACATTTCTCAACCATTTTGGAAAATTGGTTGACCCAGTTATGATATTAAATCAGTTTGTCTCTATCTGTAAAGAACCTAATGAATCCATGAGCCAATTCAATGATAGGTTCCATAGGTTGTATACCAAAGTGGGGACACATTACATCATTTTAGAAGAAGAAGCCATTCAAATATACATGGAAGCCTTAGACCCCTTTACTTCTACATTTCTAGGGAGAATTCTTAAATATCCATCCTTGCCTAGAGCCTACAGTGAGGCAATAACAGTAGAACAATGGTGGATTTTGAAAGGTATTGATGTGGGTCGATTATCATTACTTAACCCTAAGGCTCAAAATCAGATACCACCAATGAGTCAAGTTGAGGCACAACCTTCTCCCATGATGAACTATTTTTCAGGAGTTATGGATTCCAACCAATACCAACCATCCAATCTAGCACCCTTGAATCAAATGATGTCTAATGTGAGAAATCAATGGGATAAAGTTGATTGTCCAAATGTTACAACCACCTTAGATATTGTCCAAGAGGAGGTGCAAGTTTCAAAGCCAATATCCACCAATGAGGATTGTGGTAAACAAGCCTATCAAAATGTAGAGATTGGTTCATTTTTAGAAATGCATGAGCCTTCAGACAATGGAGGAGTCCTAGATCTAACTAGCATTGAAATATGTGATAGGTCAGGACCTTCCATAGAATTAAATGAAATGGTTAAAGTGGATGATCAAGAAAGCCAACATGTTCCAAATAATGACCAGATAGAAATGAAAGGCTTAGAGTCATTATTTACAAGGGAGGATTGGGATAATTATAGAAATCTGAATACAAGAATTGATCCCACTATAGAAACCCTTGAGCCACCAAAAGTGGTTGAAAGTGAATTTAAAGAGGAATCAATAGATGAATCTGAAGATTATGTAGAAGACATGATAGAATTTCATCCCTTGATTTTAGAAGATGATTATTATAATGGTTGGGGAAGATATGAGGAATCATTGGTTTCTCACACTCCTACTGATGAAATTTCTATTTCACTTGATATGTAGGATGTTGAAATCTCTATCTCACATGAAGATCTTGCAATTCTTGTACAATCAGAAAATGGCATGCCACTTGCAAAAATAGAGAAGGTTCCAAAATTTAATCATTTTGAATATGAGTTTATGGAACACCTTGCTGAAATAGAAAAGGAATAAATGGTAAATGTTTCTTATGATTCATTTGTTTTGGATGAGGAAGAGGTAAAATCTTCTCTTTCATTCTGGAATACTGAAAATTTGGATATAAATTCACATGATTGTCTTGAAGATTCAAATAAAGAAATATCATTGGTGGTTAACAAAGAATTAGAATCAACTTCTATCCATCCAAATAATAAAAATGATTTTTTAAAATGACTTGAGTAGTTGATCAGGAAGATGCGTTATTTGACACATCCCTTGATCGATAAGAGTTATGGTTTGAAAAATATGGGCATATTTTTAATTGGGTTACTAATTTTGGTATTTTTGATAAATCAGGTAATTGATGAAGATGAAGGGCTACAAGATGATAATGATACAGCCCATGAGGAAAAAGAAGAAATTACAAATGGCTCACCAAGTCTTGGTAAATGGAAATGTACAAAAGGTAGAATCTCACCTTTTATGTTCAACCATTCAAACTCCAAGTAAAAGTTTACATAATTGTATGTTGGATTCGAATGTTATCAATGATGAAATGCCATTGGAGGTTAATAAAGAACTAGAGTTGATTTCTACTCACACCGCTAATAATATTGCTTTGTTGAATGAAACAGAAGTAGATGTCTTTGAGTTATTAAATCAAGTTCATAAACAATTAACAATGGAATCTAGGATAAAAAGTTATAATGATCCTCACATATTAGATATCCTAGATGCTTGCAAATTGTTGCATGTAGTCATGATTGGCCTAAAGATATAGATGATGACTTGGCTTCAAAATTTTTAAAAATAGCCTCCTATTTGAAGGAAATCATATATGTTTATGAAAATGAGAACTCAAGTCAGAGTGATGAATCAGGTTTTGAAATTTACACCTCATTGAATAAGCAAAAGATAATTGAAAATCATGTATTCACTTGCAAGTTTAATGAATCAAAGTTTCAACATGGAATTGCTAATATCATGGAATCAAATTGGTGGGGTGAGAGAGGTAAAATGAGAGTTTTGTATTGTGTGGCCTAATCTTATTTTGGTTGGATTTCTATAAAGTTTGGCATGCATATCATGATATATGTATTTTAAAGTGTGCTAATCATGTTTGGGATCCAGGGAAATGATAGCTATAATATTTGTATATTATTGTATATAGTTTTTGGTTTTCATGTTTTGGCATTTAGTATTTTCTTTGTGTGGTATTTTGGTGCATAGTCTCTTGTTTGCAAGATTTTGCTTTTGGCTTTCTTGTCAGTTTTCATTAGGTTAGGATTTGATTTGTTTTCAAGTTTTGAGTTTTGGGTTGGTCCCTTCATTTGAGGTAGTGTTTTGTGGTAGCTACTAATTTATGGCCTCTTGGTTATTTTTTGTGTTCCTTTGTCATGTAGGGTGAATTGCCTATTTTGGAATCATGTGGATCAAGGAAAAGGGGATGAAATTGTTTAGTAATCATTCCTAGATTTTGGGATTAAGATAGTGAATTTTGGAACAATGAATCATTTTGCTAAAGCTACACATGAACACATCATATTAAGGGGCATGCCTTGAAATATTGAAGGATGAAGTCATTTTGGTTTGCAAATTAAGGCAAAAATCTTATAGACTCCATATTTAGCCTTAAGTGGTCTCTAACCCAGGTGGTAGGTGAATTTTGCAAAGCAATACAATGCTTAATAAAATAAAAAAAGAGAAAGAAAAGAAAATCAATCAAAAGGCTAGGTCATCTCCACCGGGGCTATAGATGCCTGGTTGGCAGTGGAGCAATGTCTAGATAAAAAAAGAGGTAAATGTAAAATTAATCTAGACACCTAGGTGATTCAGATAATCTCTACCGGGGCTATAGACGCATGGTTGGCAGTAGAGCAAGGTCTAGAAGAGATCAAGGTCATCTCCATCGGGGCTATAGATGCCTGGTTGGCAGTGGAGCAATGTAGAGGTACATTTTTAATGAGTAATATTTTATAGCCTAAATGCAAAACAAATGATGGAATTCGAATGGTTTTCAAGAATGCAAAATGAAATCACTTTCACACACATTAAGCTAAAGCAAAGGGTTCATGTGTTTTCATTTGAAGTTATCTACCCCACCTTCTTGGAGGTTGCTAGATGGTTTTTCTTTCTGATCTTTGGTTTGTTTGTTTTTAGAACTGGGTTCTTCATCCAAAATGCTCAGGAGCATTTTCCAGCAGAGTCGCCATTTGTTGTGGCCATTGCACAACTTACCCCAAATTTGGGGACCCACCTTTAAATTTTGTTGTTTTGGGAGATTTTCGTATTCTTTGAGTGATAATTTTGTTAAGCCCCTACCCATGACCTGGAAATGTAGGTGCCAAGGTTCATTTTTGGTTAGTGTCACTTTTGATTTTGTGTCCAAATGTTTAGTCTTTTTGTTAAGTCATTAGATTTAATTTCCTTTTTAGTTTTTATAAGTTGGTTAGGTTTGTAATGTTAATTAATTTCAATGCTTTGAATTAAACTGATTCAAATATTTGAAAGTATTTTAATGATATATATCATTAAAAATAAATAACAAATAAAATAAAATAATAAATTAAAAAAAATATCAATAAAACATAAAATATAAACATAAATATAAAATAATAAAATAAATGAATATATATACATCCATATATATATAATATAAGGAGTAGCCTATGTTAGTTTTGGTTAGTTAGGTTTAGTTTAGGTTTAGTTTTATTAAGAGATTTATGTTGATAGATTTTAATTTATGTTTGTTTTATATGTTATGGCAAGTTATCAAAATGAGATGGACAGATCATCAAAATTATAATCGATGATCGTGACAAGACTGCCAAACAGACCCTTGAAAATTTGGATAGATGTAAATATGAGGTAGTATTCGGTGATGGCGAACAAAGGAGCTCAGGAAAAAATAGGTGGGAACCAAATATTTTTGGGAGGGACAGTATCTTGGGATCCTGAACTAGGTGAGATCATCGAATCTGCTATAGGGGATGGCGCAGGGGGACCAGATTCAGATTCGGAAGATGACAAATCCTTTGGGAAAGAGGAAAAGTCATGGGGAAAGGAACCCCCGGACAAACCTAGCAACAACATCAACAAAGGTGGGTCCCTTCATGGGCCCATTTCATCTGGATCTTATGCTAAAAAGGTCAGGGGAATTAACAAAACCCAAAACTCCTCTGAAGGTCACAGCCCTTTATTCTCGATCGATGAAGATTTAGTAATCCCAAAAACCCTCATGGTTGATTATCTATCATTGGAGAACCATTGCCTGATTGGGAAATTTGTTGGAGGTAGGCCGGATATGGAGTCCATCCGAAGATGGGCCATATCCAAGTGGAGAACCTTAGGGAATCTAGAAATCATAGCCCTTCCTCGAGGGTTTTTTGATTCGACTAAACAACCAAGAGGATGCAACCCGCATCTTAATCGGAGGGCCATGGTTCTATGGAAGGAAAATCCTATTCATCCACAAATGGGGTGAGGATTTCAATGCCAAAACACAAAGCATCAACTTTGCACGGTGTGGGTCCACCTTCCAGGCCTACCCAGCTAGTTTTGGCATGAAGATATCCTGCATGGGATTGGCAGATACATAGGGGAAATGGTGGCCATTGATCCCACTACCAGAGCTCGAACACGCATGATTCATGCCAGAATATGTGTCAATGCCAACCTGGATTCTCAACTACCAACTCGGATCAACCTCATTTATGGATCCTATCGTAGATGCCAGGCAATAGAATACAAAAATAAATCGGCATTCTGCATTGAATGTCAGGCTCAAGGACACCTCAAGATCCAATGCCCCTCTCTTCAGATAGTAGAAATAAATGGATAGCAATGCTCAAAGAAATGGATCTCAAGCTGGACATCAAGCGGGTAGATCTCAGACCCAAAAGGCTAGGCAACCAAATAATGGAAATAACCAATAACTAGAAAATACATAGAATTCCCTGACAAACAAAGGGAAGCAAATCATGAATTCAGAACACTCAGGAGACCAAGGTAAGGTAAGCTCCCTTTTTGCTCACCCCAATCATTTTGATATTCCTTCTGGATACACCAATCATGATTCTGAATTAAATGAAGAGTTTCTTCCTCACCCAAATGATGATATCCCTCCCGCTGAAGATGGTTTCTAGCCCCATCCCCCTTCAAATGATGATTTTCCCCCCACTGAAGAGTATTGTCCACCCCTTTCCCCATCCCGATCGAGACCTTCTTACCCTCCCCCTGATTCCCACCCTGTCCAAGAGCAGTTAGAAAATTCCCCTTTAGCCTCCAAAGCTGATTTCAGCCCCAAAAATACCAGAAGCTCCAAAAAAGCCTTTGTGGACTATGGAAGTGACAAAAAAAGGGGAAGGCCAAATATACAGGAGCAAAAGAGAAAAGAAACTAAAGAAGATATAGCCAATGGAGTTCAAAAAACTCTATTCTCAAAAATGTTCAATCAGTCGAAAGATGAGTCCAAATTATCCAAACCTCCCTTGCAGCATTCAAAGGGGGGCAAGAAAGGAACCAAAGTTTCAAAATGAGAATCCTCTCATGGAATGTGAGAGGGCTCAATAGTGTGGCCAAGCAGAGACTTGCAGGCACTATAAGGAAAGAAATCAAACCAACTATCTTTATCATGCAAGAAACAAAAATTGATCAGACAAAAGCTCACAAGGTTGCCAAAACCATATGGAAAAATAGTGACAATGCTTTCAGTCCTACCCAAGGCTCATCTGGGGGATTAATGTGTCTGTGGGATCCGAAGAAGGTGGAGGGTAGAGTTATATCATCTTCGGATAGAGTAACAAACATAATGTTTTTCTGCAAAGACAAGAAATTTTGTTGGATTCTGTCTAATATCTATGCCCCCAATAACCCCTATAGTAGGAGCTCACTATGGAATTCCCTGAGCCAAATGAGAAATGCTTTCAGCAACCACCCTTGGATCTTAGCCGAGGATTTTAATTCCCCCTTTTCCCATCTGACAAAGTAGGAGGTAGTGATATCCCAATCAAAAGTATCCAAGATTTCCATGATTTTGTCACTGATAATGAACTAATGGACATCCAGATCAAAGGAGCTCAATTCACTTGGAGCAATAGAAGAATAGGGACCCAACACATTCAAGTTAAACTTGATAGATTATTTTTATCTAGAGAGGCCATTCCCCTCTTTGGTGATGCTTCTCTCAATTCCCTGCCCAGAATTGGATCAGATCATTGCCCTCTTCTGTTCGAAGCAAATAAGGCCCCTATCTTCAAGACCCCCTTTAGATTTGAAGCAATGTGGATCCAACACCCTGATTTGCGAAATCAAATTTTTGAATGGTGGTAACAGTAGGTAAGTGGATCACCTATCTCCCAAGTCTCCCAAAAACTTAGAATAATCAAAGAAAACATCAAAATCTGGAACAGGGAAGTATTTGGTAACATTTTTGAAAGTAAAGAAGAAATCACAAATAAACTCAAAATTATAGAACAACAAATTCAGAATGGTCAGATGAGCATTCAGATCAGGAATGAGGAAAAAAACTCCTTGCAGAATATCACAATATCTTGGCCAAGGAAGAAATTTTTTGGAGACAAAAGTCCAGAGCCCTGTGGCTCAAAGAAGGGGATTCAAACACAAAATTCTTCCATGCTTCCACTCTTCACCACAGAAGCTCAAACAAAATCAGGGAACTAACCAAAAGTGATGGTACAACAACTAGAGATATCCACAATATTCGGGAAGAAGCAACCACTTTTTTTGAAAATATTCTGGGAGCTAGTTCTTTCTATTCCAGCCAGGCCCAAGATCAGCTCCTTCAACACATTCCCAATATGGTTACTCCTACAATGAATGCCATGCTTATTAAGGACCTTACCAATGATGAGATAAAGCAAGCCCTGTTCACCATGGCTCCGAACAAAGCCCCAGGTCCAGATGGGTTTCCCCCTCGGTTCTTTCAAACCTTCTGGGACATCATAGGGGAAGATATTTGCAAAGCCATCAAACACATGCAAAAATCCAAATCAATCCCAAGAGGCACTAATTCCACTTTCATTGCTTTAATCCCAAAAGGGCCTGATTGCAAATCAATGAATGATTACAGACCCATCAGTTTGTGCAATGTAATCTACAAAATTTTAGCCAAAGCAATGACAACAAGGCTCAAAGAGATCCTCCCCCATATTATAGATCCATGCCAGGGCAGTTCAGTCAAAGGAAGATCTATCAATGATGGCATCATTTCCCTGCATGAGGTCCTTCATTCAATGTCCCAAAATAAGAAGGTTGCTCTCTTTCTCAAGCTAGACATCAACAAAGCTTTTGATAGAGTCAACAGGGAATTTCTCCTCACTATCCTTCAAATATTTGGGTTCCACAGGGACTAGATTGACTTAATCAAAGGATGTATTTCAAACCCTTGGTTTTCAGTATTGGTAAATGGATCCACTATAGGATACTTCCCAAGTGGTAGAGGCATCAGACAAGGTGACCCTCTCTCCCCATTCTTTTCATCATGCTTGTCGAATATTTGGGAAGGACCCTCAAGAATGTTGTTTCAAATGGCACCATTTTGGGAATCAAAGTTGCATCGAATCTAAAACCCCTATCCCATCAACAATTTGTGGATGACACAATCCTTGCCACTCATGCTTTAGTTATGGAGGCAAAAATGATCAAGCACATCCTAGACTTATATGAAAATGTTGCAGGGCAAGAAATCAATTATACAAAAAGCAAAAGCTTCTTCATCAACACACCCCACCATAGACAAGTCAAAATCACCCAAATTCTCCAGTGCAACATTGCTGAGTTCCCTACTCATTACTTGGGACTTCCTCTTTTCACCAACAGTCCCAAAGAATCCATGTGGAGCAACGTGATCGAGAGGATCAACAAAAAGTTGGTAGGATGGAAAGGGACACTTCTTTCTCAAGCTGCCAAAGCCATCCTCACATCAGCTTACCTTCAAAGCATACCAGTCTACTTCCTATCTATTTTCAAAGCTCCCATTTCAGTCTATTCAAGAATAGAGCAAATTCAAAAAATATTCCTTTGGGCTGGTTCAGAAGACAAGAAAAAGTTTCACCTGGTTGGATGGGAAAAGGTATGCATTCCTAAAATTCAGGGAGGGTTGGGCCTCAGAAGAATCAACAACATGAACATCGCTTTGTTGGCAAAGCAAGCTTGGAAAATATTCACAAACTCAAACTCAGAATGGGTGTCAATCATCAAAAGGAAGTATCTTCAAAATAGGGATATCATGGATGAAGACATCCCCAAGGAAGGATCAACCTTTTGGAAATCGATAATCCAAACCAGGGCTCTCATCCAAAAGGGATTAAGATGGTAGCTAGGATCAAGACTTTCTATAAATTTTTGGATAGACAGATGGATCAGAGATCAACCTCTAATTGAAGACAATGAAATATCCTTGTTGAAACCCCTTCTAGATGTCTCTACAGGTAGCAAGGTGGTGGACTTCATCCAATCAAACAATGGCTCTAAAAAATGGAAAGACCTCAATATCATTACAACTGATGCCCAAATAACCAATGTTGTGAGAATCATGTCCAACATGCTGAATGCAATAGTGATCCCGATGGATAGAACAGATGATCATCCTATTTGGAAAGAAACTGATAGTGGGATGTTTTCTATCAAGACTGCTCATCAGCTCCTTCTCAATCCCCAACAAGTGTCTATTCCATTCAATCTGATCTGGATTAAACACCTCATTCCCAAAGTAGGGTTTTTCTCTTGGCTCACTATCCAAAACAAAATCCTGTCCACTGATAATCTCATCAAAAGAGGGATGATGGTTCCTAAAAGATGTCACTTATGCATAAAATCTTGGGAATCTATCAATCACTTGTTCACTGAGTGTGAGTTCTCCAATTCTTTTTTGAGCCACGTTTTGTCTATCTTTCACATAAAGTGGGTCCAACCCAATTCCCTGATCAAGTTCTTCATTCAGTGGCCCAACCCTTTCAAAAATTCTCGCCTGCATGCCTTGTGGAAAATCTACCTTCACCATTTCTTGTGGTAGGTTTGGCTTGAAAGGAATAGCAGAGTGTTCTCTAATTCCCCCAAGGACCCCATAACCATTGCCAACAAAGCTATTAGCTTTGCCATAGAGAATTCCCAGCTTTTCCCCTGCCCCAAACCCCCTGATCCGGGAATAGAGCTCAATATTTTTATCAGCCTCAACATCCCTATGGGAGTCAGTTCATCCCCATCCATTCCCCATCCCAGAAAGTCTATTTCTTGGAAACCTCCCCCAGAAGGATGGCTCAAGCTTAACTACGATGGCGCTTCCAAAGGAAATCCGAGAATGGCAGGTGTTGGAGGTCTTGTCAAAAATCACAGGGGTAAAATTTTGGTTGCCTTCATTGAAAACTTAGGGATCCAATCAAACCATGTTGCTGAAGCTCATGCGCTATGAAGAGGGTTAAGCATCATCCAAAATTATAAAGGGAAATTTGAAATTGAAGGGGATTCCCTCAATGTTACAAACTATATAAACAACAGCAAAACCCCTTCGTGGAGCGTTAGGAATGCCATAAAAGAGGCCAAAAATCTGATCCAAAGTCAGCTCAGTGTCACCTATCGACACATGTACCATGAAGCTAACAAGATGGCTGACTTGCTTGCTAATAGAGAAGTCTAACAAAACTCTCTGATTGTTTGGGATAGGAATATTCCTCAAGATGTCATCGATGAAGCTAAAAAGGATTGGTCGAGTTATGGGCTCATCTGATCACCCCTCCCCCCTCCTTTCATTGGCCCTCTTCACCACCTCATCTGCCACGCCCACTCAATTTCCTTCAATACAATGTTGGTTAGCTTTTCCACCACCATTAATCCCATTCCTCGATTGCTTGTTTTGATGGTCCCCAAGAGAGTGCTTTTTTCAAAGTTGTCTATTTTCAAGGTGACTTTGATTGGTCTTGGAAATATTCACTCTCAGGTCACGTGAACAAACCATTCCCATAATCCATAAACCAAGTCCAAATACTCCTTTGGTGCTCCCACTGATTCCAATGATGGTGGGTATCAAGAGGGCTCACCTTCCATCACCGATCCTAGTTAGAAACAAATGTTCTCCTCCATCAAATCCATCAAGAATTTTGTGCATGGCTTTCTTCGAGAGGGTTCATTCAGGATTAACTCAAGCAGGTGGATACACACGAGCAATGTGCATCATTTCCAATTTAAGTGTGATATCACCACTCTGATTGCTAATTATGAAGGACCTTTCCAAAGAAGTTTCAACCACTGCATCAATGCCAACTGTACCAAAACTTGGTTTCTTGGCCTTTGTGAAATCTCTTCCCAAATATTTTTAATCACAGCTCCTCTCACAATAGTTTCATGCCCTCTGAGCCCCAAAACCCTATCATTCAGTTTTCCATCCTGATCCAGAGCAAAGCAATTCCTATTGCTGGATACTTATTTAGGCATCTCCCCATGGCGCTGATTGAACCTTCTGATTTCCAAATTGATCCCTTGTCCCTGTTATTCTTTGAAGCTCAGGGATTTATCCCTTTCTTTAAGAAATTTAGAGGGGTTGAGGCAGATATTACCAGTGACTTCGTGAACTCATGGAACAATGGCAATGTGAAGGTTTGGAACCTTCATTTTCAAGTAATAGTGGAGATGTTAGTAGAGGTTACGGAGTTGCCTATTGTTGGTCACGTCGTTCATAGGGACAAGCATAACTGGGATCCAGAGCTTGAAGGTTTCCCCAACCACTCAAATATCATCAAATGGAAAGGTATTACTCTTGAACGTGAGTCCCTCCCTTCCCCTTGGCCCTCTTTGTTAGTCCCTATTTTATAGTATGTCACTGTAGATGATCCATCCAAGCCTCTCCTTAGTTTTCACCTTGCTCTGGTAAACCATTTGAGAGGTTTCAAACCCATCAACATTCCTGACTTCCTCTATCGCTCGATAAGGTTGTCCATTCATAATGCCCACAAGAGAAAATCCTCGAACACCCCCACCCATCAAGGCTTGTTTGCTATTTTGTACTATCATGCCTTAGCCAAACCTCCACCCATCATCATCCCCCCTTCAGTCCAATCCGCCTCATTCTCCTTCCACTTTAAGCCCTTCCCACTCTCTCCCTGAGGACCCCATGGAGTCTGAAGCATCCCCTGAGTTTCAAACCCCTACCAAAAGCAAGGCTTCACCAGCTGCTATCCCTAAGTCTCTGCCCTCCAAAAGGAAAATTAAATTGGAGGAAAGTACCACCCAGACCCATAGATCAGCCCACATCAAGAAAGCAAAGAAGGAAACAAGCAAAAATTCCTTGGAATGCATTTTTGATGACAATAGTGGTAGCTCAGGTCATGCTTCAAACATCCACAACAAAATTGCCACAACCATCATCAATAGCATCATCAACACCTTGGAGAGCATTAGTGGGAATCTGAAGTAGCTAATCAAGAACACTACAGAGAGCAACTCAATGAAGGAGGACATAACAGATGCATGAACTTCCATGGAAGGCCCCTACGAGGGTTTGGTTAGTTTTTGGGATGTTATATTTTGGTGGGTTTTTGGATGTAGTTCATCCCTTACGTGGGATTGTTTTGAGATGTGTTCATGGTTTTCCCTGGATGGGTATTAATATTTTCAGTTTCTGTTGTACGTCTAGGAATATTTTCCCTTGCGTAGTATTAGTGGTTTTCCTAGCTAAGGCTGGTTTTTCATCTTCTATGATGTTGCAGTCAAAGTTTTGTAAGTTTGAAATTTCTGGAGTTGGTCTTACTCCAAGTTATGGATTCCCTACATGGTTTCCCTGATGGCATCTATGGTTATGACTGCTAGCGTATGCTGATAAAAGCTGATGTATTTGGTTTTGGGATCCAGTTAAAACCCACATAATACAACTACTTTAATTACCAAAAAAAATATTGTTGAATGGACCCATGTGGAAGATACACTATGGAAATGGTGTGGCATGCCAATGAAATAAAACCTAGGATGACCATGTATGATTTATACATAAATCTAAACATATGATGTGGCACAATGGATAGTGTATTGGGTTAGCATGTGCTAGGTTGATATATATGAGCACTGGTGACATAGATGACATCGTACACGAGTGGAAGTGGTGGACTGATGATGAGGATACAGATGAACATGAATATGTAGATGTAAATCAAATGGCTTTAGTGGAGTCAAGTAGTGGTCTTGAAGCTTTAGAAAATGGTTGACGTTGGTCTCAACATCCATTCAGATGTTGCTAAATAATTTTATGTAAGAACAATGATCCACCATGGAAAGGCTAGCAGTGTAGACCTCGAGCAAGTCAACACAAGGAGTGTCATTGTGTCATGCCTACATCTCATGGCTCCAAGAAATATTTTATGAAGTGACAATAAGCCATCCCAAGAGGGGCAACTTTATCCCTTTCATTAAACTGCATGGAGAAATACCTAGTTAGCTAGCCCTATCAAAATTTACCAAAATTGATAACTACAGCGTATGAATATTATGATAGTAATTCACTCAACTTATTGGGCAATCATTGGCCATCAAGTTACTCATGAAAGCACTGCTACAAAATCTTACATAAAAGCAGTCATAATGGCGTTCGCCATAGAAAATATAAAGTAGAATTTATAAATACAATATTTGTAATCTGACAATGAACAAGGAAAATTGTAGACCAGCAATGAGAACATGTTTTAACGAGTAGAAAGAGCATTTGGGAGGTTTAAAAAATTTGGACGCATCCTAAGTGACACAGAGGATTACTCCACTTTAGCATATTTTGTGTTGATAAACTATGCAATATGCAGATGCAGAAAATGATTTCAGACATGGACATCATACAATACTAATGGTAAGGGAGAAGTATGCATAGTTTTAATCCTAAAAAAAAATGACACGCCTAGTGAAGTATACCCAAGGTATGGTAGAAAGTTTGATCACTGGCCGAGAGCAATAAATGGATACCTACACTTTGTCTTATGGTGAGTAGCAGCCTTCACCCTATTATCGGTAGTATATCAAATCAGCATTCAAGGCAAGGACATCGCTGCTCAGTGTAGCAGGTGTTAACATAATGTACAACAATGTTTAATGTAGAAATAACAATGAAAATTAATCAAGGGTGATGACTTGCATTATTACACAGGAAATAAAGTTTAATTAAAATGTTTATCATATTACGTTCGAAAGTCATGAAAATAACACAAGTGGTAGTATACACGTATGAATTTTTAGATGCATCAGAAGTGGATGGAGTGTGATAATATCTATTTTACAAAGATAGCTATGTTACTGTATGTTGGAAATTGGTGCGAGTAATGGCAAACCGAACATGGAGGAAGCGTAGCACTGCTAGGTGTGGGCACGATTCACATGGGAAATCAGACTACGTGTACATTAATTTTTGTGTAGTCATATTACCTCCTTGAATTGCTTCAATATGCAATGCTACAATGGTAAAATAAATAGCAATAGGAGATGTGCAGTGCCAGGTTGAAATATTTAAAAGAGCTGGAAGTGAAGACCATTTCGGAATCTATATTAAGGATGTCGATAGAATGCAAGATAAAATCCATTTATAGATGTGGCTGCAGTGTAATAAGAACATAATGAATTATTGCCAATGGAGGTTGGTTTAAACCCATAATCATAACTTTTGGTTATGCTCACCTTGCCATCGCAAGTTCTTTCAACAATAATTCAACACATGGGACATGTGGCGCATCGATCGATAAAGATATTGAGGTCTTTCACATTAATTAAGAATAGGAATATAAAATGGGTTATCGTTAGTCATGAAGCTACGATGGGCATCAAAATACCATGGGATCAAGGCTATAGTGTCTAGGGAATAAAGCGTTAAAAAATAGGAGTTTCAAAATAAGAGGAAGCATGTACCAGTAGGGCAGCGATATGGGCGTTATAAAACTAAAAGTCTCAACAAAAGAAAACAAAACAAAATGGAAAGTGAAGAGTTTTTTGAAGATCTTAAAAGGCCATTCAATGCACAGAATAAGGGGCTGGGAAATTTTGGAGTAGGAGTGCAAGAAAATATTGGAAGGTTGTCCAAGTTGCTATAAAGCTAGTGTTCTCTCATCTTATATGTAGAAAAGAAGGTTTTTTTAACATAATATAAGCTTTTATTGCACATTTTCTACATGTATTGGAATAATTTTTAATGGTGTTTTATGCATGAATATGGTAGCATCATTTGAATATTTTAATGCATGTTTTTACTCCTTATACTCTCGCCATAACCAATTTTTAGATTGTGTGGATGTAGGTCTAACCTGGTTGTGTTTAATGTTTAGGAACTAACGTTTTTATGTAGCATAGGTTGGATTTGTTTGCAGTAGTTTTTTTGGTCATTTCCATATTCTAGTCCATATTCTAGAATTTTAAGTTTTATTTTTATTTTTCTCTAACCCTACCCTTTTTCATTTTTTTAACTTCATCAAATAAAATAAAAATATATATAAAAAAAAAAATAAAATCCAAAAAAGAGATGCATGGATGCCAGGAAATTCAACATTCCTAAAAATTATATAAAGTTCACATTTTAAAAGGAATTTTGTATTTTCAAAGCTTTACATGATTTCACATTTTAAAGGAGGATAAAATTTCAAGCTTTGCACTTTTGTTTTTCAAGCAATAAATTAACTTCTTTTTATGAAACTTACAATTTCATTAAAGAGAGGTAATTTATATGGCATTCCAAAGGCTACTGTATTTTCAAAGTTAGTCATGTAGATTATTTTATTTCATGCTCAAAGAAAGCTAAAATGAATCCAATCATCATTTAAGATTCACATTTTAGAGATAGATTTTAATCTTTCCTTTCATGCTTAAAGAAAAGTTTAGAAAATAAAATTTGTTAAAATATGCTTAACAAAAAAAGATAAAATCTACCTAAAATACTTCAAGATAAAATGAGTTAAATCACTCTTCATCATGGTTATATGAGGACCAATCACATCATATTTTATTTTCTTTTAAGTTTCATGAACAATCAATAGCATAGCTTGATAAAATAATACCAAAATATAGGCCCCTTGTTAACAGTTGCTTGCAAATCACTAAGATATTCTAGCACTTATTTGACACATTTTCACAAGCATACAAGCACACATTAAGTAAAAGGAACCTTGGAGAAATTTCTATTTCTTTGCAAGAGAGGGTTTTTATAATCAAAATACTAAATGTGAGTGTGGTTTTGCAATTGGGAAAAATTATCACTCAACAACTCCTTTGTCTTGCATGTAACCTACCTTAGTGCTCAACGTTTCTTTATTTTTCTTAACATTATTTTCCAACTCTTTGCAAGTTGTTTTGTATTCATTTTACAAATATAGGTGCTTCTTGATTTCCAATGTATGGTGGTGGCTCTTCTCCTTTGATGAGTGCTCCTCTTCAATGGTGGTGACTCCTCCTTTGGTGGCACTTCAATGCTTGTTTCCTTGTTAATTGTTTCAATGTTGTTCTACCCAATATTCAACCACTTTTGCTTGGGTAAAACCTTGCTAATTGATTTTTTTCTACCTTAATACTTTCACCTTTGTCCTTGTTGTAGCTCTAACCTGATTTTGTATGTCTTCTTTTTCTTGCTGCAGGTTTGATCCAATGTGGGCACTACATTCTTGGAGTTTTGATGCCTTATTTGGTGTCTTAGACACCTTGAATATGTTAACTTTGAGCCATTATTCGAATCTTTATTTTTCACTCCATGGCTTCTCATTTTCAACTTGATGATTCTACCACTAATGGCTACAACTTTTGTGCATATTTGGTATCTTTAGACACTTCAACTCTTGTCCTTCTCCTGCTACTTTAGAAATAACAAATATGGTGCTTTTATAAGCTAGAAATGAATCTATTGTAGAGTAAGATAAAATACCTTTATTGCACCAAATGTTTGAGATATATTTAGTCTATTTTTGTAGCTTGCCTCCTAGTCTTTATCAACTTGCTTTTGCTTTAATAATATGGTACCTCCTCTTTCTCTTGGTGTTTCCTCTTCACTGATACTTGTTGTTGCTTTTTCTTATGCTTTATGGTGTCTTTGGACACTCTAACTCAGCCTTGTTCTTGTACACTATTTTTTCTCCCCTTGCTTTAATAATATTGCACTTTGATAGTTAACATGCATTAAGCGCTATTAATTTCTTATTATTACTTCTTTCAAGCAACTTTTTAACACTATATTGTGTTGATGTATTTGCAAGTTTCAAGAAGATAATGCTACCTCCTTCCTTGACTTGAAGACCTTTAAAATTTAACTCCTTTTGCTACCTTTAATAACTCTAATATGGTGTTTTCAAGAAACTTGAATAATACTTGAATAAAAACTTTAATAACACCAATTTTCAAACCTTATTTTGGCCTCCTTTGTAGCAATATTTCTTGGTGAATTGGTTCACCTATTTGCTGCCCTGGATTTGTAAAATTTACAGGTAAACTCCTTTATGTTTTGCTATCGTAGACTTGTCTATCTTGCAGCTCTATCTTGCTTTCCAAGAAGTTTCAATTTTCTGAATACTTCTCCTAATCTTGCTATCCAAGAAGGTAAAATTTTGCAGCTATAATACTACCCAATTCTTTTTATCTTTTAGCCTTTCGTTTGCTATCCAAAATACTACCTTCTTGCTATCTTGAAATTATTTAATTTATAACTTTTAAAGATGCCTTCTTGCTAACCTAAAATTATTTAATTTGCAACTTTCAATGTTGCCTAACGATCATCTTCTATGTTGTCTAATGCTTCTCCTAACTTCTCCAAATTGTTGCCTTCAATTGGATATTTAAGAGCTCTTCAAAACCTATCAAAATATTCTTCAAATTTCCACTATATATCACATTCAATTTTTTGGCTTGTGACTTCAATTTGTACTGCAAAATCAGCAATCTTCTCTTTTACAAATCAGCCTTCATATACGTTGTTTTTTTTGGTAGATAAGATACTATAGCATTAATATCGGGTTTTACAGGTTGACCCAAAACCTTTTACAAAAATCAGCCCAAGGTTGTTGATGAACATATCCTTACTAAGGATCCTATATATGTAAAATCTACATGCCACCAAAGCCATTACATCCGGTAAGGCACATAGCCTATTATCAAAAAGAAACTTCCCATACAACATTTTGGGTATACCTCGAGAAAACACACCTGCATCATAATTAAAAAAAAATAAACAAACATAGATCCCTTCCTTGAAACAATGGAGAAACAAAAAGCTGCAGACACACATAGCAGAGTACTGAAAAAAACTCCCATAAGCTTTGTATTGACAGTTACTCTTAATAATTCTTTGGTAATTATTTTCTTCCATATATGGCATGATTTGGGACCACATCCCATCTTGCCCAATCAGCCTTGGAGAAGTGAACCTGCTGGCTAGATTTATGGCGGTGGCTATCTGGTGGTCCACGTGGCTCTGGTTCAAAGTTTTATATTGCCATTTTTTTCTTGCCTTGTGATTATCAACCAACCTCAAATTACTAATACGACTAGGAGCTATTTTATCTGACATGTGACTATCCCCATTAGTCTTTGTGTTATTTCCAAGCAACATCCACCAAGACTGACAACTCG
This sequence comes from Wollemia nobilis, assembly GCA_028583015.1. Taxonomy (NCBI): domain Eukaryota; kingdom Viridiplantae; phylum Streptophyta; class Pinopsida; order Araucariales; family Araucariaceae; genus Wollemia; species Wollemia nobilis. The sequence continues at coordinate 20,416,430 of JAQPPZ010016888.1, forward strand.
GATAATTTTTATTGTGAGTCCATTTCAAAAAAGAGACGAGAATACTCATAGCCTTTGAACTTACAGTGCCTTCCCTGTTGGTAAATTCAACTATCATTATTGGCATTCTTATTGAATAAGATCCTCTAATTCGCTCGGTACACCATGTTCCCATTTGAAAATTTTGTCACCATCAACACCCAAATTGGCCAGCTTATCAGCAACTTTGTTAGCTTCCTAAAAGACATGTTGGGCTTTTATGTCCTGTCTTCCCTAGAAAAGGATCCTAGCCTCTTCAAAAATTGTTTTAATCCTCCAAGGAGGTGTTTTCCAATTATTGAGGAGATTTATAACATGCATAGAGTCTCCTTCTAAAATAAAATTGCCTTCTAAGTCTTAAGTCATTTGAAGGCCTCTCCACATAGCTCTAGCTTTAGCTTCATTGTTCGTCCTTGTTCCCAAATATTTAGAAAATGCAAGCATCATATTCCCATTATGATATCGCACAATGTTGCCAGTTCCTACTCTGCCAAGATTGTCCTTAGCCGCTCCATCAAAATTAAGCTTTAACCAACCTGTAGGAGGTGGGTACCACTTAACATTGGCTCTGGGGTTGACTACCCTAGGCACAGACTTATCTAACAAGGTTAAGTTTAAATATTGAGTAATCATGGTCTCCTGTAGATGAGTTTTACGGATATAAGGTTCATATTCTCATTGGCAAAGGATAGGATCCTGGCAATGATAGTTTGATGATCATGGATAGATTCATTAAAGACTCTATGGTTCCTTTCTAACCACACCTGCCAAAGATAGTGATTGAGACAAATTTTCCACATGTATCTAAGTCTTTGGCTTGAAAAAGGGCAAGGCCACTGGATGAAAAAATCAAGTACGGTGGTTGGTTTAACCCAAGAAATATTGAAGGCCTGAAAAACCCCACTTAGGATAGTCAAGGAAAAAGGGCACTCAAGGAAAATGTGATAAATGGTCTCCCAATTAGCCCTGCACAAATAATAGTGATTAGTGATACAAATACCTTTACACATCATATTATAAATGGTTATAATTCTTCCTTGGATAACCAACCATGAAAAGACTACAATTTTTGGAATTAAATTTTTTATCCAAACTAAGTCCTTTTGGAGGACAAAATCCTCATCGTCAAGCAGAATCTTGTAAGCTGATTTAACAGTGAACTGCCCATTTTTTGTAGGAGCCCATGTCACTTGATCTTCCTTGGATATCATGGGGATAAACTGTTGCCCCATAATGTTATAAAGATCATTTGATTCCACTTGAAATCCCTGAATCCTTATTTGTTTCCACTTCATTCTGCCTCTGTCCTCAACCATATAATCGGAGACTTTTCTACCAATGAGTTCTTCCGTGATATCTCTAATTTAGGCTAAGTTAGGATATTGTGTCAGTGGTTCATCCTTAGCCCACCTGTCATTCCAGTAATTTATCCTCTCACCATTGCCTAAAACCCATCTTAAACATTTTTTGATGATTTCCTTACAATTGAGAATTGCTTTCCAAAAAGCAGAACCTCTGATTGGAACTGAGTCACTTAGAAATTCCATATTTTAAAGATTCTTTCATTTGATGATAGTTGTCCATTCATTTTCTTAACAAAAAATGAGGCACCATGCCTGCTTATCTAGTAAAGCTAAATTTATATGAGCAATTCTCCTTAGACCTAAGCCCCCATTTTCCTTGGGTCTGCACACTTTGGTCCATCCTACAAGGTGTATCCTTTTTTTCTCCTCTGATCTAGTCCATAAAAATTCTTTTTGGAGTTTCTCAATTTTTTGGAAAACCTTCACAGGGGCTTTGAAAACAGAGAGGAAATAGACTAAAATGCTCTGAAGAGAGGCCTTAGTGAGGGTCAGATTTCCTGCTTGAGATAGAAGATGACATTTCCATCCAACAAGTTTTTTTTTAATTCTTTCAACAACTCTGTCCCACATTGACTCTCTCAGAGAACCAATGAAAAGAGGGAGACCAAGATATGAAGTTGGAAGGTTTGCTATATCACACCCTAAATTTTTTGTAATCCTTCCTTGCCTCTGAATAGGGGTGTTCAAGAAATATAACTTGCTTTTACTAAAATTAACATTCTGACCAGCAGCATCCTCGTAGAGTTGCAGGATGTATTTAATTCTTTTGGCCTCAACCACCGATGCCTTAGTCAATAGAAGGGTATCATCGATGAATTTTTGGTGAGAAACAGCCCTAGTGAGATATGTTGCCTTGATTCCTGATATTAGCCTTGAACTACAAGCATTTTTTATGGTTCTGCCTAAAGCTTCTGCCATAATGATGAATAACATGGGGTTGATTTGGCCCCCCTGCCGAATTCCTCTACAACTTTGAAAGTAACCAGCAGTTGTTCCATTAACCAGAATTGAGAACCATGCTTTAGAAATGCATTCTTTGATAAAATTAATCCATTGGTGGTGAAAACCAAACTTAAGGAGGACAGCAATCAGAAAGTCCCAATTTAGCCTATCAAATTCTTTGTTCATATCAAGCTTGAGGGCAAAAACATACCTGTTAGTCTTATGAGTAGAGTGCAGAGCTTCATGAACTATGATAACTCCATCCAAGATTGACCTGACCTGGATAGATCTTCCCTGGCATGGATCTATGATGCGGTGCAGAACATATCTCATTCTCTTTGCAATGGCTTTAGTTAGGATCTTGTAAGAAACATAGCACAGACTGATTTTCTTGAAGTCAGCCATAGATTCAGGTGTTTGCTTTTTAGGAATTAGAGAAATAAAAGTAGAGTTGAGAGCTTTTGGGATATGATTGCTTGCTTGGAATTCTATGACAGCAGAAATTACATCCTCACTTACTATTTCCCAAAAAGCTTGATAGAAATTAAGGGGAAAGCCATCGGGTCCCGAGGCTTTTTCTGGCTCCATGCTAAACAAGGCTTACTTAATTTCCTCATCAGAAAAGTGAGCTAGAATCTTAAGGTTTATATCCTCATTTATTATGTTAGGAATGGATTGCAAGAGAATATATTTGGCCTCCTCATTGCACTATGATTCTTGACCAAGGATAGAATTGAAATAAGTTACTACCTCCTTTCTGATTTCTATTAAGTCCTGAGTAATAGAACCATCTAATTTTTTTTAAATTTTTATCTTGTTATTGCTTCTTTTTCTAAGCGTTGTGACATGAAAAAACTTGGAATTTGAATCTCCATATTTCAACCAAAGATCCCTTGATTTTTTCCTCTAATATATTTCCTCATAGGCCAAAATGTTATGAAACTCTACTAGTTTTATATGTTCCTCCTACCTAGTAGTTTCATCAGCATCACCATGTTGAATACGTTGTGGTTGTCCTCAAAAATCTCAAATATAGTGGCTTCTTCTAGATTCTTTTTTCTTCAATATTCTTGTCAATTATGACTTCAACCTAGGCCTATTTCGTGGCCTTATTTCTCAAGATTTTGAATATCTTGAGGTCTTCTAGAATCCTTTCAAAAATTTGGTAAACTTCTTGCCAAATCCTTTTTCTTTTTGGGCTTGTTTTTGGATGGTGAGAATTATCCCAAATTTTTCTTTATAAAGAACTTCTCCTTGCTAGAAATCTTCTCTCTTGAGCTCTCTTAAAGTATCCTCCAATGATTACTTCTTCAATCTCTTCAATGAGGCTTTTCTAGCCTTCTCCTTTTTTTCCTTTCAAGTTTGCTTGAGTCCTTCTTCTCTTGGACCTTCAAAATCTGCAACTCCTCAAAATTTTCAATGAGATATTTCCTTGATCTCTCCAATATTCCAACTATGGAAGTTCTATAATGAGATCTCTTTCTTGGATCTCCAAATTTTGTGGCTTCTTCAAATATTTAATAGGACATTTTCTAGTCCTATTCTTTATTTAATATTCCAAATCTGGAAGTTCTTCAATCTTCAAAATTCTATGAGGACCTCCTTCTTGGTTCTCCTCAATCTTCAATCTTCTATGGAGATATATTTCTTGAGTCTCCTCTTCCTTCAATATTTAATAGGATTATTTAGCCTCTTTCTCTCTTCTCAATATTAAATCTAGAATATTCAATCTAAAATGATAACTTCTTCTCTTGAGTCTCTTCTTTCTTCAATACGAAGTCTTCAATATTCTACCTTTAATCTTTAATCTTCAATATTCAATTTGTTGCTTCATGTACTGGATCAATTCCAAAGAAGATATTCTTCCTAGCTATTGTAGGAAGCTTCTAAAATTTCTTTGAATCAACTCTTCTCTACAAAAAAGTATAAGAAAATGATAATGGAAATTTCTTTAAATCTAAAAAAAATGAACTTCACTAGTTGATTTGTCAATCTAGTGGAATCAATGTTGAGTCCTAGTCTTCAAGAGTTTTTTTCAACTCTATGGAAAGACTCTAACCAAAATGCAATTTTATAAATTCTGAAAATGAGATTTCCTATCTCCTCTCAATCTCTCTTGTGGTTCTCCCTATCTCCTATCAATCTTCCTTATGCTTTGATACCACTGCTAGCTTTTTATGCTATATATTTAAGGGAATGCAACAACAAGGACTAAAATAAGCATACAATATTATATCTATGATAATGGCAATATATAAGCAAAAAAAACTTATAAGAAACTTCTGCAAATAACTTATAAAATAGACATTAATGAAAGCTCATGAAAATATTAACTTCATACAAAAAGTAAAGATAATGAATACTCCAAGCTTCATACAAGTTCTACATTAAATCTGCTCTAGTCTATCTTATGCTTCTCTCTATATTCTCTCTTTCTCAAACATCTATCAAAGTTCTATATATAAGAGATATGTCTCTTGGCCTTTCACCTACCTATGACTCTTCATATTCCTATTATATATGTGGACTACATGCACATTTACATCATCAATTACTTTACATATTCTAACACTTGTGCATTTATTACATTACATAAAGTAAATACTTAAATTCTAATCTAATACAAACTCCTAATCTAAAAATGTACCCAAGGTGATACATTGGCATGCACCAAATAAGTAATATATTTGAACAAGTTGTTGGGGCATTACAAAGTTTGAGAGGTAATAATCAATAAGTAAAAGTACCCCATGGACGAGTGAAAGTTATTTTCTCTTCATCCTCTAGTGCTACCTAGATTTGGTTGTACCCACTAAATCCATTAAGAAAACAAAAATATTTCTTCCCAGTAAGTGTGTTGGGTACTTGATCAATAAATGGTAATGGGAAGTTGTCTTTTTGTGTGGATTTGTTTAGCTTAGAATAATCAATACACACGTGTATTTTCCTATTTTTCTTAGGGAATCTAGCTAGTGGGGAAACCCACTAACTATCTGATATAAGATAAATAAATCCTACTTCTAATAATTTTTTTATTTTATCCTTGATAATATCACATAAGGCAGGGTTCAATCTCCTTTGTGGTTGTTAAATATGCTTAACATCCTTAGTATATATGCAATGAGTACATATATTAGGATAGATTCCTATCATATCATGATATTCCCATGCAAAGGCATTGGGATGTTTACTCAACACATTAAACAATTTCTCTTCTTGTTCATTATACAACTAACTATTGATGTTCAAAAATTTGCCTAGTTGTATTTCAATTTGCTTGGTGTCAAGATGAATCGAATTAATTCCTTCAAAGTTTCTAACTAAAAAATTCAAAGGATATTTATGATGTCACAAAGAATTAAATATTCTAATGTTTTGATCAAAAGTATTTCTTGAAGGTATGAGATTTTTTGAAGGGCATTGAAAAGATGAAAGAATTTTTTGATGTCTTACATATGGTAAACTAAAAAAGCTATCTTGTATTGAGATAGGTGGTAATTAATTAGGCTCTTCATCTTTGTCCTTCTATAGGAGCCGATGGATGGTAGTCTGTTCATCTTAAAATCTTGAGTCACACATGGTATTAAGTAAGATAGTCTCTTCTTCAAAAACAACCCTTTCTAGTGGATCCAACTCCTCCATATGTTCCACAAAATTTGTAGCTAAATTTGAGATATTCTCCTCATCTTCTTCATCCAATTTAGGGAACCATAAATTACCAAAAAAATTATTGAAGGTTTGGCTGGAGGATACAATGAAATCTTCTTTGAATCTATTCCATTTGAAATGGTCATATCCCCTGACCTACAATCAATAAAAGTGGCTACCATGGTAAGCCAAGGTCTTCCAAGAATTAATAAATAACTATTCACTATAGTATGAGGTTTTAATACCAAAAATACAATAGGATATTCCCATGTTACAACTATCATAGGGATATTTTCTATTATACCTTCTAGTTTTGCAATCGATAGATCAACCATTTCAAGTATTGTGGATGTTGGATGGAAATTTGTTCAATATAATTTTTCATTGTATCCTTCATCATGACATTAATGGCAGCCTCAATATCGATCAAAACATTGGGTATTCGTATTGATCCTATTGAAACTATAACTTTTGGGCTTCTTAGATCTTTATATTTGGGTGGAATAAGCTTTCCTATAAGAAGGTCTACCAATTTTCCATCCACTTGTATGGTTTTTGGATATGTTTTCTTCTTCTTCTTGTCTTCCTAATACACAACTACTGAAATAATTTGTTGAGCATAGGGATATATTTAATTACTTATAATAAAGGAATCATGATATTTAACCATTTTAATTCCTTTATTAGATTAGATTCTATGGAGGGCTTTTCTATTTTTTCAAGTCATTTAGGATAAGGTATTTTCTAAGATGAAGAAGAAAAATTATTTTCTTGAGAGTTCAGTTTTTCTATGATGTGGTTCAAGAGACGAAGGTTCTTTTTGGTTATTATCACTTTTCATGTCTATGATAATAGGTGGAATGGGATCAAGGAGTTTTTTTCCTTAGTGTAATTGGATATTATCATAGTCAATAACATTAAATAATTGTATCTTATGATTCATCCACATAGATAGTTGTAGCATATCTATTATTATTCATATTTATCATAGGTTGAGCTAGAAGTGGAGGTTGCTTAACATTGTGGTTGTCCTTGAGAAGGAATGTGAGTAGGACCAGGAAATATACCTTGTTGATTTTGATACTAGTGTTGTCCCTAGTAAGGTTGATGTGGTTGATATTTGTATCCATTTTTTATTTAGTATAGGTGGAGGTAATCGTTGTTGATATTGTGATATCCAATTTCAATTTATCCATCTAGGATGGGACCATTCCTGAGGTGGTGTCTATGGTTTTTGGCCCTAAATTTTTGTGGGTAGTGGGATGGACCATGGCATAGACCAAGGATTTAATCCCCAATTCATAGGTATCCAAGGAGCATCTTGATCTTTATATAGAATATGGGAGAAGTTATTTCCTTATATTTACCCTACAAAGTTGAGTTATTCTATATTGATGAATTTTTTTTTCCATGGCATTTTTTAGTTCGAGTAAAAAGAGACATTGATCTATAGGATGTCCTTTTTCACAAATACTACACATAGTAGTTTTTTTCAAAGGGTATTCTTGAAGGGTAAGCTTATCTCTACATATTGGACATAGACAACTAAAGGTCCAATAGATCTATTTTTCACATTTATTTTGTCTAGTATAGTGTTGAGGTACACTAAGATATTAGTTTTCATATTAGCATATTCCTCCATAAACTTCATGTCATTATTAATTACCATATTTATATCTTCAATTTTGTGCTCTTATACAAGAATATTTTTTGCAAAGCTCCATGTTATCAAAAAAATAAAGTTTGTTTATGTCTCATTTTCCCATAAGATCTGGATCTTCCCTCGACTCTTCTTGTAATTTTTATAAGAATATTGTCTTACTTAACTCTTGGTATACTCCAAACGCACATCTTGTATGAACAAAAAAAAATCTATCTAGGTAATCTTCTAAGTTCTCATCCTCTTGTTGTTTCATTTTGAACAATTCATCCTTCCTATTCTTTACTCTACAATATTATTGGTATTTATCCAAGAATGCTTTCTCCATTTTTACCCATGTGTAAATTGATTTTGGTTCTAAACCCATGAACCATCATATTGTAGAGTCTTTCAATGTAGAAGAAAATAGTTTAAGTTTTTTGTTATCATGTATATAATCATATGTTTGACATAGAACCTTGAATTCATTTAAAAATTGAACAGGTCCTGATATCTAGCATTTTGGATTTCAAAGGCCAACTTGAGCCGGCTCCTGGCTTTCTGCGTGACTTCATCAATAATAGGCCCTCCCTCAACAATAGCACGCTGGGCTTCGATGACGTAGGTCAATATGGAAAGGGCGCTGGAACACCGAGACCTGAAATTCTTATGCAAATGCGCATGAATCTCCTTAATCCTTCTCCTATCAAACATCGATAGGTCTTCCTTCTCGTACAGCTGAGCTTGCATTTGCACGACCTTGCCTTCAAGCTCTTTGGCCTTTAAATCATTTTTGGCCTACTTCTGAGCTTAATTCTCTTCTGTACAATGGAGCTATAGAATTTGCTGCTTTAGAGCACGCGCTTCATTTTTCATTATTTTGCACTGCTCCTCAGCTTCTGCCAACTTGGAGTGAACCCTTGACAGATATTCCTCTAGTTTGACATTGGCGGCCTTGGCTTCAATCCTGTGCTGGTTGACGATGATTGCATGCACCCTAAAGGTCTCGATTCGTACATGCATGGATGCCGATTCGTTGTCAACATTTAAATTCACCAGGTCCTTAGGTGTTTCCTGGTAGTCATAGTCTCATTGGAGTCATTTCATTCAGAGGCTTTTGAACCTTAGGGACTTTCTTGATTTTATGCATTTTTCCAGCTTTCAAATCAAATACGGCGCATTTTTCAACCTGAGCCATCGCTCGCCCCCTTTTCTTTCTTTCCTCCTTCAAGATTCTGTCAGTATTCTATCGGGCTTGGAGCAACTTCTCGGCAAGGGGGCACTCATTGATCAAGGACATTTCAGACTCAAACAAGGCTAGGTCGCCAGCCGAAGGAGTGAACAAATACAGGGAGTGGATGGGGGATGTCTCACCAGAAGGTCCGACGATGGGTGTAGCGGGCATTTCGACAATGGGGGCCACTTTGTGTGAGATGGGGAATCGAATACTGGGGCTCGGAATCGAAGTAGAATCTCCACCTCTACTAGAGACCAAGAGAGTGGAAGCATGGGTGGGTGAAGTGATATCAATGGACTTATCCCGGTCGGGATCATGGGATGGACTTGGACTAGCCACGGGTGACGCATGAGGGGATGAGTGGCCCTACAAGGGAGACTGATGGGAACCTTCGACCGTGGCCATAGTGGACTTGGGTGAGTCTTGAGCAAAGGGTGGAGAATGCGTACCTAAGTGCCCTCTTGGCAAAGCGGCTATAGTGACTTCAAGTGTAGCCGTCTCCTGTTCTTTCTCTACCTCGGCATCCTCAACCTCCATGGTTTCTACCTCAACGTCCCCTTCGAATTGGAGGAGTTCCTCCACATTGATGACATTGATGTCCAGGATAGTTCAGTTCTTAGTGGCACTATGCCTTCAACATTTGTTTCAGACAGACCTGGTGTAGGTCATCCAGTGGAAGCACTCTGAAAACCTGTACGGGGTCACTTCGGATAGTTCGGGGGCACTGGGCCTTGTTCTGGCCTCTTTATTTTTGTTCTCACCAGCGGTTGTTCTGACTCTTCAAAACTCATGTCTTGGCCTCCCATAGGTACCTGAGGTGATTTATGTGGTGTGGCTTTGACCTTCTTCTCCTTCTTCAGACCCAAAGTCTTATTTTCTCTTTTTGGGCTTTCACCCGAACCTGGGATAGCTGGAGGAATGAGGTCGCCCTTAGCTTCCATATCTTGGCATTGGCCTCATAGGCCACCGTAAAGTCTTTTTCAGATGATAACAAACCATAAGAATTCATCTTCCAACAATGGACCCTCATTATCCACCACTCTCTTATCTGGGCCACGTCCCAATCTTTCACTGCCTCCTTCAAATCATATTTTGCCTTCTTCCAAAATGTGGATTTGGGGCTCGGGAGAGGGTGCCGAACTGGGTCATATGAAACCTCCATCAAGTAGAACTCATGCCAGGGAGGTAGCATTTCCATTTTCTCCAAGTGCCACTCCAGATCCTTCCCATTAGGATTGTTCCTTTGCTCCACAATTTTTGGATAGGGGCAGGCGTGGAAGTTCTTAAATCGAAGATGGTCCCTCATTACCCCCAAGGGGCCATAGAGCCATTGCTGAGGAAGTTGGATTAGGCCAAAATTGGCGAGCTTCTCCTCCAAGAAAACATTTTTGTTGAGAGCAAAAACCTCGATAAATCCCATTTTGAAATGGAAATCATAGGTGTGAGCCCATTTCCATCCATGGCCATAAATGGTGTTTGTTGCATCGCTCTGTCGAGCGACTTCCAATGCAAACTGATATTCAAAGGGGTAGACTGGCAGTAGGAAAGGCTTCCCTATGAAGCTGAATATGCGAATTACGAGCCCCTATGTCAGCTGAAAAATGTCTCCCCTCTTCTCTTGTACCACCTTGTCCCTTAGGAGGAGGGGAACTCGATGGGAAGACCCTGTTAGCATGTGCATTGCGGGTCCCAAAAATTGTTGGTTAAAAGAATAATAGGACTCCATATTCAATAGGAGAGGGGTCCACTAATATACAGGCAGAGGTTTTCCATCCTCGTCGCTTGCCGTAATAGAAAACATAAGGGAAACTTTTATGTACATGAAATAAAAATAACCAAACAAGAAGAGAACAGGGCGAGAAGTACTTATTTATCCTAGCATTCTTCATGCTGGTGAGCCACGTATGTACGGTCCTAGCTACCCATTCTGCCTAGTAAAAAAATACTGGGTTGATGCTCGACCTTGAAGCATCAAGGGCATAAAATTCCCCTCTAGAAATACACTCAGCCAAAGACACTTGCCACGGGTGCACTGAAGCATTAGTAGATAGGCCTGCCACCCATGCAATGATGGAGAAGATGTCGGCATTTTTGAAGGCCTCCAAGGGTAGGGGCATTTGGGGTAATTTTCCTTAAGGGAGCATGCTTTTGAGGCTTTTCTACAAGAAATTGATCATGTAGTTGGAGGACACGAACCTCTCCATTTGTTCGCTAAGAATAACATTGTGAACTGTGTACCCCTTAGGAGGGCCCTGTTGTGGCACAAAGGCTGCCTGGACATCTTCCTTTAGAATGGAGAATAGCTTATTTCCAGAGGTGTCTACCACTTGCCTGGAGGCAGGCTGATAGTTTTGCATGATGGCATCAATCATCTCAGGGCAGTGATGTGTGGGAGCTGTCAGATACCAGTATATATGGGAGTAGTAAGTTGCAGCTCTTTTGTTGTCTGTCGAGAGCCTGCTTTTCATGAACTCAATGGTGTTCCTGAGTTCAGCTATGCTTCTTGACAACTTGGTGTCTCTGACCCTATCCCATGCATCAATTTGTGGTTCTTTAGGTTGCTCATCCCCAGAATCCTCTCTTTCTCCCATGACTTGTTTCTAAGGGCAGTTGCTAAAATCAACTTTCTTTGGCCCTTTGTCATGGCCCTTTGCCTTTGGCTGTTCAGGGGCCACCACTTCTAGTTCCTTTCCCTTTTCCTTTGAGTTCTTCTTTCCCATGGTTGATGCTTAGGGCAGTGAAGTCTGCAATGTGCTGGGGTTCAGAGGCTTGAAAGCGCAAGATGGAAGAGATCGTAAGTTGACAGTGAAGTTTGCATGAATCACTGAGCAAGTATCTTCTCAACTACTGGAGTCTATGTTATATAGCCTTAGAAGGCAACCACCAGTATTTATGGCACTTGCCATAATTAACTTCATGTTGCTTCATTTAATTCATCACATGGTGGAGTGGTATACAGGGTTGTGTGTTATGATGATTGCGTCTAGCTTTGGAAGCATGACCTTCTGCCACTTTGCACCCAAACATGAACTTTTCCCCTAACTGAATCCCTAGAGGACGTACCCACCACATTTTTCATTTAACTCACCCACTTCAGACACTTTTGAAGGTGGCTATTAGCACGTTCCCCTAAGCACATTTTAAATGCCCCTACATTTTCCATCATTGGGTTGGTGAAGTCGGGGTCAGGGTTGAAATGCTTCGTAGTGAACCTTTGGTGCGAGCCAGTTTTCTACGCTTCGAGCCTAAATTAGTTCTCTTCGTAGAAGGTGGTTCGCCAGTCCTCCTTCAAAAATTGTTTCTCTTGGACTCTTCTTGGCGAAGCACCCTTCGTACCTCGGCCTAAGTCTTGCTCAGCCAACAAAATTTGCTGCGAGTTATTTTTTGTTAGCTAATTCATATGCCCAGTCCCCGATCTTCTCCTCTTTTTTTTTTTTATATTAGCTGCCGAAGTAAAACTCAACCTGAGTCTCTGAGCAACACCTTATTTACCAGCCAAACTATTTATAGTATTTACACAATTTTTTTGTGACATAATCGACATGCCGCCACCATAAATTCAACTTCATGTGGTTATCCGACAAACCTGCAATGTCCAGACCAGATCCGATTGAACTTTAGTTGATTTTTGAGGTTCGGATCACTTCCTCCCAAAGTTGCCCATGCTGCAAACAGAGTGCAGAGTGGCAGGTTGTCACTCTTGCCAGTACCCATACTGGAGATGAATGATGTGGCGAAGAGGTTCGTAGCATGAGGGGCATCTTGGGGTACTAGTTGTGGTAGGGGGTGGAACCAATACCAGCATACTAAAGAATTTACTAACTGCGGGCTGGGTACAGGTTCTTCCATCCTTCTGATGGGGTAATAGGGCTCCTCTAGCAAAGAGTAATCTTCTAGGGTCTTCTCAAGTTCAGCTTCTTGATGAGGCATGCTTAATGGACTCTAGTTGAATGCCTGCGTGCCATCCATCGGGATACAAAAAGGGTGCAAAAATGTGTCCTCTTTGTTCTCAGGTTCCACCACTTGAGTCTGCTCTTCTCCTTGGACCATCTCTTGATGGAGACTGCAGGCAACCATGTTGCTCATTGCTGAGGAAAAGCTTGCATATTGCCATTGTTGGGCTTGGATGGAACCCGCCTCTTGAGGTAAAAATGACTGCAACTCAGGCATCTGCTCAGTATGAAGGGTCTGCCATGATGAATACTGTGCAGGATAGACAAGAGTAACAATTATTGGAGGAATTTATGGAGTTTCCCCCCATTGCCACTTTCCAGATAGGAGTAGGAGCTACTCTACTTGTACTACTTCCTCAAAATTTTGAGGAAACCTTCATTCTCCTAATTGTAGTAAGAGGAGGCCCATGTCTGGGTGAAAGGCCCGAACATAGAAGAGGTGGGCTTGGGTGGGCATCGGTTGGACCTCTCTTGGAACTATTTTCCAACTTCTACAAAATCAAACATTGAAGTCTGTAACGCTCTCCAGAGGGGCTCTCCTGATGGTGTAGAGGTACGTCAAAAGCTGGAAGGGATCTTGGGAGCCATCAAATGCTTTGATTAGTGCTCCTACTAAGTCATCCCACGAGCAGATGCTTCCACGCCTGAGCAGTCTGTACCACTGCAGTGCCTTTCCTTCTAGAGACAGGAATAGGAGCCTGACCATGACATCTTTATGGATTATGTCAAAGATGGACCTTAAATCAATAAGATATTCAAGGTGCTCTAAGGCCATTCCCTTAGTGCCATCGTATTTTGTCACTGTCTTCAAGGCACTTTCAAGAATTTCATGGTAACTTGAGAGATTCAGAGGGCCACGATCATCCCAACTGGGATAGCATACCCTCTCCATTATAGCAATGGCCTGTAGAGATCACGGTCTTTGCCACTAAGTCGTAGTTTCCAGGTGAGCATAATTTCTCTGCTTGTGAGGTCAGGGCTGCTCATCGAACCTTGATTCCTCCAGGATGTCTTCTTTTAGCTTAAAAAAGTGCCTTCGATCAAGAAATCTAGATCTTCAGCTCAATTAGAGTCGCCAGGTGATTTTAGCAGATGGAGGCAAGCTAGATATTCACCAACTTGGGCTACCTTAAGACATGGGGACTTTTGCCATGAAGGCACAGGTTTAGGTACTGGTCTTTATGACTTAGAGATCTTCGGGTAAACAGAGTCGCCAGATGCTAAGAGTCTTACAGTAATGATAGCATCAGATCTCACTACCACTAGTCAGGTGAGACTGATCGGGTCACACCGAGAACTGGTTAGAATAGAACTATTGGCCCCGGTGAAGATGGGTTTGAGATTTCAAATATGGGGCTTTGACTGGTTATAGATCTTACTGAGACATACACAGTTGGTCCCACCGGGTGTGCCAGAAACTATTGGTCATCAAATCCACCTAGGTAAGGATTTTTGTGTAAGTGTACATGCCCTAGACCTGGACCAACATTGAAAGGCCGAAGGGAAGAGATGCCCTTCATGCCAATCTTCGGAGAAAGGCCGGCTCCTATGCTAAACTACTTGGGTGTTTGAAGATAAGAGTGCAAGAAAGAGATAAAAGGGATGAGGGTTAGAGAAATAAATAAAAAGGGGTAAGGGAAGAGAGATTGTTGATTTATGGTGGGAGAGAACAGGAAGCACGATCGCTAACAGACAACTTGAATAGCAGCAAAGAACACCAAGAGTAAAATGAAAGAAACGTAATATCGACTTTCCTATGTATCCTCCCGAACGAGTTTCAGGAAACTGTCCTCGATCACATATCGGACACAGAGTTTAGCATCTCGATCTACAAACAGAGAGAGATAGAAGAATCAAGCAAGGCAGGCAACAACACTTTTCTACTCCTATGTATCCTTTCGAACTAGTTTTAGGACACTGTCCCCAATCGCACACCAGACACAGAGTTCAGCATCCAGCATACAAATGAGGAGAGATAGAAGAATCAAGCACAGAAGGCAGCATAAAAGAGAAGAATTGAGCCCAAAGTCTCTTAGTAGTAATCGTAGGACATCAAGTTACAACAGCTTTCTAGCAGATAGTTCCCCCCCTTTTACATTACAATACTTGGGTTTTTATAGAGGACTCGACCATCTGAGTCATTATCACAAAATCAATGAAGTGCATCCTCGAGCTTCGAGAAGTTAGCTCCTCATGGTTGCTACGACTGATCTCTCAAATCGGCTACTAAGAATAGCAATTGCAACTGAGTCCATTAGGGAAATAGGCATTCAATGGGCTGCCTGAACTATCCTTAGTTTCTGGGTGCAATACTCGAGTAGCCATCGTGCTTGACAGGTTCTCCTTCTTGGACTGGTACTTCGGGTCCAATTGCCCAAAATGATCGACGAACTTGTTAGGCAAGGAAAAATGTATTTATGAAGCAACTGACCACCTCGAGAAAATACCCGGCTTGAAATGCGTGCCTTGGAAGTGCTTCGCTGGATCTCTTCTTGCAATTCTGCTTTGCGGTGGGTTTGGGCCGAAGTAGATTCTTCCTTTGATTTTGGCACTTCGGATAGTTGATCTTTGCGACACAACTTTGAGAGGTTTGAGTGCCGAAGTAGATCTCTTTTGGTGGGGCCCTTCATGCTCTACTACTTTGTTGGTTGAATTACTTCGCCTACGCCTCAAATAAATGCTTCGTCGTGATATTTCTTTGAAACTATGGTTCGGGAGGCTTGCGGTCGAAGCAGAAATGGTTCACAGGTAGAGGGCCCGTGGTGGGTATTTCGGTGACTTTCTGGCGAAGCATTTTCAATGTTTGCTTCGAGATCTACTTCACAAGTTTTTGGGCCGAAGTAGCCTTTGGAAATGCTTCAGGTCCGAAGTAGTTCTTCTGCCTTAGCGACTTTGGAATTTGATTTTTGGGCTTTCCTTCTTCGGGAAAAGTTGTCATTTGAATATCTCTTCGCTAGGTTCCCAGCCGAAGTAGTTTTGGAAATGCTTCGGGTGCGAAGACTTTCTTGGCACTTTCCTCATGTTTTTCTTCGGCAAAACTGTTTCACAAAATTTTGGGCTGAAGCGATCACTGGGAATGTTTCGGGCCCGAAGTTATTTTCTTGCCTTAGCCAATTCGCCTTGTGTCTTGGATTTTCTCTTTTTGGCAAGAGAGTTACTTCGCAAAAGTTTCACGCGAAATGCTTTTGGGAATGCTTCGGGTGTGAAGCTTTTTCTGGCGCCTTCCTCATGTTTTTCTTCGACAAAACTGCTTCGCTAATTTTCCACCCGAAGTAACATTTTGAAATGCCTCGGGCCCAAAGTTCTTTTCATTTTATTCTTCCTCTCCTCAGTGAAGCTATCCTAGATGCAAAGCTCCTCCTATCTTCTTTGGTGTACAAGGGGAATGGCTAGGAAAACCAAAATTGCTATAACTTACATACATTTTAAGAGGTAATAATTAATATCATACAAAATTTTTGCTATTTTTCCACCCCTTGTATAATGTGACAAAAAGTGTCAACAGTTCCTCTTGAAAGACCTGGTATACATGAAAGTGTAATGGTCTACAATACTTTTTCAGGATTTTCTGACCAGGGAGTCACCAGGTGAACTTTCTTTTCTCTGCTAATAAGGTCAAGATAATTCACCAAATATTGATTCCTTCGAGTTGAGATAACAATAACTCTTTATATGGGTTTCATGTTCCTTATGAACTAGTCCCATCGGGCATGCCAAAATTGTTGGTCATTGAATTGCACCAAGTTTTCACTTGATACTGCGACTGTCTATCTTCCTACTTTCTATCCAAGATTACACCTGATAGCTACAGCTCAGCACTCAATATTGGATGGACCAAAATAGGGGTTTTCGATCCAACCTCCAGATTAGGTTGGTTCCTTGTCAACTTAGGAATTTGTTGACTCAATTATGTTCACTTAGGGTTTGGAGTTTAGGGTAATATAAGGTTAGGTTTATAGAGATGTAGATAACAGTGGATGGATAGGTTAACAACATTGAACTACCATAAAAATCTCCCAAAAAACTAGACTATGGACATACACTCAGATCAAAATTTATTCCAAAATAAATAATTTCATATATTAAAGCATAATAGAGAAATGTTATAGCAAGAAATTTCAATACCTAGGGAATGATAATCCAAATAACAAAATTTACCAAATACCTAGATTTCATAGAAATGTACTTTCCAACAACATAGAATAAACTCAAAGTAGATTTCAATTACTTATAACAACTAGTAATCCAAAATAGGCACAAACTAACCATCTAAGTATTTATAGAAATGCAACTATGAAATCTGAACCTCTGACATAAAGCATGAGAACATGAACTTGAGGCAAAGATCAATGTATTGCTCCTTTCATTCAGCTCTTTAGGAATATTTACAATGGTACAGGCAAACACACTAGATATGACCCTTAAAAATGAGGGTTCAACCTCTAGTTATAGTTTTTTAATATATAGTAATCAAGAAACAATACAAAAAATCTTGTTACAATCGTACAACAAATATTTTAGCTGGCATTAGCTCATTGGTCCGTCCTCTGGAAAATCTGCTAAAAGAAATTCTGCTATGACATCTTGGGGTCTTTGCAACTTGTTGATCGCTCAGTGGAACTAAAGCTCGGGCCATTAAATATCACGTGTTTCCATCGATCCTTCTTGGGAGTGAATTACCATCTTTTATCTGTAACCGCATCTAGTTTGATCTTCTTGGAAACCCTCGACGCTTCATATTCCAGCTGACTGTTATAATTTTTACACAACAATATCTTTAAAACAATCAATATTTGGTAGCTTAACCTCCACTATTGATTTTATTCATCACATGATTTAGATTCAATCCAGCACAAGCTAAATGCCATTCTGCTTTAAAATTGATGACGTCATCTTTCTTATCAGAAACAACAGAATCTCCAATCCGAAACTCTAAACCTTGAATCCACTATGGGATATTTATCTTCTACCTCATCTTCTTCAATCTACATTAGAATATTGATGACTTCACCTCTTTCCATTATCTTTTGTGGATTTCATTATGGATGGAATGAGCGCATCTTGTTAATTGCCAATCTGGGTCCAGAGTTAGTGACATATCTTCTTCCGTCGCGAATCCACATTTTTATTATTCCGTCGTCCCATCTTATCTTCATTCCGAAAAGGAAATACTTGTTATTATCCAAATCACCAATCCACACTTTTTTTGAGTGATGTCATCATCTCTTAGGAACTTTTGTAGATTTGAAGATAGCGCCAATCCAGAGCTAGAAACAAAAGGACCTTCCCAGAATCAGATACTCAATAGACAAAAATGTCATTCCACACTTTTTCATCACTGACATCATCGTCTCGTAGGAACTTTTGTGGATTTGAGATCTGCCATTATTATGGAGCCAGAGTGAAGTCACCTGGAATCGCTTCAAACATGTAAAATTTACTAACTGTTGAGTGGATTCATATCTTCTGAACTAGTTCCACTTCAAAGCTTACTGCAAGCTTAGTAGAATGATGATTTTATTACTTAGTCAAAATTATACAAAATTTTACTAAGTATGTGGCCATTTTGGACCTACAAGTTCTATGGTCCTTCCGCAACCATGCAATCCAATATGGATGCGGATGTCTCCTTCTCTCCAACTATAATTTTTTAACCATACTCTTTGAAACTAGATTATCAGTGCTACCATTATCAATGATAACACTATAAACTTTACCTTCACATTTGCACCTTGTGCAAAATAAACTCTTCCTTTGAATTGGATATTTCTTCTCATTTAGCAAGGCTCTCCTTATGACAAGAACTTTTCCTCTTTTTGCCTCTTTAGAATGCTTAGATTTAGCACCTTCATCTATATAAGCAACTCGTGCATTACCTTTAAGTCTATTATATATCCTTCTTTGATGTTGTGGACACTCATATGCTCTATGTAATTCTTCTCCACATTGGAAACATGTTTCATGAAATCCTCATCTTCCAGGTCCTAATCCAAACCTTCCTCTTCCTCTTTGTTCACCATTATTTTGCTCACGGGAGCAGTAGGCATTATATCATTTTTGGTTCTAACTACTGTTAACTTCTCCATTCTTCTTTTGATATTTATTTCATCCTCCATATGGTCTTCCACTAGTCCTTCCACCATGACCTCTTTCTCTATGTTTTCTTTCAAATATTCTATTCAGATTCTCTTATACCTTTAGGGCAAACTGATAAGCATCTTCTATGGTAGTCATTCTAACCAAACTTAGCTCCTTTTGAATAGTTGGCTTCAATCCATTTATGTAAGAAGCTACCTTCTCCTTGTTGGCCTTAGAATGGCTTGTTCTGATCATGACCTTGTAGAACTCTTATGTATACTCTTTGACAGACTTACCTGCCTACCTCAAACCTTGCATTTTCTTCAACAAATCTAACTTGTAATCAACTGGAATGAACTATCTCTTTAACTTTTACACCATTTGTTCCCATATTTTTGTTCTTTCTATTCCTCTTCTATTTATATCTACTTGTACTTTCTTCCACCAAATATTAGCGTGACCCTTCAACTTGGTCTTTGCAAATTTGACCCTCTCAAGATCTTCCACCTCCTCATACTCAAAGTACTCCTCCATATCATTGATCCAATCGATCAACTCTTATGGGTTAAGATTCCCAAAAAATGTAGAAACATCAATATTTGGCCTTTTTCCAATCTTGGAGATGGCCTTAAATAATATCACTTGATCAGGATATACAACATCTTATTCTTCTTTGAACTGGCCTTCTTCTTTAGATTCATCTTATTTTCTTGGCTCAAACCCTCTACACAAATCCTCTTGTAGTGCTTGCAATTATCTCTGATTGGCTCTAAAATCTTCTTCTGGTACCATAGTATTTCTCCCACCACCATGATTTCTTTGTGAAGGAATTCTGATCACTTTTCTCACAACCCACAACCCCAAGTATTGGTGCAAACTACCTCACATTTGGTGATCTATTTACTCACTTAGGAACTACCACTCTAATACCACTTGGTGAAAGGCTACTCCACCCAAAACTCACACAATACTCAAAATCATAGCAAATTTTAAAATAAACCCAACATCTAATATTAATTCAATGAAATGGAAATACAAAATCAAAAATTACAATGTTATGACCACAAGGCCAATTTTATTACAAAGAGAATCTACTAGAA
Organism: Wollemia nobilis; assembly: GCA_028583015.1. Classification (NCBI taxonomy): domain Eukaryota; kingdom Viridiplantae; phylum Streptophyta; class Pinopsida; order Araucariales; family Araucariaceae; genus Wollemia; species Wollemia nobilis. Next base: position 20,436,409 of record JAQPPZ010016888.1, read on the forward strand.
ATCTGCAAGTTGGAACCAAGATCTGTAATATTGGACAACCTCTAGTAAATCTTTGTTCCCCATTTAATAACTTCCATAGAATATTTTGGAAAATGTAACTCCCTGCTTCCATCGTTCATTTTTCCACCCAAGAAGATATCCATTTGGAATTTGAATTTGAATTTTCCCGCCTAGGAAGATATTCATTTGGAATTTGAATTTGAATTTTCCTGCCCAGGAAGATATTCAATTGAAATTTAAATTTTCAATTTCCCACCTAGGAAGATATTCATTTGAAATTTGAATTTTGGTGGCACAACTTCTTGGAGCCATAAATTTTGACTCGGTTGTCCGATTGGCTATTATAATATATCATTGGAAAGATTACAAAGAGATCTACAACAAAAAAATAATCTAAATATCGTTTCATCCAATTTTCATCCTTTTTCAAGGCCTATAAGGTCTTCAATTTTTATTTTTAAACTTTATTGGTGAGATTTCTTGGGATGAAAACTTTAATATCTCTCAAAATATTTAGGATATTGGGGTGATTCTTTCACCACCGGATATATTTTTCAATTTCGCTCGTTGGGGTAAATTTTCAATTCCATACGTACCCATTTAGGCTAACTTACTAAAAATAGCAGGTGACTATTTTTCATCTTTTTGGACTTCTAACTAACTTACACCTCTCAAGTGTCATCATGGGCTCCAAAAAAACCAAAGAAACCTACAACTGAAAGATAAAATATAAATTTTTGGTGATGCAAGATTGCCCTTACACCATTGGATGCTCCTGCATCACCAGGATGATCCCTACAGTTGCGAGGATTCTGTCAAGTATGAGAAACAAGCTTGTAATATCCAATGGATCCTATAGGCCTAGAAAATATGCAAGCCTAGAGCAGGGGAGCAAGAAAATGGGATAGGTCCATCCCACCCTAGGTGGCAGCCTCCCACATCCTCCTTTGTTTTGTTGGATATTAACTTACTAAGGAAGATATGGTTTTTAGTTTATTTACTCTTTTATTTTCAATGCTTTAGTTTTTGGTTATAAACTTGTATTTGAAAACTAATGAAAAGTAATATGTTTTACTTGAAAAGTTAGTAAATGAAATGTTGTTGGTTGTAAAACTATAGTTGGATATTATAAGAAGGGAGCTCCTTTATTTTTATGTTGTAGCTTGGTTTTTGGAAATGTATTCTCTATGGCAATGAATTTCTTTTATAAATTGGATTATTGAATTTGGGGTTTTGAAAGAGAAACCATTATAATGATTTCTGAGACCTATGTAGGTTAAGGGATCATTATAAAGAGAAGTATGGGATTCTTTTTTATAAATTGGATTAATGAATTTGGGTTTTGAAAGAGAAACCATTATAATGATTCTTGAGACTTATGTAGGTTAAGGGATCATTATAAAGAGAAGTATGGGATTCTCTTTTAAAAGTTGGATTATTGGACTTTTGTTTTGAAAATGAAACTATTATAATGGTTCTTGAGACTTGTGTGGGTAAAGAAACCATTATAGAAAAATGAATTATGGAATCCCATTCGTGATGGATTGTTTTATCATGTTTATGCATGGATGCTTGCATAGTAGAAAAGACATGATTAAGTTGCATTACATTTAGAGCTCTCCTAATCACAAAGTATTTTTCATGAACTATGGTGGGTTCCCTATCATGAAGAAGCCTACAAATTTTTATATGGCTTGAAGATCCTTGGTGGATGGTTTCATAGTACTTTGAATGCATAGATGATTTGGAAAAACAAAGGCTATGTAAAGAATGGTTTGTGAAATTAAGTTTTGTAACTTTATTATTGTACAAACTAAAATATTATGTTGCTTTAATGTTAACTTGGATTTTGTACATTAATATGATGGAGCAATATATTATTTGGATATATAGTATTGATCTTTATCAATTTTTGGAATGCATATTTATGTTAAATACTTGATTCATTTATGTTATTGAATCTAAGTTAAAATAATATATCTTATAAGCTTTAAGTCAAGAATTTGAGTTAAGAAAAATGTGTCTTTTATTTAAGATGCATCCTTGTTTATCTATTATAGTATTTTAGATTAAATAGATTATGACTTGTGTTAAAATGCTTTTGATATTATGTGATGCATGTTGCTTTACTTTAGAACTATGTTTAAAGTGTAATATTTATTTGATATAAGATTATCTTGGGGTGGTTAGAATCTCTTGTGGACCCAATTCAAAATAAATTCCAATCCTAGGAAGAGTTGTGTGAATGCAATAACCAGGTAGACATGAGTCTTAGGATTTGCAAGAATGCAATAGCTAAGAACTCATGAACTTGGAAGGATTTGTGTGAATATAATATTTGGATTTCATGTTAATCATTACACATTGAATAAGTAGGATGAGGTGCATTCCAACTAAGAGTTGTGGAATCATTCACAAGATAGTAGTGGTGATCCCCTGAATGTGCAGGATCGAGTGATCATGTTCATTGCCAACAAAGTGATAATGACCTTAGTTAGCTCATGGAGGTGTGGTAACTAATAACCAAGGCTCTATGCCTAATTAACCTACCTAGATGGACTTAGAGTAATGTTAGGGAATAGGTGTTCCCCTTTAAGTGTTATGGGCCTTAAAGGATAATTCCTACATTATGGTCACATTGTCCTATATTAATGAGGGTATGCAAAAGGTGGGGGGATAAATTTTGGAATCCTTCTAAACATGTAGGTTTAGTAAGGTGAACCCCTAAAACCATGGGATTTGGCCAATACTATCCACTTAGTACCATCTACAATGACTTCAAACTCAAATGTGGTGAAGCCTTGTATGCTAGAAAGATAAAGGAAGGGTTTTTCCTTGTGAACCTTTGCTTGTAATAATTATTTAAATAAAAAAATGATTTGTTAGTTTTGGGGTGTTATAGCTGGTATCAGAGCTCTAGGTCATATGGGTAGAAGCTTTCATGGAGTTTTCCTAGGTTTAACCTTGACTTGATGTGTGACTTTAGGGTTTGGCACCTTGTACAAAGGCAAGTGTGACCTTGATCATCAACAATAGAGTGATAATAATCTATGTTAGCTAATGATGAGGATGAATCTAACTTACTGTAGTACAATTGAGAGAAAAAATATAACTTACCCAACTCCTTTTTTGTGTATAGGAGATGACACCTATTCAAAAATAAATTTCATCAAAAAAACCAAATTGGTTGTACAAGAGGGTAATTTAGTGCAAAATATTGGATGAAATATGGACTCCAACAAGAAAAATGGCAGAAAAACTTCTAGTAAAAGGACTAAGATGATAATGAACCCTAGCAAGAACATCAAGAAAGTAGTAAATTCTTATAGGAGGGTAGAAGACCTTTCCTTCATAGTGAAGTTTCTTCAAGAGTAGTTGGAGTGCCATTTTTAGAGTTTGTTTTGTCCATTTGATGATATCGTCGCCGATCAGACGATATCACCTCAGATCGAACGATTTCGTCTGGACTAGGACATCCAGACGATCTTGTCCCAAAACTAATTTTTCATAGTTAGCTTCTGTTTCAACGACGTCTCTAAGTTGGGCAGAAGCGTGTCTGCACGGTTAGAGACCTCCCCCATTGGAGATCTTCCAAATTAGGATGATCTCCAACCTCCCAACTTCCCTCCTAAGCCTATTTAAACCTTAGGACCCCCCTTGACTTTCCCCTGGCTGAATTTTCCTATAACTTGACCTTTACACGCATTAGAATACCTTGGATTACCATCTGCATTTGTGCTTTCCAAGTTTTGTTGCAGGAACCTTATCATTCTTCAGTCGGAGCAAGCTCAGATCGTCGTAGACGATCCTGTCCAATTCGAGATGATTTCGTACCAAGCCGAGACGATTTCGACTGCAGTCAACATTGGGGGCAATCAGTGCCCAGAGTTTGCACTTTTCCTATACTTTGCTGCTATTTTATTCTGCATTTAGTCAGTTTTATTCTTATTTCCTGTTATCCTGCATCTTGGAGTTCACCCATGTAATTTAATTGCATAATAAGATCATGATTAGCTATTAAAGAATCGTAATTTACTTGCATTTCCATTCGGGACTATCTTATTAACATCCTTATTATTATTTCATATCATTTTCCTTTATCAGAATAGTTGCAATTTTGGTATTTTGTATCTATTTCTCTGTTTGTAGGTCTCTGACGAATTCGTGAATTCATCGGATCTCAGACGATCCTGTCAGATAGGAGACGATCCTATAAAATTCCAGATGATCTTAACTGCTTCAAAAATTAGAACCCCCATTAGACATCCGAAACCAGGTATGGATTTCTTCACTTAATTTATTCTCTATGTTTTCTGTTAATTATGTTTTTTGTATTCATTTAAATTTGCATTCCATATAGAACAACTTAGATTCATTTGGCCAAACCTAGGATTTGAATGTTTAAAGATAAAATTGAACACATAAAACACATTCCCAACCTAGGCGTGGAAACTGCCACTAAATGTTTCCTGGTGAACCCCACCATCCATCAAAAAATCACCTTAATACACCTCCCCGAGAGGCGGGACCTTCCAAAGGCCTCTCAGTCCGAGGTATTGTCCCATCCTTTTCACATCCCCCTTTTGGGCACGGATCCTATAGCTGAAGGTAAGGGTGCAAAAAATTTGGAGCGATACATTTTGGTGAACCCGACGTGAAACTAAAACCTTTTGAAAAAAAAAAAAAACAAAAAAAAAACATAGATGCATTTAAAATCATTAGAAAAATTACTAAGTTGCATATCATGTTTAGATGGTAGCTCCTAAGAAAAGACTAGCAGTTATTATAAATGTTGAAAATCAATTAGCAGCTATAGAAATCAATTCCGTGCTTAGTGTGCCTGAAAGAGATAGAAACCAACTTTTGTGGGATGAACTTAATAGGAGACTAGGTATCATTTCATCTAGGTCCACAGAACTTAAACAAATCAAGAGGCTTGTCCTAGATAGAATCCTGGATCCTCATCAACTCATTTTTTATCATGAACTTCAGAGAGCTTGCCATAGATGGTTAGCTTATAGGAGAGCTCTTGTGTCTTCAAAATTGTTCACCTTTGAGGAATACCTCGAGAACGTAGCCATTATACACCAATTCCTAGGTCGTGTAGAAGACCAAGAGGTCGTTCTTACGGATAGGGAAATATGGAATAGAGTTCCTAGAGCTGTGTTATATCGAGAGTATTGCCACAAACTTTACTTCTACCAACCAGAGTCTGAGACAGATAATATCACTATAGCACTTTTTGTCAAATTTTTGAAAGAAAATTTTCAATTTGAAGAAGAACATTTCATGACTCCTGAAGAACTTGAGCCCATTAATGATATTTATAAATTGTTTATAGAAAACTAGATCATTGCTTTCATTATTATTATTTCTTGCGTTTTATGTGTTGTTTGTTATCTTTATAATATTGTTATAAAAAAACAAGAAAAACCAAAAAAACATAATCAAATCAAAACATTTTATTTCAAATACTATAGTAGGTATATAATTAAAATATATACCTCTTAAGCTTGTTGCATATATATATATATATATATATATATATATATATATATATATATAATATATTTGCTGAAATCTAAATTTAAGCACAATGCCTAGACTTAGGAATGGTAAACAAACTGAAGAAGAAGAAGAAGATTGGTTAGGAGACAAAACAAAAAACCCAAATGTCCTTCCTGAGGGTTCAATTCCGGAAGGAGAAACTCTAGAACAACCAGAAGATGAGCTGGCTGAAGAAAATGAACAACAAGAAAATGTTAGAGAGGAAGGATCCTCATCCCCTAGAATGGCTTCAGATGGAACTATTGCTTTTGATAACTTAGATCATTTTTGGAAATTTTTCAATAATAACATTGGTGCTCTTAATATGGTGGTTCGTATTGATAGAGGACAAATTAGTGACACTCAAGCAGCCATGGAAGATATGTTTAACATACACACTAATCCCTTGTCCTTTGTTGATCAAGAAAGTGATAAAGCTGGACCATCCAATATGGATATGGCCACTATAATTCAGAACATGCAAAAACAACAGGTTACCCAACCTCCTAAGGAACCTGTTATTGAGCCTAAAATCATTCCCACACAAAAGAAACCTTCATTCACTGCTTTATTTCGCCAAACTATTGATCAATATGCTTCAAACCGACAAAAACCTAAAATGAAGCCAAACACCAATTTTCAACAATCTGGGATACAACATAATACAACTTCAAAACTTCTTCATAACACCCTTCCTACCAACAATTTACACAATAGCAATATAGCATCTAATATGCATGTCCCTCCATCATATGCTCACAAATATCATATTAATGCCCTACCGAACCAATATGGTGGGCAAACCAGTAATCTGGAAGCCATGGTGAAACAGTTAGCTTCCCGCATGGACCAGATAGATCCCTACCGTCCCTCGTACAATTATCGAGAGATGTGTAGTCAACCTCTAGATCCTATGGTTGTAGCACAACCATACCCTAAACATTTTCCCATGCCCGTTCTGCCTATATATAAAGGAACCGAAGATCCCATAGAGCATCTTCGCATGTTTAGGATAGCATGTCATGATATATCACATGATGACTTGTTATTACTAAAAATGTTCCCGAAAAGTCTAGGAGGAATGGCATTAGAGTGGTACTATCAATTGCCCACTCATTCTTTGAGAAATTTTGAAGAGACCGCTGAATCTTTTGTCCATCAATTTAGTGCCTACATCGAGAGGCATGTCACCATTAAAGATTTGTACAATTTAAAACAAGACAAAGATGAATGTTTTGCTGATTTCCTAGCTAGATGGAGGCAGTTGACAGGAAAACTGCACTTTGTGCTACCTTATAGGGAAATGTTGGATATTTTTATCAATAATTTGCAAGAACAAATATCTTATGAGTTATCAACTGCTACCTTAACCACCTTCGATCAAGCTATAGACTTAGCTCGAAGAGTAGAAGATGCTCTCATTAGAAGAGGTCAGCTCAAAAAGAAAGATGATGAGAAAACATCCAGAAATCAGTACAAAAACAAACAAGTTGTAGGTGACGGAGTCACTGATAGCAGAAATGTTGCTAATATCAATACAACGAAGACAACAAAAAAAATTATATTGAAACCTCTTGATAAACCTCCTCGAGAGTTTACTAGATTGAACCAACCATTATCAACTATTCTACCCCAATTACTCGAAAGAGGTTTGATTCAATTACCAGCTATCCGGGAACCTGATCCAACCATACCCGGATACAGAGCCGATTTACATTGTGATTTCCATAGAGGGCCTAGACACTCTACCAACTCTTGTAAAAGGTTAAAACATAAAATACAAGATCTGATTGATAATAATGAAATGGAGGTGCAAGCCTTCCAACCTAAACAAAATGCTCCTAATAATGCTCAAAAGAACATTCCCCAAAATCAAAATCAAAATGCTAATCAATCATTAGACATATTTCAACATCCTTTACCAAACCATGGTAAAGAGGTGGCTAATCAAATCGAACATCATAATGTCCCCCCTCCTACCCGATATGTAGGGACTATTAGCGGACAATTATCTGTTCAAGATCCTCAAATATTTGGCACAACTTTCTCCATGGTTACGTCCGGACCCCTATATAATACTCAAACATCGGATCCTAGTGATGAAGAATCGAGATACTGAAAGTGAAATAGACATCACCTCAAACCAATCGAATAGTTTTGAAAATGAATCGGATCCTATTCAACCTATCACGAGATGCTATGGTTCCAGAAGAACCATTTCCTAGAAGAGTTACTACTCGACCCTCTTCTAACCAGTTCCTTCCTAATGAACAAGCCATAAACGCTCAACCAAGACCAGTTCAACGTCTTCAATATAACATTGTAGGTACCATCGGAGTCGTTACCAGACAACAGGCTCAAAATTCTCAACAAGAACCAAATCAGAATGATGGATCAACTCCATTTGTTTTGAGAAATCCCAATAAAGGGAATCATGCTCCTAATGTTCAACCTAAACCCCCTTACAATATTAATGAGCAATTATCCAATACTACAGCCAGAATTTCCCTTTTGGATTTATTAAGATCTTCTCCTACCCATAGGGATGAGTTAATGCTTACATTAAGCCAAATGATGGTACCACGAAACATTCAACCTGAAGCCATGACCAATACTATCATCACTAGAGAAATTGATTGTATCGACTTTCGAGATAAAGATATACCACAACACAGTTTACATAAGGATAACCCCTTATATATTACTGCCTTAATTGGAGATGTAGCTATTAAACGAGTCTTGATTGATAATGGTTCATCTCTAAACATTTGCACTTTTGACTTCTACCAGAGATTTGGGTTTAGAAGTGATGAAATGAAGAAAACTGACATGATCATAAAAGCTTTCAATGACGAAACACAAGAAACGTGTGGAGTTATTACCATCCCATTGCAAGTTGGTCCTAGAACCCTAGATACGACCGTATTTATTGTACATTGCCCCGCATCATACAATATACTCTTGGGTCATCCCTGGATCAATGCAATGCGGGCTGTCCCATCAACTTTACACCAATGTGTTAAATTCGAATTTAAAAATCAGTTGGTCACTATCCATGGTGATCCTAGACCTTTTGATATGTGTGCTTTGGCAGAACCTGTTGGAGTTCAATTTTTCCCTGCTCTGTCATCCACACATCCTAATTCTTATTTTTCATCTAAAACTATGAAACGCACACCCATAACTTCATCTATCTCTCCTCCATTAATTTCACCCTCATATATAGATCAACAATCTTCTAAACAAACCACTCTAGAACCTCAAAAAGATCTTCAATCCACAACCAATCCTTCATGTTCCATCCCTATAATTTCAAAACCTATAGACCCATCTATTAACACTTCCACATTATCTACATCTATCACACCTTCCAAATCTAAAGATATAGGGAATGATCCTTCTACATCGTATGCTCTTTTTGATGAACTTTTACCGGATTTATCTAAAATCTTAATATCAGAAAAAACAAATGCTTTTATGCAAGATTCAATTCTTTTTAATAACTTGCCACCATCTCCTCGTACTTTGGGCCTCCCACAACCTATGGGAAGTACTTACCAAGTCGGGAGTTGTGCCTTCATTTATAAGGGATATGACTGGGGAAGAATACCCAGGAACATCAAAACTCATCATGATGGATATGCTCGATGTTATTTTACTAATGAGTATATTAAAGCTAAACCTATAATGCTTAAAATGGGATATAAAGGGAAAGGCTTGGGACCTTTCCAAGATGGTATGAAAGAACCTTTCGAGGTAGAACCATGGCCCGCCCGATGTGGTGTGGGCCTATTTCCTAGTAAGGGTCAACCCTTCCCTTTTGAAGATGATGATCAACTCATATGTTATCAAGATTATTTGGATGGACGTGATGATTTGCCTCTAAAAAATCAACCATTTACATGCAATGTGCTATCCATAGCTTATCCTGAAATGATTGTTGGATCCGATGATGAGTTGGAAGGAGATATTTTTCATGATGTCTCCATTGAAGAAATGTTACACAATGGTTTTTATTTTGATGGTTCTATACCAACTATAGCCTAGCTTGAGGCCACGACTCCTCAAGATGAATTATCCAAGTTAACCTTAAAATAATTACAAGAATTGGGCGTTTCACCCACCCCACCTAATTTTGAAAGAGATTTACACATGGAAGTAGAAAACGTCATTAAAGTTAACATTGGACCTGAGGATAATCCTCACATAATCAATATTGGGTCAGAATTAAGTCAAGAAAAACAAGAGCAATACATTGCATTCCTTAAAGAGTATGAAGATGTCTTCGCTTGGACATATGAAGATATGCCAGGTCTGGACCCTTCCGTAGTCATGCATCATCTAGTAGTCCATCCGGATGCTAAACCTGTTAAACAAAAACTTAGAAAAATGCATCCCAAAGTGGCCTTGCTAGTCAAAGGGGAGTTAGAAAAACTCCTGAATGTTGTTTTTATACAAGCTATTGATTATGCTTAATGGATCTCGAATGTAGTTCCAGTCACCAAGAAAGAAGCTACCAAAGTTAGGGTTTGCACAGATTTTAGAGATATTAACGTTGCATGCCCTAAAGATGATTTTCCTCTTCCAAACATGGATCAAATCATTGATTTTATTGCTGGGAGTGGGATGATGTCCCTAATGGATGGATTTTTTGGCTATAATCAGATCAATATAGCTCCTGAGGATTAGGCTAAAACAACCTTTATTACCCGTTGGGGTACCTTTTGTTGGAAAGTGATGCCATTCGGCTTAAAGAATGCGAGTGCAACATATCAACGAGCCATGACTTATATCTTTCATGATATGATGCATGATATCCTACATGATTATGTAGATGATATTATAGCTCGCTCTATTAAAGAAGATGATCATTTAGATGATTTGAGAAAAGTTTTTAATCGGTTAAGAGAATACCTTATTCGATTAAATCCAGCCAAATGCATATTTGGAGTTAAGTCCGATAAACTATTAGGGGTTATAGTTTCTTTACGTGGCATTGAAATTGACCCTCTCAAGATTGCGGCTATCACTGATATGCCCGCACCTACCAATATATCTGAATTACAAAGTTTACAAGGTAAACTTCAAGCTATCCGTCGCTTCATCGATAAGCTGGTGGACAAAACCGGTCCCTTTCTTAAGCTCCTTAAGAAGGATATCCCTTTTAATTGGGATGACGAATGTAAGGAAGCTTTTGAACTTCTTAAACAATACCTCCTTAACCCACCTGTGCTTTCACCGCCTAGACCTGATCGTCCATTTATCCTGTATATTTCAGCTTCAGATTTTGCTTTGGGAGCTATGTTAGCTCAACTTGATGATGAGAAGAAAGAACGTGCTAATTATTATATTAGCCAAACTTTAATCAGTTATGAAACCCATTACACAACATTAGAAAAACTATGTCTAGCAGTCATGTTTTCTATGCAAAAATTACGCCATTACATGCTTAGTCAGAAAACTTATGTCATTGCTAAATATGACCCCTTGCGGTATCTCATGAGTCGACCTTATTTATCGGGTCGCACAGCCAAGTGGGTTCTTGCTCTAAGCGAGTTTGAACTCACGTTTATAGGACAGAAGTCTGTTAAGGGTCAAATCATAGCAGATCAATTAGTTGCTTGCACCCTTAGAGTCTACTCATCCCCTCATCATTGAGTTTCCTGATGAATGCCTTCAATTAGAGGCAGACCATGTTGAACAATGGTCCTTATACTTTGATGGAGCCCGATGCATGAGTGGGGCTGGTGCGGGTATTATTTTAATATCTCCACAAAAGCACATTATACCTTTGTCCTTTAAATTAACATTTGCTTGCACTAATAATACTGTTGAGTATGAAGCTCTAATCCTTGGATTACGAGCTGCCCTGGCATTAAAAATTAAACATCTGCTAGTTTTTGGTGATTCTCAACTTGTTATAAACCAAATTAATGAAGTTTATCAGACCAGAGATGATAAACTGCGCCCATATAAAGCCTATGTTTTACAATTAATATCTCTATTTGATCAAGTTACCTTGGAAGCTATTCCTCGAACTAACAACCGTGCAGCTGATGCTATGGCCGTAGCTGCATCTCTTCTGCCCTTGGAGTTAGATGACGAATATGCCACCATCATTATTCGTCGACTCCAGGAACCCACTTCAAATAAGTCATGCTTAGAACCTTTGGATGTGTTCCTAATCAATGAAACTACTCCTGAACCTTGGTATACGGATATATTTGATTTTCTTCAAAATGGGACTTTCCCTGCCAATTCTAATAGAAACCAGCATCGGTTATTACGTAGACGAGCAAGTCGATTTGTAATAATTGGCAATACTTTATATAGGAGATCTTTTGAAGGTATCCTATTGAGATGTTTGAATTTAGAAGAATCCAGATCAGCTTTGAGTGAAGCCCACGATGGATCTTGTGGAGGACACTTCAGTGGTAGTGTCATTGCTAAAAAGCTCCTTAGGATAGGATACTTTTGGCCTACCATGGAGAATGATGCACATGATTATGTGCGCCATTGCGACAAGTGCCAAAAACATGCTGACCTTGTCCATGCCCCTGCACAAGAACTATAGGCTATTTCATCTCCTTGGCCCTTTTCAAAATGGGGCTTAGACATTATTGGCAAAATTAATCCTGTGTCATCTGATGGACACAAATTCATCATAACCGCCACTGAGTATTTCACGAAGTGGGTTGAAGCTATGCCTTTAGCTTCCTGCACTGGAACACAAGTCTCTAAATTTATTTTTAATCAAATCATTTGTAGGTTCGGAATTCTTGCAAATCTCATCTCAGACAATGGAACTTGTTTCAAAAATAAAGATGTTAAGAAATTATGCCAAAAATATAAGATTCAACATCGTTGGTCCACTCCCTATTATCCTCAAGGTAATGGCCAAGCAGAAGCTTCAAACAAAACCTTAATCAAAATTCTCAAAATATTGGTCAATAAATCGGGCCGCGACTGGCACATTCAATTATATCCAGCTTTGTGGGCTTATCGAACTAGTGTTCGAACTCCCACTGGAACTTCACCCTTTGTTTTGGTTTATGGCGTTGAAGCCATTTTTCCCTTTGAATTAGAAGTTCCTTCTTTGGCTCTACTACTTCAAGATACCGAAGTAGGAGATGAATATCGAGCTGGCAGACTCAGTCAGCTGGAACTCCTAGATGAAAAGTGCATCAATGCTTTGGAGCATCTTCGTGCTTACCAAAACAAGCTTAAAAGATCATATGCTAAGAAAGTTCGTCATCGATCCTTTGAGGTCGGCGATCTTGTTTTAAAAGAAAATCAAAAGAATACTAATGCAACTAAAGACCTTAAAGGTAAATTTGAGCCCAACTGGCTTGGACCATATATTATCACTGCTAAATTTGAATCGGGAGCATACAAATTATCTACCTTAGATGGTAAAGAACTTAAAGAACCCATGAACATTTTACATCTTAAACGTTACTATGCATAAAAAATTGGTCATTTCATCATTGTATATATTTGTTTAAAATATTTCAAAAAACCACTATCTTGTATTTCTTTCAATTTATAAAAACACCAAAAACATTCAAAATCATTAAAATCTTCAAAAACATCTTTTATTTTTTGTACCTTCTCACATTGTGACATATTGCAGTTATATTTTCAAATTATTTTGGATAAATTAGCATTTATTTGGAATCCCACACTTTCACATTCACATGAATAAATATCTTGATTTTATTTGGTATGATTACTAATCTCTCTTATATCAAAGTACACAAAATTCAATTAAATAAAGTTTGAGCATAGAGAATTGATCTTGTTATTTACTTAAACCAAGCATATCTTTTCACACTAAAATGATTATATTTGTAATGTCCATGCTATGCTACATAGTAAAAGTGGTTTCTTGAGCGAAAAGTTTCCCCTGCTATCCTATCATGCACATGGTCTAGAATCTTTGAGAATTGACAAAAGGACAAGCTCACCCCTACCCGGAATAAAAATCCCTTGCTCTACAACTAATCCGAGCAAGTATCCCTAGAATAGGAAGCAAAAGAAAAAGAAAAATCAAGCAAAATCATTTAGCACTATTTCAGCATTATCTCAAACATCAAAGCAAAAGATACAAAAAAAAAAAAAGAGAGAAAGCAAAGAAAGAAAGCAAAATAAGCAAAAGCAAAAAGCAATAAAATCCCTTTCCCTACCCTTTGAAAAGAAAAGAAGGGTTGATGAGCTTGAATCCCTGGAATTCTCAATTATTCAAAAACTGTGAGGTAAGCCCCATAACAGGTGGTTTGTGCCCAACCCGCTTGGCCTTGGGTAACTCCTAGCGTGGTGATATGTCTGTCACATTAGCGACCTTCTTTTGTACAGACCTATGTCTGCTTATGGATTAGCTAGCTCTTGATAACCCGACTTACATAGTAGTCTGGTATGGTTATATGCATCTAAATCATGGTTAATGAACACTTATTTGGTTAATTCAAATCACTTGTATCATAGTATCTTGCTCAAAACTGGTAAATGAACAAAGCAATCGCACACACATTTGTATTTGAGAGATTTTGTGTATCATTATGATAAATCAAGATCGGAAATGAACTCACATACGCACATGGGATTCCTTATAAATCTAACTTTTGTCTTTAAGATACTTTGAAATATTTTTTGCACATTGTCTGGAATAATTTCATTTTCTTCTCTGAGAACAGTTGTTTAGTATAAAGACAACCACATGCATTACCAACAAATCAAAATCATTTTTCAAAAACATGCAATAAAGTCACATATAACTTTTGACTTTTGCGACGATGGTATAGTTCCAAAACCAAAAGTGGAATTTTATGCCTAGCACAAGTCCTCATCTTCATATTTTTTGTTTATTTTCAAAAATTAAAAATCAACCATGCAATAAAACTATTTATTTTCTTCTTTTGGATTTCGCGATGATGGTATAAGTCTATACCTAAATATTCTATGCCTAGCGCAAACCAGTGTTTTACTTTTATTTCCCATTTATTTCAAATCAATTCATCAAAAACATATGACTTAAATCATTATGTTACACAATTATGCTTTCAAAGAATGCAACTTATTCTATTTCATGACATTATGTTCAAATTCAATATTGCAACCATGGTATAATTTCTAAGGAATTATTCAAAATTTTATCACACTTAGGAATTTATGCCTAGCAAAAATCATTTTTATACATAATATTTTCATGGAAATCTGAAAACAAATCACCATCATCATCATCATTTGCAACATCACAACAAAGTCTTAAGACAGTCTCTTAAGCACTCTTTTACTTTTAACAATATTTCTATATTGGGATTAGCTTGACGACCGAGTGAGCGGCGACTCCATGAAATGGTCTATAATAGCGACAATATCCTTTGAAATTATTGTTAACAGTCCCTTTTATTTTTTATCAAATTATCATCACAACAACCAATTTGTTTACATCAGATTATTTCATTTAAATTTTTAAAAGCATGACATTCAAACCATAATATTTCCAAACGACATAATTACATGAATCATCCAATCAATCACATCAAAAACATTAAAGCATCATACATAAGACAAGTCATATGATCAAAAATATCATATATATATATATATATCAACAATCTATGTACATCATATCAAAACTAGATTGGTATGCCACAATCTACATCTTGGCATACTCAATCCTCTCAATCATATATCCGTTTGTGCAGTGCAGTCGCCTAGCCTCGAGAAGCCCTCGAGCTCTCAGCCTCATCTCCTCCCCCGCCCTGAGGTGGAGGAGGTGGCCCCATCGTAGTTCGTGTCGTGCCATGAGTCCTGGACGTCGATCGTGATGATGTCCTAGATGACCCCATCATGACAGGCTCTGTAATATGAGCTGGTAATGGCACCCTCTACTCTGCTGGCACCGCCTGGTAATATAGAGCCTAATAGAATGTAACCTGGGCAATAGCTCATGCTAAATCCTGAGTGCTCGCCCCTCCGCCTCGAGCCCTGAGTCGTGCAGCCTCATCCTGCAAGGACTGCACCTGAGCTCGAAGATGAACAGTCTTCACTCGAAGAGTAGCCATCTCGCTACTCTCTCCTGCCTCGACACCCTTGCCCTTGTCGGGCGATGGTGGCCTCTCTCTCTATGGAGAAGGGGGTCTCTCCTCCCTCCTCTCCCACTACCGTGGCCTCTACTGAGCCTGTGGCCTCCTCTGCTCTCTCCTGTCGTGACCCTGTGCCGCCTCAATGGCCGCCTGGTGCCACCTCCCCATCCGATGCACAACTACATGAATCGGACCCTGAGCCCTCGTCATTCGAGGAGGGTGGATGCCTGTGTACCAGGCATCATAGCCATCGGCTACCCCAGCATCGTCACCATCCACTGGCTGGATGGGGGCATCATCTACGTCTTGACTCTAGAAGCGTTGCATATCTGGAGCCCCGCTAACTGTAGTGTTATCCCGGATGGTCCAGGAAAACTCGTAGTCTCTGAGAGATGGGATCCCCTGCTGTAGACCGAACTGCCTCAAAACTCGGTCGTACCGGTGGAGCTCCACCTCTCCCCTCTCCATCCTCAGCCAATAGACTCGCCTGATGTGAGCCAGCTCCTGTCCATCCTCGGCCCACCCTGGATGATCTCTCCAAGGCCTCCAGGTGATCTGGTCGGAGACAAGGTCGTCAAGTAGTCTCCGGGACACTGGCAGATCTACCCGTCATTGTGACCCT
Source organism: Wollemia nobilis (assembly GCA_028583015.1). Lineage (NCBI taxonomy): Eukaryota > Viridiplantae > Streptophyta > Pinopsida > Araucariales > Araucariaceae > Wollemia > Wollemia nobilis. Next base: position 20,452,666 of record JAQPPZ010016888.1, read on the forward strand.
CTTTGGAGCCACCAGTAGAAAACTCGGGGCCTCTCCCCATCAATCCCTATCAATGGGAGCCCTACCGGTCTTCGCACCACAATGTGCTCCCAGCACCAAACCTGTAGTAGTGATGTCATAACTAGACATCGGTCGCCCTTGTATACGACCCCATGCAGGATCCTATACAATCGGCATAGTACAAAGCTCCCCCAAGAAAACCTGTATCCGTGGTCTCTCATGTCGTAGACCACATCTGTTAGTAGCCATGGTAGCCTGCATCCACTCTGATGGCATAGTAGCAGACCACCTACCACCCTAGCCAAAACCTGTGTTAGCCTAGATGCCCCAGGCATCTGGCGTAGAGACTCGATGTTCACTCTGCCCTTCTCCAGGGTGAAGCTCGGATCTTCGCATAGTCGCATCATCGCGTGGCCCTGATTGGCCATGGGAGTGATTAGCCATCCTTGTATGGGGATCCTCAAAATCCTCCATACATCCTCCAGTGTGGGAGTCATCTCCCCTATCGGTAATCGAAAACATGAAGAACCCGGATACCACCTCTCTGCTAGGGCTATCAATAGCCCCATGTCTGTAGACACTTGTGGCATATCTGCCATGTGCTGCAAGCTGACCTGCACCAACTGATCTCGCTCTGCCTGAGATAGAGCGGCCAAGTCATCCCTTAGTCCATCGTATTTCCATTCTTGGCTCTTTAGTAATCCTCTCTGCAACATAAACAACAAAACAATAAAAATCATTAATCAAAATGCAAGTAAAATAAGTTCACTTTCATACAAATGATGATATCGTCCACTATTGGATGATATCGTCCCAAATTTGAGCAATTTCATCTTCGATTTTGCATGAGGGAATCATCCCTTATTGGATGAAATCGTCCCCATATCGTCGATTTCGCCCTTGGACGAAATCGGCGATATCGAGACGATTTCGATGAAATCGAGACGATTTCGTCCCGATGACGTCGACGGCCCAAAAATGGCCGCGATGCTCAACAATCATTCAAAATTAATCTAAAAAGCATGAAATTCTAAATTAAAACATTCTAAACTAAGTTTAGACCCTTACCCGTAGCCACGTCCGGACCTTTGTCGATCTGTGCACTGTTTCGACCATCTTGTCTGCAGAGCTCTAAAAATAAAAAAAAATGAACAGTATAAATGAATTAGGGTTTTACCCTATTTTTCTTAATTTTATTCAAAAATGAATTAATAACATTTTTAAAATTTTGCTTTTTCGCGTTTTTACCTCAAACATTCGATTTGGGTAAAAACACGGAGGGGGCACCATAGTAAGTTGTCGTACGATTCGACCTAGAATCGTCGCCTAAAAATGGGAATAATTTTTGCTTTCTCGTAGATCGAGAAGAACTCATATTTAACGCATTTTCTTCGAAAAATTTGCTAAAGAGGGGGCAAAATGTAGCACCCTAAAATTGGCGCAGTAAAACTTAGCAATAATTAAAATTACCTTAGTAATAATTCAAATTCAATTTCAACCCCAAAACCGCTCCAAAACCGCCTTTTAACCCATTTCCTCATTTCCCATGCCATTTTTAGAGTTTTTTTTGTCCGTTTGACGATATCATCGCCGATCAGACGATATCGCCTCAGATCGGACGATTTCGTCTGGACTAGGACGTCCAGACGATCTTGTCCCAAAACTGATTTTTCATAGTTAGCTTCTGTTTCAACGGCGTCTCTAAGTTGGGCAGAAGCGTGTCTGCATGGTTAGAGACCTCCCCCATTGGAGATCTTCCAAATTAGGATGATCTCCAACCTCCCAACTTCCCTCCTAAGCCTATTTAAACCTTAGGACCCCCCTTGACTTTCCCCTGGCTGAATTTTCCTGTAACTTGACCTTTACACGCATTAGAATACCCTGGATTACCATCTGCATTTGTGCTTTCCAAGTTTTGTTGCAGGAACCTTATCATTCTTCAGTCGGAGCAAGCTCAGATCATCGCAGACGATCCTGTCCAATTCGAGACGATTTCGTACCAAGCCGAGATGATTTCGACTACAGTCAACATTGGGGGCAATCGGTGCCCAGAGTTTGCACTTTTCCTATACTTTGCTTGCTATTTTATTCTGCATTTAGTCGGTTTTATTCTTATTTCCTGTTATCCTGCATCTTGGAGTTCACCCATGTAATTTAATTGCATAATAAGATCATGATTAGCTATTAAAGAATCGTAATTTACTTGCATTTCCATTCGGGACTATCTTATTAACATCCTTATTATTATTTCATATCATTTTCCTTTATCAGAATAGTTGCAATTTTGGTATTTTGTATCTATTTCTCTGTTTTCAGGTCTCTGACGAATTCATCTGACAAATTCGTCGGATCTCAGACGATCCTGTCAGATAGGAGACGATCCTGTAAAATTCCGGACGATCTTAACTACTTCAAAAATTAGAACCCCCATCAAACATCCGAAACCAGGTATGGATTTCTTCACTTAATTTATTCTCTGTGTTTTCTGTTAATTCTATTTTTTGTATTCATTTAAATCTGCATTCCATATAGAACAACTTAGATTCATTTGGCCAAACCTAGGATTTGAATGTTTAAAGATAAAATTGAACACATAAAACACATTCCCAACCTAGGCATGGAAACTGCCACTAAACGTTTCCTGGTGAACCCCACCATCCATCGAAAAATCACCTTAATACACCTCCCCCGAGAGGCGGGACCTTCCAAAGGCCTCTCAGTCCGAGGTATTGTCCCATCCTTTTCACATCCCCCTTCCGGGCACGGATCCTATAGCCTGAAGGTAAGGGTGCAAAAAATTTGGAGCGATACACTTAGTAATGTTAAAGTAACCAAATTTAATGGGAAATAAGAGGAAGATGTGGTTGAGTCATGGCTAAAAGAGTTAGAAACTTTCTTTTCCATGAAAAATTACTCCTCTAAGATGTAGACTATGTGGAATGCCATTCATATTTTGGATACAATCCCAAAATGGTGGGATACATTAAGTATAGGTAAAAATATCCAAGCCATGGAACTTAAGTGGGATGATTTCATTAGGTCTTTTAATAAAAGGTTTCTTTCAAAGAAATTTTATGTAGAGAAATTTGAGGAATTCTCTATGCTTCAACAAGGATCACTATCAATAGATGTGTACTTTTAGAGATATGTGAAACTTATAAAGTATGTACAAGAGTATGTTAACAATGATTACTTGAAGGTGCATAAGTTCATTTTAGATATAGACCCTAAAATAAGGACAACAATTAATCTACTCAAATCTAAAACTCTACAAGAGGCTTATGACTTGGCTAGACAAGAAGAAACTAATCTCTAAAACAAAGTCTTTCATCAACTATGTAGTATTGATAGATTTAGAAAGATAATACATTAAGAAAATAAAGAGTGTAAGATTTACAAAATGGAATATGAAATAAAACAAGAGAAACAAAGGTAACCCAAAGTTCAACAATATCAATAATGGAAATCAAGGGTAAAATAAGAAGAAATTTCATAAGGATAGTCCCAGTCCTCATCCCCCAAAATAAAAATGAATCAAATAAAAAGGAAGAAATGAGGTATAAAATGCAAGAGATACCCCAAGAACCCAAGGTATGTTGTTACATTTGTGGAGGTCCCCATTATGCCAATAAGTGCCTCAAAAGAGCAAAATTGAGTTGCAGGGTAGAGGAGTAGTCACATTGAATATATGTCACTACTGGAAGTTAGAACCTAGATGGATAGGGTACTTTGATGTTATTAAATGGTTACTTGTTTGATAGAGATGTAAAAATTTTAATAGGTAGTGAAGCTACAAATAGCTTTATTTCCACTAGTATTATTAGAGATATGCTAGAAAGACTTGGATATTTGGCACAAGGGTGGAAAGTTGAGTATGGCTTTAGAAAAACCTACTTAGTGGACCAATATTTTCCTACAATCAAGATAACTCTACCCAACAGGTCCACCATTTGGAATTTATATGTGGCACCCCTCCATGCTTTTGATATTATCCTAGGGATGGATTGGTTGAAGGCTTATTGAGACTTAATCAATTTTCAATATAGGTGAATGTATTACACTAATAAGTATAATAGAAGAGTAAAGGTATAAATTAGGCAAGTTTCTTTCCAAAATTATTTATTGTTGGCTATGTTGTTAAACAATGCCATTAAAAGAGGTGGTATGTTTTATGTGGTCAAGATCAATGGAAAGACTAGAGAAAATGGAGATGAAGTATTCAAGAAACATCCAATTTTGTATGAATTTTAGGATGTATTCCTTGAAGATCTTCTATATCTTCCACCCTAACAAGAATTTTATTTCTCTATTGATTTAATGCTAGGGGCTAAACCTATTTCAAGGACACCTTACAAAATAAACCCAATCAAGTTATGGGAGCTAAAGGTACAACTCCAAGATTTGTTGGAAAAAGGGTCTAATCAAACCAAGAGTGTCACCTTGGTATGCTCTGGTGCTATTTGTGAAAAAGAAGGATGGCACTTTGAGACTATGTATATATTATAGAATGTTGAACAAGGTAACCATTATAAACATGTATCCTTTACCAAGGATAGATGACTTCTTTGACCAACTAAAGGGTGCCATTATATTTTCAAAAATAGATCTAAGATCAGGATATCATTAGTTAAGGATTTAAGAAGAGGACACTCATAATACAATCATTAAAACTTGATATGGGTATTATGAGTTTACAATATTACCATTTGGGATGACAAATGCACCAATATATTTCATGAATTTGATGAATATTATGTTCAAAAAATATAGATCGGTTTATCTTGGTATTCCTAGATGATATTTTGATATATTATCGTACTAAGGAAGAATACGACCTCACCTTAGGTTGGTATTAGAAGCATTGATGAAGAACCAGCTATATGGGAAGTTTTCCAAGTATAAATTTTATAACCCACAAGTGTAGTATTTGGGTAACATCATTTTGGTAGAAGGGGTTGTTATGGACCCAAAGAAAATTGAGGCTATATTAAGTTGGCTTCCACCAAAAAATGTGATAGAAGTAAATAGTTTCATGGGACTCACTAGATATTATAAAAATTTTGTGGGAGATTACTCTAAGGTTTCCCATTCTATCACCAATCTTCAAAAAAAAGGGAAAGATATCAAATGGACAGATAAGTGTGAGGCTACATTTGAGACTTTGAAAAATAAGTTAACAATGGCACTAATTCTTAAAAAATAAGATCCTGTTGGAAATTTTTTTGTGTGTACATATGCTTCCCTATAAGTTTTGGGTGGGGTATTGTCTCAATAAGAGGCTACAATAGCCTATGAGTCTAGAGAACTCAAGAAGCATGAGATAAAATATACCATGCACTATCTAGAATTGGTAGCAGCTATGCATGCCCTAAAGGTCTGGAGACATTATTTTTTGGGAAGACCATTTGAGCTATTAACAAACCATCAAAGTTTGAGGTATATTTTTATCCAACCTATGTTGAATGTAATACAGGGAAGATGGGTAGATTTCTTAGCTGAATATGAATTTGGTATTGAGTATATCAAATGGAAAGAGGTTGTAGATGCCTTAAGTAGGAGAAAGCACATAGGCACATTGACCTGGATCCATATAGATTTGATGGATTGGGTAAAGGAAATACAACTACATGACCCATATTGCATAGAAATCCAAGATAAAATTAAGAGAAATTCTAAATAGAATAAGGGTTTCAACATAAAATATGGAATTTTATGCTTTAAAGATAGGGTAGTTATACCCAAAACTAATGAACTAAGGAGATTGATTATGCAAGAGGCACATAATTCTCCTTGTTCTAGTAATTTCTATGGATTTTATTGCGGGTTTGCCTAAGACTAGGTACCAACATGATGCAATATTGGTAGTGGTTGATAAGTTGACCAAGGTTGCACACTTCATATTGGGGAACATTAAGGATGATGCATCGATGGTGACAAACAAGTTTACCAAGGAAGTTTTTAGGCTACATGGGTCTCCTAAGGTGATCATATCAGATAAGGATTCTAGGTTCACATCAAAATTTTGGTAGGCTTTACATCATGTAGTGGGCACTAAGCATATCATCCTAAAAAAAATTGTTATATTGAGAGGGTAAACCAAGTTTTAGAATATATTCTATGCATGTATTGCATGGACAAAAATTATAAATGGGATGACATTTTACATGTTGAATTTACATATAATAATGGGTATCATGCATCATTGGGGATGGCCCCATTTGAAGCCTTGTATGGCAAAATATGTAGAACACCTCTATCATGGGATAATTTAGAGGATCAAGTGATGATGAGACTAGACATTATTTGAGAGATGGAGGAACAACTCAAATCAATTCAACTTAGGCTTAAGAAAGCGACCAATCGCCAAAAGAGCTATGTTGATATGAAAATATCACCAAGATAATTCTTTGTAGGAGATAGAGTCTTCTTGAGAGTTAACCCATGAACAGTGCCATCAAGTCAACTAAGATGGATCCTTGCTATGTTGGGCCCTTTGAGATCATTGATAAGATTAGTCTAGTAGCCTGTTGATGGATTTTGAAGCCTAATAGTTAATGTAAATCTCATAGCAAAATTATCATATAATATAATGAAGTAAAATAGTAGTACAAAAAAATAAAGAAACTTACATACTATAGACACCTAAAACACATCATTTTTAGGAGACTACTCACATGGGCACCTTTGCAGACCATATGAATGATCTTGGACCTCTCCAAGATAAAAGTAGTGGTTCTAACCACTCAATTTGGGTATTTTGGCCTATTTATCCTTAGCCACGGGTGTCACCCATGGCTAGGATTATTAGCTATGCCTGAGACCTACGACTAGCCCTATAACAAACTCAGGTGACCAGAGCTGAGTAAAATCAATTGTAACAATCAAATTGCAATAGTTTTTGAAGTGGTTTGGGCTTGGAATCATCCAGAAGCTTCCTCCCAACTTCCAATTCTTGTTCTTGGCTTCTCCATGAAGCTAGAGCAAGGATTTTGGAAGTCTATTTAAGACCCCAATTTCAAAGAGCAAACCCTAGTTGTCTTCTCTAACGAAGTGCTACCAAATTGCTAAACTGGAGAGCCAATTGCACCTTGTGAAGAGTAACAAGATGCTGCCAAAATATAATTTGATCATCAACCTTGCAACAATGGAGATCTCAAGAGCTTGAGGAGCAAGATTGACAGTTGACACACTTCCATTGCTAATTCCAATGAATTTAATCGTCAATCTATTCCAGAACACTGAGGTGGCCCTTGATCATCAATTCCTTGGAATATTTAAGATTTTATGGCCCTGGTTTCAATAGAAATGGAATTTTTCCTGTAGCCACAATTGTCAGCCACGGCTAATAGTGCTAATTGTGCCTTAGACCCATAGCTAGGGTTTTATGCTCTCTTTCATCTATTTTAGTAGTAAATTTCCATTTCCAGTTATTCAAATAGCTTAATCTAGCATAGATTAACATTGTAGCAGATATTTGACCGGTTAATTCTAAGATTTAGTGGTAGATTTGCTTCTATTTGCCTTACATTTATCAATTTAGCATAGTTTTGTTATTTCATGCAATTCAAGTTTTTAATGGTTAATTAGGATGTTTCTTAGCTAGATTCATGCTTCTTTATATGCTTTATTACAATTTCCTCATTTATTGCATAGATTGATAGTTTTACATGCTTTCTTGATTTTATGCTATTCTTTATGCAAGATTTCTCAAAAAGCCTCATCAAGAGAGGCATCCTTTTATTTTAATATTTCTTGTTGTTTCTTTATCGTAGGGTTTTTAGGACTCCTTCATCAACGCATTCAAGGCAACAAATGCCTCTTCACATGATAGAAGAAGGTCATACTTGACCTGGAGTAGTTCGTGTCATTCTGAAAGGCCTACGTGTCATACCTACCCTTGTGAGGGATTTCTTATGATTGTAGAATTGTATCACATTGGGTATCCCTAAGAGGGACGAATTTGTAACCATGAATTGATTCAATTTTAATAAAATATACCTTTATTTTGGTTATTTCAATTTCATCAATTTATGTATGTGCTTTATGTGATTTTCAATTGTTACTAGATTAGGTGTATGCTTTTTAGGATCATACACATACATAATACTCAAGAAAAAATGTATAGAGATTTTATTATAGAAGAATCTTGTACAATCTAGTTATGGAACTTGGTGTCCATAATATAGATTTCATGATAGACCTTTGATATTCTTGTTATGACATCTAGCTAAAACCCCCTGTATTACATTATTTGATAGAATATTCTCTTGATCTGCATAGTTGATCTCTAAACATCTAAAACTTATTTCATCCTAGAGCCTTTGTGAATATATCTGCAATCTATTCTTTTGTAGGAATATGCTTTAGTCTAATATGATTATTCTAAAAATTATCTCTAATAAAATGACACTGAGCTTCAATGTGTTTAGTCCATTCATGTATGATTGGATTTTTTATTAAGTCTAGTACCCCTTGATTGTCACAGTGTATTAGAGTTGGAGTTATTTTGATTCCCATGTTTGATAGTATGTATTGTATCCACAATGCTTCACAAGTTGCATCCCTTGCTACATGATATTCTACTTTAGTAGATGATTGTGCTACTACATGTTGTTTCTTACTGTACCATGATACTGGTCTTGTGCCAAGATAAAAAATATATCCTGATGTAGACTTTTTGTCATCAATAGAGCCAACATAGTCAGAATTTGAATATCCTTGTAGACAAAAATATTTATCATTTTTAGTATATGTCAGTCCATAATTTGTAGTCTTGTTGATATATTGTAGTATTCTTTTTGTAGCTTTCCAATGACTCTCTTGGTTCTTGCATAAATCTTGAAAGATAATTTATAGCAAAAACTAGATTCGATCGAGTATTGGTTAAATACAAAAGACTACCAATTAATTGATGATAAGTTGTAGCTAAGACAAGAGATGTTTCATCATTTCTAGATAGTTGAAGTCCTTGTTCCATTGGTGTATCTTTATGCTTGCAATTATTCATTTTGTATTTCTCAAGTAGAGTCTTTGCATATTTTATTTGTGTAATTGTAATATTATCTTCATTTTGATGAATTTCTAGACCAAGGCAATAATGCATAAGTCCAAATCTATCATCTCAAAATCCTTTTTTTACTTCACTCATTAAATTTTTTGAGCTTCCTGTAATCACTATATCATCAACATATACTATAAGTATTAATATATCATTTCCAACTTTCTTTGTATATAAATTTGGATCTAATATGCTTTACTTAAAATTATGTTGCAATAAGTGATTATTAATTTTTATATACCATGCTCTGGGAGCCTACTTTAGACCATATAAGGATTTGTTTAATTTACAAACCTTGTGTTCTTGATATTTAACAACAAATCCTTCTAGTTGAGACATATAAACTTCTTCTAAATCACCATTAAGAAATGCACTTTTTACATCCATTTGATGAAGTTTCCAACCATGATGTGTTGCTAAAGCACATACTATTCTGATAGTAGTCATTTTAGCTATTGGTGCAAAGGTTTCTTCAAAGTCTATTCCTTCTATTTGAGTATAACCTTTTTCTACTAATAGAGCTTTGTACTTATCTAGAGAACCATCTACTTTATATTTAATCTTATAAATCCATTTACAACCTACTACTATTTTTCTTGGAGGTAGATCTACTAAACTCCATGTTTTATTTTTTTGCAATGATGAATATTCTGATTCCATGGTTGTTTTCCATTTTGAATGGCTTAAAGCTTGACATGTTGTTACTGGTTTTGTCATGTTGCTCATCAATCCTCTATTTATTTGGGTTAGACTATGATTTTGAGGTCTTGTAGTAGTCAGATCAGGCATTTGTTCAATATTTGAATCTCTAACTATATTTTTGAGCCAAATAGGTTCCTTTCTTTGTGAAATCATAGGAATTTTTGTATTTTCACTCTGTTCTTCTTGATATTTTGATTTTGTTTCCTCATTTGTTGTATTTTCTTCTGAGAATGTTAGAAGAATTTCTTAATCATTCTTTTGTTCTTTAATCTCTTCTTTGATTTTTTCATCAAAGATAACATCCCTGCTTATATAGAATTTCTTTGTGATTGGATTAATGATTCTATATCCTGTAGATTCATCATCATAACCAAGAAATATACCTGACATAGTTTTTCATCTAATTTTATCCTTTTTTGTTTTGGAATGTGCATATAAGCTTTACATCAAAAAATTCTTAATTTTTCAATATTCAATTTTTTTTCTTGACCATACTTCTTCTAGAGTAGCATCTTTGAGTATCCTTGTAGGTAGTTTATTCTACAAGTATACAATTATATTGATTACATTTGCCCAGTATTAATGATTAAGGACAAATTATTTTTAACATACATCTTACCATTTCCATTATAGATTTGTTTCTTCTTTTTGCAATTCCATTTTGTTGTGGTGAATATGTTGTAGTGAGTTGTCTTTTTATTCCATTGTGTTCTAAAAATAGATCAAACTCTTTTGACACAAATTATCCTCCTCTATCTGAATGAAGGTTTTTGATGGTTCTCCCTGATTCTTTTTCTACTTGAAGTTTGAACTATTTAAAACAACTAAATGCTTCAGACTTATATTGCATAAAGTATACCCATATTTTTCTAGTGTAGTCATCAACAAATAATTGAAAATATTTATGTCCTCCAATACTAGTGATATTCATTGGACCACATAAGTCTATATATATCAATTCCAAAGGTTGTTGAGATCTATACTGACAAATTTTAAAAGGAATTCTATGTTGTTTTCTTGCTAAACATTCTGGACATATAATAGATTCCCAAGAAATATTTGGTAGACCTTCTACCATTTGATATTTAACCATCTCATTTAAGGATGATGCACTGGTATGTCCTAACCATTTATGCCAAAGTTCTTTGATTTTATATATTCCTACTGAGAGGGCTAAATTTGTAGTTGTATTTAGCACAAACAAACTATTTTTATAGGATCTTGAAGCTATCAATTTTCCCTATTTGGTAATATGACATTGTTTCCTTCCATTGATAACTTTAAATTCAACTATCATATTTTGATCCATGAGTTGAGAGATTGAAATAAGATTAGTAGTCAATCTAGGAACATATAAAACATTGCTAATTATTCCTTTTCCATTTATTATATTGATTAGGATATCTCCTACTCCTTTTACTTCATAGGTCTTACTATCTACTATAACAATAGGTTTCTCATATTTTTCTTGTAGTGTATTAAACCAATGTTTGTCCCTAGTCATGTGTCTACTAGCTCCAGAGTCTATGTACCAATATTCCATGATGATTTTAATGATATTTCTATGAGTAGACTTCCTTATGTCTCCCTAAGTAAAGTTTGAAGTTTCTAAAATTGATGTAGGATTCCTTATTTCTCCAAAATTAAATTATTTAGAAATATTCAAAAAATAATAAACCAATAAAGCTTTCAAATATTAAATAACCCTTAAAAATTTTAATTTAAATATACTAATGCCTACTTATCAGTCCATAATTTTAAAATGTAGCTAAGGTAATAATTTCTCTATTAACCTACTTATCTCTCCATAAAACTTAATAAACCTTAGAAAAAATAATAATTAACATTATAAACTCCTTATTCCTCCTTTTAACCTTAGAAAATTTTAAATAGCCTTTTGAAACCCTAATTATCTCCTTAATGGCACATCTTGCTAGAAATGAGTTATTTTGCACTACGATTCACTATGCCTTATTTGTATTCAAGCATCTGAGGATGGATGCTTACTTATCCTTTTTGACTTCTTACTCTCTTATTTGGATGCTTCACGTATTGAAGATTTCAATCTTCAATATGGATCTTCTTCTTCTGGATGTTCTTCAGTTTGATGTGATATTTTGTATCCTCTTTAATTCACATTACATTGTATACCTTATTGCATTAGTTCTTCTTCTTCTTCTTCTTCTTCTTCTTCTTCTTTATTGGAGTCAGTACTTTCATAGGTGGTTGTGCTATCACCTGATTCTTGTAATGATATTTTCTCTTTGCCTTTGTTCTTCTCATCATTCTTTGTGTCCTGTATAGAAGTTTTTGAACATACACTTAGAGCATCATGATAATATTTTGAGTCAGTAGAACTTGATGTAATAATAATACATGAGGATTGAAATATCTTTGCTAATTATGATTCATCCTTTCTTGTTTTCAATTTAAGTAATTCTATCAATCCCTTATGTTCTATATTTTCATCCCTATAGCATTTGAATGAAAGTAGTGCCATGTATAGTATGCTTCCATATTCTAAAGGAATTTGAATGTCATTATTTCCATTATCAATTGCTTTAGTGAGTTTAGCATATAGATAGAACTCCATAATTTCAAACCTATCTTTTAAAGCTTCATTTTGTATCTTTTTCAAAGTAGGATCTAGGTTTCCTTCATATTTTATGAGTGAATTCTTGATTCCACTTTTTATGACACTTGCTCTTTCTTTTATAATAGTGTTGTTCATGCCATTATTTGTTGTATTACTTGAGGTGGACATATTTAGCTTTTTAGAGCTTATATCAAATTTTCTAAGTGGTATTCCTTATAACTCCCTAGTTATGAGCTTGATTTGATGAAATATTTTAGGTTTTTATAGGATTCCTTATATCTTCCTAGTTAAGTGAATTGGTAGAGTACCTATAGACTTTGTAGAAACCTTATGATTCCAAATGAATTAAGTACTTGATAATTCTTTGATGAATGCTATAATTATCAAGTTTTATAGAATGCCTTATGACTCCCTAGTGTTTTTAAATATGCTATATGATGGATAAAGTGCTTCTTGAAAATAGTAGTTCAATTTTAAGTTGATTTTGTAATGTTTTGTAAGTGGAAAAAATAAAATTCTATTACACCTTATTGATCCCATTGAACTTAAGCACTTTCTAATTATATGAGGTTCTATTGGTTGGATTTCTTTTGTCCCATTTAATATTATTTGAGATAAACATGCCAATGTATTTCCAACTCTTGATTTTTATTAATAGATCTCCTTTATAGATTTTGATGTTTGATGTTTAATGTTTCTAAATTCCAATTAATTTATTTGATGTAGTATTCCTTGACTCCCTAATTTGGAATATTAGAAAACAATGTAATATTTGCAATAATGTGATTTTAATTTTCAAGTTGAAATTCCTTATTCCTCCTTTATTATTTGCAAATATAAATATTTTGTAATATGCTTGCTTGATATATTACTAATTCTAAGTGAATGAATTGCAATAGTAAATATAATTGCCCTTATAGCTTCTATATTTCTTAATTTATAGCAAGCAATAATTAGTCTTCGATTTACCTTAGTATTCCTTTGCTTTTGATGTTGTGAGGCGATAGATTTGAATACTTTGATATGTCAATCATTGCTCTCTTAGACTAATGTTGAATTTCCCCTTACATAGCACTTTTAATGGTGATGAATTCTCATTTATGAAGTTCTTATATTCTCTATAACCAATGCTGATATGAATTTGAGAATGATCGGTCTTATCTTCACCTCCAAGATGTGCTTCCTTCTCTACGAATAGTATGTTGGTATGTTGGTTTCAATGACATTTTTCTTACACGAACAATGTAATAAATTGCTGATTGAATGAGGTGCTTCCTTCCATGAGTGAGACATGGATTGTTGATCAAATTTGGAACTGTATTTGCTGGTCTTTATGATAGCTTCTTTAATTATAGCTCTCTCTTCTTCGAATGGTGCACAAGCTTAAATTAGCCTTCTCCTTAGAATATTCTTCACACCATTTAATGTTAGTCTTCTACTTTGACCTCCAACACTTTCCTTATTGAATATGGATGCTTTAAATAGGAATGATTCCTTGTGATTTTTGGACAAGCGTCACTTGAGTGTTACTTTGTTAGGAATTGATATTACAACATATGCAATGATAAGTTTGGTGTTAACCTTCCAAGACTTGTAACTCCTCCTAGACATTGGAATATTTATGAATGTTTTAATACCTAAAGCTCTTGTGCCAAGTGGCACTCATGACTTATGCATGTAATCCTTTCTTCTAATGCTCTAATGATGCCTTATATTTTACCTATATATATGAAAAATGTGTGTTAGTCTGCTATGTTTTTTGAAATGCAAGCAATCTCTCTTTACTATTCGCACGTTGTCTTGAAGAAGATTATGGATGGCACCAACTATATTGCTTATTGGTTCTATGGTGCTCTTTAATGGTGGTCCTATGGTGGCTTCATGTTATATTCAATGGTGTGTGTTCTCTCCAAGTAGAAACCTTGGGTATAACACTTCTTCCTACGCTTATAATATGTTGCTTGTTTATTTTTGTAACAACTGATTTCTTAGCCTTTTGCTTGGATTTGATAATGCTTATTCTATGTTGTTTATATATCTTTTATAATAGCTAATTTCTAGCCTTTTACTTAGCTTTGATGGTGCTTCTTCTTATGTAGATAGTTTCCCTCTATATGCTACCCTTTTCTCTACGTAGACTTGGATGATAATGGCTTCTTATTATGACTCCAATGTTGCAGGTGATACGCTCTATTCTAGGGCTTGGATTGGACATGGAGAAATGGTGTTTTTAAACACCTTTATTCTTAGATGTGTGAGCTCTTTAGTGGCTCCTTATTATTGCTTGAATTCTACGATTCAACCTACAAAATATGATAGTTGCATTGCTCCCTATAAATATGATGGCTTTTGTCCTTTCAAAGGAAAAAAAGAGGTGCTTTGTAATAGTTATATTTGCACCAATATGAAGGACCTTTTTATGAAATCCTTATTGCCTCTTTTAATATTCTTCTTGGATATTTTAATATTAGTTAATCCAAGCTAATGAGATGTTTTTGAAGTAAGGATTTATGCTCTCTGCACTTAAATAAAATCCTTATATTTTATTTGAATCTTGAGACTCACCAAATATTGATTTGAGGCTTCCTTCAAGGATATTAATGGTGGCTTCCTTTGTCCACACAGTGCTATATATTCTTGTGTAATTTTTGTGTTTTTAGTAACACAAATTAATTTCTTGAGAGGAACTAGTTAAAGATCAACTAGTATAGTGCTATAATGGACTAATAATGCACCTTTTAATGATAATAAACTCTCATAATATATTCTAATGAAATTAATAATCTTCTACAATTTTCACTATAATCAATATTGTTGGATGTAGTCTTCTTATTTTCTAGATAGATAATAGGTATATAGTTTTATTTCTTTCAAAAATATCCAACTCCTATTAATGTGCAAATATATCTTAAAATAAATTCTCCTTTTTGCACTTTATGGAAGACTATAATATGAGCCCTTCTTCTTGCAACTTTAATCCAAATATGGTGCTTAATGGAATTTAATAATGAATCCTAATTCAAGTTCACCTGATTGCACCCTAGTTGCTTATCTTTAATGGCTTCTAAAGTAGATGTAGATCTTGATGTTTTTTTTTACAACATTTTTGCCTTGTAGTAGATGAATTCACACCTTCTTGTTAGTTATCTAGAAAAACTTCTTGCTTCATAAATTTGATGTTTTGAACTTTCTATATTGAGCCATTTGGTGGCTTGATCCTTCCATTGATCTTATATATTATGCTATAGTTTTAGAGAACTCATTTCTATGAACTTGTGCCTTCTTGTTGTAAGAGGCAATCTCCAAGTATCCTATATTTGATAGACTTCTTCTATCTAAATCTTCCTTCAACCTTCTTGTCAAACTCTGAATTCAAACAGTATATTTTTCTTCTCAAGATTCTAAATGTCTTGAGGTCTTCACTAGATTCTTCTTATGGATTTGGCACTCCTTGCAAAATTCTTCTTCTCTTGGTCTTGTTTTTGGATGATAATTAATTGTCCCAAGTACTTCACTATCAGGAGCTTTTCCTTGATAGTGGATTTATCCAACGAGTTCTCCTAGGAACTCCTTTGATAATGCTTATATGAGCTCTACAATAAAGCTCTCCAAGCCTTCTTTTTCTGCTTGAGACTTCTCCAAGGTCTTATATCTAGAAGCTTCTTTGATATTCCAACTAAAACCTTTTCTTCAACCTTCTACTTTTGGAAGTGTTGACGATGAGATCTTATTCTCTAATATTTGATTTTGCTACTTCTAGATTCCAGAATAAGACTTCATTGATCCTTTCTCTTTCTTTTACAATTTATAATATTTTATGGAGATCACCAATATCCTATTTCTTGGACTCTTCTTTGGATTCTTTATTCTGAATCAAGAAATTTATATTCTGAGTTAGGAATTCATTTCTAGAATTTTCTTCAAAAACTTTTATTTGTATTTTTCTTCTGAGTTAGAAATTTATCTTCTAAATAAAGAATATTTCTCTAAAATTTTCTTTAGAATTAAGGCTTCTATGGCATCCTTATTGATCAAGGCTCCTATGGACTTTTTTTCTTCAAGGCTTCTCTGGCCTATTCTTCTTCCAGGATTATTTGGCCCATTCTTATTTTTCACTCTATAGGTATTAATATTGAATGGAGATCACCAATATCCTATATCCTCTTATGACTCAACTTCTGGAGTCTCTTATTCCTTGAGTCTGCTATAAGGCTATTGTGGCATTTTTATTTACTTCTATAATTTATAATATTGTAGCTCTTGTAATGAGATATTTCTTGAGGTCTTTGAAATATTCAATCTTCTCCTTGTTGTTGCAAGTACTGGAATGATTCTTGAAGATGTTCTTCCTAAATATCTTGTAGGAAGCTTTCCAACTTTTTTAAAATCTCCTTTTCCTACAATAAGCTATTAAAAACTGGAACGGAAGAACTTATAAATCTAGAGATAATAATTTTCACTAGTTGATTTATCAAAATAATGGCTTGAATGCTAAGTCCTAGTCTTCATGAGATTTTTTACAACTCTACAACTCTATGGAAAGACTCTAGCCAAATATAATATTATATTTTTTTCAATTGAGATTTAATCTTAACTTTTCTAATCATGTTGACTCTCCCTATTCCTCTTGACCTACTGGACTTCTCTTATGATAGATGCAGTGTTAGATTTTTATGCAATATGCAATGGGATATGACATTCATAAGATGCAAAAATAATATTAAAGAAAGTAAATCTGTGATATGATTGAAATATGCTATAAATAGAAATGACAAAAATGAATACAATGTAGCTATGGAGGAAATGAACACTCCATGAATAATGCTAATGAACTACATTACACCCATCTCCAATATGGGTGACTATATCTAAGCTATGCTCTACGATGTTGTATGTGATGCTCTATGTTCTATGACAATGAGGCCATTATATAGGAAGATAAGTTCCTTGGACAACACTCTATCTATCTTGTGCAAGGGACAACTTGCACATGTATAACTTGCACATTGACACTTGTGCATTTATTACATTGCATGAAGAAACTAGGTAACTTCCCCCTAAAGTAATCTAATGTCCTAAGTATGTACCTTGGTAGGTACATTTACATGACCCAAATGATGTAATATAATCTATTTCTAACACCCCTTGTATTACATTATTTGGGTATTGAAGACTTTAGTCTTCAATGTGGATCTTCTTCCATTGGATGGCTTTGAACCGGTTCTTCATATTCAGCTGCTTTAGTCTTCATGTCATGACTTTTGATCTTTTCTAGCTCTTTGTCTCTTGATGTCAGGCATCTTTGATGAACAATTATTCTCATGATTTTGCATGTCATGAGTGGATCTAAATAGGTTCTTCTCCTTTCTTTTGTACCTATGTAAGACTTGTTTCTCTGTCCTTCATAAGTGTCAACCTTGAGCTCAATGTTAGTATATCCATTTGAAATAAGTTCATATAGATAATTATTTATTATTTGTAGTAATATTCTTTCATAGCCCTTATAGTACCTATATTTGGAATGATAGGAAAAATATGAGTGATTTGTCCCATTACAATATTTGCATGGATGGAAACTCCAACAATTGGTTTTTCAATGACCATATTGATTGCAATAGGTGCACAACAGAGATGATCTAACAATTTTGAAGTTTATTTTAGGAATATCATGCTTGTCTATCTCCTTGATAAGACCTTCTAACCATATGTGCACAATTGAAGCTATTCCATA
The DNA here is from genome assembly GCA_028583015.1 of Wollemia nobilis. Lineage (NCBI taxonomy): Eukaryota > Viridiplantae > Streptophyta > Pinopsida > Araucariales > Araucariaceae > Wollemia > Wollemia nobilis. Next base: position 20,470,753 of record JAQPPZ010016888.1, read on the forward strand.
TTTTCCTTTTTGTATAAGGTTTTGTTGATCAATTTTTTCCTATTTTGGGTCTCCTTTGGTACAATAGTCATCAGACTCATTGGATGAATCTTCCTTTTCAAAGTTGTTAATTTTAGAACTTATTTTGCATTGTATTGGTTCTTCCTTTTCTTTTCCCTTTTCATCATTGTAATCCATCAAGTTTTTAATCCATATTGGTATTTTCCTTATTCCACTTCTAAGAGTGTTGCTTAGCATGCTAGTGGTCATTTGTATTACCTGAATTCTTTGGGATAGAGTAGTCTACCTTATGACTCCCTATATTAGGATATATAATTCCTAATTGAAGTATATAAGATTGATTTTGATAAAACCTTTATTAATCCTTAGGTTTGTAGGCTTCCTTATGTCTCCCTAGTAATGAGAGTGTATACACCTAATGGAATTTTAGGTTTTGTAAAAAGCTTATATTTTCCCAATGGATTTGCAACTTGATAATCTATGATAAATGCTGATATTACCAAGTTTTGTAGAATCCCTTATGAATCCCTAGGGATATAATTTAGTGCTCTTGAAAAGATAGTTCAATTTTTGGTTGATTTTGTAAGGTTTTGTAAATATCAAAAATCAACTTTTATTATCCCTTATTGCTCCTATTGAACTAAGCACTTTTCCAATTTGAAGAGGTTTTAATGTTGGATTTCTTTTATCCTTTTTTTGATGTTTTTGAGACAAGAATAATATAAATTTCCAACCTTAGCAAAAAGCTTTAATAACCTCTTTAAATATCCCTTTAGGATTTTAATTGTAGTGTGTCTAATTTCCAATAAGTCAATTTGATGTAGTAACCCTTATAACTCCCAAATTTTGGAAAAATTAGACCACAATAATATTTGCAAATATTTTATAAATAATTTCTAGTAGAAATCCTTATTGCTTCTATGTTTAATATTGAAAATATTATATTGATATGATATATTATTCCCCTTTAAGATATAGATTTCAATATAGTTATATTCCTCTAAGTTTAACCTTATAACTCCCAAGAAATGAAAGCATATTATAGTGGGAATAAACCTTACCTTATATCATTCAATAGTTGATGTTGTTTTCATTGTGCATGGGCTGCAATATAGATGTTGCTTCTTTGGTTGTTCCTCCAATGATATTGCTTGGAACCTTCATGGGATTTGACGTTCCAAATGTGGCACCATTAATATCTACCTTTGACCTTCCTTGACCAGAGCATTGAAGGCTCTTTCTCACCTTGCTTCCACATTGTCATCAGCCCTATGTGTGCAGACCTCGGATGTAAATGCTTGTTGAATGCCTTGGTCATTGATGCTCTTAAAATGGAGGAGAATATTGGTTTGAGTGCCAAGTGGCACGTCCATTTTCTTCTTGAGCGCTTGAGGAGTAGAAGGTGCTAGAGAACACTCATTTCTCTCTTTAAGTAATGTATGGATGTTATGTTCTTTAATGGAGCGCTTGGCTTTCCTTCGAACAAGTGTTCCTCATATATTCATTGCACCAACCTATAGCTTGTAACTCCTTTGATGATGAAGATGAGTGCTCGCATGAGGAACGTTAGGGTATTGTCTCAAGTGATAAATATCACTTCCTCCTTGTGCATGGACATCTTCTATAATGCTTCTTCAATATATCCTTCTTGGAGGTTCTTTAAACCCTGTAACATTTGCAACTCCTTTTTTGATCAATTGCACTTGCTTGTAGATTGTTTCAGGTTGAGTTGAGGAGCATCGATCTGGAGGCTTGAGCACCAATTTTTAGCTTTGAAGATGTGGATACTGGAACACTCCAATGGTGCTTTTATCTTCCTCTTTTCTCACTTGTTATACATCCTCCTTGTAGACAACGTTGCTCTTGATTATAACACCATTTTCTCCCTTTGATTTTTCATCTTGTCTCTTGCAGGTTCGATCATCCAAGATGAGGGAGTAAGAGCCCTTAGAGTGGCTCCTTTGCTATGCTTGAAAAGACACTAGTGAATGACCACCTTCAACTGGTTTTTCCAATGAATGTTGTGCCTTTGAGACACCTTCAAATCTGCCTCCTTTTTCTGTATAAACCAGATTAGGATAGTGCAATGCAATGTAATATATTCATGTATAAAATAGCCTTTATTGCACCTTCTTTTGCACCCCTTTTTAGGTCTAAATTTCTGGTTTTGTGGTAGAATTTTGAATGCAATATAAGGGGTTTCGAGGTTGTCTCTTTGATTAGACACCTTCCCCTTTTTTCTTGGATATTTTACAAATGAATCCAAGCTTGTAACCACTTGATAGAAGCTCTCTTTTTGTTGTATTTTTTTGCACTATTTCTTTGTAGAAAACTTATTGTGCTTTGAACTTGAGACTCACCAAGTCTCGTTCGAGGCTTCCTTTGCTGATATTTGGTGGCTACTTTCTTCTCCAATGCTTGGAGGATTGAGCTGATTTTGTGGCTTCCCCAGGCCACTCAATGTTGCAGATCTCTGTGCACTAATAGTGTCTTTTGACACTTTGACAAGTTCTATTTTTGTGCCTTTCTCAAGAACACAAATAACAATATTTTGAGAGCAATAGAATAGTGCAAATGAATCTAATAAAATTTCACTTTTAATGCACTAAAAATTTCACCTTATCACTCCAATTAACTCTCAAAATTAATGCACTTAATCAATTTACTGCAACTAATCAAGAATAATCTGAAATGAATCTTCAAAAATTATTCTGCAATTTCCTTACAAACAAAGTTGTAGGAACTTAGTCTTCTTTTGCTTTCCAAAGTAGATGATAGGTAGTTGATAGATAGTTGTAATGCATAAATCTAATCAACTCCTAATGTGCAAATGAACCTTAAAAGGAATTGTTCTCTTTTTGCACTTTTGAAGACTGTAATCCAATGTTTCTTATTGCAACTTTGATCCAAATTAAGGTGCTTTAATAAATATGATAAGTAAACCAATTAATGAATCTACTTGCACCAATAGTTGCATACCTTTTTGAAAGATTTTGTAGCTCTTCTACCACTTCTATGGAGGATGTAGATTTTGCTACTTTCTGTAAACTATCCTAAACAGTTCCTTCTTCACCAATAGATGGTCTCAAACTTTTCCTTCATGAGCCTATGATTTGGTGGCTTGTTCTCCTTTTTGTTCTCCTTTCTGTAGATTTGAAATGGTGCCTTCTTGTTGTGAGAGGTAATCTTCAAATATCTTGGATCTTGTGGGCTTCTCCTATCTTCAAGTCTTCTTTTCAAATTCTGACTTCAAGCAGGATCTTCTTCTCAAGATTTTGAATATCTTGAGGTCTTCACTGGATTCTTCTTCTAGGATTTGGCACTCCTTGCCAAATTATTCTTCTCTTGGGCTTGTTGTTGGATGGTGATAATTATCCCAAGTCCTTCACTATCAAGGGCTTCTCCTTGGTAGTGGATTTCTCCAATGAGTTCTTCTTTGATGATTTCTTCAGTAAGGCTCTCCAAGCCTTTTACTGGATGCTCATTGAGACCTCCCCAAGGTCTTTGATCTTGCAACTTCTTCTGGTCTTCCTTGAGACATTTTCTTCAACCTTCTACTCTCAGAAGTGTTGGTGGTGAGATCTTCCTCTGGATATTTGATTCTATTACTTCTAGATTTGAGTAGGACTCTCCTAGTCCTTCTTCTTCCAATACTATAAGTTCTTCAATGAGATCTCCTCCTGATATCTTTCCCTTCAATTTTGCTTTAGGTGTTGGATTGATTCTAAAGAAGATACTCTTCCTAAATTTCTTGTAGGAAGTTTCTTGACTCACTGAATCTCCTTTCCCTACAACAAAGTATTAGTACTAAAATCTTAATCTCCTTCTGAATTAGATACTCACTTTTGGAGTCTTCTTCAGGATCAAGGCTTCTATGGCCTTATTTCAGTATCAAGGCTTCTGTGGCATTTTTCTTCAATATCAAGGCTTCTATGGCCTTTTTTAGGATCAAGGCTGCTATGGCCTTTTTCTTTTATATTTAGGCTACTATGGCATTTTCTTTAATATCAAGGCTTTTATGGCCTTTTTCAGGATTAAGACTGCTATGAAACGTTTCTTTTGTATTTAGGCTACTATGGCCTTTTCTTCTAGATCAAGGCTACTATGGCATTTTATTCTTGATCAAGGCTACTATGGCATTTTCTTCTTGTGTGAAGTTCTCAATTTAGTAATGGAGATCTCCTATCTCCTAACTTCACCACAACTCTTCTCCAAAAGTCTTATTTCATAGTATTATTTTCTTGGGAAAGGAACTAATCTCTGCACTATGAAGATACACCGACCTTCGGGAAATGAAGTTGAAGTCTCCTAGATTTCTATTGTAGGAGGAGTCCCAATATTCTAAGAATTATATTTCTGTAACAAAAGAAAATTTGGGCAATAGTTAAGAAATTCTAGATATCCTGAATTATCTTCACTAGTTGATTTGTCAATCTAGTGGATTGAATGTTGAGTCCTAGTCTTCACGAGTTTTTTTTGCAACTTTGTGGAAAGACTCTAGCCAAATGCAATCTTAGTATTTTTGAAACTGAGATTTCTTTTAGTCCTCACTTGTGGCTCTCCCTAATTCTACCACCTAGACTCTTCTAAGATTTTTTATAGTGATTGGTCCAAAGGCATGTCAGGTTGACAAAAAACTCAGACTCATTGATAATGGTGGTTTTCCTATGGCTAGATCTACTCGTAGCTCTGATACCATTGTTATATTTTTATGAGTATGCAATGGGATATGGCAATCACAAGATGCAAAATAATATAAATGAAATTAAATCTACGAGATGACTGAAATATGCTATAAATAGAAATGATAGAAATGAATACAATGTAGCTATGGAGGAAATGAACACTCCATGAATAAACTAGGTAACTTTCCCCTAAAGTAATCTAATTCCCTAAGTATGTACCTTGGTAGGTACATTTACATGAACCAAATGATGTAATATAATCTATTTCTAATATGTAGGTCTTCCTATCTCGATTCACCATGGCTCTGATACCACTGTTAGCTTTTGAGCATATATGTAGAGGGAGAGATCTAACATAGATCCTAATAATATGAAATAAGTGAGTATGTAATATGAATGAAATATACTATAAATAGAAAGTGGAAAAATTACAATGCAGTATAGAGGATAAGGTCACTCCATTACTGTAAGCTAAATAACTACATTATGCTCCATATAGGAGATCTATCACAAACTACTCTCTACAACAACACTCTTGATATCTATATGATCTACATTTTAATCTATCACTATCCCTTTATATAGGAAAACAGATTCCTTGGCCAACACTCTACCTAGTTGTACAAGTGGATACCTTCACATTACAACATGCACATTGACACTTGTGCATTTATTACATTGCTTGAAGTAAGTAGCTAAATTCCCCCTAAATTAATATCTACTCTAACTATGTACCATAGGTGGTACATTTACATGATCCAAATGATGTAATATATTCTAACTCTAACATGATATGGATAGATTATTTAGTAGTCTTTTAAATGATAAAACCTTGTTTTAATTCTAAATAAAGTTATATGGCTTTCTAAAAATTTGTAGTGGGGTGCATTTATTTAAAAATAAAAAACATAAAAATTTCCTTTGTTAATTTCTTAAGCCATAGTTTTAAGCACTTAAACATAGTAGAGTTTATTTTGTTGAAAAATAGTAACTACTAATAGAGGTTGTATGAAATCATTGCAGATTTGTGTAATATTGGATAGCAGGTGGTGTTACCTTTTAAGTGTTTTATGTTTGACTAGAATATACACTGTTTATATTTAGAAAAAAAAATCCTTTCCAATTTAAAAAAAATTAGTAGTATTTTTACCGCATGCAATTTTTTTATTACCTTGTAGATTTCTAGGATATGATATATCATCTAAAGCATACCACTTAATTGATCATGATATAAAATAAATACATGTAAGAAGAGATGTTATATTTTATGAAGGATGTACACAAAATACTAAATCAAAGAATATTTTAAACCCTATTATAGAGGTCAAAGAGCATAATGAAGAAAGTTTTGAAAATAAATATGAAGTTATAGATGAATCAATAGATGATACAATAAAAATTGAATTTCCTTCACCTCAAACTCCATAGAAGAAAACATCAAAATGGATTGCAACAACTCTTGAGCATGTAAAAATTGATACACCAATAGACTTAACTTATGTTAGACCTCGTACTTGTAGTAAAATGAAAAAATAGTAAATTTTGTATTAATGACTTCAATAATGGATGATAAATAACCTAAATTATTAAGTGAAGCACTTAGCTCTCCAAAGTGGAAGAAAACAATGGAAAAATATATTCTACTCTAATGAAAAATAAAAGTTGGGATTTAGTTTTCTTACCTAAATATAAGAAACAATTTGGACGCAATGGGTCTATAAAATCAAATAAAAATAGATGGTTCAATTGAAAAACAAAGCATATCTTTTTGCAAATTTTTTTCTCAAAGAGAATTGACTATGATGAAAATTTGCACCAACAATGAAGATAACTCCAACCTGCACAATCTATGCACTAGCAACATAATACAATTGGAAATTTCATCAAATGGATGTTAAAAGTGCATTTCTAAATATTGACCTCGGAGAAGAAGTATATATGATACAACCAAAAGGATATGAGATATCCAATCAAACACACAAAAAAAATGCAAATTAAGAAAAACATTGTATGGATTAAAATAGACTTCATTAGCATGGTATATTAAAATTAATAGGCATCTTCAAAAACATGGGTTTTGTAGAAGTTTCTCAGATCCAAATATTTACACTTATAAAGTGGGATCAAATAGACTAATTTTGTTGTGTATGTATATGATCTTGTCATCATAGTAAACTTAGAAAATTTAACAACAAAGGTTTAGAATGATTTAAATAAATCTTTTGATATGACTAATCTAGGATTACTACACTATTGTCTTGGTTTACAAGTATGGCAAAAGGAAAATTATATTTTAGTGACATAAAATAAATATGCTAAAAAATTGTTGCACAAATACATAATGATAAATTGTAAATAAAAAGCAATGCCTATAGAACAAAGGATGCAATTATCAAGGTATGATAATTCACCACTCATGTCAACTACTTTATATAAACAAATGACTATAAATCTACTTTAGCTAACAAATACAAAACCAAATATAGTGTTTGGTATGAATTATATCACTAGAGTGATGCAAGAACCTAAAAAAACTCATTGGAAAGTAGCTAAATATATTTTATAGTATATTAAGGGAATGATGAATTATGGATTAGAATATAAGCAAAATGAAAAAAATACAAGGTTATACAAACTCAAATTATGTTAGTTCCATTTATGATAGAATATCTACTTTAGGATATGTGTTTCATCTTGGATATGGTCCTATATCTTGGCATAGCAAAAACCAACATACATTAGCACTTTCATCTACAAAAGAAAAATATAGAGTTGCATAAAATGCAACATATGAAATACTATGGTTACAATTTATTTTATCAAATATGGGATTATCTTTTAAAGAACCTACAACATTGAATTGTGATAGTCAAGGAGTTCTCAGATTAATTAAAAATCTATTTTTTAATGAATTAACTAAACATATTGAAGCATATTTTCACTTCATTTGATATCATGTTCAAGTTAATCATATTAGTGTTCAATACATTTCTACTACAAAATTGTAACAACCCGAAAATCCAACCAACTTGAGAGAGGATTTTTTTATACACTTGTTAGGGATCTATATCACCCCACCTTACATAAGTCATTCTATGAAGGTGTCTATTAACATAAAACCTTATGATTAAGTTATTCATCTCACTCAATGATTAGCTAACTTAAGGTATCTATCTCAACTCAATGATGAGCTAACTTAATCTATCCATATCATCTCAATGATGAACTAACTTACTCCTTTTGTCTATCAAAGGGTAAACCCATCCCTACACCATACATAAGTCCATCTATGTAGGTGTACTAAGTGTAGGAATATAATATTGTGAGCTTTTGGTGATGTATATTAATGGAGATGCAACCACAAGATGTAAAATATACAGACTATGATAAGTATATTATAATGGTACTTAATTATACAGGAAAATAAGAGAATAGACTTCTATAATAACTCAGTAAAATACCATTAATAAAAGGTCACAAAAATAGTACAATATAATATAATGGAGGACTATGAACACTCCAAAATTTTACAATGAATATCTACATTGTACCTACTCACTAATCTATAGTAACATTATCTCTCACACCCCCTCTCACTATAGCTTAAGGTATATATAAGATAATTTTCTTGGTATTTACTCTACCTATTTCTATGACTCATGTACATGTGGACTACATGTGCATTTACATTGTTGCACATTCTAACACTTGTGCATTTATTACTTTTTCCTCAAGTAACTACTTAACAAAAGATAAAATCCTAATATAATAATGTACCCAAGGTGGTACATTGACATGTACCCAATAATGTAATATATTCTCTAACATACCCCTGTATTACATTATTTGGGTATTAAAAACTTTAGTCTTCAATATGGATCTTCTTCTTTTGAATGATCTTCAACTTGAACTGATCATTCTTCTTATTTTTTTGTTTGTATATGTCCAAGTAGTCCATAGCTTTGTTGACCTCTCATCCTTTTAATTTTTAATTTGCTATTCCTTCATCTGTTCTTATGATATATGGGTTCTTCATTCTTTGTAATTTGTTCCTTAGAGAATGCATTAGTATTATTTTGAAATATTATAATATCTTATGAAATCTCCATTGAATCTAGAGCATATATATTTCTGTGAACTGATCCAATAGTTTCTATATCATTTTGATTTATGATGAGACACATGTTGACTCCATTTGAGTATCTTAAATTAACCATCCTTTTGCTCTCTACTAGCTTGGCTATTGAAATAAGATTATATGCTAATCCAGGAATATACATTACATTATGTAATAGAAAGGTTGGAAATGATTTAATAGGTGTTACACACCCATGTCCATGTATATGATAGTATTTTCCATCTGCAATTTTCAACCTGTAATTGTTAGTGACTTCAAGGCAATAAAACCACTGTAAATTTCCTATCATGTGATGACTTGCACCGGAATCAATATACCAAATGTCCTTTTTAGTTTGACCAATGCAATTTTTTGAGTTTGAAGTAATTTTTTATATTTTTGTAATGTGCCTTGTGATGATATGTTTCTCTTGCTAATTCATTCATTATCTTGAGAGGGTGTAGTGTAAGGCCAATCAATGAATTTTTTTTAGTTTTTATTTTTATATTTTGATTGATCCTTTGTAGTAGACTACCTTATGACTCCCTAGTAAATTATGTTTATGATCAAACTACTAACCTTCAAGTAAGCTCTGTAATTTTGATATGTAGTATTCCTTTTGCCTCCCTAATATTTTAATTAAGATTTTTGTAGAATACTATATCTTTCTCAAGTAGATTGAGTATATGATCAAACTTGATAAAACCTCTTCAATTCTTAGGTTTTGTAGGATTCCTTATATCTCCCAAGTGATTTAATTAATCTAAGATTTTGATAAAGTGCTTTATAGTAGATTTAACTTTTAGGTTTACTTTGAGTTAAATCCTTTTAGAATCCATAATGATTTGATGTTCAACTCCTAATTTTTTTTCTCCCCATGTACTTTTTAGTTTAATGAACTTCTCTATGGTTGGATTTCTTTTGTCCCCTTAGTATGAGTATGAGACAAGTGTAAGTAAATATTTACAACTCTTTTAAGTAAATAATGAACTTATTTTTATCCCCTTAATATCCAATAGTTTAATATTTCTAAATTCCAATAATCTATGTTTGATGTAGTATACCTTATAACTCCCTAATTTGGAATATTAGAAATTAATAATATTTGCAATATAATATGGTTTTGATTTTCCAAGTAGAAACCCTTATATCTCCTATGGTTTTAATTGCAAATATTAAAATACTTTGTATTTCAATTAAGGTAATTTGAAATACTTTTAAGGATATAAGATTCCTTTGATTTACTTTCAACTTACTAAGGTTGATTTAACTTATATATCCAACGTAAATAACAAATGGATTCAACCTTAAGTTATACGCTTTATCACTTTGAAATGAAAGTGTTTTTAATCAAAGTGAAATCTTACCTTGAAGAACACAAGCTTATACTGAGAGGGGGGGTGAACAGTATAAGACCTCTTTTTACTTTTTCCTTTATATTTCAAAATAGTAAAGCAATATACCCAAAGCAATATCAAAGCAATGCACAAAATCATCCACAAAGTGACATCAATTTTAACGTGGTTCACCCAGAATGGTTGGGCTACGTCCACAAAACTTTTCTCTAAAAGTTATCTCAAAGTTCTTTGGGAATCCTTCCCAATTACAATGTTTATGAGCCTCGGCTCAAAGGAGATACCTTCCCCTCTACTCTAGAAATGATCCCTCAGAAGATCAACTGCCTCTACCTCTTGCCAGCACGTGGAACTCCTTTCCACCGAAGACCTCCTATCCTCAATGCTTAGCCTAAGAGACCTCTGCCTTCTATGATCACGTCCACAGCAGCTCAGCAACCTGTACCAAACAGTCAGTCGGTCTAGTACAAGTCTTCCTCTATCTATCAGATCTGTCCAACTTTGAACAAATCAATCCTCTGCACACAAGCCTTCTCAAAGACTTGCCAAATCTATCCTCAGGTTCTTCTCAAAGAACCAATGCACCTCTGTCCTCAAGCAGCAGCACTCCGCATTCGTCTTTGCCCTTTGTGCTCTCTACGCCCTCTGCTCTCTTTGCGCAATCACAGCCGCACTTGATCGAACTTCAACCTTTGCACCTCTGCGCAATCACAGCGGCACCGTCTTCGCACACTCTGCTTCCTTTGCGATCTTTCACACTTAGAATGATTCGACGAAATGCACTCTGCACACTACGATCGAATTTCGCACTCTGCTCTCGACGATCGAACTTCTTGCTCTGCGCACTATCTACGAACGTCGCACTTCAACAACACATTCATCGACTCTTCAACTCTCCAAACAGCCCTCCTTTTATAACAAAATTTTCATGATGAAAACTTTAATCTTAGTCGGTTGTTATAACAAATGCAAACCCTAATCTTCATCGGCTGCAAGCCCTAATCTTCGTCGGCTAAAATTTGACTTTGTCGGCTTCACTGTCTCTGTAACTCTTCTGTAGCTTCTACCATGAAAATACAACATGTCACGATATCGTGACACTTTTTGCTTTCTTAACCTCTTCTCGGCTTGCACCCTGAAAGGAACATGTCGCGAAATCGTGACACTTTCGCTTCCTTGCACTCTTCTCTGCTTGCACTAGCGAAAATGGAACATGTCACAAAATCGTGACACTTTCGCCTTGTGCTTTTCTCTGCCTTACGCCCTCAAAAACGGAACATGTCACGAAATCGTGACGCTTTCACCTTTGAGCTCTTCCTCCTTGAATTTGTCATGAAATCATGACGCTTCTTCTTCCATGCTCTTTCATTTTGCTTCTATCACGAAATCGTGACTCTTCTCCTATTGAAGACCTACTTTCTATTTTTGTCATGAAATCGTGACACTTTCTCCAACCGTATGTTGCCATCTCAATCTATCATGAAATCGTGACACTTTCTACATCCGTAAGCTTTCTCTTCAACCTATCATGAAATCATGACACTTTCTGCATCCGTACGCTTTCTCTTCAACATGTCACGAAATCGTGACATTTCTTACTTCGAAACCTTTCCTTTGTTGCATGTCACGAAATCGTGACAGTTCTTACTTGGAACATTTTCATCTGTAGCATGTCGCAAAATCGTGGTTCTCCTTACCCAAATCGTGACACTTTTTGTGTTACTTTCTCTCTCTTCGAACTTGTCACGAAATCATGACAATTCACACTACGGACTCTCTCTTCTGCATTATGTCGCAAAATCATGACACTTTTTCTTTTGGACTCTCTCTCCTACAACATGTCACGAAATCATGACACTTTTTCATCCGTACAACCTTCCTTGCAATATGTCATGAAATCGTGACATTTCTGACTCCATACATTCTCTCTCCTCTTTGAGTCGCGAAACTGCGACATGTCGCGATATCGTGACACTTTTCTAACTTGCTTTCTCTCTCCTGCTTAAGTCGTGAAAATGCGACATGTCGCGATATCGTGACACTTTTCTAAAATGCTTTCTCTCTCCTGCTTAAGTCATGAAAATGCGACATGTCGCGATATCGTGACACTTTTCCAACTTACTTTCTTTCGAACCTGTCAGCTTGGGGTTTGCAAAAGACCTTTGAAACTGTCATGCCGTAACCTTCATCAAAACAAATTATTTGACATCAAATCAAATTCCTTCAAAAGCTTCTTGACATCAATGACAACTTATATACTTGAGCAAAGGCAATGTACCCAAAATACCCAAAATTTCCAACAATCTCCCCCTTTGTCATTGATGGCAAACCTTTACTGAAAACACTTCTCAAGAGCCAAAACTGAAACCAACTGTGCTAACAACTGACAAACTGTGCCCACAACTGAGAATCTTCCTTTGAAGTTTTGCTCCCCCTGACTTGAAGCTTTCCTCTTCACTTTGAAGCTCTCCCCCTTACTCATATCTCTCCCCCTTTGTCATCAATGGCAAAGGGTCACCTTTGGGGCTCGGGACTAAGAATGAGCCTCTTAGCTCAGTCCCTCCCCCACCTCCTGATGAGGTGATTAATTCTGGGGTGGGAGTAAAACTCCCATTAGGCACTGATCATCATCAGCGTCTATAACTTCCTTGTCGGGCCTTCTCTTGAACTCTTTGTCCATATTCCTGTTCTTGTCACTGTTCTTGTTCTTGTTCTCATCCCTGTTCTTGTTCATGCCTTGATCCTTGGACCTGATCATGCCACTGTTCCTGTACCTGTATTCTGGAATTTTAGCTCTACACTGTCTGATTATATGACCTTCATTGTTGCACTTGAAACACTTGACGATGTTGTTTCTCTGAGGTAAACCTGATCTTTGAATCCACCAGTTCTGCCCAAACCTATTCTGACCAAACCTGTTCTGGCCGAACCTATTTTGATCAAACCTGTTCCTGTTATTTACCTCGCAATAGACTGCCTTGTGCCCAAACTATTGACAAGAGTAGCAATACCCTTGAAAGAAACTAGCACTTCTAAAATTGTCATTTACCTTCTTCACTTGAGCCATGCAATGTGAAGCCATGTGACCAAACCTGTGACACGCAAAACATCTGCCTTGAAATTTTCCTTTATTTGACCTCTTGGGTCCTGAAAACTTCTTCTTCTCATTCTGAATTCTGTTTTCTATTTCTGCGCATCTATCATTCAAGGACTCATGATCTGAAATACTTTCCTCATCAGAACTCTCTTCCTTTTGGAGTCTCTTACTAGACTCTCCAACTTGTTCCTTGTGTGGCTTAACAAAACCAAGGCCTGTTTTATCTGTTGTTTTTCTTTGACCTTTGATGAGTGACTTAACCCTTTTGGAGCTATCTTGAAACCTGTAAAGCTTATCCTTGTACTCTTTAGTTTCCTCTTTCAAAGAAGCCATTTTCTGTTCCAACTCACTATACTCAAGAACCTTAGACTCTAACTCATCCTTGAGTTCTTGTGTCTTAGCTATAGAGAAATCAAGATTTTCTATAAGATCATCTCTCTCCATACAACATTCATCTAACTTATCCTTGAGTCTAGCATTCTTCTTTCTTTCCTTTTTCAAAGCACTAAGAGCACTAATAAGTTCACTTTCAAGATCCTTTATTTGTTTGCTTTCTGAATCATCAAAGCCTTTTTCAGATTTCTTATCACTAGAGGTGCTACCTTTTTCAAAAACCATACATGCATCTTCCTTATAGTTTTCTGAAGCATCCTCATACATACTGGAAACCAAATCATTATTTGTACAATCATCCTCAAGGTGACCAAAATTTCCACATCTAAGACATTTCATGATAATGAATCTATGTTTCGGTTCTTCCTCTTTTTTCGATATGAACAACATCTCATTTTCATCATCACTTGAAGAACTTTCACTATCACTACTAGAACACTTACTTGCTTTGTCTAGGTAGAAACTCTTCTTGTGCTTGTGAGAATACCTCTTTCCTTGATTGTTGTGCTCATCTTTGTTCTTTCTGTGATGCTTGTGCTTTTCAGAATCCTTGCTCTTAGAATCCTGTTTATCTTCATCACTTTCATTCTTGGGAACAGTACAATCGGTAGCATAATGACCAAACTTTCCACAATTGAAACATCTTATATTTTTCATGCTTTTGTGCTTTCTAGAGAACTTGCCTTTCTTGTTGTAATATGCCTCTTCATCACTAGAAGACTCATCACTCTCTTGAAGTTGTTTACCCTTGGATTTCTTGGTAGCCTTGAAAGCTGCCTCTTTCTTGACATCAACCTTCACTTGAGTTCTCAACTCAAATGCTGCAAGTATACTATGGAGCTCATCCTTTTTCAACTTATCCAAATCTTTAGCTTCCTCAATAGCAGAAATATTTTCACTAAATCTATTAGGAAGAGATCTTAAAATCTTATCACAAACATCATTTTCAGCAAGCTCAAGACCTAAGTCTTTCATGGAGTTAACAACCTCATCCATACGAAGCATGTAGTCACTAATATTTTCATCATCATTCATCTTGAGTTGTTCAAACATACCTTTGAAGTGTCTCAACTTGGCCTTTCTGACATTTGTATCACCTGTATGAACCACCTGCAATTGTTTCCACATTTCACTAGTTGTCTTGCAGTGAATCACTTTGGTGAGATCTGCTTTCTGTAAGCCTTTCGGGATTGCATTCATTGCTTTTGAATTGTTGTGATGTAGGAGCCTTTCTTCTTTAGTATTTGGACCATGTACGGGAATAGTGTACTCATCTTCAATTACTTCCCATACCTCATTACCAAGTGCCATTAGATGAACCTTCATCCTTGCACTCCAAAGACCAAAATCTGACCCATCAAGAATAGGTGTTGCATTGCCACTTGAATAATCCATTGTGTTCTTTACTAGCTTTTCCTTCAAGTTGTTAAACTTTTCGAAGGCACCTGCTCTGATACCAATTGAAGAACACAAGCTTATCCTGAGAGGGGGGTGAACAGTATAAGACCTCTTTTTACTTTTTCCTTTATATTTCAAAATAGTAAAGCAATATACCCAAAGCAATATCAAAGCAATGCACAAAATCATCCACAAAGTGACATCAATTTTAACGTGGTTCACCCAGAATGGGTGGGCTACGTCCACAAAACTTTTCTCTAAAAGTTATCTCAAAGTTCTTTGGGAATCCTTCCCAATTACAATGTTTATGAGCCTCGGCTCAAAGGAGATACCTTCCCCTCTACTATGGAAATGATCCCTCAGAAGATCAACTGCCTCTACCTCTTGCCAGCACGTGGAACTCCTTTCCACCGAAGACCTCCTATCCTCAATGCTTAGCCTAAGAGACCTCTGCCTTCTATGATCACGTCCACAGTAGCTCAACAACTGTACCAAACACGAGTCGGTCGGTCTAGTACAAGTCTTCCTCTGTCTTTCAGATCTGTCCAACTTTGAACAAATCAATCCTCTGCACACAAGCCTTCTCAAAGACTTGCCAAATCTATCCTCAGGTTCTTCTCAAAGAACCAATGCACCTCTATCCTCAAGCAGTAGCACTCCGCATTCATCTTTGCCCTTTGTGCTCTCTATGCCCTCTGCTCTCTTTGCGCAATCACAGCCGCACTTGATCGAACTTCAACCTTTGCACCTCTGTGCAATCACAGTGGCACCGTCTTCGCACACTCTACTTCCTTTGCGATCTTTCACACTTAGAATGATTCGACGAAATGCACTCTGCACACTACGATCGAATTTTGCACTCTGCTCTCGATGATCAAACTTCTTGCTCTACGCACTATCTACGAACGTCGCACTTCAACAACACATTCATCGACACTTCAACTCTCCAAACAGCCCTCCTTTTATAACAAAATTTTCATGATGAAAACTTTAATCTTAGTCGGTTGTTATAACAAATGCAAACCCTAATCTTCGTCGATTGCAAGCCCTAATCTTCATCGGCTAAAATTTGACTTTGTCGGCTTCACTATCTCTGTAACTCTTCTGTAGCTTCTACCATGAAAATACAACATGTCACGATATCGTGACACTTTTCGCTTTCTTAACCTCTTCTCGGCTTGCACCCGAAAGCAGAACATGTCACGAAATCGTGACACTTTCGCTTCCTTGCACTTTTCTCTGCTTGCACTAGCGAAAATGGAACATGTCACGAAATCGTGACACTTTCGCTACCTTGTGCTTTTCTCTGCCTTACGCCCATGAAAATGGAACATGTCACGAAATCATGACGCTTTCACCTTTGAGCTCTTCCTCCTTGAATTTGTCATGAAATCATGACGCTTCTTCTTCCATGCTCTTTCATTTTGCTTCTATCATGAAATCATGACTCTTCTCCTATTGAAGACCTGCTTTCTATTTTTGTCATGAAATCGTGACACTTTCTCCAACCGTATGCTGCCATCTCAATCTATCATGAAATCATGACACTTTCTACATCCGTAAGCTTTCTCTTCAACTATGTGAAATCATGACACTTTCTGCATCCTACGCTTTCTCTTCAACATGTCATGAAATCATGACATTTCTTACTTTGAAACCTTTCCTTTTTTGCATGTCACGAAATCATGACAGTTCTTACTTGGAACATTTTCATCTGCAACATGTTGCAAAATCGTGACACTTTTCGTGTTACTTTCTCTCTCTTCGAACTTGTCGCGAAATCATGACAATTCACACTACGGACTCTCTCTTCTGCATTATGTCACGAAATCGTGACACTTTTTCTTTCGGACTCTCTCTCCTGCAACATGTCATGAAATCGTGACACTTTTTCGTCCGTACAACCTTCCTTGCAATATGTCACGAAATCATGACATTTTTGACTCCGTACATTCTCTCTCCTCTTTGAGTCGTGAAACTATGACATGTCGCGATATCGCGACACTTTTCTAACTTGCTTTCTCTCTCCTGCTTAAGTCGCGAAAATGCGACATGTCGCGATATCGTGACACTTTTCTAAAATGCTTTCTCTCTCCTGCTTAAGTCGCGAAAATGCGACATGTCGCGATATCGCGACACTTTTCCAACTTACTTTCTTTCGAACCTGTCAGCTTGGGGTTTGCAAAAGACCTTTGAAACTGTCATGCCGTAACCTTCATCAAAACAAATTATTTGACATCAAATCAAATTCCTTCAAAAGCTTCTTGACATCAATGACAACTTATATACTTGAGCAAAGGCAATGTACCCAAAATACCCAAAATACCTTTATAATGTTGTATCTCCCTGATAATGGGTGTTGTTCTATGGATGTATAACAGTGATGGTAGTAGGTTTGCAAGGCATATTTTATGAACATATTTAAAGCACCTTTGACTACTCTTCACCTCATTGAATTTATGCTTTGAAAGCTAGCTCATAAATCCCTTAAATTTAGTCTCAATTGCACCTTCAATTATCTTTGGACCACACCTTTAATTCTCTTGCTTGATGTTGGTTGAATATTTGCTTCCTACTCTATGTGCCTCTATAATAAATCTTACTCTTGGTAGCTATAAATATGTTTCCTTACCTTTAATCAAGTGCCAAGTGACACTAGATATTGCCCAAGACTATTCAGTCTCCTCCTTAGGTGGCATAGTGCCTGTTATGGGTCTTATGAAGCATTATATTATGAATGTAACTCCCAGGCATTGATGACTATTGGAGATGCCTTCTTGATAATTTTAGCTATGATGAGAGGCATTACGTTGCTTAGGTGCCCCTTCTATTGGATATGCTCTTTCAACATTGTGCCAAGTGGCACACTATCCATGGTAGGGTTTTACAAGTGTCACTCCAAAATCATGCATGTAGAGCTCCCCAATGTCTCTTATTCTTCATTGATTTTATGTCAGTAAATTCCTCATTATTTCTTATTGTTTAATTCTCTCTTTCCAATAAATCATTGATGTGATGAATTTAGCTCTAAATGTGATGGCTTTCAAGCACTACAATTGTTTTATAATGGTAGATTTTGATGTGGTTCTCAACTAGTGATTAGACCATGTTGGAGCTATGGTAATACACCTTAGATATCACCTTATACCTTGCTCCTCCTTAATTGTAATATTCTATCCTTGGCATTATATTTTTATATAGGGTGCAATGGATTATATTCACCTTACGTAGTCCCTTTCTATGCTACAGGTTGACATCACCATGAGTGATAGACTAAGGTGTCTTCTAACACCTTAACAAGTCAGATACTAAGCCTTATGGATGGCTATTTTCTCAAGCACCTTGGATAGTGCTTCCCTTACCAATGATAGATATTGAGTTCTTTAATTTGGCTCATCTCTTAATCACCTTTACTAATGCTTAATCTTTGCAATCGATGGGTGTTGAGCCTATTTTGTATGGCTCCTCTTCAACAACTTAAGCTAGTACTAATGGTTATCGCTTGTAGATAGTATGATAGACTACATAGTGTCCTTAAGACACTTATATTTTGTCTTATTTTTGTGTAATAGAAAACAAGTTTAGTGCTCGAATAACAAATTTTAATGCCTCCTTATTTGCATTTAAAACCTGAGACTCTCCTCGTCTCATTTTGTAGATCCTTCTATAGGTTTTTATGGTAGATTTCTTCTCCACTCCTTGGAGGAATATTACTTTTTTTGTTGGCTTCTCTAGGCCACAATAAGCTATAGGTTATGTGTTCTCCAGTAGTGTCTCTAGACACTTTGATAGTAGATTTACTTGTTCTATTTGGTTTTCCACTTTAACATAACAACCAATGCACATAATAAAATTTGAGAGTAAAAAGTTTAATGTAGTTAAGAATAAATAAAATAGTGCAATAGCAATATCACCTTATTGCTCTTTCATAGTAAATTGTAAGATGCACTAATAGTAATTCTTAAATAACTCTCAAATGAACTAATAACCTCTACAACTTTCACTTAGTAGTAATGTCTTCTTTGTTATAACTAGGTAATAGGAAGATGATATCTTTCTATCTATCAAATATATCTAACTCCTATTTAATGTGTAGGTATTAACCTTAAAATAACCTCTCTTTTGCACTCCCTTTGAAGACTATAATATGTAACCTTATTCCTTGCAAATTTTAAACCCTAATAAGGTGCTTAATGAAATTATATAATGAATAGAATATAAGTGTTCATAAAATGAACCCTTTGCACCTAAGTTGCATACCTTTAATGAACTCTAAAGATGAAGGATTGCAGGGTGATTAGATTCACCTTATTGATGTCTTTAACTGGATGAACTTATAGCTTCATAGCTTAGTAACTCCTTTGTCTTGCTGCTTGAAATTATAGTGTGGTGGTTTTGATTCTCCTTTAGGATGTATCCTAGAAATCTAAATATTTGTAGATAGTAATGTTGTCCTAATTTTTGCCCTTTCACAGTCAATTTTTCTAATGAAATGTTGTCCTTGAATCTCAAAAATTTGGTAGGGACCTCCTCCCTTCATAAATTTAGTGGCTTTGACTTTGAAATTTCATCTGATGTGGTCGATTCATGGTCCATGGCCTTACATTCACCATCAATATTTATATGCTTGTTGATATGACTGGTCTACCCAATGATGGAGATATAGTGTAGTGTGAGAAACACTTGTTGGCTAATGAAGTGGGCTACTTCAGAGACAAGGGGAAAAATATTAGAAGAGAAAAAGAGGAAATTATTAGGAAATCCCTTCTTAAGTAGTGGGACAAAGTTATGCTTCCCATTCTTCAATACTTTACAATTGATGATACCAACTCCATTCTCAAGAGCTTCCACCTAGCCTTTTTGAATCACCTACGAGATATTAAAGTCATCAATATACTAGATTATCTATTCAGATCCATGGAGCAGTCAGTTCTTAATGTTATAAAATATACCTCCATTCATCTTGTTCACCAAGGCATACACCTTATTATCTATAGACATGCCCTACAAAAATAATACTAGAAAGCAATCATTTCTAGTATTGATTGCCCTCTTGCACATTCCCAAGTGCCTAATTCTATCCAAGGAATCCCCCATCCTAATACCATGGATGATGATGTTGCTCTAAATAATACCTTGGAAGATACACCTAAAATGAGTAAAAAGTTGGACTTTGGTCCCAACTCTAGAGATACACCTCCCTTTATGAAGAAAAAGGCTCAACATCGCTTATCACATAGCAAATCCCAAATTGGGAAGCAAAATTCTCCAATTATAATAGAACAATAGCAAGAGATTTCTAAGTATTTTCCTATGCCGCTAAAGAAACCAATGA
The DNA here is from genome assembly GCA_028583015.1 of Wollemia nobilis. Lineage (NCBI taxonomy): Eukaryota > Viridiplantae > Streptophyta > Pinopsida > Araucariales > Araucariaceae > Wollemia > Wollemia nobilis. The sequence goes on from JAQPPZ010016888.1 coordinate 20,491,133, forward strand.
TTGAAGGCACCTCAACCCACACATCATTGAAGAAGGGAGTTGATCCCTAGAGTGGACCCTCTAGTCACATCCAACAAAGGTTAGATATTCCTTCCTTCATCAAAAAAGACCATGTCAGGGACCTAGAGGAGGTGTTGAATGCTATGTATTGAGCCTCCAAAATGTTTTATTCTTTGCTCCAACAAGCTTTGATTATCATGGAAGATATCAAGAACCAGAATGATGAACATCTAGAGGTGACCTCAAATTATCAGGAGGCCCTCATGGATACTGTCTAGCTATGTCCATTTGCTTCCAAGGGCATTTTGACTTTTTAGGGCCTCTAGTTGTGTCTTCTGCTTCGGGCAGTTGGTTGCTATGTTTTTCTTATTTCTCAAGGTGGTTTATCCTGGAGTTTCCCCTTGTTGTTTGGATTTTTATTTCTATAGTCTCATGGAGACTATCTCTTTTTAACCTTGGGGTTGTTCTCTTTGTGTTTAGTCCTGTGGAGACTATCTCTTTTGGTGTCCTTTGTTGTTCAGGTTTGGGGTCCCTTTCAAAACCCCTTTCTCTGATTAATAAAAAAAGTAAGGATAATTGAAATTTATGTATTTATTTAATGAAGAGTTAAATTTATTCAAGTTGTTTGGAGTGATAAGTAGAATAGAATTTATTTAAGTTACATTAATTCTTCATTAGCAGTAATAAGGTTATCTAGAAAGTTTTTAAAAGTTAATTTTTAAAAATTAAAGTTTGTTTTTAAGTTTGAAGTGATAAGGAATTAAAGTCGTTTAATTGATTTTTAAATTTTTAAATTTTTTTAAATATATTTTATTTGGTTTTATTTTTTAAAAAATAAAAATTGAATATTTTCAAATTTAATTATTTGAGAGACAAAAGGATTTCTACATCGAAACCTAGAAAAACAAAAATTTGCAAAATTTATTCTTTAGTTTCTAAAATTAGGGAGACAAGGTTTTCTACTCCATAGGAATTAAATTAGAAACTTTGTATTATTTAAACCTATGAGATATAAGGTTGTCTACATCAAATAAAATATATCTTAACAGTTGTTTGCATATCATGGAAGAATGCATTCAATAACGAAGATATTGTAGATAAATTGAAATATTATTTTTTAATAATGATAGATGATCTTGATAGTAAGGAGAAATCAACAAGATTATAGAATAATCATGAGGATACAAAATTGGATCTTGTTACTACAAAATTAGAAATTAATGAAAATATTGAATATTTTCATCATTTACAGCTTATCTACATGGAAAATAAGGAAAGAATATCTTTGATTGTACATAAATGGTTATGATATTTTACCAAGAAGATAGATGAACTTGAAACTCTAAGAAGGATGAATAAAACAATAAAAATATCTTCAAGATGCATTTATTGTAATAGAGTTGGTCATGAAAAGACAAATTGCTGGAGTCTACATCCATGTAAATATTGTGGAAGAAAATCTCATTCTTCTATTTTTTTTTAGTACAAGGACAAGTATTGTAGAATATGTGAAAGAGCATTAGTATTCATATTAGATTGTCTTTTTCAAATACTCATTTCTGAAGCATATTCTAACAATGGATCCAAGTGCACAATTTCTAAAGTATAGGAAAAGAAACATTCAAAAAACAAGAAAAAGATAGATAAAATATGGTCTATATTTGTCTTACAAATAAAGTAGATCTCATAAAGGGAAAGAAATTTTTTTTATACCAGAATCTAGAATTAATAATATTAAAGATACAAATATTGAAGAACATGAATATGATGATGAACACAAAGTATAAACCAAAAAAGAAGAAGAAGAACTAGATGGAACTCAAGCAGAAGAACACTTACACTAGAAGGCCATTTGAAGAATGAAGATCAATATGAAGACTATGATTGAAGACTAAAGTCTTCAATAACCAAATAATATAATAAAAGGGGGTGTTGGAGTATATTACATTATTTAGTACATGTAACCCTATGGTACCTTCATGGTACAACTTGTAAATATTAGATTAGGGTTGAGTCATAGTTTAGAGTGTGAGTATTATTTCCCCTTTCATGTAAGTGTGTATGTGTAAGAAATGCACAAGTGTCATGTGAGTGTGTGCAAATGTAAGTTGAGTCTATGTGCACAAGTGTCTTATATGTAAGAGTGCAAATATGTAATGTAATGATGTGCACAGTTGTCTTATATTAGAGTGTGCAAAGTGAAGGTCAAGAGTCATGTCTAGATATGCATACAATATAGATTCATGTGTTCATCAAGTATGCAAGTGCCCAATAGAGAATCCAAGAGTCATGAGACTTGGCATATGGAAAGGAATAGTCAAATATCCAAATATTCATACTACTATGGATATATACTCCATAAGGATGGAACATATTGTATCAATCATTAAATCAATTAATAAATTACTATCAGTTACTATAATATTTTTAAGAGGAAATGGAGTAATAAATATTGCATACACTTTGAGAAATTAATATTGTAAGTTGTACTATCAGTCACCATCATCTATGTATATTATTGTTATGATAGGATCCTATCTCAATCACCCAAGGGGAAGATTTTTATGAACAGGGTGCACATCTAGGTCTTTCATTCTTGCATGGCCTTCTCCTTATCAAGTGTGTCCCTAATTTCTTCAATATAGTTTATTGATCTAGTACACTAGTATATAATAGATCCTAATCACTTATTGTGGTAATTAAAGCTTGGAATACCTCTACTTTAGACACTTTACCAGTCATCATTTCTAGGGCTTGCTCAATATATTGGTTGATTAGTGTGATTTGCTTGAAAGCTAGGCCGATGAACTTGATCAATCAAGATAATGAATATATGGCCTTGGCTATGCTATCCCAATACATGACACATAGTCCCCTTATAATCCCTATAATATTTAATTGTATGGCCTTCACACTCTTCTTCCTTGATGGATCTAGCTCTTTTTGGAAATTAGGTATATCTAAGATGATTTTTACCTCCATAACAACAAGCTGGTTCATTAAGCTTTATTTTTACCCCTCTCCTCCTCTAGGAGTGCAATGGTTGCATGTAAAATTTTGAGCTATTCTATTTGATTTTTAAGCCCTTTGACCTTGAGCTACAATATTTTGAGTGTGTTCTTGACTTTCTTGAGATTTTTCTCCCTCTTCATCAATTTTCTTTTGAGGGCCATGAAATCTTGGATTAAGATATTTTTTTCTAATCATCCAGCTTTACTTTATCCTTGGTCCTAAAACCTTGGGGGTTGATGGCTACCACAGTCACCTAGTAATATTGTAGCTATATTTGTACCTTAATCTTGAAGACCATTAGGTTCATATAGATAAAATAGAATATCTTCTCCTGAAAGTTGAATTGGCTCATAAGCCCCTTTTCTGCTAGCCTTGTAAACCTTTTGGCTTCTTTCCCTTAGGTGTACTGGGAGGTTTTTTTCTAAATATTTTTTAAATTCAATGACACACCTAGTGCAATGGTGGGGACTTATGAACCTACTAGATATCCTTATGGAGGAATGGGTGGTAACACTAGCTAGAAGAATGTACAATTTAAAAGGGGCTAAGAAGCAAAATGGAAGGACAATAATTCTCTAACAAGGAAGGGATAAGAGTCAATATGTAAGGTAGGAAGAGTAGAATCTAGTGGTATGAGGACCTTAGAGTTTGATAATAGAATTACCATGTGGAAAGGTGGTGCTTACATGGTTACATAAGAGGTCACTACCAGTAGGGGAAAATTATGTGGTCCAGAACTAGTATGACTAACAACATATACAATGGGGTCCTAAAAACTAGCATAGAAAAGAGTGGTGCATTAGTTAATTCACTAGCCATCATGGATGCAACATATTGATATCTCATTCTTATGGACCCTCTTATTCATATTTTTATTGGTGGAGGGCTAGTGTCAAGAGATGAATCCCTTCTTTATCACTGCAATGCTAAGAAAATTTCTCAATATGGTAGCTTTATAGCCAAGGCATGTTCCCTTGAGTTATTTGAGGCTACAAATTCTATAGTTTATTGAGGGTTTCCTCTATGTATATGACCTCTTTCAAAGTCACTTATTATGCTACTTTTTCTAGGGTAATCATTCCTCCTATCACTTCCTTGCTACCTTTGCCAATGTAGGCACTCTCTTCATCTATTTTCTCCTTATCCTAGTTCTCACTCAAAATGTGTGTTCTCATCTACTTGTGTTTCTCAATATTCTTCTAGAATTCCCACTAGGCATTGATTTTTCCTTCTTTCTATCCCTTCCCATTTAGATACTTCAACTTAGCTATATGAATATGATAGTTTGGATCTATTTTATCTATTATTATGTATAAGGCCTTGTAAGCCTTCTTCCTTGGTGGTGGTACTAGTTATTGCTCCATAAGTTGTTTTAATATAAGTGTGTTAGCTTCATTCATAGGGTCCCATAGGGTTTCAAGGTTCAATCTAGACTCATGTATGAATTTTTCCAAGTTCTTGATTTTGGCAAGTCAATCATTAAACTTCTTTTCAGGATCATACTTCCACTCTCCTAGTTCCATTTGCAACTTAAGGTCCTTGAGATTCTTGTCTAGGATGTCATGGGTCTTCTACTTCAACAAGGTGATCTCATTGTAGGTGAAAGGAATATTGAAGAAAATTTTTATTTTTACTTCCACTCATGAAAGTTGCATTGATGGAATCAATTTGTTGAAAGCTATCCCATCTATCAATCAAGATAATCAAGTAGGCTTGATTTACGTGCACAAACTCCAATATAATTGTTTGCTAAATACCAAGGTCCTTCAACCACATTTAATCATCTAAACTCAGTGCACCACAAGATTTCTTGAAGACATTCATGAATCGATAATGCACTCTAACAAGTTATCACACACGCCAAATTCAAACAAAATATTTTTCAAAAAATATACAATAAAAAAATACAAAAATAATTTGAAGCACAACCATCTCAGGATGAGATGGTATCCAAGCACAACCATCTTAGGTCGATACGGTCATAGCATTCCATTATCACAAATTGAGATGATCCTCAAATGAGGTTGTCTTGAGCTATACTATCACAAAATGGAACCATCTCAACAAGATACAATCCCCATTACACGCAATAAAGCATAAAAATAACAAAATATATATATATATATATATACACACATAGAAAACAAGAAGAGAAGGGAAGAAAAAAGTAATAAATACTATCTACTCATCTCCACCCACATTTTTATTTTACCTAAAGCTACCCAGTTCACCAATTCATCTCCATTTTCATTTAATGTAGTTCATTCCATTAATAAATGAAAAGTTGATATTTTGGTCCTCACCTTCCTTGCATCGACTCCTTTGCTCATAAATGCGCTAGATGAATTCATCGTAATAGTAGGTGGGTTTTTTCGAAGCGCTTCGCTTCATAAAATTAGCTCTCCTTCTCCCTGTCTTGCTCTTATCCCATCTCACATGGTGAAAATGAATCCAATTCTACAAATTTTGTTCATATATAATTTTTGTCAAGCATAATCATCTAGGATAGTCATGTGGCACAATGCAATCATCCCATATGGCCATGATTTTATAAATAAAAAAATATTTCACTTACACAAAAACCATATTAGGTCAATATGGTCTTAACATTTCACTATTTCTCAAGGCACCCAAGTTAATCACCTCATTCTGGTCAAGCACCTCATCACTCTCATTATTTTATATCTCCTCCACCAATGCATCACTTGAGGGGGTAGTCAATAAATGCCAAATTCATGTTTCAAGATCAAGTCAACAATCAAACACTCAAAAGTGCAAATCAAGTTCATCCAATAATCATTGCAAAAAACTATCATACACCTCCCTCTTTGTTGGGTTAAAAGCAAAAATATCAATCAAACAAAAACTTGGTATACCTAAAGCCTAAAAGCTTGTAGACTAAAATATTGTCTATCCATGGCTAAAAGCCCAAAGCTTGTAGACTAATATTCTATCTACTTGGCTGAAAGGTTTACCAAAATTAATTCCATCAATGTGTTGGAAGCAATGACTCAAAAACATGCACCCTTTCCATGATTGGGGTATCTCACATTGACTTGTTTAAGAAACATCATCCATAGTTATCTTGACCATTTTAGATCATCTATTTTTACTCCACAATGTGCTTATGCACAAAGCATCCCAAAAAGGAGCATCTGTAGACACCTAAAATGTATCATATTAAGGAGACTCCTAGAAGGCCTTCTTTCTAACCCCCATAGTCCACCTTGGGTAGCCTTAGGGTCAATTTAATGGTTTTCATTACGAGTAGGTATTTTCCCCATGGGAAGCCTAACTATCTCGACTCGAGACAATCATAGGGTCATAACCATCTCGACCCAATATGGTCATAAAAAATAAAAAATAATAATAATAATCATAACTAGTAGTCAAATTTTCCTGTTAGCTTCATGCATGATTTTGCATCGATGTAAAATACCTTGCATGAGGAAATTTCATCAAATTACATGTAATTTATTATTTTGGGATATGCATCTACTTTTTCAATGTAGACTACCCCTTTGCCTTTTCATGCAGAGTACCCTTACCACATTTAGCCTATGGCCAAGAGGTCTATAAAATGGTACTCACCCCTTAGTTTTAAATATTGTGCTTTCAAGTTTTCATGCCATGAAGTGTTGTGAAAATAGATCCCCAACCTTTGAATTAGTGCAATGAAGTGCTACTAAAATCAATCTACTAGGTTTTATCCCTACCAATATGATGTTGTTAGACTACCATATAGGATTGAACGTTGTACTTCCCTACCTCACATAACTCATGCCCTAATTTTTATGACTATTTGAGCCTACTAACTCACCTTCCTGCCATGATAATTCATTAATAATACCCCCAGGTCACCTCAAATGTCACTCAAACTTGGTTACATAGAAAAGCAAGCCTATGATAGCAATCATCTCACCCCAAGATGGTCCACAGATGAAATCATCTTGACCTGAGATGATCTTGAATAGACCACTAGTTTTCCTATTTTTTTGTTCAGTATAACTTAGATCTATGTTTTTTTGGTTTGTACACTAGCTTAGATTTTAATTTACACAAGCATGCATGTCTTTCATTTTATTTATAATTTTCATATTCCATATGGGTCCAACTTCAATCGGTCCCTCATATGCTATTAATACACTTTTGTTTTCTTTGTATGCAAGCAATAGGACTCAACAAAAGTACAAGGCTTCATATCCACATTAGATTCAATGCGGTAGCCCCAAAAAACCTGCTCTCCCATGAACTACGCTAGCAAGGAGATTTTTGATATTTCACCTAGAGACCTATTTTGATGTATTGTCGTCATTGTTCATTGGTAGCATCCCCTAAGAGGGGATATTATTGTAAAACATTGAAAAGATAAGAATAAATATATGAAAGGATCCATTTTATATTATCTTGTTTGATCATTGTGTTTTGTTACTGCTTTCATTTTATTTGGTACAAATTTCTTTATTTCAATATGAATATGGGATTATAAGGTCCCTTCTTGAAATTTATTTTATACAATATGATTGTTGAAAACATGAAACTTTGTTTGTTGAAAATAGGTTGTTACTAAATATAGTTGGAAAGAATGGTGTTCTTTCATGACATAAAGAATTATAAAAATTCTTCTGTAATATATGGATGCTTTTGAAAAATGGAAATATGGAAATTCTTTAAATTTATTGTATTGGAGAAAATTATGATTATATAGTGAAAATATATCTTTGAGGTTGGGTTTTTCCCTTAGGGGTTTTCCTAGGATAAATGTGGTGTTATCTTTGATACTTGCATCTATTGTTTTAGTTTATTGTATGCTCTTTAATGAAAGGTTATTAATATAAAATATGCATAGTATTTTTCTAATATGAAATATGAATGAATTCATGTCTTATTTATATGATGGAATGGTTATATTCACTTAAGAATGCTATAGTTAATGATATTTGTCCATTGCAATGGTTTTATGAAATATTAAAGTAAAGGAATATAATATGCTTAGAGAGAGATGGTAAATTATATGTGGTTTATTTATGTTCATGTGGGGGTACTTGGGAATACAATGCTTTAGACATCCTATCCAGTACCTTGTCAAGATATTTCCATGATTTGGGACAGTCGTGAGGAGGTGACTACCAAATTAGTTGAAGGAACACTTTTTGAGTTATAGCTCAAATGAGTTCCTACATTTTGAGTTGTAGCTTGAATGTACATTCTAGGTTGTAGTCCGAATGTGTTTGGGTTGTAGCCCGAATGTGTTTGAGTTATAGCTTGAATATACATGTTGGTTTGTAGCTCACATGTGTTTGGGTTGAAGCCCAAAATACAAGAACTGTAAGCTAGGAGACATTGATCAGTCCTATCCACTTGAGTGTTGTAAGTTGTGGTTGACTTCAAAAGTGATTATGCCTTATGTGAAATAGAAATATATTGTGAACCTTACTTGTGTAACATTTTCTTGTGAATTCCACACTTAAAAAAAAATTCTCTCTTGGGATTTGAGTAACAAGTATGTCATTACAGTTGGTATGAGAGTGTAGGCTAGTAAATGAATTCCAGTATAAGATCTAGGCTAGTAAAAGGATATTGGTAAGAGAACCAAATACTAAAGGTTGCTCAATTTGAGTTTAAGGTTGTTTGAACCATTGATAACAATGTTTTAGTTGTTAAAGATCTAGGTCATAGGACTATAAGTTTCCATAGATGAGCTCTAAGTTGTAGGATTAGAAGTTTCCTTGGAATGTGCTAAGGAATCAAGTAACTTCTTATTCAATCCCTTGCTTAGTTCTTAAACTAAAGCTGGGAAGACCTACAACTTCTAAATTGCTATAATTCCAAAGAATTGATCCTAGGAAAGGTAGTTTTACTTTGATATGGTACTTTGCATGAAGTAAGAGTGACCATCATTATCAAGTGAGTGATAATGTATAAGCTTACCTAGGAGTAGTATCTTGCATGGATCAATAATCCATAAACATTATTGAATGAATGATAATGATAAAAGTTAGAACTAACTATAAATATTGAAACTCAAATTTTTGTAACCCTTTTCATTATAGAATGAATAATTAAGTGCAAAAATTTTGAGATAGCACCTTACGGGTAGGTAAGCATGACCTAGATCATTAATAAAATGATAATGGTTAGAATTAAAATGGCACCCAAGGATAAGGAATATAAATAGATTTATACGATATGAATTGATGGAATTATATGATGAGATATAAAATGGGTTAAAATGCCATAAAGGTAGAACACACATGAATAAATAATAGGATTTCAATCACGTTCAGAAACATTGTAGTTGTTGGTGGCTTAGAGAAATTATATACCCCTAGTTAATTAATACGAGAATGATGATGGGAAACATAAGACGAATAAGGTAGCTCGAGATGATAAATATGTGATTCATAGAGGATGAATATGGATACTTGATATGATCGAGATATGATTGGCTAGATGATTGAGTAGGATCAATATGTTGTAAACTAGTGGTTAGTTAGGCACTTATCCATAATAGAGGGAGTAATTCAAATCATTAATTTTGTAGCTTCGAAGGTTGAGATAAAACCTTGAATTTTTATTTATTCAACTTCAAAGGGAGAAAATAATTAACCTATCAATTTCCATGAAGTATAATGCAGTTAAAATTATATTAGGGCTATCATTATTGAGTTTGAGTGTATTTGGAGCAAGCCCCATAGTATGCTTGGTGATCGTATTGCTACTGATTGTCGATCTACTAGTGCATACACTTTGATAAAATAATATGGCTTCTAGTGGTGCTAGATCAAGTCAGGGAGGCAATGTAGAGCTAGAGGAAATAAGACCATTAAAATCTGTAAGACCATGTCACACGTTTAGAGAAATATTTTGAAATGTGAGAGATATGTTGAATGATGATGATTGGTGGTGGTTGAGAGTGATATAATTGGAAGGAGTTACTTATCTAGAACCAATGCATGTAGATATATATTATCTATCGACCTTGATCAAAATATGGGATCCTAATAGGGGGACATTATAGTTACCCATTGGAGAGATGACCATCACTCTAAAATAATTATATAAAATATATCAATTACTAGTAGAGGGATGTACGATAATTGTTGTAGATGAAGCAATGAAGGGATGGTTATTGGAAAGAGTGTTTGGATTAGAGTGGAGAGATGTGAATACTGAGAAGGGTAGTATAATGTATGATTTTATTATGTGTTGGGAAAACTGACACATAGATAGGCTATGGTGATGGTGCTTATATGAGGTGTTATTTTACCTAATTCATCTAGTGAAATATTTCCTTGGAATATGCTAGGAGTGGTGCAAGACCTAGTGGAGAGTTCAATAGTGTTTGCATGGGCACCAACCTTATTGGATTAGACTTATAGAGAGTTATTCAAGGTTTGAATGACAAAGTGATCAAGGATAATTTATAGTCTCTTACTACAAGTATAGGCCTGGGAACATGTGGTTATAGAAATACCCTAAGGATTACCTTATGATGCACATAGTTTGGTGGGGCCAAAGATGCCTTATGCATTAATATGAAAAGGGTAAAGAGATGATGTTTAATAGACCATATGAAGGAAATAGAGAGAGGTATCACTCTATAAGTGAAAATTTAATACCACAAGATGTGACCTAAAACCATGGGGAAAGGTCCAATGTGGGTAGAGTATGGAATACAACTAGCTCATGTGTGACAAGCAAGATGTATGATTGGATGGCAAAGCATGCTATATGAGTATTTTTTAATTAACTCAAGTATTGTGATAGTTTGGTATTAGACAAATAATACTAGATCCACCTATGATCTATACAAGGAAGGGGAGGAATATAGTAGTACCACCATGGATGGAACCATTGACCATAGAACCAGATGAGGATATATGGATTCCATATGATGATGCTAGTACAACCCTAGAGTATGATATATGGTGGGCCATTTAGTTGTGGTAAAAAAAGGATGATACAAAGGAAGATGTAGATGAGAAAGAATATATATTCTTGGTTAAACTTAATGAGAATAATATAAATTAAAATACTATTCTTAGTTAAGCTTTCACTATACTTAATTGGGTCCTCTCTTTAAGTTGATAAATTATGTCCAAGAATATTTATTTTATGAATAATAGAAGGTACATAAGTCCAAATTATTAGTGAATCCTAAGACTAAAATGGGATAAACCTATTCAATTTTAAGTCCTTGAAAAAGGCTTATAACTATTTTGACCCATAGTCATGTTAGCTTTTGATGAGTATATGATATAGGAAATGCAACCACAAGATGAAATATAAGCAAGCTATGATATCTATATGATAATGGCACTATAATATGTAGGAAAATAAAGAGATAAACTTATGCAATAACTCAGAAATATGCCATTAATGAAAGCTCACAAAAATAGTACAATGCAGTATAATGGAGGACATGAACACTCCATAAACTATTTTTAAAGGAACTACATTGTACCACACTACCAATCTATACTATGCACACTCTATATTCTCTCCTCTCTATTTCACTCACTATAAGACCTTTATATAGGAAGATAGGTTCCTTGGCCCTTACTCTACCTTTGACTCTATCCTATGACTTATGTACATGTGGACTACATGCACATTTACATCATTGCACATTTTGACACTTGTGCATTTATTACATGTTGAAGTAACTACTTAACTTTACTCTAAAGTAAACTCCTACTCTAGTAATGTACCAAAGGTGGTACATTGATATGTACCCAATAATGTAATATATTCTCTAACACCCCCCTGTATTACATTATTTGGGTATTGAAGACTTTAGTCTTCAATATGGATCTTTGATCTGGTTCTGGAGTTTGTGTTCTCTTTCTCTGCTTTCTGTATCATGTTCAAGCAAGTAGTTAGTGTCTTCATAAAATGCTATCTTTGTTGTGAGAGCTTTAACTTCATGTTCATCTGTTGGTTCTTCTAGTTCTTTAATTTCTTGAATCCTTTGAGCTAGATGTCCTTTCTGATTCCCTTCTTGATATTCCAATTGAGGGTAATTGTATGGATGCTAAAACTGTTGCTAACGAGGATTATTTTGAGTTTGATATTGCCTTGGTTGGAATGCCCTATTTTGTTGGCTTCCATAGTTTATCTGATTTCCTTGATTTTGGTTTCTAGGATTGAATCTGCAATAATTAGTGCTATGTCCTTTTCTCCTGCATACATGACAATATATGTTATTCCATGGTCTTCATCCTTTTGAGGATGAAGCAATGTTTCCCTGTGGATTATCTTTTGAAACTAATGCATTGTTAGTCATTTTATATTTAATTGTATTTTCCACCTCATATTCTTGAAGAATATTGACTAACTCATCAAAAGATGTATCTTTACTTAGGATTTGTAAAGATGTAACCAAATGCTTGTAGCTATCTAGAAGAGCTCTCATAGTTACTTGAACTAGAAACTTGTCTTCAATATTTTCTCCTAAGGTTAATAATTTTCCATTTATATCTGCTACCTTCCTTAGGAATAGTTCTATACTTTCACCACTATTCATTTTCAATGAATGTAACTGAGTTTGAAGATTTAAGATAGTGGCTTTATTCTTCCCTTCAAATATTTTGGATAAGGTTTTCCAAGCTTCTGTAGATGTTCCTGCTGAACTAATGTGAGGTTGTATTTCATCTGTAATGGCAAAAGTTATTATCATTAATGCTTTTGCATCACTTTCTTCAAACTTTTGAATCTCTATATCATCTTCAGTAGGTTTAGTTGTTGTTCCTTTGACAATTTCCCAAAGCTTTTCAACTATCAAAATTGCCCTCACTTTGTTTTTCCATGAGGAGTAATTTGGACCTTTAAGTAGTTGGGATTCTATAAGGAAGAATTTGTTTGTTGTCATGATGGTCCTTGTAGGCTACCTTATAACTCCCTAGTTTAGAGTATGTGAACTACTTTGATAAAACCTTTCTAAGGCTTAGGTTTTGTAGGATCCTTATGTCTCCCTAGTGATTAGAATATACTCTAATCTTGGTAAAGTGCTTTAGGAAGTAATAGTTCACCTTTTGAGTTGATTTGGGAATGATAATTATCAACTCCTATTTCACCTTATTTCTCCTATGAACTATGCACTTATCAATTTAATGGAGTTCTCTATGGTTGGATTTCTTTTGTCCCTTTAATGTGACTATGAGACAAGAATGTACAATAAATTCCAACTCAATTATCCAAGCAATAATTTTCCTCCTCTATCCTTAAATTTTTCAAAGGTTTAATTTTCTAAATTCCAATTAATTAAAGTTTGATGTAGCACTCCTTATATCTCCCTAATTTTGGAATTTTAGAAAACAATGATATTTGCAATAATAATTTATTTCCAAGTAGAAAACCTTATACCTCCTATGATATTAATTGCAAATATTGTATTTCAACTAGAGTGATTTGAAATGAAATACTATTTAAGGATAAGAATATGAACTCCTTTGGTTTGCTTTCAAATCTATTAAGGTTGATTTGCATATAACTTCAAATGCAAATGATAATAATAATTTCAACCTTATACTATCCCTTATATGAAAGCAAATATGAAATAATACCTTTATAAAGTTGATGGGCGCTATGCTTGACTTCAAACTCCTTGAAATGCATTGTATCTCCTTGCTGGTTTATGATAGACTTGGTGGACGTCCTCTTATGATAGTCTTTAATGCACCTTTGACTTCTAAATTAATAAGGGAGTAAGAATATCTTTTACCTCCCTTCAACGTATAGCGAGCGAGTTGATTGGCCTGCGGTGAGGCTTCTAAGTTTAGGCATTGATATTTACTATGGGAAACGAGCATTCAATGCTCTCTTTCAAACGATGTTGGTCTTCTCCTCACAACCCGAGCATTCAATGCTCTACTTCCTTTCAAATGGTGTTGGTCTTCACCTTACAACTTGAGCATTCAATGCTCTCTTTGATCAGTGTTGGTATATGGCAGTCTCTTGCTGCACTTTGACTCCGATCGTGATGCTTCCACTTTGATACTGACTACCCTCTAGATATTTGCTAGAAATAGCTTCAATTTACTCTCCTCTCTATGCAATCTCCTTGGGTAGCTATTAATATGGATATGTTCTTGGTCCAAGTGACAAGTGTCACTTCCAGGTTATTCAATGCTTAATTTCCTTCCCTTAGAAGGTGTTGCCCTAATATTAGCACTACAAATGATATACCACATGTTACAGGCATTAGAATTTGATCTTGAGCATTGAAAGAATCTTCTTACATGAGCATTGGTGCAATGATGAAGGGGGTTACGTTCCTTGAGTGCTCATTGATATCTTGCAAGCATTAAAACTTCTTGGTGCCTCTTCCTTCTTGTGTGCCAAGTGGCACAAGATGCCTTGCTCCTTTGGGACAAGTGTTGGCACTCCTTTGCATGCGCTCCAAGCTACTATAACATATTTATTCCCTTTGATCCCTTTCACTTCTCTTTGCTAGTTGTTTCAAGTGTATTCCAGTGTGCATCCAACTTGCTCTTGTGAGGTGTTTCTTCCTCTTCAATGGTGGTGCTTGCTTGGAAATGGTGGAGCTTGCTACATTGGATGATGGTGGGCTTCAATGAAGGTGCTTCTTCCAATATTGAGCAATGATAGATGGTAACCTTTCTCCTTGATTTCCATGTAACCTTTGTGTTGTCTTCTTTCCTATTTGCACTTCTTGTAATGGAGATGTTTTACGTAGGTTCTCTTAAACCAATGTAAATTTATTCTTGAGTGCTACGTAGGTTTTAAGTTGGGTTGTTATGGAGCTGAGTTGGGTGTCTTTGGACACCTCCAATGCATGGGTATTGAGCCTTTGAATGGCTCTACCTTATGTTTTTGAAGCTCCTTCTTTAAACTGTGTAAACCACCCACTTTGAGGGTAATGTAATTTCTTTTCTATTGCTCCTATATTGATGAATCTACCCTTGATTAACTGTAATATGCCCACTATAATAGTGTCCTTAGACACTTTATTTTCTGCACTAGATTTGATACATATATTAGAGTGCAATAATATGAGTAACACTACCTTGAAATGCACTGAAACTTGAGACTTCTATGGTCTCCTTTTTGAAGCTTTCTAGCTTCTATGGTGGGTAGTTTTCCTTCTCCAATCTATGGAGGTTTTGTTGCTCTTTTGGTGGCTTCACCTTGCCACAAGATGTTGTAGGTTTTGTGTGCACAACAATATCTCTAGACACTTTGATATCATGCTAATTTGTGCACTTTGGTTTTCCACTCTAACTCACAAAACAATGCACTTAATAATCCTTGAGAGTAACTAGTATAGTGCACTAATTTTCACCTTAGATTAATCCTTAATGCACCAATAATATCTCCAACTTAATGCACTTAAGGATAGCTAGAATAGTGCAATAGTAATCTTACCTTATTACTCCTTCAAATGAACCTTAAATCATGCACTAGTAATTGCTCCTAAATGCACTATAATCTCTGCAACTTAATGTAGTCTTCTAAAATTTAACTAGATAATAGGAAAATGATATTTTTCTTTCTATCAAAATATATCTAATCTCCTATTTTAATGTGCAGGTAATAAACCTTAAAAGAAACTTCCTTCTGCACTCCCTTGAAGACTATAATATGCAACCTTCTCTTTGCAACTTCTTGAAACTCTAATAAGGTGCTTAATGGAATTTGATAACTAACCAAATTAAAGTTCAACTAATGAACCTATTTGCACCAAAGTTGCTTACCTTAATGATATTTGTAGATGAAGGATTGCAAGGTGATTAGATTCACCTTATTTCTACCTTTTACTATATGAACTTGCAACTCTTCTTGGCTATCTAAAACAGCTCTCTAACTCACCTATTTGCAGATTTGAAACCTTATAATCTTGTTGCCTTGAAATTGTGGTAGGTGACTTCAATTCTCCTTTAGAATGCACTCTATAAATATGAAGTTTGATTCTGCCCAACTTTCTAATTTATTTATATTCTCAAATCTAAAATATTTTAGATTGTAAAGTAGTCAATTTCTCTTTTGGAATGCTGTCCTTGAATCTCAAAAATTTGGTAGGGAACTCCTCCAAATCGCAGCTGAGATTTTCCTTCAAGAACCCTTCATATTTCTATTGTATAAAACCATAGATCTCATTTCTTCAAATGAGCCTTCTAGCCTTCAAAGGTAATATTCAAACCTCTTAGTTTTGGTAGTAATTTTTGGCTCCTTTCTCCTTCAACCTCCTTGTCAAATTCTGACTTCAATCAAGGCCTTCTTCTCAAGAATATGAAAGTCTTGAGGTCTTCACCAATCTCCTCCAAAATTTGGCAAACTTCTTGCCAAATCCTTCTCCCTTGGGCTTGTTGTCGGATGGTGATAATTATCCCAAGTTCTTCCTTTATCAAGAACTTCTCCTTGGTGGTAAATTTCTCCAATGATTTCTCCTAGGAACTCCTTCAATGGCCTTCTCTGAATCTCCTTCAATGAGGCTCACCAAGCCTTCTCCTTATTTTCTCCTTGAGACCTCTTCTTTAGGGTCTTCACTCTCATAGCTTCTCTGGTCTTCTCAATGAGACCTTTTCTTCAACCTTCTACTATGGAAGTTTAGCAATGAGATCTCCCTCTTGGATCTCTGAAATATGTTGCTTCAGAAATAAGACTTTTGCTAGTCCTTCTCTTTCTCTTCCAAAAATTGGAAGTTCTTCAATAGGACCTCTTGTAGGTCTCTTTAGCTTCTCAAGATGATTTCTTCTACTCCTTCAATCTTCAATGGAGATCACCAATCTCCTATCTTCACTAGGACTCTTATCTGGAGTCTCTTCAATCTGCTATTTGTAGTCTTCAATGGAGATCACCAATCTCTAATATTCTCCTGGACTCTTTCTCTGGAGTCTCTTCTTCCTCGAATCTGCAACAAGGCTCCTATGGCCTTTTCTTCTTCTACTCTCTACAAGTCTGCAATATCTAGTAATGGGATATTTTCTTCAGGCCTCCAAATATTTGTTCTTCCATTTGTTGCTTCTAGTGTTGGATTGATTCTAAAGAAGATATTCTTCCTAGATCTTTTGTAGGAAGCTTTCCCAACTTTCTTTGAATCTCCTTTTTCCTACAACAAAGTATTAGGAACTATAATGGAAGAAATTCTAAATCTAGAGATGATCAATCTTCACTAGTTGATTTATCAAACTAGTGGAATCCTTGCTAAGTCCTAGTCTTCACGAGTTTTTTTGCAACCCTATGGAAAGACTCTAGCCAAATGCAATCTCAAAAATTTTGTAAATGATATTTTTGGATTTCTCTCAATCTCACTTGTGGCTCTCCCTATTTCCTATCAATCTACCATGTGCTCTGATACCACTATTAGCTTTTGATGAGTATATGATATAGAAAATGCAACCACAAGATGCAAGATAAGCATGTTGAAGAACACAAGATTATAATGAGAGGGGGTTAATAGTATAAGACCAACTTTTACTTTTCTTTCCCAAACAATATTATCCAATATTATCAATGGAAATATAAATAGGAGTAATCAAATCAATGCATAAATAATCACACACAATAGAGACACCAATTTAACATGGTTCATCCAATGTGGGATACTCCATAGAGAAAATATTTCTACTAAAATTTCTCAAAAAATCCTCTTGGGAATCACTTCCCTATTACAATATTTATGGACCTCTATCCAAAGGAGACACCAATACCATAATGCCCTGATTTGTGGATCTCTCTCCACAAGAGAACTCTTTCCTCTTTTATTTGGTTCACAGAATTTGACCCAAGAGAAATCTTTCTCCTCAATTGGTTTATGGATCTCTCTCCACAGAAGAACTCTATCTTCCCAGTTGCTTCGTGGATCACACTCCATAGGAGAACTCTTTCTCCTTCCTCTAGTTTGTGGATCTCTATCCACAGGAGAACTCTTTCTCCTTTGCTCTAGCTAGTGATCTTCTAGAATACTGATGCCCCCACTACACTGGCTTGTGGATATCTCTCCAAAGAAGACATTTGTCCTCATTCACAAAACCTTTGTCCTCACTACCTTGGCTAATGAATATTTGTCCATTGGAGACTACTGTCCTCTACTCTATCACCTCCAAAGCTTGCTCTCAACTCTATCTCATATCTGCACCAAATACTATCCTCAATATAGTATAAATCTACTATATCTCTATCTCAATTCTAGCACAAATCTACTCTCAAATTTGCACCAAAATATATCCTCAAATTTATCCTCAAGACTTAACATAAATCTTTATCCAATCACAAATCAACTCTGCTTAGATTTACCCGACTTAACACAAAGCTTAAACAAATCAATCAATCAACTCTTCTCATAAGTATTCACAAAGACTTACCTCAAATATACCTACAAGTCCTCTCAATAACTTGCTCAATCTGATCTCAAGTCTTCACCAAGACTTACCTCAAATCTATCTACAAGTCCTCTCAATAACTTGCTCAATATGCTCTCAAGTATTCACCAAGACTTGTCCAAATCTACCTAAAATATTTCACAAAAGCTTGCTCAACTCTATCCTTAAGCTTTCACTAAATATTACTCAAATTTATTCTTAATATTTAACAAAATATTACTCAAAAATGCTCAAACACATGCTCAAAAACACTCTCAAGATATGCTCAATCAATCTCAAATCTTGCACACAATGTTATCAATTGTTTTCTCTAGTCTTCAAAGTAATTCGTTTAACTTGAAGCAGTTTAGACATATTCTACTCAAAAAAATTTTAAACTTTGGAACATATAAAGAATGATGTACTCTATCAAAAACTCAATATGTTCTACTCAATCATTAAATTTGTCACTTTCAAAAATATGGTTTCTAAAGTTTGCACAATCACTTTCAACATCACTCAAAACCAATGCTCAAGAATTTCACTCATTCATTTGATTAATGAAAAACAACTTGCTCATAAACCCTAAACAAGTGTTTTCATACTTCTTCAAACAAGGTGCACAATGTAGGTTTCAAACCCTAACTTAAATAATCCTCAATATCTATCTCAAATATTCTCTAAACATTCATCAATGAAGCATATAAGAATTCACTAAATATTTCCAACAATGCTTATCAAACAATCCTTTTCACTCCACCTTGTATTCACAACATTCATTCCAATATTTCAAACAAAAAATGATGTGCCCATACCTTTTTGCTTTGATAGAGATATGTCTTCAAAATCTATTTTACTTGCAACAAAAACCTCTTGCCAATTCTAGGTTAGATAGCAACAGTCTATCTCAAAATTACCACACAAATATTATTCTCAACAATTATTTCACCATTCATGATTTAAAATAAAATATCAAGTCTCAAGTACACCTTATAATCTCCAATCCTCTCAAAATAACATTCAACACATAAAAACAAATTTCTTTTGTTAACACCTTATAATCTCCAATCCTCTCAAAATAACATTCAACACATAAAAATAAATTTCCTTTGTTAACACCTTATAATCTCCAATCCTCTCAAAATAACATTCAACACATAAAAACAAAGTTCCTTTGTTAACACCTTATAATCTCCACTCCTTTATTTTTCTAAGCATCAAAATAAAATATTGTTTCAACAATCCTTATGACTCCCTAACTTTTAACACATGCCCTTTAATTATCACATGGCCTCAAACACTTTTTTGCATTCCAAAATTTGGCAAAATAAAACAAAATGTGCATACCTTATTGTTAGCCCATGTCACCAAAAGTATGCACACGTTTTTGATGACCAGTTCTCAAAATCAAACCCATGATCTTTGTTATCGTAGTGCCTTAGCCTAAGGCTAATCTATCACCTAGGCTACATGCCCACACATGAACCAAAGTTCCATGCTCACATACTTATTCCATCGTACAATTTTTAGAAAAATAAAAACTCCTCACCTCCTTTGTCAAAATGAATCATGTGAGATTTGAAACCACAACCTACTTCTTACAAGCACCTTAGCCACACCTTTGATCATTGTCTACAGCACCCAGTGCCTTAGGATATTTTAGTCACACCAATCAAATTTAAACACAACTACCTCCTATTAAAACAAAACTCACGTGCTTCTTCTTCCCTCTCAAAAATGCAGCACTCAATTTTCTTTTTCTTGGGCATACAAATTTTGCATTCGAGTTAGACTTAGGAAATAAAAAACATTTCCTTATTAATATTCTTCCTTTATAATTGAAATACGTTCGCCCTTTCGAATTTCAAATTAAAACTTTAAACTTGGTGCCTTTAATTATTTAAATTAAAATTTTAACCTTTAGGTTAAAATATTTTAATTTAAATAAATTAAATTAAAACCTTTGCCAACCTTTATAATCTTCTCAATGGATATTTTTGAGGATATATTTTTAAATGATTCCTTGGACCCTTTATTCCTTGCCTCTTTATTTTTCCCAAATATTATAATATTAAATATTATTATTTCTTTTTAAAATTGCTTCCCTTTGCTTGGGTGTTCTACCTTTTAGGCCTCTTTAGGTATATAATATTTAAAATAAATAGTATACCCTTTTTCTTTTAACCACTGTCTTTGCCTTTTATAAAATCAACCTTGTGACATCAGTGACAATAAATCTAGACATCAAACCTCTTAACATCAATGACAACAAATTTTTCTCAAATTTCCAACACACACTATGATATCTATATGTTAATGGCACTATAATATGTAGGAAAATAAGGAGATAAAATTTTGCAATAAATAAAAACATTAATTTAATGAAAGCTCATGAAAATAGTACAATATAGTATAATGGAGGACATGAACACTCAATAAACTACTTTTAAAGGAACTACATTATACCACACTACCAATCTATACTATACACACTCTATATTCTCTCATATATATTCCACTCACTATAAGACCTTTAAATAGGAACATAGGTTCATTGACCCTTACTCTATCTTTGACTCTATCCTATGACTTATATACATGTGGACTATGTGCACATTTACATCATTGCATATTATGACACTTATGAATTTATTAAATGCTGAAGTAACTACTTAACTTTACTCTAAAGTAAACTCCTACTCTAGTAATGTACCAAAGGTGACACATTGATATGTATCCAATAATGTAATATATTCTCTAAAAATTCATATTGAATTAATAGGCTAAATGAATAAAATACAATCTCAGGATGGCTATTACAGTGAAATTCAGGCCAAAATGGAAGAAATCCTAAAGAGGACAAGGATTTTGACATAAGGGATGGACTCTTATGTCTTAAATATTGGGTACTTATACCCAAAATTAAGAATCTGATAAAATGGATTATGCGGGAAGTGCATAGTTCTCCATATTTTATTCATATTATAGGGGCTAAGATGAGTGAGAGCATAAAAATATCTTCTTCTAGAAATTTATAAAGAAGAATATCATTGATTTTTTTGCTCAAGGATTTGGAATGGCACCTTACATAGAGTAAGTGTGACCATTGATATTATCAATGGATTATAATACTTTTGGAAGGACCCCTTATATAGAGTAAGTGTAGTCATAGATATTATTAGTGGATGATAATATTCTTATAATAGCACCTTACCCTTGATTATGTGGATAGGAAAAACAATAAAATAATATTTTCTTTTATTAAGTTGTGTTACAATATAAACCTAGCCTTTGGCTAGGAAAATAAGTTGAACATCTCAACCATGGCAAAATAATGTAGAGACAAAGCCAACATGAACCTTAAACATACCCCATCACATCTGAAGATAGAGGTAAACAAAACCTTTACCATGGTTGAGATGCCATCAAACATCATTGTCTATGGAGTAGAGCAATATGCCACCCAAACATAGGGTGGTGGTCAAGTTTAATAACGTGTTGTACACTATTTAAATAATGGTTTATACCACAACACAATGTATGTGGTATTATTAATATTCACATATGAGAACTAATGTGAAAATATTTAATGGTTCAAGGCATATGCAATAAGAATAGATCATAGGGGATCTTGTGAAGACAAATGGTTGAGAAAAGATCTACAAAAGTAATAACAAAGATCCCAGTTCTAAATCTAAAACTCGATCATTGATTTTGGCTTCATCATAGTCATTAACTACTCCATACCATAAACTATTTATCATAGTTGGGTGAATAGTAGTACATTTTCATGGCAAATATATTTAGAAAATATTGATACAATGGTATTCTAATCTAATTTGCTATATGCAATACTCTGTGGCCTTATTTTTAGAGAATGCATTCATTAAGCATATTATAGCCTTGGTAATAATTTTGCTATTACTGATAGAGATGTTGATATGTTTATATACTTTGCAAGGAAGAAGCAAGTACTTAGAGACTACTTATGTTCAAGTATTTTCCTCCCACTATTGGAACCATTGGTGAATCAAGTGGAAGAGCTAAGTGAACCCTCCATATTTTGTGGGTCTTAAGCGGTGTACCTTAGACTCTTTTGAGGACCTCACTTGGCATCTATGTCTCTTGAAGTATGAACCTAACATAATTCTAGTAATAGTCAATAATTTGACTAAGGATGTATACTAGGGGACATCGAGGATGATGCACTAGTGGTGGCAAATATGTTTGCCAAAGAGAATTTTAGGATATATGGATATCCTAAAGTGATATTTATGAAATTATGTTTTTGTCTTTGATGACACCTATTTTCTATGAGGTTAACTCATGATAAGGGCCATCAAGTCATAGGTTGAAACTCCTTTGTGAGATATTTTGATAAACCTAGTTGCATTTAGACTTGTTATGTCTAAACTATTATGGAAATATGATTTTATATCATCTCTATAAAAATAAAATAAAACAATGTTGAACAATGTGCCACTTGTGGAAAAATGAGGTTATGAAAACCTATGTTCATATATGCTTTGTATTGCAGGTAAACATAGAGGATTGTATTTATTTTAATGGGGGTAGTATGTCATGACCCTCCATTGGAAAGCTTTTTCATATTGACTTATGAATTATTATGTTGTTTGGAAGATAGATTAAATGGCATTAAGTTGATTATTTGTAATGTATGATTAGTATATTTAAGAATATGGTATTGTTGATAGTTTGCACTAGTTTGCATGGTTGTAGGAATAGGAATCCTTCGGATATAGTCGATGAGAGAGTCGTCACTAAGGATGAGAAAGAAGGAAAATATGGATGAAGATCCATAATGGTCTTAATGATGATTTAATATTAATTACAAGTTTAAGTAATTAATTGTGATTAGCTTTAATTAGATGATTTGATTATTTAGCCTATTTTTGTAAAATAGGAAATTGAGTTGGAATTGGGTGACAAAGACCCCTTCCAAACCAAGGGAGGAGAAAGAGTATCTTCCCCTTGGAATAAAATAAATTTTACCAAATTGGTCCCTCCTCAAAATGAGTGGAGGAGGATTAAAATATTTTCTAATGGGAATTTAATATTGATTAAATTAAGGCATATTACTATTTCAATAGTAGTCCTTTTAAATTTAGCAAAGGGACTAAAAATAGGGAATGACTAATGGATTTGGACACCCTCCAAATGGACAGAGGATAAGGGAAGGGATAAAAGTAACATCTTTATAATTTTAAAATTTAGAGCCACTTTATGGCTCATAAAGGAGGAGAAAACCTTTTAAAAGAGGCTTTTATTTTAGAGAAAACTAGCACTAGGAGGTAGGCAACTTTTGGAAATAGGAGTACTTAGAGATAAGCAAGGAGGAGACTAGGAGACTGAAGAGCTTAAAGAGTCCAATCCTATCAGGAAAATGAGGTTGGGATTTTTCATGATCTAATTTTTCTTGAGGGTTTCTTTATAGTTTTTAAATTTGAAGCTCAATAGCTCTTAATGAATCTACTTTCATTTATTGTTTAAGCACTTAATTTGTTCTTTATTTAGGCTTGTATATTGATGGCAATAATATTATAATGAGAATATAATATTTTAGAACCTCCTTTCTTATGTGGTGCAGCTACAAATTAGAATGCTATGTTGTTGCTTGCAATTCTATTGAGACACCTATTATACCATCTATTTTATGCATAAAAGCCTCCCTATTGCAGACGTCCCTCCTTGATATTAAAAGCCTTATACCTATGGTTTCTCCCTTGAATCCTCTATGCAAGAAGTAATAAGGTGTGGATATTTTTGTTTGATAGATGTATGCCTATTTAAAGGTATTTGCAAGTATGTTTTAAGCCTCCTCTTCTTTGAATGATGCATCAGATGATTGCATTTTCAACCTTTGTTTTTAGCAGACCATTATGTTTTCATAAACCTTCCTTCCTTGCATGGCATATGACTCTCTTAGCTCTATAAGCACTTCTCTAATATATTTCTTATTAATATGGGATAGTATATATGTTAGAGACATAAAATTAATTCTAGAAGATGTATAATTTTGTCTATATCTTCCCTGTTGTAGTCAATAAAAACTCCCTATGCTACATTCATATATATCTTATAGGTGGTATAAAAAATTTAAACTAAATTAATAAGTTCTAGATCTACCTTAGAGGTATTTAAATGTCTACCTAAGAGCTTTGGAAGTCCTCCCTATGAGGTCTATGACCTCAAGGAGCCAACCCATTAGCAACAAAACCGTTAGATCATGCTCGGCTCCACTCAGGTGGAAGGCATCTAAGAAGCCTTCCGTGAGCAGTGTCCCATATGGGATGTGCTTGGGTGGTGATAGACTTAAAAGGGGGTATGGATACCTAATTCTATTGACCACCAAGTTGTGGTCATGAGACCAAGCTACTTGGTGGTCGGTTAAGTGCCAGTTGGAGGCACACATAGTGTAAAATGTTGTTGACACTTGGTGGTTTAACCTCGCTCTATGGTTTCCACTTAGTTTATTGATGTCCTCACTCCATTGTTGCCACATGTTTGGTGATTCCTACGTGTTTGGGTGATTAAAACACATTTTTTTTCTTTAGTAAGAGCAATTTATCCCACATTTCTTTTGCAAGAGAATGAATGTGGTTTAAAAGGGGAAATTCACATCTTAAGGAGTGACCACCACTTGGTGGTCAAGGTGGCCACCAAGTAGGGCCATTATGAGCTAGTTGGGGACACTTTGGACACATGTAGCTATGGTTGCTTTCTTAGAACCGCTAGTTGTTGACTCTATTGTATCCTCCATGTGGCACATTTAACTGGGAGGTTTTTTGGTCTTTGATGATTGATTGTATCAAATGTACGCCTGATTGATTGGGGGTAATTAATTTCCAAACCTTTTAAAAATACAAGTGGAATTTATCCTGCATAATTATTGTAAGAGAATTAATGTATTTTAAATAGGGGAAACATTCCCTACTAGCATGACCATGGGAGGGTGGTCAAGTTAGCTGAGGAGGCTAGGGCACTAGTTGCTAGGCACTAGAAAAGGTTTGACTTGCTGGAAGAGGTTTGACTTGTTGGTGGAGGCATTAGAAATGTGGCTTAGCGATGAGAAGATTGATTGGTTGGAAACCAATTGATTAGTTTACCCTTCTAAACCCTTATTTTGGTGAAACAAAACTTAACCTTTTGAGAAGTTATATTCTTGTTAAACTTTTTTAATTTACCCAAATTATATTTTATCTTAGAGAATATTTGAGCTCTCTAAGACATCCCGGATAAGTGGTGTAATTGAATGTATTCTTAAGTCAAATTTTGGGGGAAAATTCTATTGCATTATAGTATAACTTTATGGATAAATTGTAGGTTAATTATGGAAAAATTTCAAGGAGAAATTGTAGGTTAATTATGGAATAATTTTGTGGAGAAATTGTAGGTTAATTATGGAACAATTTTGAGGAGAAATTGAAGGTTAATTATGGAACAATTTTGTGGAGAATTGGAACAATTTTGTGGAAAATTTGAATGCATCCTTAGGTCAAATTTTGGGGAAAATTTGATAGGATTTGTAAAGCATTTTGTGGAAAAATTAAATGCATCCATAGGTCAAATTTTGGGAAAAATAGGATTTGCAAAATAATTCATGGCTTAAATGTAAAGATAATTTAGAGAAAATACTTTGCTTATTGAATGGTTGTAGCCATTCATGGGTAAGAACTGTGGAAGTTCTAATATGATGATAGAACTATGGAAGTTCTAAACTAATGATAGAACTATGGAAGTTCTAGGTTTTTGATAAAACAATATTTGGGAAAGAATGAATGTGGAGTTCATTCTTGAAGGGATTATAGGGTTCCTTCTTGAAATTTATTTTATACAATATGATATGAACGTGGGATTATAGGGTCCCTTCTTGAAATTTATTTTATACAATATGATTTTTGAAAACATGATACCGTGTTTGTTGAAAATGAGTTGTTACTAAATATATTTGGAAAGAATGGTGTTTTTTCATGACATAAATAATTGTGGTAATTCTTATGTGATATATGGATAATTTTTAAAAATGGAATTGAGGAAATTCCTTAAATTGATTTCATTGGATAAAATTATGATTATATAATGAAAATATATCTTTGAGGTTGGGTTTTTCCCTTAGGGGTTTTCCTAGGATAAATGTGGTGTTATCTTTTATACTTGCATCTACTATTTTAGTTTATTGTATGCTCTTTAATGAAAGGTTATTAATATGAAATATGCATAGTCTTTTGCTAATATGAAATATGAATGAATTCATATCTTATTTATATGATGGAATGATTATATTCACTTAAGAATTATTTAGTTAATAATATTTGTCCATTGCAATGGTTTCATGAAATAATAAAGTAAAGGAATATAATATGCTTAAAGAGAGATGGTAAATTATATGTGGTTTATTTATGTTCATGTGGGGGGTACTATCATGACCCTCCCTTGGAAAGCTTTTTCATATGATAGACTTGTGAATTGTTATGTTGTTTTGAAGATAGACTAAAATGACATTGTGTCGATTATTTGCAATATATGAATGGTTTAATGAAGAATATGGTACTACTAATAGTTTGCACAAGTCTACATGGTTGTAAGAGCAAGTATCCTTCATATGTAGTGGATGAGGAAGTCATTATTGACGATGAGAAATAAGGAAAGGATGGATGAATATCCATATTGGTCCTAATTAAGTTTTAATTAAATTTTTATGCAATTAATTGTGATTAGCTTTAATTTGATAAGTTTATTTATCTAAGTATTTTATCTACCTCGTGTTTCGAAAGAAAATAAAATAGGTGTTTATTTTATATTGGACCAAAAAATTATTTATCCTCACCTTGGAGGAGGATCAGGAAGATCATTCTTATACAAGGAAGAATCTATTAAACAAGGTCTCAACTTTGTTGGGTTAACTGAATTATCCCTATTATCATAAGATGGATATTATTGCTAATTTAGAAATTGAAAAAAAATAATATTACCTCATTTTTATAATTTTGGAAAGGACATCAGCATATAAATAGATGTCACTATAATCATTGTGAGTGTTTGGTTGATATTGCTCCTTGATGCTCGAATAAAGGAGGGATCGTGTGTAGTGGTGATAAAACAAACACCTACATTAACACCCAATAGATTGGGATGATAAAAAAAATATCATAAGGAGGAGGTGAAAGGTGAGACTGGGGGGAGGGGGGGAGCCCTAGAGGAAAAAATATTGAAAGATATTATAAAGTATATCAGGATAAAGCTTAGAGAGTCAACCTGAGGAGGAATTGTCAGGTTAGATCTTTCTAAAATATTATGCTCGATGAAAATTATATTTGTTTAATTTTGAGTATGTATTTAGTTGAATCAATCCTCCTTGATTTGAACAATGAATCAACTATCTTTTGTGTCCTTGATTCCTCCAAAATTGGTGTATGCTTTTAATTACCTTATAAATGAATAAATGTCTCTATTTAAAAGCTTTAATTGATTAAATTAGCATCTATCTTAAATCATGGGTGCTCTATTTGTATATCTTGGAGTGAATTAATAATATCTATAATTGATTTGATTGCCTTAAAGGGCACTCTATTAGCACAATATCCATATTACAAAGGTCTACATTTAGGTAAGGTTAAAATTTAAAATTAGCTTTCAAACATAATCTTTCTCTCGTACCCTTTCGTGAGGGATTGACCTACATAACATTCAAAACCTACCTTCCTTTGTAATTTAAGTAGTCATAGTTTATTAAACATTCTGTCACCATAAGCAAGGCTTCCCATAAATTGTATTGTGGAGTTTGAGCTGGTATCACCTTTATACAATGCCAAGAATGGCAGTGATATTGAAATGACCTTAGGGAAAAAAAAAATTGAATTTAGCAAAAAATCCCTTGTAGGGCCGCTTTGGCCTAAGAAACCATGACCAGGAGGTTCTACATCATCAAAATTACCCGCGAGTCACACCCAGTACTGATTCCACTAGCATGATCAACTGGGTTTTGGGCACCCACTATGCATTTGGTAGGGTGGAGATTCGAATCAAGGACCTTCCTTGAAATATTTCCCTACACTCGCCTACTCACCTACAACACATGGGTGCCTTGGAAAAAAATGTTTTCCTAGAAATCTTCTCATATATTCTACAATTATACGTTTAGCAAAAATTTCAGTTGATGTAGGTTTAGACACCGAACCCTCTCTTCTCTTCTTGGCATCAAAATCTTTATCATCCTCCATAACTAGACCTAGCAAACCCTACTTTTATTGCACTAATAATATCCATCGGTTTTTTAGGTGTATTTGGTGAGGTTTTTAGGCCTTAGGGTGATGGTCGTTGAGTGGTCAAGGTGCCATAGTTGCACTTGCTCCACTCAGGTGGAAGCTTTTTTAAAAGCTTCCATGATCATTTTCCCAAATGAGACATCCTCGAGTGCTTGAATGGCAAAAAGGGATCTTGGCTCCCCATGCTTTTTGACCACCAAGTGGTGGTCATGTGACCAGATACCTGGTGGATGAGCTAGCACTAGTTGATGGCACACAAACACAAACATTTACCTTGCTCTAATTTGGCCATGTAGTTGTGTGTTGTTCTTTTCGACTGTTACCACATGTCTATTTCCTACTCATCAATGCTTGTTTGTTGTGTGAGAGCTTAAAACCCTTTTTAATAAAATTAGAGATTAAAATACCCACATGCTTCTTGTGGGAGCATGTAGAACCTTTAAATAGGAGAATTATCCCCTAGTTAGATGACCACATGATGGTGATCATTCTAGCCAAGGAGACCATATCCTAGCTGAGGAGACTAGGGTGCTAGCATATTGGCACTGGTGGAAGTTGACTATTGATATTTGACTAAGGTTGAATTTGGTTGATTAGTTGGAATTTGAGTTTGGTTGAATGTAAAAACTCACCTTTTGACCAATCAAACCTTTATTTTTTTAATGTTAATCTTCTTAAGATCCTTCCTTTATGCAAATCCACTTTTTATTTTGAGGGTGCTTGAGATATCTTTCAATTTTATGGAATGATCCTTTGGTTATGTGTGTGTGTGAAATAAACGTATTATTATATAGACCAAAATGTAAAGGAAATATAATAGCTATTGAGAATATTTTGTGAAACCAATGAATGTTTCCACATATGAAATAGTAGGAGAATATTGATCTCTTGGTAAACCATTTGGTGAAATAAATGTATGCTCCATAGATCAAATATTAGAGGGAATTTGATAGCTAATGGGGAAACCTTTTGTATGCATTCATAGATCAAATTTCAAGAGAAAATTTGATATCTATTGGTTAATTATTTGGTAATATAAATTATTACAAACATAGATCAAATTTTAAGGAAAATTTTATAACCGTGGTTACCCAATTTGTGGCAAAATAGAATGCATTCATGGATAAAATTTTTGAAGAAATTTTATAGGAATTGTAAAACACCTTATGGAGAAATTGTAAGGGAACCAAAGAACAATCTCGTGGATAAATTGTAAGTGAACTTTCCTTAGCATTAATGTGAAAATAAATGAACATCTAAAATATATAGGAGTTTCCATTAGTGTGCCTATTAGGAATTGGATAAGAAAATAATGGGCCTTTATTATTTGGTAATTATGATGGATAGGTTAAATGGCCTATCTATGATAAATGATGAAAAGTAAAAAAAGAAGGTAAAGTTTATTAGAGGGTTCTTATTTTATGTAAGCCTAAATGATTTAAGGTAAGAATGGAAAGGGAGTTCCATTATCGAAGGTATTATGTGGTGCCTTTAACTTAATATATGGAAACAAATTGCATTTATGAAATGAAGGTCTAATTCATATTGTAATGCCATAGGAAATTCTATGTGGAAGTGAATGTATTATGGGGTGCCTTGATTTAATATATGGAACTAAGTTGCAGTAGTGAATTGAAGGACTAATTATTTTTATATTGTCATAGGAAGTAGGAAAATATATGTTTTGTGGTGGAATAGATTATATGATTAATCTATATTTTTGAACAAGTAGATTGAACGAATAATCAATATTTGAAAAAGAATAGATTAAAGGATTAATCTATGTTTTGGAAAGAATGAAATGAATGAATAATCTATATTTGTTAATAGGGTAGACTAAATTATTAATCTATATTTTGGGAGGGATACATCAAATGATTTTGAAAGGATACATTTAATGAGTTATTTATGATTAGATAAAGGATAGATGAGTTAACGATTCATCTATGTTCAGATGAAGGATAGATGAGTTATCCTTGATTGGAAAAGGTTATAGTAAAGGACTTATCTATAATTGAATAGGTTAAATAATAAACATTAGTGGTCTACTTTCCACTCAATTGGATGTATTAAAATATGTTAATGGATAACATATTGCATGAAAGAATTCATTAGTAGGAGAATGTATATCTTGGAACTAAAGGTTATAGAAATGTATTAGCGAATAATATATTTCATTGTGGCTAATTATTGTTTGATAGCATAAACCATGATAAGGTGTATTTGTGATAGATTAGTACTTGATTAAGTAGGATAATGTTATCTTCTTTTGGTTATTATACACCCAAAATGGCCACATCCTTAGAAAACTTATTTTTACAAAATTTTCAAAGTGTTGAGCAAGATGTTCTACCCCACGACAGTAGCTCAGTGTAGGATGTTCTATCCCACGATCAAATAAGGTCAAATTTCATACTTAGTTATTTCAAGATCATGGGCTACAACACAATTTTTATTTTTATGAAGTACCATGGTCTACAACATGCTCCATCCCACGTGAAATAGAAAATTATTCTAGCCTATGGTAAAAAATGGTCAAATATGATGTCACCGTTCTTCAAATTATGGTTTATAACATATTGCTCCATCTCATGCAATTTGAAGAGTATTTCATACCATAATAGCACAGTGCACATTTCTCTAGACCGTAATCAAAAAATTCAACATTCACGAAGGAGGATTCCAAGGAGTGGGCCAGTGCAATGTTTTATATCACATAGTTTTAAGTTACATCCCATGTGGTCTAGAGCAAGGTTCTATCTTGTGATCAATAGTGGTCAACTTGTGCTTGTAAATATTGAGCTATGGGCTATAGCATGATTTGAAATTTTTTCTATGCCACATATTCAAAGCAAAGTAAAAAAACTCAAGTATTAAAAGGTGTAGGTCAACACAATGCTCCATCCCATGCAACTCAAAGTACATATTTGCATCGGAGCATTATTTGCTCTAGCCCATGGTCAAAATAGTCAAAAGATGTGAAAAGTATTTTTGACAAGTGAACTATGACATGTCTTTATGCCATGGAGCTAATGGTAGTGTTCGATCTTTGATCTTAGTCATCCATGAGTGGATCAATGGTCATTTTGTTTTTATGATCTCCAAGGTGCATAAAGTTAGAACTTATGTAACATGAAATGGTTGATCCAAGCGAACCAGCAGGTGAAGTGTAGAAGAGGTCAAGAACCAAGAAATAAACGTAGTTGTAGATCTATGTTTGGATAGCATCTATAAGAATTAGGAATGACCTGGATTATAGTTTTGATAACCTATAGTCAAACACCATGAAAGACCAGCAAGTTGCAGAATTTGAGTTGCATAAAAGTGTAGATCTCACATTTTCTTCTTTCATTCAAGATAAATAAGAGGCTTCCACCTTAGCACCTGGTTGATCTGGTGTTTTATTTTCCTTGTAATGTTCCACCTTATTTTATTTTTTAAAGCATGTGAAACTATAAATAAAGGTCAAACCCTCATTTTTAGGGTCATCTCTAGAGTTTTTTGTTGCCCTACTGTGTAAATACTTTTTGTAAATCAATAGAAGGAACATTACTTGGATGTTTGCCTCATACTGGTGTATTATATAAAGTTTTGAGGGATTAATTTTGTGAAATGCTTTTCTGCTACTGTTGATATTGGATTGTTAGCTTAGAGTATTTTGAAATATTTCATGATTGAATCTATACTTGCAAGAGGTTCTTTTTTGTTAATATTGGTACTAATATTATTATGCTATATTGGATTATTAGTATCTTTGATGTTTGAAATGACTTCTTGAAGTATGTATCTATTTGTCTAAATTTATGAAGACTATTTGTTTTGAATGTTGTTAAATGCAAGTGTGGGACACTAGAAATTGATTTTCAGAGGGTTTTCCTGTAGATACCTATGTTGTTATCTTTATCTGGCCACTGTTCAATTGTTACTTACTAACCCTACACCCATTTCTACCCCTAAATTTTAAAAATTTAACTAAGATTAAATGATTCAACATCCTATCAGTTGACAAGGAATACAAACCTACTTTAGAGGTTGTATTAGAGTAGTCTTTAATCCATCCAATTTTGGTTTTTGAATTATGACTAGCAGGTGCATGCCTAATCAAAATACTGGAAGATAAGAGTCACAATTTCAAGTTTTGCTTGATAATAAATCAAATACCAATAATTTTGGCACACACGATGGGACCTTGTTTATAACAACATTAGCTAACCCACCCTTTTTTTATTTTATTTTTACCTTTTTCCAAAGGAATCAAGATTTAGTGAATTGTCTTGACCTTGCTAAGCGATGAACAGTAAATTCACTTGGTGAATCCTTGAATGCAAGAAACCAAAAATTCATTCCAATAGCTCATAATTTTTCATGAATACTAGGTCATCTACGAAGAAAAATCTAGATTCTTTTATCTATTATGAGCTCCCTTTGAGAGGATCCACCATCATAAGAAATTTGAACCCATATTTCCAATCAGATGAGACTCCTCTAGAACCACCCCCTGAAGTACCTCCAAGGCCACCTCCAATAAGAACAACACCTAGAAATATGGCTCATAATGTGAATGTGGCTCCAAATTAGCCCCTGTAGAAATACCCTAGTTGGAATACAGTCGATCCCCTAAGGCTTACCCATATGCATGATATCCCTCAAGTTGTATCCAAAGCCATACCTACCTATGATGGATTAGGAAAAAATTCTTACGAGCATTGCCAATATATCCTAAATCTAGTACTAATTCATAACATAAAAAATTAATATGTCATTATCAAAATCATGGCCTTGTCTTTTAGAGGAAAAATCCTACATTGGTTCAGGACCTTAGAGGACAATAGCATTACTTCATGGGCTACATTAGTAGAGAAAATTGTATAAGAGTTCAATGAGTCTTTTGATCCATTTTCTCTCCTAAATAAGTTTACATCCATGCAAAAACATCAGTAAGAGTCAGTTTCAGAATTCAATCTAAGATTCAGTAGAACCTGGAAGAGGATTCCATTTGAAACTAGGCCAAATACAACCCTTGCTTTTATTTACTATATTAGATCCCTTGGGTTAGATATGGGTTTACAAACTCAACAATCAGGTGTATACACCTTCCCTCAAGTCTACAATGCAGTTGTGCAAGCTGAAAACATCCTCATCAATGTAGGAAGATTACCTCCAAAAACTATGATGCCCTACTGCTCTAAAATTCCCAATGTCCAAAGTCAGGTAGCTACATCTTCTTACATGGACCCTCCTCATTTTTCATCCCCACTACCTCAAATAGCTCCAATTCCTCTCCCAAAATTACCATCTACTTCAATTCCTTTTCCATCACTTCCATCTCAAACACTTTACGAATCTACTATGCTTCTTGATATTCAGAGTACTTTGAAAACACTTAGTAACAAGATGAATTCAATGGAGAAAAGAGAGATAGAGAGATCTAAACAAAGGATATTTCCCTATGTAAATTGAGATCAAAGGCTTAGTACCAACAATAGTACAGGGATTAAAGTTAATGCAATTCAAGAAGATCAAGAATATTCTTTTGAAACTAGTCTTGTGAAAGTGTGGTGCCTTGTATGTAATGATCCTCATGATTCAGGGTCATGAATTATGTACCAACATCATGTGTAGTAATCCATGTAAAATGTGGAGAGGAACTAAAAATGTAGATTTAACATGCTTTGGAAACCATATCAAATCATGGTTGGGCAAGATCTTGATGAAGAAGGACCTATTTCTATCATGACAAGATCAGGAAAGAAGACATTGCAAGTTGATCCATAGAATATGGGTCAGTTTTAGGTCCCTTATCAAAAGAAGAAATATCCCCCTCTACAAAGTAGTGATAAATTTCCTATCCCCCAAGCATCTGAAAAGAGGGACATGATTCCTAAAAACCAAGAAAGAGAGGTTAATTTCCCTAAGAGATATGACAAAGAAATAATTGTTGGGCACTGAATTGACATCAAGTTTTACTCGACACTATGACTGTTGATCTTCCAATTTTCTATCCAGGCATGCACTCAATAGTCACATCTTGGCACTCAGCATTGGATGGACCAAAGGCAACTTCAATCCAACCTCTAGAGTAGGTTGGTTCCTTGTCAACTTAGAATGGTGTTAACATATTTAAATCTCAATTAGCGTTTTGAGAAAAGGGTTAGAAAATGTTTGGGGTTAGAGATATTATGAAAAATAGTGGTCGAATAGGCTAACAACATAGGCAACTACAAAAAAAACTCCCATAAACTATTTCCAATATATCATCACTCAAGATTAACAACACCCAAACCCATGAAATCTTCATACATGAAAGAAAAAATAGAAATATGTTGCATAAAGCACTTCCAACATCTAATATTGATAATACAAATTAGTATAATAGACCAATAGTTAGATTTAATAGAAATAAACTTCCTAACAACATAGATCTAACTATGAGAATATTTCAATTACTCTCACAACTAGTAATCCAATAAGTTGGAAAGAACTAACCACTAAAGTATCGACAGAAATGCAGCTGAAAGCTTCGAAACTCTTGTGCAAAGATAGTGAAGATAATAAATTTTGAGTCAAAAATCAAAGTAATGCTCCTTCCATTAATCCACAGGAATATTTATAGTAAGGAAAGTAAACATACTAGAGATGACCCTTAAAAATGAGGGTTTGGCTTGTATTTATAGTTTGTAAAATGAAATAATATTAAAGAGACATTACAAAGATTACAAATTTACATCCCAGTAGAGATTTTTATTGCCATTATCTTACTAGCTAGTGAAATCCATGAAATCCACTGTGAGTAATCTGCCATAGCTACTTAGCTCTGTAACTTGCTATGGTAGTTGGAGTTTAGGTGATTGAAAACTACATCTAATCCATTGATCATTCTTGGAATCTCCATTCCACCATATATCTACAACTGCTTCTGGTTCTTGTTCTTGAAACCCTTCGATGCTTCATCTTTCCACCTTCCAACTAACTATTCTCTGATTCGATGAGAATATACCTTTAAATACTTCAACAATGTTAGCATCTTCTCAGCCATCAATTATTTCTAGTGAATGGTTGTGATTAAATCTTCAAAATGCTCTACAAACTGGTAGGGAAGGAATAATATTCTATTCTACACTTTTAAATTGTTGACATCATCTTTAGTGGCTTTATTTCTATGAAATTAGATTCTGGCATAAAATGCACTGAGGAGCAATCAGAATGAAGTTCATTGCTAATCCACTACCTAGCCTTCCTTTTCTCTTTTTTGACTTTAAACAAATCACAATCCACACACAAAGTATGCTGACATCACCTTTATCTTAGTCAAAATGTGGAATCACCAATCCACATCAAAGTTAGTGCAAAAATTCCTTTGTCTCCATTCTACATCGAAAGTAGTGCAAAATAGTCTTTCTTCTTTTAAGTCATCATTCTGCACTCTTCGAAGTGTTTTCTCCCTTTAAGTTGCCATTTTGCACTAGTTTACTCTTGGAACTCGACGGAATGAGAACTCATCAATACTTAACCACTTGGAACATGCAAAAACCAATCATGATCGCTATTCCACACTTTTTCTTATGTTGACATCATCTTTACCAAAGAATTTTACAAAATCATGACTCGCCTGGAATCCGCTCTCAAATACACTATAAATCGAGCAAAATTGAATTTTTACTTATTGAGGCAAAACAACAGTAAGTGTTGAGTGGAATCGAGACTTCTCATTGTGTATTTGTACCAAAATACTCTATGTCCTAAGCAAAATAGAGATTTCATGCCTTAGAATAAAATATTCAATGTTTTCTAAGGATATGACCATTTTGGGCCTACATTTTGGTGCATCTTGGGTGGATTTTCTCATAAAGCCATTCGAACTCAGAGTCTTATCCATTGGGTATCAAGATTCTAAAATGCTTATCTTCAAAAAATGCTTCAAAGAATAATTTCCATAAGAACATTACCCTCTAAAAACCTTGTGAATTCACTCAGAGGATAACTGCTCACATGGAGATCATGCCGTAAACATAAATTCTTCTGCCACTTCTTCAAGGATGTTTCAAAGAATAATTTCCATATAAACACTATCCTCTAAAAACTTTATGGTCATATTCGAGGATAAAAATTCATATCGATACCAACTAGAAACATAGATATCTCTATCATTCTTCTCAAAAATGTCTCAAAGAATAATTTTTATAAGAACACAATCCTCTAAACAATTCATGAACAACCTAGAGGATAACTTGTTTTGATGAAGATCATGCTGGAAACATAAAAAATATATGTTGTTACCTTCAAAACTGCTCCAATACTTTAACAAAAACATAGCTATGTTTTCCTTATAATGCCTTTTCACAACAAATGATATGGATGCCTTCACACAAAACTTGCTTTTTTTCTACATCTCTCTGGACTCATGCTTTTATTATTTCTTTCTGACAATTTCAGAGTAAAAATGAATCAAACAAAATACAAAACTTATGACTACATATGTACAAAATAAAAATTGCTAAACTTGTGTCCCTTCAGGGTCCATGGCAGCTCTATCTGTCTCTTCTTCTTCCTCCTAAGCCTCTTCCTTAGTATTATCTTCTTGCTCTTGCTCAACTTCTTCCTCAAGTGAAATTTTCTCTTTATTTTCTTCTTCTGTATTATTACCAAATAATTGCACCATTAGCTTGAAGGTCTGCAAGGCCTGTTACCAAACTGCTTCATAGGGATTTGAAGTTTCCTTTAGCTTCTTATGCATGTATTGTAGCTCATTGTTGTCTTCATAGTTTGCAGCACTTCCTTTGTTGACCAGGTCTTCCATTAGATCTCTAAGCCTAGTAAGATCAATAATCATCTATGAAGCTTGATCTTGATAAATTGGCTCCTCCAAAGCATTAATCTCAGACTCATCCTGCAAGCTCTCATTATTACTCTTCTTAGTTTATTATACTAACAACAGAGAATTATATTCCATCCACAAACCTCTAAAACCATTCTAAATAATTTCCATATTTATATCTACCACATACCTCATTATATTTTCTACTTTTTCAAATAACAAACAAGCCTTCTGGAGGGCTCTGTGCTTCTTTACCATAATTTTGGTAGCAATTCTAGCAATATTCCACTCCTTATTAGGAATTGGCTTGGCAGAGTCTCTGAGCCTACTATCTACCAATTTGTAATTTTTCTCATCCAGAATCACCACGGGTTGTAGCTCTCCAGTAAAACTATCCAAATCCTTATGAATATTTGGGAGCAGGCAGATAGCATCGTCTAGATAATCATGGAAAATGAAGCAAAACTTACAGCAGGGTGAGTGGGTGTATTCATAACAATTTTTTTCTTAGATGATGGATGTGGTTGTAATGGCAAGGATAGAACTATGGGAGATGATAAAGGGGGGATATCATGTGATGAAGCAAGAATTTTAGGTGATTTTTGAAGCCAAATTTGACTCAACTTTGAAACCCCTAAATTTAAATTTTTGGTTTTAATAAAATTGATAACGATGTTGGTCACTATTTGCGTTGTGGTGAGTAATTTAATTTTTCATTTGGTTAAATGATGTCTAAACCTTGGTTGTTTGTAAGGTATACCTATTTCGATTAATCGAATATCCTCAAGGTGAAAAGGGCAAAAAAATTCAATTAAATCCCTAAGCCGAAATCCAACATTCAATTAAAAAACCCCCTTAGGCCTAAACCGATTAATAAAAATCCTCAAATCATAAAGTCGGTTAAAATTTTGCCATGGTCTCAAGATCCTAAAACTTAGGTCCAAAGCAAATATTGATTAAAACCTAAAGGTATGTACCCCACTAAGCTAATAAGCGAGCACCTCAGATTTAATCCAAGGGTCACGCTCGATCCAGAAGAAATCGGATGACAGCGCATTAATAAAATTGACCAAGAGATAAACCAAACAAGTCAAAACAGGTCAAAAGTAAAAATATTGCACCTTAGGCTTAATCGTATGGTAGCGCATCGTCTAAAAAAAATATCTTACGGATGCGCTCTCATGAATAAATCTGAAATATAAGTCAAAGGGTCAATAAGGTTTAACCTAAGGTTTAAAAATCGAGCATCTCCAATTGATCTAACAAATGTGCTTGATCCAAAAAAGATTTGACGATCATGCAATTTCCAAAAATTCAAAGGTTTAAATAAAGTCGTCATGGGTCAAATAGTCGAGTTAAAATCTGAGCAAGTCCGATAGATCGAATGATTGCGCCAAGCAAATCCTAGATCAATGGTTGTGATTGCTTCGATTAAAACAAACTTTAAAATCAATATTAAGAGAACGTGCCCTCTTTGGACTAATCATCAGGCTAATTAAGAGGATTGAACGACTGCGCTCAAACAATAATCGATCTAATGGTGGTGCGCTCGCTGAAGATATATTAAAGTGTTTAAGATTTTGAAATATTAATTAAAATTCAATCATATCATTAGAGAGGGTCTAACACATTGGATAGTCATCCCCCTTTTGGCTTAATCAGAATTAATACTATGCACCCTTGGGTAAACTAACTCGTAGATTGACTAAATCTTACGGCAGTGCTTATCTCCACTCAGATCCAACGGCTGTGCTGAAATCTTGAATAGTAAGATGTCAACAAAGGTAAATTTAATTACATGATTAGAAAGGGTCTAACACGTTGCATAATTACCCCTATTTTTGGCTTAATCATGATTAATAAAAATCAAAGGATTTATGTTTTCAGCTATGAAGCATGCATCTTACAAGAGATCTGACGGCAGTGCCTGAAAAAGCCCAAGGATCAACAGATGTGAAATTCAATGGCGGTGACAAATGATCCAAAGCAAAACAAAAGAATTAAATAATGTATGGATCTAACGGCGGCACTCATATCTCCCTGGATCCAATGGTGCGCATGCATAAAAATGATCGGAGGTTAGTCTAAACAATCGATTAATCAATCCAAGGTACGTGTGTTTTTCCCCTTCGTTAAAATCTGTGTGCATATGCATGATCCAACAGGATCGCTTTCATCATGATATAATCTAATGATGATTGCTCAAAGATATGAAAGTACTATAAATGCCTAGGTTTAATACAACGAGGTTAAGGTTGTAATCACTAGGCTAACTACGATTAAATGAGGATTAACATACCATGTTACTAGAAAATTAAATTGATAAATATATAGTCTTTTGCATTAATCATGTTTTAATACATTATTATCATACCTAAGGGTTTTGACCATATAAGAATTATTAACCAAATTAATCAAGTACCCATAGTCTAACAATCGTGCAGGTCCCATGATATCGATGGTCACACTGACTCTACTCGGGAAAATCGACGACAGCACACGGACCAAAAAATTAAGCAATGAATCAACTAGAAATAATCTAACGGTAGTGCTTCATCGATACAAAAGAGATACAATGGTCGCAAAAGAGCCAGATTTAAAATGAAGAATGCAAAAGGGTTAAACAAAGAGCATCTTTGACAGATCTAATTTGTACGCTTGACCTCCACTCAAATACGATGGTAGCACTCGATCCAAAGGTAAACTGAAAGGATTCGAAGCATGTTGTTTTTTGATTAATTAACCTATAGGTTTCAAAAATATCTATGGCAGAAATAACAAAAGGAGCACATCCAATGGCTACGCTTGGATCTCATTTTACTTAAGGAAAAAGGGAGACCTTCGAGGCAATAAAAGTTGTCACTCACACCAAGGACTAGATCTTGTGAAAATCCAGAAGGAAATCGTTGCCTAAATGAAATATAATCCATCCCAAGATTTAGTTACCATTCAAACCTGAGGTGCCATAATATTTAAAAAAGAAAGTTATCCCAGTGGCACATATCAGTTCCACATCTGATAAAAAGGTTCTCGGTGACCAATAGTAGAATTTTATAAATTATTACAAGCGCACAAATCAAAAAGGCTTGGGGCACGTAAAACAAAAGATATTACTCATCGTAAACTCTCAACTCCAATAAAAATGTGCGATGGTAGATTTATGTTGGTCAATTTTGAACAACAGTTGTTGACATCGGGTTGATGATAAAACGTGTGAATTTATTAGACTCATTCCACCACCCTATATATGAACCCACAAAAATAGTTGAGGCTACTACCATAGTAATATAAGAGTGAAGGTTGATACACGAGTTATAGGGACAAGAAATAATGACACCTGATGGAAATAATATCCAGATCAATTTTGAGTTCTTCAAAGCAGCCCTATTTGGAGTAAACCTAGAGAGATGGATAAACTTTGTAACAGAAATAAGTGACATAATAAAATATTCTACAGTAAAGTTGGCAGATATTGGCCTATCCCTAGACCAATTCTTGGAAGCCTCAGATATAG
The DNA here is from genome assembly GCA_028583015.1 of Wollemia nobilis. Lineage (NCBI taxonomy): Eukaryota > Viridiplantae > Streptophyta > Pinopsida > Araucariales > Araucariaceae > Wollemia > Wollemia nobilis. The sequence goes on from JAQPPZ010016888.1 coordinate 20,532,086, forward strand.
AAGAGGTATTTAAAGAAACCTTTAAAATATTCGACTGTGAACCAGGTGATGAAGAAGATATGATTAGGCAAACCACACTTATGGTAAATACTATAGAAATATTAATGTCTCAATATGACAATAACATGGCTATTATTGCTATATAGAAAAACAAAATATTGTAGGAAATGAACATGCTAAATACCGCAGCCACATTTGATACAAGAGTTTGGAAATTGATAGATGAACATATAAAATAGCTGAAAAAAAGTCAAAAAGGAAAAAAGGTTAATACCTGCAGTCAACAACAGAAATTAAGTTCAACACAACAGACAACAGCAATAATAGGGAATATTTCTGGCATAGTTAGAGGGTCAAGAAATCAAAGGGGGTCAACCCAAAAGAGGCCAGTCCGAAATATAGCAACTAAACGCACAAGGAAGTAGCAAAAAGAGATAAAATTTTCCCTCATACCTTAATCACTGGTTGGATAGAGTTATGTTTGAAAAAGTCAAAGAAGAGAATAAAGTCAATATTACAAGAATAATTGGAGCCAATTGTATCAAATTTTAGAAATTCAATCAGATACTAACAAGTGTACAGTCAGAAGTAAACCAAAAATAACAGAATCAAGAACTAGAGGCTATAAGAAGAGGCAGTTGTGGACAGATTCTACATCAAGCAATTAGAGAATAGCATTTTTGTTAAGAGGTATACTTGAGTTCTCGGTAGTTGTGTTGTTGTATTTTCCTTTTGTGTCTATTTTCTTTTATTCATTCTTTCTTCCTCCCCTTGCTATGTAGGTTCGTATGATAGGAAAGCGTTCAAGAAGATAAGAATATTTCCAGTCATATTGAGCCTAGGATTCAGAGACTCTTATGTTATCATATTGAAATAAGGAGAGTAGGAGATACCTGTTACATCATTTTAATAGAGTCTTCTTCATTGTATTGATGTATTCTATTGATGAGAATAGAGTTTGAAGGCATCCTTCACACTCTTCATGTAATATTTCATAAATCAATGTAATTATGAGTTTTATTCCTATCATTTCTTTGTCTTGGTATTGTGTGTCACTGTATAATGGGTTACATTATTTGAATGTATTATATACGTTTCTCTCATTGGTTAAATTTTGGTTTTATTACAATATTCAAATAAGATTAAGAACGCCAATTTTTCTCTTCCCCTTCTTTCTATTCATGATAGTATTGTTGTTAAATTGCTATAACAACCCAATGAATCTAGGCACCGGTCTACATAAGACATAAAAAATGGTTGTTTTCATGCTTGGTAATTTTAATACATATAGTATGATATAAATATAGAGCGTGTAATTAGATTTTTAATCATAGAATTATCGTTGGGGTTTCCTTACCCATTATGTATTTTTCCCTTAGCAATATTTGTATTTAATAGAACATGAGGTAGGTCAAACAGAGCCTATAATGGCTCATTAGTTTCAAACAGATTCTTTTAGCATGACAATCAAAATCCTATGAATGCTAGAATCGGTTCCAACAGTGACCTTGGAGGAGATGGATTAGTTTGTCCCTAGGTACTAATTGATGAAATAGGGGAATAACTATGAGGGGGATAAGACACCTTTATTTCAATCTCATGCTCAGAAAGGGAGGGATATTTCTTAGGGGAATCCACAAGAGGAGGAGGAGAAGAGGGATTAGAAACCATACCTTCACCTACTAAATTAGGGTGTTCTAGAGCTACCTCTGTGTTTTGTTACTGCACTTGTTGAATCAATTCTTTCACAGTTAAAACAAGGGTTTCTTTAATAAATTTCTCCTTATCCAAAATATATTTCTTGGAAATTTCCTTCTCAACTCTTTCTGGTGCCCTTTTGGCTTTTCTCTGAAAAACATGCAAGGAGACTGATTTCTCCTTTTCTATGTCTTCTTCAGACAATCCTTCCTATACTGGTTCTTCTTGTTATACTTGTTCAAAAATAGGATTTAATTTCACTGTTACTGCAGTGATAAAACTCAAGGGTGTGAACACAAAGTGCTTATCCTTCTAATTCCAATCTACATGTTGTTGGCAATTTGATTTATTTTATGTTGTCATTGATGTCACATGGATCATTGATGTCACATTGTTCATATTGAGTTTTGGTAGCCAAATGATATTTTGGAAAGCATGGATAAATACAGGGTTTTTGTGAAAACCAAGGTAGGAAAAATAAAAGGATTTATTTAAAACCATGAATGGCAGATTTGAACTAGGTTTTTCTTAAAACCCAAGTTGACATTTCGTTTCATCGAAAAAAGTGCCCCGGTGATGGAGATATTTAATTTTTAATATTTAATTTAAATTTTAATTATTTAAAATTTTAATTTTAATTTAAAATTAAATATGTAATATTTCCATCAACGTCATCAAAAATAATAAGGAGGCTATATAAAGGGGATACCTAAGGTTCATAAAATAATCCTAGCTCGTGGTTAATAATCATTGGCTAAGCATCCGAATTGAGCTCGTGGGAAAATATTTTAGAAAACAGAAGCAACGAATAACCGAAGGTTGATTGAAGTCCAATGTCATCGTGGGCAGAATGGTGCATTGGCAATTGGCTTTTTGCTAAGGAGTGTGGTAGCACAAATGTCAAGGTTTTGAATCCCCTTGACTGTGTTTGGAAGGTGTTGGAAGAAAAGCACTTGAACCATTTTTTATTTACAAAAAGGGAGGAAAGGTTTTAAGGCACGTTGTGTCTTTCCCTTTCCAACGAGTGGCTAGCTCGTGTGGCAACCTTAGCCATGGTTAAGGCACTCACGATGTGGGAAAATCGGGGGTTTGAATCCCCTTGAGGAGGTAAATACATTTTTTTTCTAATTAATTTTGTTAAGCCCTAAGTTGGAGTTATAAGGTGGTTAGGAATAATTAAAGTTTTTAATTAAACTTTGTTTTTATAAGGGCTATGATTATTATTTCAAAGGTGGATGAGTTGTTGATTTAATTTTATGTTCATAAATTTGAGAATTAATATTTAGGAGAAATAAGGAGTTGTTATAAAATAATTTTTGAGACGTTTATTGATTATTATTTTTGATAAGGGTTTTTATTAAAAGGACTTTGGTGGATGTGTTTATTAAGTTGGAGTAAAAAGGTGTAAATTGAGTTATGCTTTATATTGTGATTATTATTTGAAGTCCACTAACCCTTATTGATATTGGAAAGGAAAGTTGTGTTTAGTGTGGCAGATTTTGTGGACAACTTCTTGGCATCAAAAAGGTATGGGCACATTCTCCTATTGATTTTTTATGGTGGTTGATTTCTAAAATATCATTGGAGTGAAAAGGATTGATTGTGGTTTCCTTTTTGAAAGTGGTTGGTTGAATGCTTCAAGGTTTTCTGGTTTGAGAGTTATGATTAAAACCTTGTTTTATAAGCATTGTTGTTGAAGCCATTAGTTGTGTGAAAAACCTGAGTTAGGGTTTGAGAAGAACATGAGTATCATTGCTATGTGAAGAATGTTTTATAAGCATATTTGTTGAAATCCATTGGTTATGTAAAGAACTTGAAAGAACATGAGTATCATTGTTATGTGATATTTGTGGTTGAACATTGTTGGAAACATTTGAGTTGGTTGATACATGCTTGGACTAGGGTTTTTTGAGAAATATTTGTCCCTTGTGGTGATTGGTTGAGTTGAGTTTATTGAGCCTAGTTAAGTGATTGTGTGAGGTGATTGTTCAAGTCCCATAAAACAAACTATTCTATAATTTTGATCTGAGTTGATATTGAGCTTAGAACATATTGAGTCCCTAACAATTCTCCTTATGATTCTATGAGATTGCCTTGAGTTCAGAAAGATATTTGTATTTGAGTATAAAACATATTGAGTCTCTAACAATTCTCTTTATGCTTCTATGAGATTGATTTTAGTTGAGTTGAGTTGATATCATTGTGGATCATGAAGAACATGGACTTATACTGAGAGGGGGGCTGAACAGTATAAGACTTAACCAATTAATAATTTTAACTTTAGATAGCAGTGGCATCAACACAACATTAATCAAGACAGAAAGCATCACACATTGAAGACCCATTTTTAACGTGGTTCACCCAAAATGGTTGGGCTACGTCCACAAAAACTTTTCTCTAAAAGTTATCTCAAAGTTCTTTGGGAATCCTTCCCAATTACAATGTTTATGAGCCTCGGACCCAAAGGAGATACCTTCCCTCTGCTCTGGAAATGATCCCTCAGAAGATCAACCGCCTCTACCTCTTGCCAGCACGTGGAACTCCTTTCCACCGAAGACCTCCTGTCCTCAATGCTTAGCCTAAGAGACCTCTGCCTTCTATGATCACGTCCACAGCAGCTCAACAACCTGTACCAAACACAGTCGATCAGTCTAGTACAAGTCTTCCTCTGTCTGTCAGATCTGTCCAACTCTTGAACAAATCAATCCTCTGCATACAAGCCTTCTCAAAGACTTGCCAAATCTGTCCTCAGGTTCTTCTCATAGAACCAATGCACCTCTGTCCTCAAGTTCTCTGATAGAACTATCAAACTCAGCTCACAAGTCCTCTGCTAGGACCTGTCCAAATCTGCTCACAAGTCCCCACCGGAACCTGTCCAAAACTGCTCACAAGTCCCCACCGAAACCTGTCCAAAAACTGCTCACAAGTCCCCACTAGAACCTGTCCAAAAACTCAAGCTCACCAAGAAAAACTTTCTTAGTAGGAAATCACAAAGTGAATTGTTAGAGACCCAATGTGATTTGTCAAACTCATAGAAGCATAAAGAGAATTGTTAGAGACTCAATATGTTCTATACTCAAATCCCAATCTCAAAACTCAACTCAAATCAACTCGAGCTCAATCTCAATCTCAAATCTGAAAACTCAACTCAATATCTGAAATGGATAGGATAGAATGTTTTCTTTCAAGAACATGAAACCCCAACAATTGCCAACTATGCAAAGAATCACATAACAATGATACTCATGTTCTTTTCACCATCAATTAGGGTTTCAACAACAATGCTCATCAAACAAGGTTTAGTCAACCAACACCATTCAACTCAACATCAACCTTGAAGCATTCAACCAATCATCACAAGAAAAGGAAACAAGTAGAAATCCTTTTCCCTCCAAAGATATTTGAACAAAACAGCCACCAACACAATATCACCAAATGCAAAGAATAACTTGCTCAAATCAACTCAATGGAGTAAGCCCAATATCATGAATCAAGTAAAGCAATAACTTGATCAAACAACCTCTATGGAAGCAACTCAACCATCAAACTCAAAACAGCCAACCAAGGGTTCCACCAACTCAATGCAAGTAGCTAGACTCACAAATATAAACCCTAGTGCACAAAGCTTCCACTATCTCAAACCAAAAATTATGCATTCACCAAAAACTCTCCTTAAGGATAACAATGCATAAGTAGTCTTCAACAAACCAGAAAATAGGATTTACACCTAGCCAAAGGATACCTAGTAGAATACCTTTTCACTCCAACCTTATTTCAGAAAACATACACCAATCATACTCATAAGAAGAATGTGCCCATACCTTATTGGAGTAGAAGATAATTGAACCTTCAAGTCTGTCACCACACACAACTCTCAAACTTCCAACCAAGTTAGGGTTAGAATAAAAAGAAATGAGCAATAATATAAACTTCCTTTATTACACCTTTTAGCTCCACTTCTTTAAACACAACCACCATAACATGCCAATAAATCAACAATCACAGACTCACACCTTATACCTCCATTTTTAATTTTAGCATAGCAAAGAATAATCTTAAAAATACATCCAAAGAAATATGCCCTTATTTCTCCTAAGCTTTTATTCAATGCTAATCACAAAAGCCAAAACTCATAAAATTTAATCACACCTTATAAATCGCTGTCCAAGAAACTCCGAATTTCATGGCATAAAGACGTTTTAATAAAAACGTGTGTTACTCTAGCAAAGCACCCCCACGAGACTCAAAACGGTGACCTCCGCCAATGCAGCGCCCAACAGCAGCCTTCGCTGCCACTAGCCCACGCGGGCTACGAAGTTCACAAGTGAACTTCCCTCCACTTCACCCTCGAAAAAAACTCTCGAAGACTTTTCAACCGCACGTGCTTCTAAGTCTTCCTTCGATCGCAGCGAATACAGAGCACAAACACCGCAAATTGCATTCGAGGAATTTCGAATTAATTAGCCTTCCAACCTTAGGAGTTGGAGAATAAATAGTCTCTTCGAAGACACCTTGACGTCGACGGAAATAAAGACCATTTCGAAATTAATCAAAAGTCTTTTCAAAAAGGGTTTTAAATAATAATTAAATAAATAATAAAGAGAACCTCCATTGGTTTTAATAAAAACCATTTAACTTGGTTTTAATAAAAACCCTATCCAACTTGGTTTTAATGAAAAACCCTTGCCAATGGAATCTCTCCGGATTCTCTTAAAAATATTCTCTTGGAATCTTCCACCTTTGAAGCCAACACATCCTCTTAACATTAATGCCATTTCCTTTTGACATCAATGACAACTCATAGACAAGAAGCTAGGATCTCAAACCCAAAATTGCCAACAATCTCCCCCTTTGTCATTGATGGCAAACCATGCTTCTCAACAACACAGAAACTCAACATAAACAGCTCCCCCTGTCTTGAGGCTTTCCTCTTCACTTTGAAGCTCTCCCCCTTACTCATATCTCTCCCCCTTTGTCATCAATGGCAAAGGGTCACCTTTGGGGCTCGGGACTAAGAATGAGCCTCTTAGCTTAGTCCCTCCCCCACCTCCTGATGAGGTGATTAATTCTGGGGTGGGAGTACAACTCCCAATTTCTCCCTTAGATACTCAAACGTATCTCTTGGAAGAGGTTTGGTGAAGATATCTGCAATCTGCTCTTTAGTAGACACATACTCTACCTTGACTTGCTTGTCTTGCACTTTCTCCCTTAGAAAGTGATACTTGATGGAAATATGCTTTGTCCTTGAGTGCATTACCGGATTTTTGGAAATACTTATGGCACTTGTATTATCACAAAGTATGGAGATGGGTTGTTCATGCTTGACTTTGAAATCCTCCAAGGTGGTTTTCATCCATAAAACCTGTGTACACCCAACTACTCATCGCTATGTATTCAGCCTCTGCTTGTAGATAAGGAAACCGAAGGTTGTTTCTTACTTAGCCAAGAAACCAAACTCTTTCCCAGAAAGAATGCTCCACCACTAGTGCTTTTCCTGTCATCAATACTGCCTGCCCAATCTGCATCTCGTATAAGCTGTGAGGGTGAAATCATCACCTTTGGGATACCAAAGCCCAAAGTCCATAGTGCCCTTCGGATATCTGAATATCCTCTTAACTGCTATAACATGAGAATATTTTGGAGCTGCCTGAAATCTTGCTACTAACCCAACTGCTCGCATGATATCTGGTCTGGTAGCTGTAATATATAATAAACTGCCAATCATAGATCTGTACAACCTCTGATCTGCCGCTGGAGATTCATCATCTTTACTCATCTTGCACCCTGTAATCATTGGAGTACACACTGGTTTGTTGTCCATCATCCCAAATTTCTTCAACATTTCTTTGATATACTTTCCTTGAGAGAGAAATATACCATCCTTTGATTGAGCAATCTGAAGACCTAAAAATAATGACAGCTCTCCAATCATAGACATCTCAAATTCCTTCTGCATGGTGTTAGCAAAAACTTTGCACATCTGAGTATTATTTCCCCCAAAAATAATATCATCAACATAGACAACCATAATCAACATATCATCATTTTCATTCTTAATATACAAATTGCTATCTCGCCACGCCTTTCCTGAAGCCTTGCTCATGAAGATACCTGTCAAGTCTTGAGTACCAAGCCCTAGGTGCTTGCTTTAACCCATACAAGGCCTTTTTTAGTTTACACACATAGTCTGACTGTTTCGAGAGAGACACTCCTTCTGGCTGTTCTATGTAGACTTCTTCTACCAACACCCCATTTAGAAAAGCTGACTTTACATCCATTTGATATACCTTGAATGATTTGAAGCTTGAAAGGGCCAAAAATATTTTGATAGCTTCAAGACGAGCAACAAGAGCAAACGTCTCTTCGAAATCAACACCTTCTACTTGAGCATAACCTTTGCGGACTAACCTAGCTTTGTTTCGAACAATATTTCCATCCTCATTGAGTTTATTTCTGAATATCCATTTTGTGCCAATGACATTCTTGTCCTTAGGTCTTGGAACCAATTCCCAAGTTTCACTTTTCTCTATTTGATTTAGCTCTTCATCCATTGCTTTTACCCAAAACTTATCTGCACATGCTTCACTGAAATATTTTGGCTCAATCTGAGATAATAATGAAACATTTGTAGAATCATGTGAAGGAATGACTCTTCTTCTTGTTTTCCTGCTATTTGGATCACCAATGATCAAATCTTTGGGATGATGTTTCTGAACATATCGTGAAGGAGTTTTGGGAAGCAGTTGTTGTCTTTCCTCTTCTTCATCCGAAACCTCTCTGAATTCTTCTTGACAAATTTCATCACTGAGTTCCTTGACTGGTTCTCTTATCCCTGTCTTTTCATCAACTGTTACATTTATGCTCTCTACAACTGTATGAGTTCTTTTGTTGAAGCATCTGTAGGCCTTGCTTTTGCTGGAATATCCAAGAAAGATTCCCTCATCACACCTAGGATCAAACTTACCCAAATTCTGATCTTCCCTTCTGATGAAGCACTTACTCCCAAACACTTTGAAGTATTTTACTGTAGCTGGTCTTCCTTTCCACAACTCATAAGGAGTTTTATGATGATTGACTCTAAGTTGGGCCCTGGTGATAATGTAGACTGTCATACTGACTGCCTCTTTCCAAAAACCATCTGAAAGTTTTGACTCATTTAACATAGCTCTAGCCATATTTTCAATAGTTCTATTTTTCCTTTCAACTACTCCATTTTGTTGAGGAGTTCTTGTTGTTGAATATTCTCTTTTGATTCCTTGTTGCTCACAGTATTCCACAAATTCATTTGAAGTGAACTCTCCTCCTCTATCTGATCTTAAGCATTTGATTCTCTTGTCAGTCTCATTTTCAATCATTTCTTTGAAAGCTTTAAATTTTTCAAAAGCTTCAGATTTTTCTTTGAGAAAAGTAACCCAAGTCATTCTAGAATAATCATCTATAAACAACATGAAGTAGCTTTCTCCCTGAATGCTCCGAGTTCTGGTAGGGCCACATAAATCAGTATGAATAAGATCCAATGGTTTTGAAGAAGTATACCCTTTTGATTTGAAACTGGTTCTGGTCCTTTTTCCATGTTGACAAGGACCGCAAATGATGTTATGGGGCCTTTTTATTTTGGGCAAGTCTCTAACTGCTTCCTTGTTACTAATATTGACAAGATTATCAAAGCTCAAATGCCCCAATATTTTATGCCATAACCAACTCTCATCTTCTTGAGTTAGAAAACACTTTTCCTTTTTTATCTCACTTAGCATGTAAAGATTGTTTGGAGTCCTTGTAGCACTAGCAATGAGTTTTCCATTTTTTTCTTTACTTATCTCACATCTATCTGAAAAGAAAGATACTATGTGCCCTTGATCACAAAGTTGACTCACACTTAGAAGATTATGTCTTAGGCCTTCTACATAAAGCACATTTTCTATTTTGGATTTCCCATCCAAACTAAGAGTCCCTTTACCACTGATTTTAGCCGACTCGTTATCTCCAAAACTGATTGTTCCTCTGTTTGTTTCTTTTAAGACCAAAAACTTTTCCTTTTCACCAGTCATATGTTTTGAACAACCACTATCAAGATACCATTTTTCTACTTTGTCTTGAGCATGAAAAGTAGTTTGAACTATCATTGACTTAGATTTGATCTCATTTCTCTTTTTAGTGAACTCAAGGCTAGATCTATCCAAACTGCACATCCTTGCTATATGCCCAAAATTCTTGCACTTGTAACACATGACATTTTTATTCATAAGAGGTGCAAAAGAGTTAACATTTTCCTTACTATGGCTATTCAAAGACTTATTGCAATGCATAGCTTTGTGACCAAATTTCTTGTAGGAAAAACAATAGCCATGGAAAGTATTATGTAACCTATTTTGATGCCTTGGATGATTGTTCTTCTTGTGACCAACTGGAATCCACCGCTCTTCAGGATGAAGATTGATCTTGCTCGAAGACCCTATTTCATGAATGGTGATACAATCCTTCTTTTGCTTTTCACATGGAGTATTCTGTCTGAGAGCCAACTGTTCCAACTTCACTCTAAGAGACATAACCTCTTCTTCTAGTTTCTCGCAATCAGCTTCCTTTCCTTTGAGAGCCTCTAGTCGAACCTCTGTTCAACCTTCTTCCCTTCTTCAGCTAGAATTTTGAAGTCTATAACACTTTGAGACAATTCTGATCTTGCTATCTCTTCTTTCCTGACATTGATGCTTGAGAACAGAATTCTCTTCCCTAAATTTCTCAAGCTTTCTTAAAGCCAAGAAGAATTCACCTTTGAGATCAAACTCAACCTCTTCATCTCTTTATGAATCAGTATGTTCTTCTGATAGATCCTTCTCCAAGTCTGTTAGGCTCTTTCTGGAGAGACCGGCTCTGATACCAATTGAAGAACATGGACTTATACTGAGAGGGGGGTGAACAGTATAAGACTTAACCAATTAATAATTTTAACTTTAGATAGCAAGTGGCATCAACACAACATTAATCAAGACAGAAAGCATCACACATTGAAGACCCATTTTTAACGTGGTTCACCCAAAATGGTTGGGCTACGTCCACAAAAACTTTTCTCTAAAAGTTATCTCAAAGTTCTTTGGGAATCCTTCCCAATTACAATGTTTATGAGCCTCGGACCAAAGGAGATACCTTCCCCTCTACTCTAGAAATGATCCCTCAGAAGATCAACTACCTCTACCTCTTGCCAGCACGTGGAACTCCTTTCCACCGAAGACCTCCTGTCCTCAATGCTTAGCCTAAGAGACCTCTGCCTTCTATGATCATGTCCACAGTAGCTCAGCAACCTGTACCAAACATAGTCAGTCGGTCTAGTACAAGTCTTCCTCTGTCTGTCAGATCTGTCCAACTCTTGAACAAATCAATCCTCTGCATACAAGCCTTCTCAAAGACTTGCCAAATCTGTCCTCAGGTTCTTCTCATAGAACCAATGCACCTCTGTCCTCAAGTTCTCTGATAGAACTATCAAACTCAGCTCACAAGTCCTCTGCTAGGACCTGTCCAAATCTGCTCACAAGTCCCCACCGAAACCTGTCCAAAACTGCTCACAAGTCCCCACCGAAACCTGTCCAAAAACTGCTCACAAGTCCCCACTGGAACCTGTCCAAAAACTGCTCACAAGAAAAACTTTCTTAGTAGGAAATCACAAAGTGAATTGTTAGAGACCCAATGTGATTTGTCAAACTCATAGAAGCATAAAGAGAATTGTTAGAGACTCAATATGTTCTATACTCAAATCCCAATCTCAAAACTCAACTCAATCTCAATCTCAAATCTGAAAACTCAACTCAATATCTGAAATGGATAGGATAGAATGTTTTCTTTCAAGAACATGAAACCCCAACAATTGCCAACTATGCAAAGAATCACATAACAATGATACTCATGTTCTTTTCACCATCAATTAGGGTTTCAACAACAATGCTCATCAAACAAGGTTTAGTCAACCAACACCATTCAACTCAACATCAACCTTGAAGCATTCAACCAATCATCACAAGAAAAGGAAACAAGTAGAAATCCTTTTCCCTCCAAAGATATTTGAACAAAACAGCCACCAACACAATATCACCAAATGCAAAGAATAACTTGCTCAAATCAACTCAATGGAGTAAGCCCAATATCATGAATCAAGTAAAGCAATAACTTGATCAAACAACCTCTATGGAAGCAACTCAACCATCAAACTCAAAACAGCCAACCAAGGGTTCCACCAACTCAATGCAAGTAGCTAGACTCACAAATATAAACCCTAGTGCACAAAGCTTCCACTATCTCAAACCAAAAATTATGCATTCACCAAAAACTCTCCTTAAGGATAACAATGCATAAGTAGTCTTCAACAAACCAGAAAATAGGATTTACACCTAGCCAAAGGATACCTAGTAGAATACCTTTTCACTCCAACCTTATTTCAGAAAACATACACCAATCATACTCATAAGAAGAATGTGCCCATACCTTATTGGAGTAGAAGATAATTGAACCTTCAAGCTGTCACCACACACAACTCTCAAACTTCCAACCAAGTTAGGGTTAGAATAAAAAGAAATGAGCAATAATATAAACTTCCTTTATTACACCTTTTAGCTCCACTTCTTTAAACACAACCACCATAACATGCCAATAAATCAACAATCACAGACTCACACCTTATACCTCCATTTTTAATTTTAGCATAGCAAAGAATAATCTTAAAAATACATCCAAAGAAATATGCCCTTATTTCTCCTAAGATTTTATTCAATGCTAATCACAAAAGCCAAAACTCATAAAATTTAATCACACCTTATAAATCGCTGTCCAAGAAACTCCGAATTTCGTGGCATAAAGACGTTTTAATAAAAACGTGTGTTACTCTAGCAAAGCACCCCCGCGAGACTCGAAACGGCGACCTCCGCCAATGCAACGCCCAATAGCAACCTTCGCCGCCACTAGCCCACGCGGGCTACGAAGTTCACAAGTGAACTTCCCTCCACTTCACCCTCGAAAAAAACTCCCGAAGACTTTTCAACCGCACGTGCTTCTAAGTCTTCCTTCGATCGCAGCGAATACAGAGCACAAACACCGCAAATTGCATTCGGGGAATTTCGAATTAATTAGCCTTCCAACCTTAGGAGTTGGAGAATAAATAGTCTCTTCGAAGACACCTTGACGTCGACGGAAATAAAGACCATTTCGAAATTAATCAAAAGTCTTTTCAAAAAGGGTTTTAAATAATAATTAAATAAATAATAAAGAGAACCTCCATTGGTTTTAATAAAAACCATTTAACTTGGTTTTAATAAAAACCCTATCCAACTTGGTTTTAATAAAAACCGGTTTGGTTTTAATGAAAAACCCTTGCCAATGGAATCTCTCCGGATTCTCTTAAAAATATTCTCTTGGAATCTTCCACCTTTGAAGCCAACACATCCTCTTAACATTAATGCCATTTCCTTTTGACATCAATGACAACTCATAGACAAGAAGCTAGGATCTCAAACCCAAAATTGCCAACAGATCATTGTTGTCATCCATTGTAGAGTGCATTGTCATTCATTGTTGAGTTCATATTTGAGCCTTGCCTTCATAGATTTATGGATGATATTTGAGTACTACTTTAGAATGATTGATTGAGCCTTTGAGAAGGCCTTTGGGATAGATTTTTGGATAGATTTTTGGCAGTTTGTGTATGATTGATTGAGCCTTTGAGAAGGCTTTGTGGACAATTTTAGATAGATTTATGGACATATTTGGGATATTTTTTTACGAGGTTTTGAGTGAGCCTATTGAGTAGAGTTGAGCAAGTTCTTGGTGAGCTTGCTAGAGCAGTTTTGGACAAGTTCTTAGTGAGCTTGTTGGAGCAAATTTGAGCAAGTTCTTGGTGAGCTTGCTAGAGCATATTTGGACAAGTTCTTAGTGAGCTTGTTGGAGCAAATTTGAGCAAGTTCTTGGTGAGCTTGCTAGAGCAGATTTGAACAAGTTCTTAGTGAGCTTGTTGGAGCAGATTTGAGCAAGTTCTTGGTGAGCTTGCTAGAGCATATTTGGACAAGTTCTTAGTGAGCTTGTTGGAGCAGATTTGAGCAAGTTCTATGTGAGCTTATTGAGCATATTTGGACAAATTATTTGTGAGCTTGTTGAGCAATTTTGAACAAGTTCTATGTGAGATTGTTATGCATATTTGGAAAAGTTATGTGTGAGATTGTTATTGCCTAGCTTTGAGCAAATCAAAGAAATTTGTACAAGTTTTGTGTGAGCTTGTTGAGTAGTTTTGGACAAGTTCTGTGTGAGTTTGTTGTGCATATTTGGACAAGTTTTGTGTGAGATTGTTATTGCCTAGCTTTGAGCAAATCAAAGAAATCATTGTATTGGATAAGGATCCTTATTTTTGTGTGAAATATTATAAGGATATTATCTTGTGGAGTACCCCACATTTGGGGAACCATGTTAAATCTTGTGTCTCAATTATGTATGGTGACTTGTGCTCTTACTTACTATTGCTATCTGAATTATTAATGCACATTGTTATGTTTGGTTATTTTAATTAAGGAAATTAATTGATATTGGTATGGAAATAAAGTAAAAAGTGGGTGCTATACTATTCACTCCCCATCTCAGTATAAGCTTGTGTTCTTCAATTGGTATCAGAGTGGGTTCCTTCGAAAAAGCTAACAGCTTGAGCACAGATTCTACAAGAACACATATGGCTTCACATACTGGATCATCTACACATAAGGCTCCACTATTTGATGGTACAAATATGCTTTCTAGAGCATGAGGATTAAGAACTACTTGATATCACAAGGATATGAGGTATGGAAAATGGTTTAAAAAGAGTATAGGGTTTAAGGTGATCCCGAGGCAGATAAGACTATAAGGAAATTGGTTGAGATCAATGCAAGAGAATTGAATTGTATTTTGAGTAGGCTACAAGAGAAAAATTTTGTAAAGGTTATGGTATGTAATTTAGCTAATGATATGTGGACCAAGTTGCGGAATACTTATGAAGAATATTCCAAGGTAAAGTTGGTAAAACTACAAACTCATAGAAAAAGATTTGAGAAATTGAAAATGGAAGATTCTGAAGATATTACAAGGTTTTTACTTTGATTTGATGAGATTACTAACACCATGAGAGGTCTAGGATTTGAGATGAAGGAATTAGAAGTTACTCAAAATTTTTTGAGATCACTTTCATGAAATATGATGCTAAGGTTTTAGTAATAGAAGAAACAATGAATATCAACAAGATAACAATGGAAGAATTGCAAGTAACTCTCATAGCTTATGAGATAAGGGTACGTAAGCATCAGGTTCCAATAAAATAGAAAAATAGAAAGGGAAAGTTTTATAAATAGATAGATTTGTAGATAATGATGAGGAAGCTAACTTCATCAAAAGGAATAAGGACTCAAGGAATTTTAGGGATATAAGGAAATTCAGATGCTACAAGTGTGGTGATCTTGGTCACTATGCATACAAGTGTCCACAAAAAGAAAATAGTGATGATGAAAAATAGGGTCACAGAAGAAAATAAGATGGAAAGCATAAGCATGAAAAAGATGACAGATACAAGCAAAACAGGTATGAGAAGAAGAAAAGTTTTTGTAATGCAAAGAAATCTTACTACATTGTAGAAGCAAGTGATAGCTCAGATCATAGTGATAGAGATAAATCAGATGATGAAAAGGAATAACATCTATTCCTAGGAATAGAAGGTTAAATAGAGCAGTGCTTTTTGTGTGGTCAAAGAGATCACATATCAGGATATTGCAATGGTTTCAGTGATAGTGAAGATGAGATGACACATCAAGGAAACAAGTATGGTCAAAGAAATCTTGAGAGTTTGTTTGCTATAGAAGATTTTAATAGTATCAATGATAATGAAGATAAAGAAGTCTCACTTTTGGTAATAGAAAAATAAGAGGATGAGCCAAGAAAACAAAAATCAGAAGTCAAAAGGCTAAAAGAAGAATACAAGACTCTTGAAAACAAGATTCAAACAAATGTAAAAATTAGAGAACCACTACAAACAATCAGTAATCTCAAAGAAGAGCTTCAAAATGCAAAAAGAATAGAAGAAAGGATGAATAAATAACTAAGGGTAAGAACCTAAGTGTTATGAAGAAAGTTCCAAAGTTCCTATGGCTCCAAATATTCAGTTTGGATCTTGTTTTGAGATAGGTGAATCAAGTTAAAAAGGAAAAGAAATACTTGAAGAGAAAAATAAGGAAGAAACCAAGGAAAATGATTTAGATACTACAAAGAAAGTTCAAGAATGCAATGCACAAGTTGAAGATGACCATAGGAATAATGGTCAAGAAAGGTATGAGGAACCAAGGCATGAACAAAGGGCTTTTCAAGGACATTTTTTTTCTTGTAATGGATTTGGACACAAAGCTATACACTATAGGGTCTATGGATCAAAAACGTTTTATTTTGCTAGAAGGAACATCAAAGGAAGAAGGTATGGTTTTCAGGGACATTGCTTCTCATGTAAAAGGATTGGTCATAGAACTTATCAATGCAAATTAAATTAGTAGCATGGTTTTGGTTTTAGAGCTACATAATTCAGAATTCATGGTCATAATGGTCATGAAAATAGAACTTCACAATACAGGGTTCAGGAAAGGAATGGATATGGAAATTATTTCAAGAAATATTTCAGGATATGGGCACCATCCAAAGGGTATAATATCAAGTGTTTTAACTGCAATAACTTTGGACATATTGCAAAATTGTGTAGGACTCAATTCCAAACAAGTTCAAGGCAAGAAGGTCAAACAGGTTCAAGGCAATAATATCAAGATAATGATATCATAAAAACATGGAAAGAAGTTGATAAATGAAAGAAACAATGTAATATGGGATTAAAAGTACTCCCACCCCAAAATTAATCACCTCAAGAGAGAAGGTGGTGAGGGGGCTATGCTTAAGAGTCATATATTTTAGCCCCATAGGTGTCCCTTTTGCCATTGATGTCAAAGTGGGAAATATTTGAGTAAGAGGGAGAGCATTGAGTTAGGGGGAACATCCTCCAAAGAGAGAATTGAGTTAGGGGGAGCAGCCTCCATAGAGAGTATTGAGTCAGGGGGAGCAGCTTTGATTCTCAGAGATGGTTTTTGCAGTGATTGTGGTTTTTACATTATAGGTGTTGCCATCAATGACAAAGGGGGATATTTTTGGCAATTTGAGTTATTTTATGTTGTCATTGATGTCACATGGATCGTTGATGTCACATGGATCATATTGAGTTTTGGTGGCCAAAATGATATTTTGGAAAGCATGGATAAATACAGGGTTTTTATGAAAACCAAGGTAGGCAAAATAAAAAATTTATTTAAAACTATGGATGGCATATTTGAACTAGATTTTTCTTAAAACCCAAGTTGGCCTTTCGTTTCATCGAAAAATGTGCCCCGTTGATGGAGATATTTAATTTTTAATATTTAGTTTAAATTTAAATTATTTAAAATTCAAATTTAAATTTAAAATTAAATATGCAAGATTTTTGTTGACGTCATCGAAAATAATAAGGAGGCTATATAAAGGGGATAACTAATATTCATAAACTAATCCTATCTCATGGTTAATAATCATTGGCTAAGCATACGAATTTAGCTCGTACAAAAATATTTTAGAAAGTAGAAGCAACGAATAAATGAAGGTTGATCGAAGTCCAATGTCATCGTGGGCAGAGTGGCGCATCGGAAATTGGCTTTTGGATAAGGTGTGTGGTAGCACAAACCTCAAGGTTTTAAATCCCCTTGACTGCGTTCAGAAGGCATTGGAATAAAATTGCTTGAAGCATTTTTTATTTGCAAAAAGGGAGGAAAGGTTTTAAGTGACATTTTGCATTTCCCTTTTGAACGAGCAGCTAGCTCGTGTGGAAACCTTAGTTGTGGCTAAGACGCTCACGATTTGGGCAAGTCGGGGGTTCGATTCCCCTTGAGGAGGTAAATACGTTTTTGCTCTAATTAATTTTATTAAGCCCTAAGTTGGAGTTATAAGGTGGTTAGGAATAATTAAAGTTTCTAATTAAACTTTGTTTTTATAAGGGCTATGATTATTATTTCAAATGTGGATGAGTTGTTGATTTAATTTTATGTTCATAAATTTGAGAGTTAAGATTTAGGAGAAATAAGGAGTTGTTATAAAATAATTTTTAAGAGGTTTATTGATTATTATTTTTGATAAGGGTTTTTATTAAAAGGACTTTGGTGGATGTGTTTATTAAGTTGGAGTAAAAAGGTGTAAATTGAGTTATGCTTTATCTTGTGATTATTATTTTAAGTCCACTAACCCTTATTGAGATTGGAAAGGAAAGTTGTGTTTAGTGTGGCATATTTTTTGGACAACTTCTTGGCATCAAAAATGTATGGGCACATTCTCCTATTGATTTTTTATGGTGGTTGATTTCTGAAATATCATTGGAGTGAAAATGATTGATTGTGGTTTCTTTTTTGAAAGTGGTTGGTTGAATGCTTCAAGGTTTTCTGGTTTGAGAGTTATGATTAAAACCTTGTTTTATAAGCATTGTTGTTGAAGCCATTAGTTGTGTGAAAATCTTGAGTTAGGGTTTGAGAAGAACATGAGTATCATTTTTATGTGAAGAATGCTTTATAAGCATAGTTTTTGAAGCCCATTGGTTATGTAAAGAACTTGAAAAGAATATGAGTATCATTGTTATGTGAGATTTGTGGTTGAGCATTGTTAGAAACATTTGAGTTGGTTGATACATGCTTGACTAGGTTTTTGTGAGAAATACTTGTCCCTTGTGGTGATTGGTTGAGTTGATTTTATTGAGCCTAGTCAAGTGATTGTGTGAGGTGATTGTTCAAGTCCCATGAAACAAACTATTCTATAATTCTGATTTGAGTTGAGATTGAGCTTAGAACATATTGAGTCTCTAACAATTCTCCTTATGCTTCTATGAGATTGCCTTGAGTTGAGAAAGATATTGGATTTGAGTATAGAACATATTTAGTCTCTAAAACTTCTCTTTATGCTTCTATGAGATTGATTTGAGTTGAGTTGAGTTGAGATCATTGTGGATCATTGTTGTAATCCATTATAGAGTGCATTTCCATTCATTGTTGATTTCATCTTTGAGCCTTGCCTTCATATATTTGTGGATGATATTTGAGTACTACTTGAGCATGATTTATTGAGCCTTTGAGAAGGCTTTGTGGATAGTTTTTGGGACAACTTTGTGGACAGTTTTAGACAGATTTGTGGACATATTTGGGATAGTTTTTGATGAGGTTCTAAGTGAGCCTATTGAGCGTAGTTGAGCAAGTTATTGGTGAGCTTGCTAGAGAAATTTTGGACAAGTTATTAGTGAGAGTTTGGAGCAGATTTAAGCAAGTTCTTAGATTTGTACAAGTTCTTAGTGAGCTTGTTGGAGCATATTTGAGCAAGTTCTTGGTGAGCTTGCTAGAGCATATTTGGACAAGTTCTTAGTGAGTTTGTTGGAGCATATTTGAGCAAGTTCTTGGTGAGCTTGCTAGAGAAAATTTGGACAAGTTCTTAGTGAGCTTGTTGGAGCATATTTGACCAGGTTATGTGTGAGCCGGTTGAGCAGATTTGGACAAGTTCTATGTGAGATTTTTGAGCAATTTTGGACAAGTTTTGTGTGAGCTTGTTATGCAAATTTGGATAAGTTCTATGTGAGCTTGTTATTGCCTATCTTTGAGCAGATCAAAGAAATTTGGACAAGTTTTGTGTGAGCTTGTTGAGCAGTTTTGGACAAGTTATGTGTGAGTTTGTTATGCATATTTGGACAAGTTCTGTGTGAGCTTGTTATTGCCTAGATTTGAGTAGATCAAAGAAATAATTGTATTGGATAAGGATCCTTATTTCTATGTGAAATATTATAAGGATATTATCTTGTGGAGTACCCCACATTGGGGGAACCACATTAAATATTGTGTCTCAATTGTGTATGGTGACTTGTGCTCTTGCTTACTATTGTTATTTGAATTATTAATACACACTACTATGTTTGGTTATTGCAATTAAGGACATTAATTGATATTGGTTTGTAAAGAAAGTAAAAAGTGGGTGCTATACTATTCACCCCCTCCCTATCAATATACGCTTATGTTCTTCACATGTGTATCCAGGGGTTGTCCACCCAGGGCTAGATACTTGGGCCTAGTTGTTGTCTTAATTACTGGTGTACCGATATACCTTCCATCAGAATATTCATCTTACTCATCAACTACACCCCTTTTGGAAACTTCTCTATTTGCTTAGTTGAAGGCTGAAAAGTCTTCAGAACTTTGGTAGCAATCAATGGAGTATCAAGTTCCTCTTCTTGAAATTCTTCTTCTGAAGGTGGGGAGGGAGAATCTGACCCTATTTGTGACTTGTTATAAATTAGCACTATATTCCTTGGGTCTTTTGGTTTCCAAGTTGTGACATTCTTGTCATACTTATTAGAAAATTCATCATCAATTTTCAATCCAAACCTGGATTTCTCTTTACCAATCTCGACTCTCATCCTCCACCAGTATGATATCTTGGCTTCATTCCATTTCTTCTTTTCCTCTACCTCATTACTAGTAGATTCTTGAGACTGAGGGTCTCCTTTCTTATCTATTTTGTCTTCAACTTCTTTGATGATAGACTCCTTCAATCGATGTTTTGCATTATTATCTGGATCAAAATCAATAATTTGTTCATAGAAGTCTAACCACGGAGGAAGTTGATCCATCTTGGAAACATTCCAGTCCAAAAGAGCATTTTCCTTGTTATTTCTACCCTGTTCAAAATGGGGCCTGGGTTTTTTCTCAAATTTGTAGGCCTTTTCTCCATTCAGGGCTATATTCCTCTTATAGAACACATCATCTGGGTCATAACTCCATCTCTGAGGAATGTAAAATAGGCCCAACCTATCCAGATATTGGTCAATTTGTTCACCTTGTCACTTCTTGGTAACAATTATATCATCAATATTATGGTAAGTCAACAAACACCTCCTTTTTCCTCCTAGAACCATAGTTCAAATTTATAAAATCTTCTTGCCTCAAGTATTCTAAGGCAAATAGCCTATCTATGACAAAATGGGGCAGCAGAAAAGGCTTACTAGTGAAGCCATACAGTCTAATGATTGTGCCCTCTGTTAGGAGGTACCAATCTCCTTCCTCGGCACCTTCTATTCTTAACAATTTCTTTTCTAGAGGAGGTAACCTAGGGCATTCCCCATACATTATCTTTAATGTTGGCCCTAAAAATTCCAAGTTGAATTTATAAAAGGACTCAGTGCTTCTCAGATGTGAAGTCCAATAGTAAACAGGAATGGGGTCTCCCTCATTGGTCTTGTCCTTGATCGGAATCTAGGGCATCATGTCCCTTACAACAACATAAAACATCCAGACCAGGCTTGAGCAATGTTGAAAACAAGGAGCATTAGAACTTCTTTTCATTCTCACTAATTGCTCATGTATTCTCTGAGCAAGGAAAGTCGGCCAATCAAAGAAAATAACCCTAATGCCCTTCTCAGCTGCATTTTCATCATACATCCTTTCATTTGAAATGCAGTATGCAATGACTATTTTCCAATCATTCACCATTTTATCAGAGTCCAAACCCTCCATACAAGCTAACATTGAATATAGCTCTGGGTGAACAAACTGCTCAATGGGAATTGGGACCTTGGGCAACCCTTTTCTAGGTCTAGTGTCTTTGAGTTGATTATAGACCCATTTTTTGAAAGGCTCACCATCATGAGCTCGCTTCTACAGAGAGTAATACCCAGCCTAGGTGGTCATTTTGAACTCTTTTGGCCTTACGGGTGGTTCTACTCCTATGGCAAAAAACTTGTGACAGTTTGTGGTAGTGATGCTAAATAGGGTTTTACCACTAGCAGTCTTTACTACTTTTGCCATCGGGTCATAAAATTTGATGATAGCCACTATTAACTCTAGACAAGGATGAACGAAATCACAAATATAAAAGGACAAGAAGGAGAGAACGAAACATCTACCTTGAGTCGATAGAGCTGCTCCTTTCTTATATCTATTGTTGATATTCCTTCTAAGCTTTGTTCTCTCTATGAGGACCAACTTGATGTCTGCCATGGATTTTACTCTATCGATATAGTGCCCCACTATCTCTTTAGCTAGTTTTTTAGCTTCTTAGGTATCTTTGGAGACCATTTCTGCAAATGAATTTTTAGATTTTCTCTTTGGAATTCATAGAATATGCTCAGCTATCATTCTACTCTCTTTTGCTTTGTGAACACTGCTCTTTTTTGAATGAACAGATTTCTATTCTTTAGCATTTTTTAATTTCTCATACATGCACGTCCTCTACCATTAATGTGGCCACTGCATGAATTACCCATTGGCACGCTTCTCAAATCACACTCATTCCCTTTGGTGGCTTGGAGGTGGCATTCTAATTTTTGATTGGCCAAAATTCAAACGTGCTCCATACCCTTGTGGCATCGCTTTGTCTTTTTTCCCTTTTTGGGCATGGGAAATTTGAGCATTTATTTGTGAGCTTTTGCTTTTAGGAAGTGGTACGATGCGGAATTCATTTTCCGCTCAAAAAGTAGACTTGAAACTGATGGATTGGAAACCTTCATTATTCTGCTACCACCTTAGACCTTTTAAGCATGGAATATAATGCATGCATCATTCCACTAGTGTTGTGGTTCATTTGAATGTGGATTGGAGGTCGCTCATCATTTCGCTGCCCTCTTAGTGCATTTGAGTGTAGAATAAAAACTTGTTGCATCCTTGGGAACACTTAGCTTATTTTGTAAATTTTTTCTTTTTATTTTCTTTTTTTTATACAACATGCTATCAAAACAAAACTTGATACAAAGTGCAAAAAATAATATGATACAAAGTATGTACATATATTACAATGAGCTTATATTTCAATAAAAATAGAGTTTAAGATGAAAACCATTAACCATAATTGGTTGTATGTTTCCCTCCAGATCTTCAAGCTGGAAAACATTGGTCTCTTTAACCTCTACTATCTTGAAAGGGCCATCCCAGAAGGAGTCAAACTTTTGATGATGTCCTAGTTTAGCTCTTTCAACATTCCACCTGAGTACAGAGTCTCCAACCTAGAATTTTTTGAACCTTGCCTTCTTGTCAAACCATACCTTGATGTCCACTGAATGCTTTTGAAAGTCCTCATAGGCCTGAGTTCTTTTCTCCTCCAACTACAGCAGGTGTGTCAGCCTTGTTTCCACTGGATTTTCCTCTGGTTCTTCTATGTTTATCAGTTTGAGTGCTAGAATTTCCAAATGGATAGGTAACACTACCTCCTTGCCATACACCAAAGCATAAGGAGAAGTCTTGATGGACTTCTTAATAGTAATTTTGTCTACCCACAAATCTTGCTCCAACATTAGGTGCCAACTTCTTTTATTCCCCTCTAGTGATCTCCTCAAAATCCTTAACAGGTTTTTGTTGGTAGACTCTACAAGTCCATTCCCTTGAGGGTAATAATTTGAAGTATTCTTAATGGTGATGCCATACTTGCTAGAAAACTCAATATACTTGGCTCCTATAAATGCTGGTCCATTATCACTCACCAAGGCTTCAGAACACCAAACCTTGAAATCAAGCTTTCCATAAAATTGATCACCACTTCCTGGTCTGATTTCTTGGTAGGAATAGCTTCTACCCATCTGGTGAGGTAGTCTATAGTAGTTAGAATGTACTTGTGCTTAGCTGAAGAATGAGGGTTGATAACCCCTATAAATTCTAACCCCCATTGCTGAAAGGGCTCTTCCACTTGTATTGGCTTAAGGGGGAATGAAGCATTCCTTGTCCTCCCTACATGCCATTGGCATTTATCATAGGCTCTAGTGACTTTGAAGGTGTCAAAAAATATAGTAGGCTAGTAATAGCCTGCTCTAATGATTTTCAAAGTTGTAACTCTGCCTGAGAAATGTCCTCCAGATGGTCCTCCATGGAACTCCTCTATGACCCTTTGTTGTTGATCATATTTTAAGCACTTAAGGAGAACTCCATCAAGGTTCCTTTTGTACAGACCTTCTGGAAATAAGACATACTTCAAAGCCTGAAGTCTATATCTTCTTCTCTATGATGCATTAATATCAGGAGGGCATACCCTAGTTTGAAAGTACTTGATCATCTGGTCTACCCAATCAGAGTCACCTGACTGTATTTCTTTAGTCTGATCATCTTCTGTTGCCTGACAAGCTATCATTTCAGCTGATACTACTACTTCTGTTAGACCTTGGCATAGGGCCCTACCTCTCACCAACTTGGTGGGATGGATCTCCACATCATATTCCTGGATCTTGGTGATCCAACTAGCTCTCTTATCTCCTAGTTCACCTTGTAGAATAAAGCTTCTTACATTCGGATGAACAACATAAACTAGGGTCTTGCTTTGAACCAAATACTGCCTAAATTTCTTCAATGATTTCATCACAACAAATACTTGTTTCTCAATAAAATTATACTTAACCTGGTAATCATGGAGAGTCTAGCTCCAAAATAATATGGGGTGCTCCTCACCTTGATCATTCTTTTGGGTGAGCATTGAGGCATAACTTTCCTCAGCTCCATAAGCGTAAAGAATAAAATCCTTACTAAAATCTAGATTTACTAGCACTGGAGCTGTGGCAATGGATTGCTTGATTATTTTGAAGGCTTGCTTTCTTACCTCAGTCCATTTGAACTCTACATTTTTCTTCAATAGTTCAGATATAGGCCTCACCTTCTGAGCAAAGTTAGAGATGAATTTTCTAACAAAATTTATTTGACCAAAGAAATACTGCAAGGCTTTCTTGTTCACAGGTAGTGGAAGAGCAAGAATGGATTTGATTCTATCCGGATCAATGGCCATACCTTCTTTTGAGACCACATGACCTAGCAACTTTCCCTCATGGACTGCAAAGAAAGACTTCTTAGGATTGAGGGAGATGCCAAATTCTCTGCACTTCTGGAAGACTTGTTCTAGGTGTGCTAAGTGGTCATGCTTGTTGTGGGAAAACACAGTCATGTCATCCAAATAGATCAGAATGACCTTATTAATTAGTTCCCCAAAGGCATAGTCCATGGCTCTCTAAAATGTGGCTCCCACATTGGACAACCCAAAAGGCATTCTCTGGTAGGCAAATGTGCCCCATTTTGTGGTGAATGCTGTTTTATACTGATCTTCATTCTTCACCCAAATCTGGTTATATCCAGAGAAGCCATCCAATAGTGAGAACCTTTCTACCCCTACCACTATCTGTAATATTTGATCAATATGTGGAAGGGGGTAGTGATCCTTAAGAGATGCTTGGTTAAGATTTATGAAATCTACACACAAGTGAATATCACCATTATTTTTCCTCATAGGTACCAAGTTGGCTACCCAGGTTGAATGTTTTATTGGATAGATGATCTTAGCCTTTAGTAACTTTAAGAGCTCTTCTCTCATTATGGCTTTGATCCTTGGATTTACAGGCCTTTGCTTCTACCTAAAAGGCTTTGCATTGGGCTCTAGCTCAATGGTGTGTTGGATAACCCTTTTGTCATATACCTTGAGGTCTTCATATGACCAAGCTACAATGTCTTGGTACTTTAGGCATAAAGCCTTGATATCCTCTTCTTCCTCTGGTGAACATCAGATTCCAACCTTGAGCTTCTTTTCAGTTCCAACTTCAACTTCTTTATAAATTTTCTCATTGACTTCCATGGATCTGATCTTTTTCCTGTCTTCATTGTCAAATAGGCTCTCTAGAGTAACCAAACCTCTAGGTATGTGATTGTTCTTAAGTTGAATGACATCCTGTTGATCAATTTCCTCTAGATTTTCCTCTTGGATAGTGGAGAGATAGGCTTCTCTTACTAGAAAATCAATGATTTGTTCATCACTTTCAAAGACCTTCCAAAAAATCTGCTTATCTAGCACTGCAAGCCTGAAAATCATTTTGATCCCCTTGTCTTTCTTGACTCCTATGTCTGCATAAGGGTTGAAGTTAGCTCCCCTTTCTACTAAGGAATCTGCCAAAGTATTATTTTCTCTAGGAATAAAGTTTATGTTTAGGGCATCAAAGGATTCCATCAGATCCCATACCCTATTTTTGTATGCTTTTAGGTAATGGTGCTTACTGTTGCACCTTTCTCTTACCTGATGGATGATTAACTTAGAGTCACCATATATGTTCAGGATTTTAATGCCCATATTTTTAGCTTGCATCAATCCAAGGCATAGAGCCTCATATTCTACAGTGTTATTGGTGCATGACCATGTTAATATATAGGTAAAACTCTTTGTCCCTTCTGATTGGGACTGTAATACCACACCAGCACCAACACCATTTCTACATATGGCACCATCAAAGTGCATGGTCCATACTTCTATTTCTCTCAGATACTGATTAGATATAGCAGGAACTTTCTTCTCTGATTCTGTAGAAATACTATATGTGCCCATGCCTATCCCAAACTGATTGTAATCCTCCCTGAAAGGTAATTCATCTTCTATTTCTAGCTCTTCAAACTTATCCACAATTTCAAATTCTTCAAGAGGGGTGAGATTGCACATGTCTTCTTCAATTTTTTCTATGTGGTAAGACATAGGCTTTTCAGGTGTTATCCTTATCCTCTTTCCTTTGAAGGGAATAACCATGTTGGAATAATCCATATACATGCATCCACCTAACTTTGTAGTGAACTCTCTTGAAAGGCATAAGCCAAAGTAGGGTTCTAGATCAACCACTACTATTTCTTGTACTATAGTCACCTCAGGGGCTCTATGTAGCCTCATCAAAACATCCTTTATTACTCCCACTATTTTCATAGGTGTTCCATCCAATTATAGTACTCCAGGATAGGATCGGGTATACTCCATACCCATCTCTTCACAGACTACTTTAGGCATAACTATAGTTGATGCTCCTGAGTCAATCATACAATTTTAGACTACCCAACCTTCCATCCTCAAAGAGATATAGAAAGGAGGGGGTTTATTATTTAAAATAGTAGGGGATATTTCTTTCTTTTTAGAGGGTATACTAAGGATTGTGGTGGCCTACCTATCCTATGGATACTTGTTGAGAGAAGCTTTAAGCAAGTCTATCTAGCTAGGAATGAAGAGAGTATCATATAAACTAGCTTTTGATGGTATCTTCTTCATCTCTTCCATAATATTGTATTCAGACTTAGCCAAAGTGGGTCTCTCAAGCCTTCTTTCTGGCTCACCATATTTTCTCTTATATTTTTGAGTGGCCTCTATTCTCTATATTTTGGTAATAGAAGGGAATCTAAGCCTCTCTTGAGCCTCATCCTTGGACCTCATCCTTTCTCCCTCAGTTTCTTTCTCAACTCTTTTGGGAAAACTGACTACCTTCTATTTTCCTTTGGCTTGGGGAATAGGGAAAGTGTCACTACTCTAGGGAGGTGGGTCATTATTTTTATGAGAAGGAACCTAAAATTGACCCATCTTCTATGGATCAACTTGCAAGGTTTTCTTCCCTGACCTTGTCATCACAACAATAGGGCCATCCTCATCCAACTCTTTCCCAACCATGATCTGGTCAGGTTGCCATAGCATATTTACTCTTCCCTTTTGATTTCTTTCTGCTTGATCCATAGCTTGTTGAACATGGTGTTGGTACATAACACAAGATTATGAATCATGAGGATCATTACATACCAAACACCAGATATTTACCAGACTTATCTCTGAAGAACACTCAGGCTCTTCATATGCTACATTTACTCTAATCCTAGTATTATTACTAGGACTAGGTCTTTGATCTTTGTTCACATATGGAAATATCCTTTGTTGAGACCTCTCCATCTCTCTCTTCTCCATTGAATTTATTTTATTGCTAAGAGTTTTCAAAGTATTATGTATATCAAGGATGATAGAAAACTCTTGAGGAGTCTGAGAAGGAAGGGGAGGGAAAGGAACTATAGCAGATGGTGCTTTTGGCTGAGGAATGGGAGTCATTTGTGGAAATGGGGATGATAATGAAGGGGGGTCCATATAAGATGAAGTAGTAGCTTGGCTTTGGACATTAGTGGTTTCTAAATTGTAAGGTAGCACAACTTTGGGAGGTAATCTCCCCACATTAATTAGGATATTTTCTGCATGAACTACTACATTATAAACTTGTGGAAAGGTTTCCACCCTATATTATTGGGTTTGCAAGCCTAGCTCTGATCCAAGAGCTCTGATATAATACATATAAGCAAGGCATGCAGATGGTCTAGCTATAGGGGGAATTCTCTTCCAGGTTCTGCTAAACCTCAAATTAAAATCTGAGATAGTTTCTTGCTGATGTTTTTGCATAGATGTGAACTGATTAAGCAAGGAGAAAGGGTCAATAGATTCATTAAATTATTCCACAAAAGGCTCAACCAATGCTTCCCATGAAGTGATGGAGTTATCCTCAAGGGTCCTAAACCAATGCAAAATATTTCCTCTAAAGGATAGGGCTAGGATTCTCACAATAACATCCTCATTCTTTATATTGTGAATTACTACCAGATTCAAAATATCTTGATAGTGCTCATATGCAGTCTTTCTAGATCCATCATAAGTGGGAATAGCCTTGGACACAGCTTGAGGAATATCATTCATATGGGCTAATCTAAGGGGACCAGTTGTGTTCCAGCTGGGGTATTTCTGTAAAGGCTGATTTGGGGGTACATTTCCCTGATTTGGGGCTACATTTCCTACCATGTTTCTAGGTGTAGGTCCTACTGGAGGGGCTATTGGATTAACTATAGGATTTTCCTCAGGAGGCTCTTCTTCTGAATGAAAATCTTGATTCAAATTTCTTATAATAGTAGACCCTCTATAAGGTAGCTCACAATAGAAAAATGAGTCAGGGTTATTCCTTTTGAATGACCTAGTATACATGAAAGAACAATGGTCTACAGGGATAATTATTTTTTGGGTTTCAAGACCAGGGAGTCACCAGGTGAATTTGCTATTCTCCACTTAACAAGGTCAAGATAATTCACCAAATCTTGATTCCTCCGGGTAGAGATAAAACAATAACTCATATGATGGGTTTTCGTGTTTCTTGTAAACTGGTCCCACTAGGCGTGCCAAAAACTATTGGGCACCGAATTGACATCAAGTTTTACTTGATATTGTGACTGTCTATCTTCCAATTTTCTATCCAGGCATGCACCCGATAGTCATAGCTCGACACTCAACATTGGATGGACCAAAGGCAACTTCAATCCAACCTCCAGAGTAGGCTGGTTCCTTGTCAACTTAGAATGGTGTTGACACAATTAAAGCTCAATTAGGGTTTTGAGAAAAGGGTTAGAAAAGGTTTAGGGTTAGAGATATTATGAAAAATAGTGGTCGGATAGGCTAACAACATAGGCAACTATAGCAAAAATCTCCCACAAACTATTTCTAGTATATCATCACTCAAGATTAACAGCACCCAAACCCATGAAATCTTCATACATGAAAGCACAAATAGAGATATGTTGCAGAAAGCAATTCCAACATCTAATATTGATAATCCAAATTAGTAGAATAGACCAATAGTTAGATTTAACAAAAATAAACTTCCTAACAACACAGATCTAACTATGAGTAGATTTCAATTACTCTCACAACTAGTAATCCAATAATCTGGAATGAACTAACCACTAAAGTATTGATAGAAATGCAACTCAAATCTTCGAACCTCTTGCACAAAGATAGCGAAGATAACAAATTTTGAGTCAAAAATCAGAGTAATGCTCCTTCCATTAATCCATAAGAATATTTATAGTAGGGCAAGAAAACGCACTAGAGCCAACCCTTAAAAATGAGGGTTCAACCTCTATTTATAGTTTGTAAAATGAAATAATATTAAGGAGACATTACAAATATTATAAATTTATAGCTCAATAGAGAGTTTTTATGGCATTATCTTGTTGGCTGGAAAAATCCATGAAATTCGTTGAGTAATCCGCCATAGCTGCTTAGCTCTGCAACTTGTTGTGGTAGTTGGAGTTCAGGCGATTGAAAACTGCATCCGATCCATTGATCATTCTTGGAATATTTGTTCCATCGTAGATCTACAACTACTTCTGGTTCTTGTTCTTGAAACCCTTTGACGCTTCATCTTCCTACCTTCCAACTGACTATTCTCTGATCCGGTGAGAATTTACCTTTAAATACTTCAACAATGTCAGCATCTTCTCAGTCGTCGATGCTTTCCAATGAACGGTTGTGATTAAACCTTCAAAATACTCTACAAACTGGTAGGGAAGGAATAAAATGCCATTCCACACTTTTTAATTGCTGACATCAGCTTTAGTGGCTTTAGTTCTGTGAAATCAGATTTTGGCATAGAATGCACTAAGGAGCGAGCGGAATGAAATTCACTGCTAATCCGCTACCTAGCCTTCCTTTTCTCTTCTTTGACTTCAAATAAATCACAATCCACACAAAAAGTATGCTGACATCACCTTTACCTTAGTTGAAATGTGGAATCACCAATCCACATCAGAGTTAGTGCAAAAACTCCTTTATCTCCATTTTGCACCGAAAGTAGTGCAAAATAGTCTTTGTCCTTTTAAGTTACCATTCTACACTCTTCACAGTGCTTTCTCCCTTCAAGTCGCCATTCCACACTAGATTACTCTTGGAACTCAGCGGAATGAGAACTCGTCAACACTTAGCCGCTTGGAGCATGCAAAAACCAACCACGATCGCTATTTCACACTTTTTCTTGTGTTGACATCATCTTTACCCAAAAATTTTGCAGAATCAGGACTCGCCTAGAATCCACTCCCAAATACATTGTGAATCGAGCAAAATGGAATTTTGGCTTGTTGAGGTGAAAAAACACTAAGTGTTGAGCGAAATCAGGAACTCTCATTGTGGATCCACTCCAAAATACTCTATGTCCTCAGTGGAATAGAGATTTCATGCCTTAGAATAAAATCTTCAATGTTTTCTAAGGATGTGGCCATTTTGGGCCTAAAATAATGAGATCCAAAAATGAAGCACAAGAAAAGTTGAGGTTTCCTTCCATAACTAAAAGATAAAGGATCGAAGCCACACAACAATACAAGAGGAAGTATGGTGAACCAGAAAAGAAGTCTGAGAATTTTCCTTCAGGAAAATCAGAGTATAACATTGTGGAAGAGATGAAAAGAATCCCCTCCAAGGCTAGCCTCTATGATACTCTCTTCATTCCTGGTCAAATAGATCTGCTTAAAGCTTCTTTGAGTAAAAATCCCCAAGAAAAGTAGACTACTACCATCCTTAGCGTGCCTTCTAGGAAAGATAAGATGTCTCCTGCTACTTTAAAGAACAAACCCCCTCCCTTTTACATTTCTTTGAGGATGGAGGGTTGGATAGTCCACAACTGTATGATTGATTCAGGGGCCTCTACCACAGTTATGCCCAAAGTAGTCTGTGAAGATATGGGTATGGAGTATACCAGATCTTGTCCTAGAGTTTTGTAGTTGGATGGGACACCAGTCAAGATAGTTGGAGTAATAAAATATGTACTAATGAGGTTGCATAGAGCCCCAGAAGTGACCATTGTGCAAGAAATTATAGTGGTAGATCTAGAGCCTTATTTTAGCCTATGCCTTTCCAGAGAATTCACTACCAAGTTGGGAGGATGTATGTACTTGGATTACTCTAGCATGGTAATCCCTTTCAAAGGAAAGAGGATAAGGATAACACCTGAGAAGCTTGTGTCCTATCACATTGAGAAGATTGAAGAAGACATGTGTAACCTCACACCCCTAGATGAGTTTGAACTAGTAGAAAGTTTTGAAGAGTTAGAGGTTGAGGATGAATTACCATTCAAAGAATATTATAGTCAGTTTGGGATAGGAATGGGCACATACAACATTTCTTCAGAAGCAGAGAAAAATATCCCTACTATATCCAATCAATCCTTAAGGGAAATAGAGACTTGGACCATGCATTTTGATGGTGCAAGATGCAAAAATGGAGTTGGTGCTAGTGTAGTTTTGTAGTCTCCCTCAGAAGGTGTAAATATTTTTGCATACAAATTGACATGGTCTTGTACTAACAATGTTGTAGAATATGAAGCTCTATGCTTAGGTCTAATGCAAGCAGAGAGCATGGGTATCAAAATACTAAATATATATGGTGACTCTAAGTTGATAGTCAATTAGGTAAGGGAGAGATGCAACAATAAGCACCATTACTTGAGGGCATACAAAAATAGGGTATGGGATTTGATGGAATCCTTTGATGCCCTAAACATTCATTTTATTCCTAGAAAATAGAACATATTGGCTGACTCCTTGGTAGTTAAGGGTTCTAATTTCAATCCTTCTATAGATATGGGAGTTGCTAAGGACAAAAGGATCAAAATGGTTTTTAGGCCTGCAGTACCAGATAGATATATTTTTTGGTAGGTCTTTGAAAGTGATGAACAAATCATTGATTTCTTGGTAAGAGAGGCTTGCTTATCTACTATTCAAGAGGAAATTCCAAATGAGATAGATCAACAAGATGTTATCCAATTAAAAAATAATCATATCCCTAGAGGGTTGGTCACCCTGGAAAGCCTCTTTGATAATGAAGATAGGAGGAAAGCCAAAGCTATGGAGATCAATGAAAATATCTATAAGGAGATCGAGATTGAGAAAGAAAAGAAGCTCAAAGTTGGTATCCATTGTTCTCCAGAAGAGGTAGAGGAGATCAAAGCCTTGTGCCTAAAATACCAAGACATTGTGGCCTGGTCATATGAATATCTAAAGGTATATGACAAAAAGGTGATCCAACATACTATTGAGCTAGAACTAGATGCAAAACCTTTTAGACAGAAGTAGAGGCCTGTGAATCCTAGAATTGAATCCATAATGAGAGAGGAGCTACTCAAATTATTGAAGGCTAAAATTATATACCCAATTAAGCACTCCACATGGGTGGCTAACTTGGTTCCTGTAAGAAAGAAGAATGGAGACATCCGTATGTGTGTAGATTTTAGGAATCTCAACCAGGCATCATTGAAGGATCACTACCCTCTCCCTCAGATTGACCAGATTCTACAGATTGTTGTAGGAGCAGAAAGGTTCTCATTGTTGGATGGTTTCTCTAGATATAATCAGATCTGGGTAAAATATGAAGATCAATTCAAGATAACATTTACCACCAAATGGGGAACTTTTGCTTACCAAAGGATGCCCTTCGATCTATCCAATGTAGGAGCCACCTTCTAGAGGGCTATGGATTATGCTTTTGGAGAGCTAATCAATAAGGTCATTCTCATCTACTTAGATGATATGACTATGTTCTCTCATGAGAAACAAAACCATCTGGAACACTTGGAGCAAGTATTTGAGAAATGTAGAGAATTTGGCATCTCTCTTAACCCAAAGAAGTCATTTTTTGTAGTCCATGAAGGGAAGCTATTGGGGCATGTGGTTTCTAAAGAAGGAATGTCTATTGACCCAGATAGAGTGAAGTCAATTCTTGCTCTCCCCTTGCCTATGAACAAGAAATCTTTGCAATATTTCTTTGGGTAGATCAACTTTGTTAGGAAGTTCATCTCAGACTTCGCTCAAAAGGTAAAACCTATCTCAGAGTTACTGAAGAAAAATGTAGACTTCAAGTGGACAGAAGCAAGGAAACAGGCTTTTGAAATCATTAAACAATCTATTGCCACCACTCCAGTTCTGGTAAATCCTGACTTCAGCAAGAATTTCATTTTGTACACTTATGGAGCTGAAGAGAGTTATGCATCTATGCTTACTCAGAAGAATGATGATGGAGAAGAACACCCCATATTTTTTTGGAGTCAAACTCTCCATGAATACCAGATCAAATACAACTTTATTGAGAGACAAGTATTTGTAGTGATGAAGTCATTGAAGAAGTTTAGGTAATACTTGGCTCAAAGTAAAACTCTGGTGTATGTGGTTCACCCAGATGTAAGAAGTTTTATTTTACAAGGTGAACTAGGAGACAAAAGAGTTGGTTAGATTACTAAAATCTAGGAGTATGATGTGGAAATCCATCCTACCAAGTTGGTTAGAGGTAGAGCATTATGCCAAGGGTTGATAGAAAATATAGTTGTAGAACAAATGTCAGCTTGCCAACCACCAATAGAAGATCAGACTAAAGGTTTTCAATCAAAAAGTTTAGACTAGGTTGATCAGATGACTAGATATTTTCAAATAGGAATTTTCCCTCAAGGTCTTAACCCATCACAAAGGAGGAGATATAGGCTTCAAGCCTTGAAGTATGTCCTACTTCCAGAAGGATTATATAGAAGAAATCTTGATGGAGTCCTCCTAAGATGCTTGAAAGATGATCAGAAACAAAAGGTCATTAAAGAATTCCATGGAGGGTTATCTAGAGGATATTTTTTAGGAAGGGTCACAACTATGAAAATCATTAGGGTAGGCTATTACTGGCCTACTATTTTTATTGATACCTTCAAGATAACAAGAGCATGTGATGAATGCCAGAGGTATGTGGGAAGGACTAGAAATGCATCATTCCCCCTCAAACCCATCCAAGTAGAAGAGCCTTTTC
The DNA here is from genome assembly GCA_028583015.1 of Wollemia nobilis. Lineage (NCBI taxonomy): Eukaryota > Viridiplantae > Streptophyta > Pinopsida > Araucariales > Araucariaceae > Wollemia > Wollemia nobilis. Next base: position 20,566,256 of record JAQPPZ010016888.1, read on the forward strand.
AATAGTGGGGACTGGACTTCATTGGAATAATAAATCCCAATTCCTCAGTAGGACATAAGTATATCTTGACTACCATAGATTACCTTACCATATGGGTTGAAGCCATTCCCACAAAGAAATCAGATCAAGAAGTGGTAATTGATTTCATGGAGAGCTTGATCACAAGGTTTGGTATCCCTAAAGCTATAGTAAGTGACAATGGTCCAACTTTTATAGGAGCTAAATATATTGAGTTTACTAGCAAGTATGGTATAACTATAAAAAAATCCTCCAACTACTATCCTCAAGGGAATGGATTAGCAGAATCAACTAACAAAAATATGCTTAGGATTCTGAAGAGATCACTAGAGGATAACAAAAGGAGTTGGCATCTACTTTTAGAACAAGCTCTATGGGTAGACATGATTACCATCAAGAAATATATTAAGACCTCTCCTTATGCGTTGGTGTATGGTAAAGAAGTAGTCCTACCTATTCACTTAGAAATACCAGCTCTCAAATTGGTAAACATAGAAGAAGAGCCTGATCAGAATCCAACTGAAACTAGATTGATCCATCTACTTCAGTTAGAAGAGAAAAGGACTCAAGCATATGAATATTTCTAGAAGCACTCATTTGACATTAAGGGATGGTTTGACAAGAAGGCTAAATTCAAAAATTTCAAAGTAGGTGACTCTATTCTAAGGTGGAATGTAGAGAGAGCCAAACCAGGTCATCACCAAAAATTTGATTCTTTATGGGATGGTCCTTTCAAAGTAGTTGAGGTTAAAGAAAGCAATTCTTTCCAGCTCCAAGATCTAGAGGGAAACATTCAATCGATCCTGGTTAATGGATTCCATATGAAACTCTACTTTGAGTAAGATTTCATTTAATGTAACATATGTATATAATTGTATTATACTTTTATTTTCTTTTCTAAAGTTTTTGTATAGAAAAAAAAAGAAAGGTAGTTCAATGGTTCACAACACATTGTGAAAACAAGAAGCAAATATTACCAATGATAAAATGTGCTCTATCCCATGATGTGCTCCATGCCATGCTCAAATGAGTAAATATGGCCATAGGCTACAACATGTGCTCCTTGCCACTCTTAAAATAATAAGATAAGAAAATATCACAAGTTCCAAATGTGTGCTACACCATGACCAATCAACGAATAGCACAATATTTTCTACCACCAAGCCACCCATATTTTAAATTGAGAAGTGTGCAATGGGTAGTTATCCATCGACCACATTAATGGTGGAAGGTATGCATGTAGGAGTATTTAAACTCAAAATTCAATCACCATTCATTTCACAAGCAACATCTACTTACCAGAAAGAGCTAAGGAAGTGGTGAGACGAAGCTATCAAGTATAGAAAAGAGCAAATATCCAATGAATTTTCTTAGAAAATGGTACAAAAGGTAGCTCAGGAAGATGTACAGTAGGTGACTATCAAGCTAGAATGCTATATTGATAAATACAAGAGCATTAGCAGACACTAGGATGACATGGACAAGGAGAACTAAGCTCAGAAGAGACATTGACGATAAATTCCAAAAGGGTGAACCCATGTCAATTCAAGGTAGTTGTGTTATTTTCTCCTTTTTATCATTTTACATCTATGATTCAGTGCATCCCTACCCTAAATTAATATCAACTATTATCAAGTTTTATGATCCTAGGGCAAAAGCAGTAAAGATCGCTAAGGGAAAAACATTATTTAACATAACTGCTAAGGCCTGCCTAGATTTGTTTACCATAGGTGTAGATCCCCCTGCAAGACCTAAACCCTTCAACATAGTAGAGCAAGCCAGGTATTACTCCCTATAGGGATGTGCTCATGAAGGAGAGCCTTTTAGGAAGTGGGTTTATAGCCAATTCAAAACTATCAAGTCTAGAAAAACTTTGCCAAAAGCCCCAATCACCATTGAACACTTTGCTAACCCAGAGCTTTTCACTATGTTGGCCTACCTAGAGGGTCTAGACTCTGATCGATATGTAAGATATTGGAAAATAGCCACTATTTATTGCATTTCCAATGAAAAATGTATAAACCTAAAGTAGAGGAAGAAGGCATCAAGCCAATTTATTTTGATTGGCCAGCCTATCTCTCCAAAAGAATGCATGAACAACTAGTTAGGATGAAAAAGGATTCAGAGAACCCCTCCTTTCGACATTGTTCAAATCTGATATGGATGTTCTATAGTATCGTAAGACACATGATGCCCTAGATTCCAACTAGGGACAAGAATGATAATGGAGACCCTATTTTAGTTTATCATTGGACCAATCATTTGAGGAATACAGAGTCATACTACAGATTCAACTTGGAATTTTTAGGGCTAACTCTAAAAGTCATGTATGGACAATGCCCTAGGCTGCCACCTCTTTCCAAGGAGTTGTTACGAGTAGAGAATACCAAAGAGGGAGATTGGTATATCCTCATAGAGGGAACTATCATTAGACTCTATGGTTTCACTGGTAAACCCTTTCTGCTACCTCATTTTGTTACTAGCAGGTTGTTAGCTCTAGAGTATTTAAGGTAAGCTAACTTTATCAACATCAACTTTAGCACTAGTAAGGGAAGAAAAGGGACCCTGATTTATTCTCACAATGTAGATGATATAACAATAACCAGAAGGGGTCAATATGAGAAAATTACTCAATATTTGGAGAGACTAGGTCTATTGTACATTCCACAAAGATGGAGATATGACCCTGATGACAAGTTCTTGAAAAGGAATATTGCCCTAAATGTAGAAAGGGCCCTCAAATTTGAAAAAATTCGAGGCCTCATTTTGAAAAGGGCAAAAATAATAAGGAAAATGCTCCATTGGAATGGAATATTAGTAAAATGGAACAACTACCCCCATGGAGAGATTTTTATGAGCAGATAGTTGATTATGATCCTGAGAAGAACAAAGATCATCAATTGAAAGATTCTAAGATTAAATAAATGGAGAAGAAACATGGTTGGGATAGTGGTAAAATTATAGAATGGTGGTAGATGAGAGTTGAAATAGGTGCAGAAAAGGCTAGATTTGGTCATCAAGCAGATACTAATTTCTCTGAGTGGTATGAGAAACATATAACAACCTAGAAGGCTAAAAATGCTAGGAGCTTGGTATTAAGTTATAAGAAAATAGAAGTAAAGAGAAAGAGGAAAAACCAAGTATCATCAGATTCTTCTTCACCACCTTCTCAAGAGGAAGTACAAGAGGATGTGATAGATGCTCCATCAATAGTTGAAGAAGCCCCAAAGGCATTTGAGCCTTCACAAGAGAAATTATAGAAATATTCTATGGGTGCTCAAATTATGAGCAAAATGCATTACTCTGGTGGTGAAGCAGGAAATACAGAAAGTATTCAAGCAATGAAAAGGCTAAAATGCTTAGCCTTAGGTGGAGAGCCTCCTCTAACTGACATAAATTAGAAGGAAAAGGATGATAATTTTGTATTCACCCTTATAAGTTTCACCACTACAACTACAGTAAAGTCAACCTCGATCACTAAAGTTGCATTATAGGAAGCACAATTTGAGGAGAATACAGAGAATGATAAGCCTACAATATCTATGGTTTTCAAGAGAAAGGCTAAGGATTCAGTAGGGGAAACCCAGAAGGAGGTCTACAAGAAATAAAAAATGGATCAAAGGTAAACTATCGAACAAAACCCTATATCAGTTGTAGAGCAACAAATGCAGCAGACACAACATCAAAGTGTAGAGGATATTTTCAAACAAACTACTTTGATAGGCGAAGGTATGATTTCTATCCCTTCCTCTCCTCCTCTATCCCTAAAATAAAATCCCTCCCATTCTCAAGAAAAATTGGAATAGAAAGCACCCTCTCCCCCTCATAATTCACCACCTACTTCATCAGCTATTACAGAGGGTCAAACCAATCCATCTCCTCCACATTCATCAAAAATTCTAGCAACATCATCACCCATTCATTCATCTCCACTCCCAAATTCATTACCATCAGTAACATCAAAAGGGCAATCTCTTTCATCTTCTCCAGCTCATTCCATGATCATAACATCTACCATCATGTCCTTCCCAGTTGCAACTTCTACAATAAGTATAGACTCCACTATCCTCACAACCACTCCCCTTTCATCAACATCTGAGTCTATCCTCCCTTACCTTATAGCTACTCCAACCTCTACAAATCATCCCACAGTAGCCTCTTTGTAGAAAGGAAAGGAGGTTTCACAAAAAAATCAAGATTTTTGGGCTGAGAAATTGTCTAAGCCTTCAAAGCAGATGGCTAGATGGAGAAAAACCATGATTGTTGATCCAATAACAAGGCAAAGGATAGCTAGATCCATCACTCCTCTTGTAAGAAAACCAGAAGAGGACATGACTATAAAATATTATCATCTAGAGGAGCATACAGAGGATATTGATCAATTGTAGGTGGAGGATGAGTTGGTTATAGCAAAGGCTCACCTTGAAAATTTCTATGTCAAGATTGACATTTATAAGGAGCAATGTGGAAAATTGGAAGAAAATATTGAGAAGCTAGAGAAGACAATCAGTAATCAGAAAAAGGTGGAGAAAGCTATGAGAAATGAAGTCAAGAGCTAGAAAAATAAATATCAAGAGGCCATAAAACTTAAAGACCAAGTTGAAGAGCAGAAGAAAAAGAATGAAGCTCAAGCCAAAGAAATACAATATTTGAAGCATCAACTTTAGATTGAGAAGGCCAAAGTTGTAGGCTTTTCAAAAGGAGTAAAAAATGTTAGAAAGGAGATATGGTCTAAAATCCTTGAGAAATATTTAGAAATCCAACCTGTAATTGACTATATGGATGATGCAAGTCATTTACTACAAGCTACCAAAGAAGATCTGGATAAATTCACTAAGGAGCTACAGCCCATGGTGATACCAGTAGAACAAATATACAAGCTATCTGAAAGCAGATTCAGTGAAGCTGCAAAGCCTATCCCTAGCAAGGCATGGAATACTTCTAGACTGGCCACTAGAATTGTGGTTGATAAGAATAAGTTGCTCCAGAAGGGTTGGTTACTATCAGATAATATTGAGGGCACACTCCAAGATATTGTAGATATTAATCAAGAGATGATGCAGTATGGTTTTGGAGGACTATGGGTTGAAAATAATGCCTTGTTAATAGAAGAAGATATCCAAAAGAATGTAGCCTCAATCATCTAAGATGAATCTGAGATAGATGCTTGGGAAGATCTGATTGATCAAGAGCAGGTCTCTCAGATGATCAAAAACTTGACTAGGCTCAAAGATCTAATGGAGGACTTGGTGAACAAGGGTAATTCTATGACTTATGAAGAGACTTCTAAGTTGGAGTATATTCATAAGTGGCTCAAAGAAACAACCAATCCTACTGAATCAGCCTAGAGCCAAGCACTATAGACCCTAAAACAAATGATCCAATTGTTTGGAATAGATCCAGAGCCTGAAGATAAGTAGGAGACTTCCCAAGAAGAAGAAGAGGTTGAAGAAGACCAAGAAGATGATAATGAAGAAGAGAAACAAGAAACAAATGAAGAGAAAACTCACTAGGAGGAAGAGCAATAAAAAAAGGTTGCTAAAGACACTAAAGAGGTACAAGATGAACAACTCAAGGGGTAAAATCAACAAGAGAATGAACAAGAGTAAACAACCTTGTAGTGGAAGTGGACTTAAGCATTTTTGTATTCATGTGTATATTTTTGTATATTGTTTTGATTCTGACACTATTAGAGAATAGTCATAAAGCATGAAGCTTGTAGAAAAACATGAAAAAACCATGAAGATATTTTTTCAATCTAGTTGGGGTTATAAAAGGGAACATAGTTTCATATAGCCAGACTGAGGCTGCATTCATGGAAGGAGTTACAAATTTTATTGTTTCCAACATGATTTCCATATGAACCGTTACTCTCTGAGTATCTTCACAAATGTCCTAGAGAGTGATGGTCATATAGAAGTTATTCTATGAAACATAGTCCACTGAATATTAAAGTCTATCTTTCCCTTACACCTCCTCTATTTTCCCATTGCATATACTTCCTTTCTTTTTACTCCATACATACCCCTCTTTTTGAGAAAATTTCCTTCATTTCATCTAGCTACCCTACTATTATCTCTCTTCATAATTTTTGACTCCTGATGCCCAATGGATAAGACTCTGAGTTCTCAAGATTTGCGAGCAAAACCCCTAGGAGGTGCTAGAATGTAGGCCCAAAATGGCCACATCCTTAGAAAAATTTTGCAAAATTTTCTAAGTGTTGAAGGAGATGGTTCTACCCCATGGTAGTGGCTCAATGTAAGATGTTCTATCCCATGATCAAAGTAGTCAAAGTTCATACTTAGCCATTTCAAGATCATGGGCTACAACATAATTTTTGTTTTGATGAAATACTATGGTTCACAACATGCTCCACCTTGCATGACATAGAACATTGTTCTAGCCTATGATCAACAATGATCAAATATGATATCACCGCTCTCCAAATCATGGATTACAACACATTGCTCCATCCCATACAAGTTGAAGAGTATTTCATACCACAATGGCACAACGCACATTGCTCCAGCCCATGGTCAAAGAAGTCAACATTCATGAAGGAGGATTCCAAGGAGCGGGCCAGCACAAGGTTCCATATCACATAGTTTTATGTTATATCCCATGTGGGCCAGAGCAAGGTTCTATCCCATGGTCAACAATGGTCAACTTTGTACTTGCAAATATTGAGGTGTGGGCTATAGCATGATTCAAACTTTGTTCTACGCCATGGATGCAAAGCAAAGTAAAGTAACCCAAGGATTAAAAGGTGTGGGCTAGTGCAATGCTCCATCCCATGTGGCTCAAAGCATATTTTTGTGTCAAAGCATTATTTGCTCCAGCCCATGGTCAAAATGGTCAAAATATGTGAAAAGCATTTTTGACGAGTGGGCTATGACATGTCTCTATGTCGTGGAGCTAATGGTAGTGTTCGAGCTTTGATCTCAGCCATCCATGAGTGGATCAATGATTGGTTTATTTTGATGATCTCCAAGGTGCATAAAGGTAGAACTTTTATAACATGAAATGGTTGATCCAAGCGAACCAATAGGTGAAGCGTCGAAGAGGTCAAGAACCAAGAAATAAAGGTAGTTGTAGATCTATGGCTGGATAGCATCTACAAGAATGATGGATGGCCTAGATTACAGTTTTGATAGCCTAGAGCCAAACACCATGAAATACTAGCAAGTTGTAGAAGTTGAGTTGTAGAGAAGTGCAAGATCGCACATTTTCTTCTTTCATCCAAGACAAATAAGAGGCTGCCACCTCAGCACCTGGCTGATCTGGCATTTCATTTTCCTTGTAATGTTCCACCTTATTTCATTTTTTCAAGCATGTAAAACTATAAATAGAGGTTGAACCCTCATTTTTTAGGGTCGGCTCTAGAGTGTTTTCTTGCCCTACTATGTAAATACTTTTTGCAAATCAATAGAAGGAACATTACTTGGATGTTTGCCTCAGACTAGTGTCTTCTGTAATATTTTGAGAGATTCAAGCTGTGAAATGCTTTTCTACTACTGCTGCTATGGTTAGTCTATTCTACTGATATTGGATTGCTAGCTTAGAGCATTTTGAAATATTTCATGATTGAATCTATACTTGCAAGAGGTTATTTTCTATTAATCTTGGTACTGATCTTATTCTGCTATATTGGATTATTAGTATCTTTGATGTTTGAAATGACTTCTTGAAGTATGTCTCTGTTTGTCTAAATTGATGAAGACTATCTATTTTGAATGTTGTTAATTACAAGTGTGGGACACTAGAAATTGATTGTCAAAGGGTTTTCTTATAGATGCCTATGTTGTTAGCTTTATCCGACCACTGTTTAATTGTTACTTCCTAACCCTAAACCCATTTCTATCCCTATATTTTAAACATTTAACTGAGCTTAAATGAGTCAACACCCTATCAGTTGACAAGGAATACCAACCTACTCTGGAGGTTGGATTAGAGCAATCTTTAATCCATCCAATGTTGGTGTTTGGACTGTGACTAGTGGGTGCACACCTAATCAGAATACTAGAAGATAAGAGTCACAGTTTCAAGTTTTGCTTGATGTCAATTTAGGATACCAATAGGTATGCTTATACAAGAATTCATTGGGACGATTATGGGATCCTCTCTAATGAGTTATATTATGCATTAATATATCAATGAGTGGCTACATTAGACACTAATAATAAAAATCTTTCCTTTCAGCTTGGACCAAGGAAAGGAGAAATATTTCAAATGATCAATGTGGAGTTCATCTGAGGTAATTATGAGGTTTCCTCATGGCTTTGTAACATGAATTAAAGGACCTATTCATGTATTTGGAAACATAGGAACTATGGGTTCCTATGCACATATGATGATGGATGTATCATAAGGGATTATGGATTCCCTTTATACAATTGTACTTGAGGCAATTAAATTTAATAAAAAAAAAGGGCACTTTTGGAGGTTGGGTTTATTCCCCATGAGGGTTCCTAGGATATACAATGTGTTTCATGTGTGTGATGAATATTGTTCTATCAAGATTTTATTTCATGGTTCTAGAGATAGCTTGTTATGGATGTGTTTCTCTAATATACGAAATATGAATATGGTTTAATGCATGTGAATGGTATTTATATGTTTAGTCCATGCAAATCATGATGGTTATACTCATGGGTCTTGAATAGAAGAATTAGTAGTAAAAGAGAGATGACCTATCCATAGAATGCTTAACCTACGTAGATGTGATTACGTTGGTAAGGATAGGTGTATTATTAATGAAGGTAAAAATAAATTTCTCTCTTGAGTTTAATTGGAATTTTTGGGATGTTACATTTGGTATTAGATCCCTAGGTTGCTAGGGATTAAATACTTATTTGAACAAGCTTAAATATGCTTTATAAATAATCCTAGGAGGGATACCTTACATTGAGATGATACCTTACATGGAGTAAGTTTGATCATCATCATCAAAAGTATATTAATGAGTAAGCTTGCCTAGGAATTGTGCAGAGCAAGAATAACTATAGAAATTATTAAATTAATGATAATAAAATAAGTTAGTTCAAAGGGGCAAAGGGACTAACTATGAGTAATTAGATTCAACACCTAGGTAGATAAGTAGAATGGTACCTTATGGTATGGTAAGCGTGATATATATTATCACTAGGCGGTAATAAAGAATCGCAATCAAGAAGACACCTTGGGGAAATACAAGGTGGTAATGACCCATAGTGATGTAATTTAGCTCCTATGAAGGTATAAGTTAACCTTTAGAAAAAATCACAAAGAAGTTGAGATATATAGCCTAGGCTAACTCATTGTGAATATGAGATAGATAACTTAGGCTAGCTCAACATTGAGGTGAGATAGATGACTTAAGTTAGCTCATCATAGGGATGAGATAGATAACTTAAGTTAGCTCATCATGGAGAAGAGAGGTTCTTACACCTAAATACTAGCTCAAAGGACTGAGCTTAGTGAAGGAATGGATATCCTATTATATCGATTAAGTAAGATAGGGTTAATTTTGGAAAAACAATGGGAGATTAATCACTCTTATCCACTCAAGGGATGTTTGCAACATTCAAAACTAGAAATATGGTGGAACCTCTATGATCCTATCTGATACATCTTTTTGAGTCTTAATTGAGCAAAAAAAGCAATTTTACTCTCTTTCCTAGGAAGGTTGAACTTGGACTACTACACTTTTGTTCAATTTCTTATGGGAAAAAAGGAATTGGAACCCAGGGTAAGAAATAGAAGAAGAGGTTCTTCTCAAAATTTAGGGCTAGCTAAGTAGGATTGAAATATTCTCAAGACCAATAAATTGGTCACATCCCAATCTGAGGTGATTCAAAATTTATTTGCAAGCAAGTCAAACGTGAATGGAAAACTAGATCTTAAGCCACTGCTGACTTGGGTGGGAAGGTAAAGGATATAAGATCGGGATTCAAATAATTTTATATTGATCATGTGCCATAAGAATCCAATTTTGAAGCAGATTATATAGCGAATGAGGGTATTTATCTTCCAAATGAGAAAGGGGTGTCAAGCTAGACCTCGAATAACATTGGGAAAAATTATGCAAGAGGTAGAAAACCTCATTATCATAGTATGGGCTACTGCAAGAACAAGTTGAGTGATAGATGGAATAGAAGAACCAAAATATGGAATTAATGGGAATGATTATTGATCAAAGTACCCTAGAATGAAGATTCTAAGTGTAGATAGGAGGAGTATCCTGCTACAAAATATCAAGAAGGTAAAGCTTGATTATTGGTAGAGCTAGACAAGGACCTGAAGAATATCAAGGTATTCAATTAGTAACATCAAACGAGGCATGGTTGTATGACTTGGAAAATAAAATTTTATCGTGGAAAATTTTTCATTTGTAATTCAAATTTTAGGGTTGCCTCACCTATTCATGATACTACTTCTAGAATGATGAAATGATTTTAAAGTATATGAGAAGATTCGAGATGTGAAACTTTAGTAGATGGTCTTATCCAAACCATAGTTGATTCTAATATGAGCATATCTATTGTTATGTAAGTTTATTTTGTTATGGGTGGTATTCATGCTTGAAGCCTATAAAGTACAAAGAGGTTTTTTCCATGTTCATTATGACCACAATGAAGGATGTTTCCCAAAAGCAAGTAGGATTTAGAAATTTTATTAGGCAGTTTACATTAAACTCTTTTGAGAATTCCACTTGGCATCTGATAATTAGTCAATATTTTGACTAAGGATGCATACTAGGAGGCGTAAAGGATGATGCATTGGTGGTGGAAAATATGTTTTCCAAAGAGAATTTCAAAAAACATACGGATATCCTGAAGTGAGATGTATGATATTATATTTTTATCTTTGATAACACATGTTTATATGAGGCTAACTCATGATAAAGGTCATCAAGTTTTAGGTTAGAACTCCTCTATGAGAGTTTATTTGATAAACCTTTATGTAGTTAGACTTGTTGCATCTAAACTATTATGGTAAATTAACTTCATATCATCTCTAAGAATATAAAACAAAATAATGTTGAACAATGTACCATTTATAAAACAAAAATATAATGAATACCTATGTACATTTATGTTTTGATTTACAAGAAAACACAGAGGACTATGTTTATTTTAAATTGGGTAGTATGTCATGACCCTCCCTTGGAAAGCTTTATCATGTGATAGATTTGTGAATTGTTATGGTGTTTTGAAGATAGACTAGAATGATATTGTGTCAATTATTTGTAATATATTAATGGTTTAATGAAGAATATTGTACTATTAATAGTTTGCACAAGTCTACATGGTTGCAAGAGTAGGTATCCTTTAGATGTAGTGGACGAGGAAGTTGCCACTGAGGATGAGAAAGAAGAAAAAGATGGATGAAGATCCATATTGGTCCTAATTATGTTTTAATTAAAATTTTATGTAATTAATTGTTATTAGCTTTAATTTTTTAATTTGATTTATCTAATTATTTTATTTACCTTGCGTTTGAAAAGAAAAGAAAATAGGTGTTTATTTTCTATTGGACCAAAAATTTATTTATCCTCACCTTGGAGGAGGATCAAGAAGGCCATTCTTAGACAAGGAAGGATCTATTAAACAAGGTCTTAATGACTTTTTTGGGTTAATTGAATTATCCCTATTATCATAAGATGGAGATTATTGCTAATTTAGCAATTGAAAATGAATAATATTACCTCCTTTTTATAATTTTGGAAAGGACATCAGTATATAAATATATGTCACTATATTCATTGTGAGTGGTTGGTTGATATTGCTCCTTGATATGCTCTAATAAAGGAGGTATCATGCATAGTGGTGATAAAACAAACACCTACATTAATGCCCAATAGTTTGGGACGATTAAAAAATATATATCATAAGGAGGAGGAGGCGAAATGCGAGCCCGACAGGGGAGAAGCTCTAGAGTAATAAATATTGAAAGATATTAGAAATCATAAAAGGAGAAAGCTTAGAGAGTCAACTTGAGAAGGAATTATCAGGTTAGACCTTTCTAAAATATTATGGTCGATCAAAATTGTATTTGTTTAATTTGGAGTATGTATTCTATTGAATTAGTTATCCTTGCTTTTAGCATTGAATCAACTATCTTTTGTGTCCTCGATTCCTCCAAAAATTGGTTTATGATTTTAATTACCTTATAAATGAACGAATATCTCGATTTGAAAGCTTTAATCGATTAAATTAGCATTTGTCTTAAATCATGGATGCTATGTTTTTATACCTTGGGGTGAATTAAGAATCTCTACAATTGATTTTTACTGTGTTTTAAAGGGTACATTGTTAGCACAATATCCATATTATGAAGGCCTATGCTTAGGCAAGGTTAAAATTTAGATTTAGCCTTCAAACACAATCTTTCTCTCTTACCCTTTCACGAGGGATTGGCATTCATAGAATCCAAAATTTACCTTCCTCTGTAACTAAAATAGTCATATTTTGTTACATATTCTATGTCACTATAAGCAAGGCTTCCCATAAATTGTATTGTGGAGTTCAAGCCACTATCACCTTTGCACGATGCCAAGAATGGTGATAACATTAAAATAGCCTTGGGAAAAAATATTGTCCTAGAAATATTCTCATACCTTCTATGATCATGGGTTTAGAAAAACTTTCAGTTGATTCAGGTTTAGACACCGAACCCCCTCTACTCTTCTTAGCATCAAACTCTCTGTTATCCTTCGTGACTAGACCTAGCAAACCTTTATTTTATTGTATTGATAATGTCCATCAGTTGTTTGTATGTCTTCAAATAGGTTTTTTGGCCTCAAGGTGATGGCCCCTGAGTGACCAAAGAACCATATTTGTGCTCAGCCTCACTCATATGGAAGCTTTTGTAAGAGCTTTTATGAGCATTATCCCACATGGGACATGCTCGGGTGCTCGAATGGCATAAAGGGAGCTTGGCTCCCTATGCCTTTTGACCACCAAGTGGTGGTCATGTGACTAGCTACCTAGTGGCTAGGCTAGCACCACTTTGTGGTGTGCAAAGACAAATTTTCACCTTACTCTATTGTGACCACATAGTTTTGTGTTGTTCTTTCTCATTTTTGCCACATGTCTACTTCCTATTTTTCAATATTTGTTTGTTTCACAAGATCTTAAAACCCTTTTTAATAAAATATAGAAATTATAGTCCCACATGCTTCCTATGGGAGCATGTGGAACCTTTAAATAGGAGAAGCCTCCCTTAGTTAGATGACCACATGGTGGTGGTCATGTTAGCCAAGGAGACTAGTGCGCTAGTGGATTGGCACTGGTGGAAGTTGACTATTGAGATTTGATCAAGGTTGAATTTGGTTGATTATTTGGACTTTGAGTTTGGTTGAATGTAAAGACTCACATTTTTACCAATAAAATCTTTATTTTGCTAAATATTTATCTTCTTAATATCCTTTATTTATGCAAATACACTTTTAATTTTGGGGGTGCTTGAGATATCTTTCAATTTTGTGGAATGATACTTTGGCTATGGGTGTTTGTGTGAAATAAAGGTATTCTTCTATAGACCAAACTTTAAAGGAAAACTAATATCTATTGAGAACATTTTGTGAAACCAATGAATGTTTCCACAAATCAAATGATAGGGAAAATTTGGTAAACAAATTGGTGAAATAAATATGTGCTCCATATATCAAATTTTATATGGAATTTGATAGATAATGAGGAAACCTTTTGTATGCATTCATAGATCATATTTCAAGAGAAAAATTGGTATCTATAGGTTAATTGTTTGGTAATATAAATGATTGCAAACATGGATCAAATTTTAGGAAAAATATGATAAAAATGGTTACCCAATTTGTGGAAAAATAGAATGCATTCATGAATCAAATTTTGGGAGAAATTTGATAGGAATTACAAAACATCTTATGGAGAAATTGTAAGGGAACCAAAGAACAATTTCATGAAGAAATTATAAGTGAACTTCCCTTAGCATGAATTTGTGAAAATAAATGAACATATAAAAGAGATAGGAGTTTCCATTAGTGTGCTTATTAGGAATTGGATAAGAAAAGAATGGGTCTTTCTTATTTGGTAATTATGCTGGATAGGTTAAATGGCATATATATGATAAATTATGTAAAGTAGAGAAAATATGAAGTTTATTAAAGGGTTCTTACTTTTTGTAAACCTAAATGATTGAAGGTAATAATGAAAAGGGAGTTCCATTCTTGAAGGTATTACGTGGTGCCTTTGACTTAATATATGGAATCAAATTGCATTTATGAAATGAATATTGGAAATTCTGAGTATTTTAGTTGTCATTGATGTTAAGAGAGTATTGTTTCAGTTTTTTCATCATTAAGATCATCAAGTGGTTTTTCCAAAAGCAAGAAGGTTTTTAAAAGGAATAGGATATAATATTTATTTTTAATATTATATGCCTAAAAATGCCTAAAAGGTTGAATACCCAAGGAAGGAGAAGCAAGTTTAGATTAAATAATAATATTATCGGACAAATTGATGAGGTGAAGTAAACCGGGTCCAAGGAACTATTAAAATAAGGTATTCTTGAAAAGACCCATGAAGCAACTTGCAAAGGATTTAATTTAATTTTTTTAAATTAAAATATTTTAACCCATGGTTAAAATATTAATTTAAATAAATAATGAGTGGCAAAGGTTTTTAAATTTAATATCTAATTCTAAATTTGAATTTCAAAATCAAATGTTGGGCTGACATGTAAGGAAAAAAAGGTAAATATATTTAAAGGGGAAATAATCTTCATTTATTTCCACCCCTATAAAAGATATTCGAATGCTATGCAAAAATATTTTGTGCACTGCCTTGAAATGATAAAAGAGAAATTTTGCATTTAATATTGAGGAAAAGACAAGGGTTAAGTGCAAACATTGTGGGAAGAGGTTCCACCGATGGTGTTAGCGTAGGTGGGAGTTGATTCTAAGAAAGAGTGTTGTAAGGGCAAGGACATGGGTTTGATTCACGTCGTTGTGATTTGTAAGGAAAAATGATTTTGGTTTTCGCGCTAAAGGGCAAAGGAATTTAGGAATAAAACATAAATCATGTGCTCTTGATTTTCGTATGGGTTCATAGCCCAACCGATGACCTAGCATTGGGCTAGGGTGTTGAGGAAGCAAGGTTGTGATTTCAATTTTGGTTGGAAATATTTTTTGGGCATGGTCAAAATAAAAGGTATGCAAATTATGATTTGATTTTTCAAAGGTTTTTGATATCCAAAAATTTTCTTTAAAGGGTTTGGTGAAATTTGAAAGGATAGCTTGTGAGTTTGTTAAGGGAGATATAATGTGTAAGAAAATTAAAATATTTTATTTTAATATTGGTGTTTAGAATTTATTCAATGAGATAGGAGTTATAAGTTTTGCAAAGGAAATTATATTTTATTTTGAGATAAAGTTATGTTGTTTTAATTATTTTGAGAGGATAAATAAGGTGCCTAAAGAAGATTATTGTGTTTGTTTTCCTTTAATAAAATTGTTGAATTATATTTTGAAAGTGTGGAGATTATAAGGTGTATTTAAGACTTGTTATTTTTGTGTGGAAAAATAATTATTGGGAAAATATTTGCAAGGAGATTTTGAGAAAGATTGTTGTTACCTAACCTTAAAATTGGCAAAGAAGATTTGATTGTGGTTAAGACAGGTTTTGAAGACATATCTCCATCAAAACAAAAGGTATGGGTGCATCTTCTTGTGAGTGAAATATTTTTGAATTGAATGTTGTGAAATGCAAGGTTGGAGTGAAAAGGATTTTTTGATAAGCATTGTTGGAAATATTTGAGTGAGTGTTCATGTGTATGATTAGGGTTTGTGAAAGAACATGAGTATCATTGTTATGTGAGATTGTTTGATAAGCATTGTTGGAAAGAATTGAGTGAGTCTTCATGTGCATGACTAGGGTTTGTGAAAGATCATGAGTATCATTGTTATGTGAATTTGAGAACTATCTTGAACTAGGATTTGTGAAAGAACATGAATATCATTGTTATGTGAAAATTGGAATCATCTTCATTCAAGGGTTATAGTGTGAGTTGTTGGAAGTATTTTGAAACACTTGATTAGGTTTTACATGCAATTTGTGTTTCATTAGGTGGATGGTTGAGTAAATTCGATTGATCATTATTGATTGAGAGCATTGGAGTGATAGTTAAATATTTGTGAAACAAATTATTCTTTATTTATGAATTTATTTGAAAGTGAGTTTGAAAGTGTTAGAGTGATTTGTGAGTGTGAAACATATTATCTTACCATTCTCTATATGTTTCTATGGTCAAACAAGATTTTCAGTGAAACTTGTTTGTGTTATTGAAGAGGTTTTCTAAAAACATTAAGTTGAGTTGTGTATGCAAGTTTTGCAATTGATTTGAACAAGTTTTTATGGAAGCTTGTGGACAAATTTGAGTAAGTCCTAGAGGGGACTTAAGGACAAAGTTGAGTAAGCTTTTGTGAAATCTTAAGGATAGATTTATGTGATATTTTGTGGAAGCTTATAATCAGATTTGAGGTAAGTCTTAGTGAAGACTTGTTGAGCATATTGGACAAGTTCTTGAGAGGACTTGTGGACATATTTGAGGTAAGTCTTTGAGAAGACTTGAGAGTAGAGTTGATTGATTGATTTGTTCAAACCTTGAGTTAATATTTGGGGTAGATCTAGAAGAGTTGATTTGTGATTGGATCAAGCTTTGTGTTAAGGCTTGAGGACATATTTGAGAATAGATTTTGGTGCAGATTTGAGGACAGGTTTGTACCAGACCAAAGATAGAGATTGAGCAGATTTGTGCTAGAATGAAGGACTATGTTTAGTGCAGATTTGAGACAGTGATTGAGCATATTTATGCTATATCGAAGGATTGTGTTTAGTACAAATTTGAGATAGTGATTGACCAGATTTGTGCTAGATTGAAGGACTGTGTTTAGTGTGGATTTGAGATAGATATTGAGTATATTTGTGCTAGATCGAAGGATTGTGTTTAGTGCAGATCAAGGTTATGCGTAAGGGGTTGGCCCCAAAATATATTTATAAAAATTTGGTGAATTGGTTTCAAAATCCAGGTGAATAGTTTTGAAACACATATAGAAGGTTCACTATTATTAGGGGTAATGTTGAAAATTTAAACTTAAAATGGTCAAATTATTATAAAATTAGGGCGAATCGACCAAAAAAAAAATTGCACCCATAAATTTTTGGCTAATGGACCCTAGTCAAGGGTATCAAATGTTGGCAAATTCCAAATTTTGAAAATCCTAATTTTAGCCAATTCTGTGAAAATAGCCACTATGCATAACCCTGGTGCAAATTTGAGATAGAGTTTGAGTATATTTGTGCTAGACCAAAGGATTGTGTTTAGTGCAGATTTGAGACAGAGTTTGAGAAGATTTGTACTAGATAAAAGGGCTATGTTTAATGTATATTTGAGATAGAGATTGAGAAAATTTTTGCTAGATCGAAGGACAGTGTTTAGTGCAGATTTGAGATAAATATTGAGTAGAGCTAAGAGAAATCTTTGGAGGTGATAGAGCAGAGGATAGTAGTCTCTAGTGGGTAGAGATCCATTAGCTAGAGTAGTGAGGACAAAAGTATTCTAAGTGAGGATATAGGTCTTCTATGGAGAGAGATCCACAAGCCAGTGCAATGGAGGCAGTAGTCTTCTAAGGGATCACCATCCAGAATAGAGGAGAAGGAGTTCTCCTATGGATAGAGATCCACAAACTAGTTGAGGGGATTGGTGTCTCCTATGGATAGGTATCCAAGAACTTGATTAGGATATTGGTATCTCCTTTGGATAGAGGTCCATAAACATTGTAATAGGGAAGGATTCCCAAGAGATTTGTTGAGAAAATTTTAGTGAAATATTTTCTCTATGGACATAGCCCACATTGGGTGAACCACGTTAAATTGGTGTCTCTATTGTGTGTGATGATTTTTACATTACTTTAGTTTCTACTATTGATATTTCCATTTATAATATTGGATAATATTTTTTGGGAAAGAAAAGTAAAAAGTGGTTTTATACTATTCACTCCCCCTCTTAGTATAATCTTGTGTTCTTTAATGAAGGTCTAATTCATATTGTAATGTCATAGGAAATTCTATGTGGAAGTGAAGGTATTATGGGATGCCTTGATTTAATATATGGAACTAAGTTGTGGTAGCGAATTGAAGGACTAATTCATTTTGTATTGGCATAAGAAGTAAAAAATCTATGTTTTGTGGTAGAGTAGATTAAATGATTAATCTATATTTTTGAACAAATAGATTGAATGAATAATCAATGTTTGAATAGAATAGATTAAAGTATTAATCTATGTTTTGGAACGAATAGAATGAATGAATAATATATGTTTGTTAATAGGGTAGACTAAATGATTAATCATTATTTTGGGAGGGATATATCAAATGATTTTGAAAGGATACTTTTAATGAGTTATTTATGATTAGATAAAGGATAGATTAGTCTATTCATCTATGTTTGGATGAGGATAGATGAGTTATCCTTGTTTGGAAAAGGTTAGAGTAAAGGACTTATCTATACTTGAATAGGTTAAAAATAAAAATTAGTGGTCTACTTTCTACTTGATTGGATGGATTGAAATATGTTAATGGATAAAATATTGCATGGAAGAATTCATTAGTAGGAGAATGTATCTCTTGGAACTAAAGGTGCTAGAAATGTATTAGTGAATAATATATTTCATTGTGACTAATTATTTTTTGATAGAATAAACCATTCTAAGGTGTATTTGTGATTGATTAGTACTTGATTAAGTAGGAGAAGGTTCTCTCCTTTTGGGTATATGCTTACACAGGAATTCATTGGGAGTATTATGGGGTCCTCTCTAATGAGTTATCTTATGCATTATTATATCAATGAGTAGCTATATTAGACACTAAGGATGAAAATGTGTCCTTTGATATTGTACTGGAGGAAGGATAAATCTTTCAAATGATGAACACGGAGTTCATTCAAGGTAATTATGAGGTTTCCTCATAGCTTTGTAAAATGAATTAAAGGACCTATTTATATATTTGGAAAAATAGTAACTATGAGTTCCTATGCACTTTGATAATGGATGTATCATAAGGGATTGTGGATTCCCTTTATGCAATTTTTCTTGAGGGAGTTAAATTTAATGAAATAAAAAGGGCACTTTTGGAGGTTGGGTTTATTCCCCATGAGGGTTCCCAAGATATACTATGTGTCTCATGTGTATGATAAATATTGTTCAATCAATATTTTATTTTCATGGTTTTAGAGATAGATTGCTATGGATGTATTGCTCTAATCTATGAAATATGAATATGGTTTAATGCATGTGAATGGTATTTATATATTTATTCCTTGTAAATCATGATGGTTATGCTGACTGGGTTTGATTAGAATAATTAGTAGTGAAAGAGATATGACCTATTCACAATATGCTTAACCTACGTAGATGGACTTACATTGGTAAGGATAGATGTATTCTTAATGAATGTAAAAATATATATCTCTCAATTTTGGTTGGAATTTTGGGATGTTACAAGTAATTTGGCATAAAATACTTTAGAAATCCTACCCAGTACCTTGTCAAGATGTGTCCACAGTTTGGGATAGTTGTGTTGGTGCAAAATATACCTTATGTTTACACCCAAGACTTTGCCAACATTGAAATATCAGATTCAAAACAGAGTTTACCTGGTTATCCAGAGGAGGTTGGTTCCTTGCTTTTTTGATTAAATGGAGAGAGAGTGAAATGCATAAAGAGAGGGAAATATAACTATTGCTAAAAGCATTTAATTGGTGCAGATTAGATAATAGAAAAGCAACTTCATTGGCCTTTTACAGAAAAGTATTTATTAAAACCATAAAAACAAAATAGCTAATCCTCTAGTGTAGATTTAATCAAACACAAGACTACTGGAACTGTTAATTTCAGAGTTAGCAGAACTTCAATGCATAAATTTAGAATAATAATTAAAGCAATTTCTATTCAACCTAACTTTACACAGCAATTAACAACCCATACATACTTGATAAGAACACTAGTGAGTCATAAACCAAAATGTATAATCTATATTTACTTTCAGAAGTCTGTGTACATTACCTTGTAAACATCAAAGAGCCGACCCTTTGTTTAGATAACTCATCCTATATATATATATATATATATATAGTTTTACATAATAGAAAAAATAAAATTTGTTACAACAATATTCTTGTAGGCTCATTCTAGTAGAGTAACAGTTAAGATAGTATGGGATCCTCAACTAGAAATGGTTAGGATCTTCTTGTTACAAAAATCCACCTTTATCTTCTTAGAGGTGTTGTGGTCCAACTGTATTTCACTAAAAAATGTCGCATCATCATGATATTTTCTCTTCTTCCAGCCTCTTGGCTCACAAATGTCATGTTATCACGACCATTGCTCTTCGCTTAGCCTTGGGGATAAAAAATGTTGCACCATCACAACCTTTTCTATTGACTTAGTGTCTTGGCCCAAAAATGTCATGCCATCATGACCTTTTCTATTTGTCCAACCTCTTGGCTCAAAAATGTCACGTCGTCACAACCTTTTCTCTTCTCTTAGCCTTGGGGCTCAAAAATATTGTGCCATCATGACCTTTTCTCTTGACTTAGCCTCTTGGCCCAAAAATTTTGCATCGTCATGACCTTTTCTCTTCACTTAGCTTCTTGGATCAAAAATATCGTATCGTCATGACATTTTCTCTTTGCTTAGCCTTGGGGCTCAATAATGTTGCGCTATCATGACTTTTTCTCTTCACTTAGCCTTAGGGCTAAAAAATGTTGTGACATCACAACCTTTTCTTTTAACTTAGCCTCTTGGCCTAAAAATATCATGCCATCATGACCTTTTCTCTTTGCTTAGCCTTAGGGCTAAAAAATGTCATGCCATTATGACCTTTTCTCTTTGATTAGCCTTGGGGATCAAAAATGTCATGTCATCGTGACCTTTTCTCTTAACTTAGCCTCTTGGCCCAAAAATGTCACACCATCATGACATTTTCTCTTCACTTAGCCTCTTGGATCAAAAAATTTATGTCATCACGACCTTTTCTCTTCGCTTAGCCTTGGGGCTCAAAAATATCATGCCATCATGACCTTTTCTCTTCACTTAGCCTTGGGGCTCAAAAATGTAGTGCCATCATGACATTTTCTCTTGACTTAGTCTCTTGGCCAAAAAATATCACATTGTCATGACCTTTTCTCTTCACTTAGCCTCTTGGCTTAAAAATGTCATGTCATCTTGACCTTTACTCTTTGCTTAGCCTTGGGGCTCAAAAATGTTTCACCATCATGACATTTTCTCTTGACTTAGCATCTTGGCCCAAAAATGTCGTTCCATTGTGACCTTTTCTCTATACTTAGCCTCTTGGCTCCAAAATGTCACACCGTCATGACTTTTTCTCTATACTTAGTGAAATTTCAAGAAGACCACTCCTTACTCCCCTTGATGTGGTCATTTTGACCAACATTATTGGTGCCTCCTGGGGGAATTCTACCAGTAGAATGTTAGAATCTAGAGTCTTTATCCATTGGGGAATGGATTCAAAAAGAAATAACTAAAAAAAATAATGGGAGAAATGGGAGTGATACCAAGAAAAAATATGCTTCTTGCTCTGTGCGGTCATTCATCAAGAGTGTCTTCTTCTGCAGATTTCTCTGTTTCTTCCTACCTAGGTGCTACTGCACTTCTTGCTGAGGCCTTTATAGCCTTTTATAGCTTTTCATTTTCTTGGATAACTTCAAATTAGGTGGCATAGGCCCTTCTTCAAGTCTCTTCATCTATATCTAAAGTGTTCTTGAAATTTAGGTACAAATATTCTAATTCTTTTACTTTGTCGTACGATAGGACTTTTGACTTCATGTACAATTCATGCAAGCAGGAGTTGATTTGGGTGATATCCTGAGCCATACTAAATATTTGTTCTTCCTGGACTAGCTCTTCCTAGCTATCTATCTTTGATTCATCTTCTACAAAATTTTCCCAGGAAGTCTTCAACTCATCTTTTGCTCAAAAATTCGAATCCTTATCCCAAAAGCTAGGCATGTTGTAGTTTTTTGCTATGCTTACATGTTTGAAAATTACCTTAGCTTCCACATTTATTTATTGTATTATTTTAGTAATTTTTATTACCATATTGTGTCTCTTGAATAAGTTCCTGGCAGCTAGTTTGGCTTGGGACCATTTTCATCTCGGGCTTTGTATTCAAAAATTTCTTGTGTGCTCTCTACCAAGACTTGGATTTTTGTTGTTGTGGATAACCTTACCTTTAGGAGATTTATGGATGCATAAAATTTATCTTCCACATGACCTAATGTTTCCTTAATCTTTACCAAATATGAAAATGTAGGCCTTGCCTTCATGATCACATTTTGGATGGCCCCAATCATTTCTTTCCTGACTGCTCTAGCCTTTTTCTTCGATAGCCCACTGGTCTTATCAATGCCATATAAGATCTACTTATTAAGGTCTTCAACCTATTGGTTCAACAACTATATTTATTCCTTGGCCTTCTCTACCTTTTTCTTATAAGGGACCACTTCATTGAACATTTGTTCCCACTTTTTTGCTTCATTTTTTTAATGACTTTTAAATCGTATTTTGCTAATTCAAGGCTTCTTCCAAATGCTTCCTTGCCTGCTCAGCCCTGAGGTATTTCTCTTTGTAATACTTAGTGTTCAAGTATATTATCCCATATGAGCTTGGGTCTTTCCCCACTCATCCTCCATCGATAGTTGAGTGATATCTTCAATGGTTATCTCACCTTGGTAACCTTCTAGGGTCATTTCTTCTTTGGGATTTTTGATGAGTGGCATCATTTTTACGGTAGAAAATTGCATGCTAATGGGATCTAGGGATATATCTTCCTTGATGTGAGCTATATCTTTGGAACTTTAGGTGTTACATGATTTCAACCAAGTAGCAGCATTTAAGGTTACATTTTTTATTTTTTCAATTTGGCAATTGTGGGGTTACTCTCAGAAGAAGAGGTAGGAATGGATTGAAAGTTTGGGAAGTTGATGAATAGGAAAAGGGAATGGTGGCTATGGAGGCATCCAAATTAGTTGAGGATTCTTTCAGATCAGTTTGGGTTGATGGTGATGATGGTGGAGGCTATTGAAAGAGGGAGAAGAGGCATCATCCTGACCTGCAAAATGGGAATGGGAATTCCTTCGAGGGTGAGAAGAAGAAGAAGAAGAAGTAGTGAGGTTAATAGGATATATACCTGATTCATTATACGGGTTGGTGTCTCCAATTTTTGGTGCATTTTCAAGAGCTTTGATATAAGTTTCTACTATTCTCTTCGGGCTAGTATCACCAGTATCCATTGAATCTTTGGTTGAGACATGCTCTTTGCCAAGGGCCTCTCCTGTGGGGATAGGTTTTTTAGTCATTTCAACCTCTTCTTGGTCATTTGTATCTTGGTTTCTTGAGAGTTTTTTAGGACTTTCCATTGTGTTTCCTTCTTGGTCCCCTATTTCCTCTTAGTCCCATTTTCTCTTGGTCCCCTATTTCTTCAAAGTGTGTCTCTTATTGTCTCATTTTCTTTTTTTCCCCTTCCTTTATTGATTATACTTTCCTCTTTATCTACAAGATAGGAGCATCATCATCATACTCTGTGTTTGATGTAAAATTAAGGATGAATTTACAAGATGCCTTCTTTAGGAATTCTCCTTGTTTAATGATAATCTCTTTGCCTTTTCCTTGGCTTGTCCTAAATTTTTCAACGATGATCGAAATAGGGATACCATTGCTACCTGGTGGAACTTTATCTACAAGAGTTTCATATCATGTGGTATGGTGATCATCATACCTCTTGTAAAATTCATGGTCAACTTTTATTCTGTATCTGGTATGTATTTGCATCTAGAACCTCATCTGCTACCAAGCTAGGATTTTGGCACGTGTCGAGTCATTTCCTTTTTTCTTCATCCTTTTGATAACCCTTTCATCTAACTTATGGATTTGTTTTACATCAAGGTTCTAGTCTATTAAATGCTCATGGAAGTCATGCCATGGGGCTACCAGTTGCATTCACTCGACATGTCATTCTAATGCTTCATCTTATTCATTATTTATGCCTTATCTATCAATATTCCTATTTTATGCATAAAACTTCTTGAAAGGGGTTTGATTGAGGGTGGCATTTTTTTCCATATGATCATACTTCCATTTCTATGGCAATTCAATTAACTTCAAATTATTTAGGGTTCGATTGATTCGCTCGTGGTCTTCCTTTTTTGAGACTAATACCCTTGCAAATTAAAAGGGTATGAGGCATGTACCAGTCTTGTCAGCACCTATACCAAATTTATAATTTACATATTCAATCTATCTTACATACTCCAGAGTGAACAATCACTCAGTGATAAGTGAGTTGTATGCACATGATTGCCATGATGAGCAGTGGAGGAAGCAAAGGAAGCGGAGGAGGAGCAAAAATGGCAGGCAGGAATTTTGAACCAACGGAAGGAGAAGATCCAAAAGCAGGGCAAAATGCTATAGCTAGAAAGTAAAAGGATTCCCTATCAGCTCAGTTTAAAAAGGCTAAAGGTACAGATCCTCCAGATAAACCCTCAGACAAAGGGTCCCATTGGGGTTCAAGAGCTAGCAATAAGGGCCCAACCTTTTTGGAAATGTTGAAAGGGAAAAAGAAGGATCCATTCAGTGAACTACCACCCCTAATACTAAAAAATAATAATTTAACTGTGCCAGTGGAGATTATGGAAATATTCTTGGATATGGAGGCATCATCCTTAGTTGGCAAGTTTATGGGAGGAAGGCCAGATATTGATACTATTCACTCATGGGCTATGGCAAAGTGGAAAACTTCAGGAAGATTAGAAATCGTAGCCATTTCAAGAGGCTTTTTTATGATAAGACTCAAAAATAAAGATGATGCAGAGCGCATCTTGACAGGAGGACCCTAGTTTCTAGGAAGGTGTAGCCTCTTTCTGAGGAAGTGGAGGGAGGATTTCAACCCTAAGAAGTAGAACATTAATATAGCACCCATTTGGGTCCGCTTACCAAACCTCCCAGTCCAATTTGTTAATGAGTACTATCTTAGTGGCATAGCAAATATGATAGGAGAGCTCATGGCAATAGATCATTCAACCCGGGAAAGGACTAGACTGACGCATGTCAGGATCTATGTAAATGCAAACTTGGATTTTGATCTACCTTCTTAGGTGGAACTAGCATATGGAGAGTTTCTAAGGATTCAACCTATGGAGTATGAGAACAAGTCGGCATTTTGTAGCATGTGCAAAACCCAGGGCCACCTTCAAGCCTAATTTTTGACAATAACTACAAACAAGGAAGCCACGAGCAAAGGTTTTCTTGGGAAATCTAATGGGAGAGGGATCCCAAAGTTTCAAGGACCACGTCTTAACTTGGAAGGATACAGACAAGTTAAGAATAACCAGGCTGACCAAGCCAACACAAAGCTGGCAAAAATCTAGGAGAAAGGAAAGAAACATAATGAGGGAGGCAAAAATCATAAGGTATGTAATAAAGATCCCAGGTTGAACATGTTTGATATCCTAGCAAATCTAGAAGTTTAAAAAGAAAAAAGAAAGGATGATACCATCAGTGTCAAGTTTCCTGAAACCCTAGACTCCCCATCCAAATCGGAACCATCCACAGCTATGACAAAAAGCCCCAAAATTTATGCTCAAAATGAAGAAAAATTGCCAGGTCATTTTAGTTTAAACATGGAAAAAATAGAGTCAAGAGTAGAATTTGTGGAAACAAGAGCCAGGAATGTAGCTCCTAATCTGGTAGTGGAGCAAATTATCCCTTATTAGATGAGCCCAACAGTAAAAGGTTCCTTGAAGGAAAGCCCCCTGTTTAGGAACCAGATAGGAGAGGTGAACCAAAACAAGGTTGAGGATGAAGAGGGAATTGAAAACCCCAAAAATGAGGAAGAAGGTTCAATCCCTAGACTATCACAGTATATGCCCCCTCATTTCAGTCCAAAATATACTAGAAGCACTACCAAGCCTCCGATAGATTATGGAAGTGAAATAAAGAAAGGGAGAATATCTACAACAGAGCACTATAGAATGAGAATCAATGAAGAAATTGCAAACGAAAAGCAAAGAACATTGTTACAGTAAGCTATTCATGGCCAGGATAATAGCAAAATTGAAAAAACCCCTTCGGATCAGGGAAGGGGGTAGGGAAAAAATATCAAACAGTCTAAATGAAGTTTCTCTCATGGAATGTGAGAGGCCTAAACGGCCCACCAAAACAAAGGATGGTGAAGTCTATAAGGAAGGATTGGAATCCTAATATCATTTTTCTTCAAGAAACCAAAACAGATGTGGCACAATCAGCACTTATAGCTAGAAGGATTTGTAAGCAAGGGGAAGTGGCCTTTCAACAAGCGTGAGGAGCATCTGGGGGCCTCATGATCTTATGGGATCCTATTAAAATAGAAGGAAGTATTATTCAGGCAAATGAAATAGTCTTAAGCGTATTATTTCATGATTTTGATACTAATAAGAATTGGATTATGTCAAATGTTTATGCCCCCACCTCTATCCAAGGGCGGTCTGAATTGTGGGAGTTTTTGGGGCATTTGAGCCAAGCTTTTAAAGACATTCCTTGGGTGATTAGGGGAGATTTCAATACCCCCCTTTACCCATATGATAAGAAGGGAGGATCTAGGTTACCCTCAAGGAGCATGGAGGACTTCAATGAATTCATTAACACAAATGAATTGATGGATGTAAGACTAAAAGGAGCCAAATTTACATGGAGTAACAAGAGGATAGGAAGTTAGCTGATTCAAGAAAGTTTGGACAGGTTTTTTTAATCCAAGGAAGCTACAACAATGTTTGGTGATTCAGCATTACAAGCCCTTCCTAAATGCACTTCAGACCATAATCTTATTATATGGGAGGCATTTCAGGCTAACTCCTTTAAAAATACATCTAGATTTCTATCAATATGGGTTAAACATCCGGACTTCAAGAAACGAATAGAGGAATGGTGGCAGCAGCCTATCCAGGGAAGTGCTTCCTTCAAACTATCTCAAAAACTTAATATGGTGAAAAATAACCTTAGAATATGGAATAAAGAAGTCTTTGGAAATATTTTTGATAATAAGAGAGCAGTGGGCGAAAAATCAAGAATAATAGAAAGAAAAATCCAAAATGGAACCTATGATGAGGCGACAAGGACTGAAGAGAAGGAAACCCTTTATGAGTTTTATAATATTTTAGCTTGTGAAGAGATGTATTGGAGGCAAAAATCAAGGGAATTATGGCTAAAGGAAGGGGACTCTAAATCAAAAAATTTCCATGTTACCACATTGAGCAATAGAAGC
The DNA here is from genome assembly GCA_028583015.1 of Wollemia nobilis. Lineage (NCBI taxonomy): Eukaryota > Viridiplantae > Streptophyta > Pinopsida > Araucariales > Araucariaceae > Wollemia > Wollemia nobilis. Next base: position 20,593,606 of record JAQPPZ010016888.1, read on the forward strand.
AACAATAATATTAGAAATTTAACAAAGGTGGATGGATCCTCAACTCAAAACATTCAGGAGATCAGGGATGAGGCTGTTAATTTTTTTAGTTCATTATTGGGTGAAGAACGGGCCTGTAATGCTCAAGCAAAGGACTCTCTCCTTCAATTCATTCCATAACTCATTGATGAAATGATTAACGAGTCTCTTACAACAGCTTTTTTAGACAAAGAGATCAAGAAGGCTTTGTTTAACATGGATCCTGACAAAGCTCCTGGGCCGGATGGGTTTTCACCATGGTTTTTCCAAGTTTGTTGGGATATTGTTGGAGCATAAGTTATTGCTGCAATCAAGGAGTTCCAATTTTCAAATCATATTCCAAGGGGTTTCAATTCAAATTTCATTGCTTTGATCCCTAAAGGCCCCAACCCCTGTGTAATATATCCTATAAAATTCTATCCAAATTTTTAGCCAATTGTTTGAATAAATTTCTACCAGTTATCATTGATCCAAGTCAACGAAGTTATGTACAAGGAAGATCAATCTTATATGGAGTTATTACTATTCATGAGGCTCTTCATACAGCTTCTTAGACAAAAAAAGCAGTCATGGCTTTAAATTTAGACATGAACAAAGCTTATGACAGGATAAATTGGGAATTCCTAGAGGTAGTTTTATTAAAATTTATCTTCAACATGAAATGGGTCAAGTTAATAAGAGAGTGTATTTCTAAGCCTTGTTTTTCAATTTTGGTTAATGGGTCTACTGCAGGTTTTTTTCAAAGAAAATGTGGTCTAATACAAGGAGATCCCATAATTCCTATGTTGTTCATCATTGTAGTTGAGGCCTTGGGAAGAACCATTAAGGCAAAAACGGTAGCTGGACTCATATCAAGTATCAAGGCCACGTCGCTAACTACCCCGATGACACATCAGCAATTTTTTGATGATACATTACTACTGACTTTGGCTTCTGTGGTTGAGGCAAGAAGGATTAAAAATATTCTCATAATGTATGAAGAAGTGGCTAGACAAAAAGTGAATTTTGATAAGAGCAAAATTTATTTCATCAATACCCCCATTCCTAGGCAAAATAGCATAGCAAGGATCATGAAATGTCAAATTGCATCCCTTCCCACCTCCTATTTAGGTCTTCCCCTGTTTACAAGGAAACCTGAAGGATCAATGTGGAACATAGTTCTGGAGAGGATAAAAAAAAAGCTAGCAGGTTGGAAAGGACATTTGTTATCTCAAGCAGGCAAAGCAGTTTTAACTATGGCTTCACTTCAAAGTATACCCGTTTACTTCCTATTAGTATTTAGAGCTCCCAGCAAGGTGTATCACAAATTTGAGCAACTTCAAAAAAAATTTCTCTGGTCAGGGACTGAGGATAAGAAAATGATCCATTTAGTAGGTTGGAACAAGGTTTGCAAACCTAAATCTAATGGGGGGTTAGGATTGAGGAGAGTTGCTCATCTCAATACAGCTCTGTTAGCCAAACAAGCATGGCAGTTATTGACTAAGGTCGATAATGAATGGACTGCCATAGTTAGGAGGAAATACCTCCAAGGTGTGAACTTCCTTAATGACAACTTAGCAAGCAAGGGGTCTACTTTTTGGAAGGCAATCCTCACGAGCAGGGATCTTGTCAAGAAAGGTCTTATATGGATTCTAGGAAATGGGTAAACAATAGACTTTTGGAAGGATCGGCGGGTGAGAGCTGAGGAGTTATCCCAGAATCCTTGTTTGGCTAGGATCCAAGAGCATATGGAGTAGCATATTGGGAAGAAGGTTGCAAATTATATGTGGCAGGATATAAATATCAACAGGTGGAAACACATCAGAGTACAGGTTTTGAAGCGGAGTTTGAAGAGCTTTATAACATTTTAACTCAGAAAATTATTCCCTCTGGAGAGGATGAAGATCACATTGTTTGGGCTGAGACTGAAAGCGGTGACTTCACAGTTAAGTCTACCTATAATTTGCTTCTCAATGTGGAAGGTCAACAATTTCAACCGAGTTTGGTTTGGATCAAAGGCTTAATTCCTAAAATATCCTTTTTTTCATGGTTGGTGATTCAAGGAAAAATCCTCACTATGGACAATATGTTATCCAAAGGTATGGTTATTGCTAACCATTGCTACATGTGCAAGTATGGGAGACAACCCAACACTTGTTTCTGGAGTGTCGGTAGCGGAGTCCATCTTGGATGAACTTTTCCAAGACTTTAGGATCTCGTGGGTTAAGCTTGCTCTTATATCTAAAGTGTTCCATCAATGGCCTCAACCCTTTGTTAGCCTAAAACTTAAGTACCTATGGAAAATCTGTTGGCATCATTTTCTCTGGCATATTTGGATAGAAAGGAACCATAGAGCCTTTAAGGATACCATTCACAACCCAAAAACCATCCTCAACAGGATTATTGTCTTTGCGAAAGAAAACCTTAGCATCTTAGTGGATGAGAACCACTCAAATCTTCCCCAAGAAAAACAATTAGCTCGGGCCTTAGGTATTGAGGACAAACCTTCCATTCCTTTGCCCAATCCCAAAAATGGGATTTCATGGGAGCCACCCCCCTCGATTTGGTTTAAACTAAATTTTGATGGTGCAGCCAAGGAGAACCCGAGAAGAGCTGGAGCTGGAGGAATAATCAGGGATCATCAAGAAAATTTGGTCAAGGCCTTCACTGAACCATTGAGAATCAGAAATAATAACGAAGCAAAAGCTAGAGCCCTTTGGAGAGGGTTGCAAGTAGCCCAAGCAACTCAAGGTAACTTGATAATTGAATGTGATTATATGAACATCATCAACCTATTAACCAATGGCAAAAAACCTCCATAGAGAATCGATGGAGTCATCCATGAAGTGAGGATCCTTTTTGCAGCAAGATAGAACAGGAGGGCTCATCATGTGTACCATGAGGCCAATAGGTCAACTGACAAATTAGCCAACATAGGTGTTTATTTTGGTAGTTTGGTGACATGGACACAAGGTGTGCCATGTGAAGTGGAAAACATTATTAGTCATGAAAAGAAACCTACCCATTAAGGAGAAATATGAATGGGTGTTCTTTCCCCATGGAGCTGGTAATAACTATGGGGTTTCCCTCTAAATCATACCAAATTGGAAATGAAGGTAACAGGGTGTAAGCCTTGGAAGATTCTGACAGAGAATAGGAAATGGGCAAGCAATAGGTTTCACAAGTGCAAAGTTCCAAACTTCAATTCCTGTCAATGTAAGTAATGTTTACAATTATGTTTAGGTATGGGTGTGCTTTGTTAGTAAGGTGTTATAGGGGATTCAACACAATTTATGGTAAGAAAGTTTCAAGGATGACTAGGATCTAAAATATCAGCAGAAGGTTGGATATTGTAATAGGTTTTGGGTTAACCTGCAAAACCCGATAATTAATGAAGACTTTTATTTACAAAAAAAAAAACAATCACTCAGTGATATAATACGAAAAGTAAGAAGGGCTTCCCTATGAAGCCATACAATCTGATGACTACTCCTTGCGTCAAGATGAACCAATCTCCCTCTTCTGCATGAGTGTGTTGCAGGGTATCCCACATCTTTTGGGGAATTCTTGGCATAGTGCCATACATAATTTTTAATGCAGGACCTAGGAACTCCATATTAAAGTAGTAGTATGATTCTACTTTTGAGAGGACTGACGTCCACTCGTATACAAGTAATTTATTTCCATCTTGATCCTTAGTTGTGGTAGAGATGAATTCCAAATTTTTTTATTGAAAGAAAAAGAAAAGCCATACTAGGTAAGAGGAAAACTTGAAAGCTTCTTGGAGATCTCTCTGTATCTTGAATAGGCCTGCATGTATCTGTTGAGCCAGATATGTCGGCCAATCGAAGAAAAGTGGCACTATCTTCTTATCTACATGTGAAGCATCATAGAACTTAGGGTTCGACATGCATTGTGCCACTACAATCTACCATCCGTAGACTTGCATATCAGATTCTAGCCCTACTACCATAGCCAACATGGAGAAAATCTCCTTATTCTTGAATTTTGATAGGGGAATCAAAGATTTTGGTAGGGTCCCCTCAGGAGGAGGTTCCGACAAATGCTCTTGCAGAAACAATTTTATATTGAGGGTAGGGGTATAGAACTTGGCTGAGTTGATTGGATCAAAAGGAATAGGGTTTACCATGGGCCTTCTATCACAACTGAAGGTGACCCTAACTGCATCGACATCTAGGGTAAATATGACCTCACCCCTAGAATTTCTGACAATTTTGTGTTTTACATCGTAAAATTCTACCATGGCTCTAATTAATTTAGGGCAAGGGTGGACAGGGGTGCAAACATACCAAGAGAGTAGGGAGTGGTAGGAGAATGTGCTCGGGCATGATGGCATGATATTCTTTGCTACCCTAGCTTCCACATATTTTCGAATTTGCTCTAGATTTTTCCATGTTACTCTGGTATCGATGATGTGTGAATCCGGGTCTATGAAACCACTTTCACTCTTAATTGAGCCTATGCTTTTCTTTAGTGGTTGGAGGAGATGCCGTCATGGTTTCTCGCTATGATTTTGGCATACAAAAAAACTTGGGAGGCACTCGAAAGAGCTCAGAGAACTTTGGGGAAATCTGAGAACGCTGCAAACCAGGGGAAAAATTTCAGAGGATAGAGAAGCGATGAAAAAGCTTTTATGGCATAAGTAGATGTGCATGCATGCACCAAGGTGACATGCATTAATTATGGTTGGTGGCGCACACCCTATGACTAATTTTGAACGTTATCGGATGCTTTGTTTTATGTGCCACCTTCAAGAAAACCAACTGCCATGCATTACCATTTTATTAGGGCCAATGGCATCGCTTTCTCACTGTCCTAGGCCAATAAATTTATGTCACCTCTTTTCTGGGCCAATAACTTGGTACAGTGGTACTTTGAGAGGCGAGGATTTTAAAAATTCAAGAAAACTGATTTTCTCGCCAAAAGGTATGGTTGCTTTGATTTTGACCATTGGATGTAAAAATATCATGAAATCACGACAATTTTCCTTGAGGTGGCCATTGGATGCCAAAATATCATAAAATCATGACAATTTTCTTTGAAGTGGCCTTTGGATGCCAAAATATCATGAAATCGTGACAATTTTCCTTGAAGTGGCCATTGGATGCCAAAATATCATGAAATCGTGACAATTTTCTTTGAGGTGGCCTTTGGATACCAAAATATCACAAACATCGCAACAATTTTCCTTGAAGTGGCCATTGGATGCCAAAATGTCATGAAATCATGATAATTTTCCTTGAGGTGGCCTTTGGAAATAAAAAAGAACATATTTACATATAATACATGCGAAGTGGAGAGAAACCTTTTACTTGTAGTACAGCTTCAGATGGAAGCCATTGACGGGGATGGGTTGGACTTGACCCTGTTCATTTCTTAACTGGAAGGAGTTATATTGTTTTTCTTCGATCACCTCAAAGGGTCCTTCCTAGAATGCATCAAATTTCTGGTGGTTTTCAGGTTTTGCTTTCCTTTCGTTCCACCTTAGAACCAAGTCTCCTACCTTGAAATTCCTGAGGGTAGCCTTTTTGTCAAACCATTTCTTCGTGGTGACCATATGTTTTTGATAATGGTCGTAGGCTTGTTCTTTCTATTCTTCTAATTGTAGGAGTTGGATCAACCTATTTTCCATTGGCTCTGCCTCTTCTGTGCTAGTTTGATTGAGCAACTTTAAAGCTGGCATTTCTATGTGTATTGGGAGAACTACTTCTTTACCATAGACTAAAGAGTAGGGAGAGGTGTTGATAGACTTCTTGATAGTTATCCTATCAGCCCACAATGCTTGGTTTATTAGAGAGTGCCAACTTCTCTTATTGTCCTTTAGAGTCCGCTTTAAGATTCAGAGTAAGTTTTTATTCATCGATTCGACTAATCCATTTCCCTGTGGGTAGTAATTTGAGGATGTCTTCAAGTAGATCCCATATTTGCATGTAAAGTCAATCATTTTGGCACCTATAAAATATGTGTCATTTTCTATGACCAATGCATCTGGGATACCGAATCTTGTGATCAAACTCTCCATGAATTCCATCACAACTTCTTGGTCCACTTTCTTAGTGGGTATTGCTTCAGCCCACTTAGTGAAATAATCTGTAGCGGTCAGGATGTATTTATGTCCAATGGATGAGTTGGGTTCTATCACTCTGATGAAATCTAACCCCCATTGTTGAAAAGGCTCTTCAACCTGAATGGATTTCAAAGGCATTGAAGCGTTTCTATTTCTCCCAATGTATCTCTGGCACTTCTCATAGTTTCTTGTCACTCTGAAGGTATCTGAGAAAATGGTTGGCCAATAGCACCTAGTTCTGATGATCTTTAAAGTAGTGGTTCTTCCTGAGTAGTGTCCTCCTGATGGGCCCCCATGGAATTCATCCAAGATCTTCTACTTTTGATCATCCTTTATACATCGAAGCAATACTCCATCCAGATTTTTTTGTACAACCCTTTAGGTAACAGGGTGTATTTCAAAGCCTGGATCCTGTATCTCCTTCTCTGTGAAGCATTCAAACTTGTTGGACACTTTCTAGTCTGGAAGTACCTGATCAATTCATCGGCCCAATCAAGCTCATCTAAGGGTTGATCATCCTCTGAGGCTGCTTCTTGAGTTTGGCAAGCCACATATTCTGATGAGGCTTGTTTGGCGAGTTCTTGACATAGTGCTCTGCCTCTTACTAGCTTGGTTGGATGGATCTCAACGTCGTATTCTTGTATCTTTGACACCCAACCAGCTCTTTTATCGCCAAGTTCCCCTTGTATGATGAAATTCCTAACATCGGGGTGGACCACATACACAATGGTCCTACTCTATGAAAGAAAATGCCTAAACTTTTTTAAAGACTTCATTATTGCATAAACTTATTTTTTGATGAAGTTGTACTTCTCTTCATGTTCCTGCATAGTCTGACTTAGGAATGCTATAGGCCTCTCTTCGTTGTTAGGCCCTTTCTGAGTGAGTACTGTGGCGTAGCTCTCTTGTTCACCTACAACATACAAGATGAAACCTCTGGAATAGTCTGGATTCACTAAGATGGGAGCTTGGGCTATCTGTTCCTTTATTTGTTGGAAGGCCTATTTCCTTAAGTCTGTCCACTTGAATTCAACATCCTTTTTCAACAATTCGGTCATGGGTTTGACAATTTGCACAAAATTTGCTATGAATTTGCGTACGAAGTTGATTTGGTCGAAGAAGGATTGCAAGCCTTTTTTGTTTGGGGGTAGAGGGAGTTCCAATAGTGCTTTCACTCTATTAGGATCTATAGCCAGCCTGACCTTGGAAATGATGTGGCCTAGTAAGATCCCCTCTTCCACAGAAAAAATGGATTTCTTTGGGTTTAAAGAGATGTCAAACTCTTTGTATTTCTCAAAAACACTTCTGAGATGATCAATGTGATCTTCCTTTCGATGAGAGAACACTATCATATCATCTAGGTATATCACTATAATCTTGTTGACGAGTTCTCCAAAGGCCACATCCATTGCTCTTTGAAAAGTTACCCCAACATTGGATAATCCGAAAGGCATCCTCTGATAAGCGAATGTACCCCACTTGGTGGTGAATGTGGTTTTGAACTGATCTTCATCTTTGACCCAGACCTGATTATACCCAGAAAACCCATCCAAGAGTGAGAATATTTCTGCTCCTACTACTGTATGTAGAGTTTGGTCGATCTATGGGAGAGGATAATGGTCTTTTAGTGAAGCCTTGTTCAGATTTTGGAAGTCGACACACAACCTAATATCTCCATTCTTTTTTCTAACTGGGACCAAGTTAGCTACCCAAGTAGAATGCTTGATTGGGTAGACAATCTTGGCTTCGAGCAACTTTAGCAGTTCCTATTTCATTAGAGCTTCGATCTTGGGATTCACCGGCCTTTGCTTTTGTCAAAAGGGTTTTGCACCTTCTTCGAGTTCGATTGTATGTTGGATAGTTTCTTTAGAGTAGACTTTAAGGTCACCATAAGTCCAGGCGATGATGTCAGGGAATTCCTTGCACAACCCTCGAATTTGGTCCAGTTCTTCCTCTGTAGTGTTTACCCCTACTTTAATGGATTTATCTGATCCCATTTGAGCCTCTTTGTATCTGTGCTTGTCAACTTTCATTTTATGGCTAGTTGACCTATCATTGTTATCAAATAGGCTTTCGAGAGTGATTAATCCTTTTGGGATATGGTTGTTTTTCAATTGGATCATACCTACATCTTCTTCATATTTAGACACTCTATCATTCGAGCAGTTCATCTCATGGATGAGAAAGTCTACTATCTGTTCATCATTTTTGAATACCTACCAAAAGGTATCTCTATCTGGCATGGAGGGCCTGTAGATTAGTCTAACTATCTTAGACTTCTGGATGACGTTGCTAATAGGGCAAAAATTTGCACCTACTGAGGCCAATAAATTTGCATGAGTGTTCTTTTCTCTAGGAATTGCTTTGAGGTTTAAATATTCAAAGGATTCTAGCAAGTCCCAAACTTTATTCTTGTAAGCTTTAAGGTAATGTTGCTTACTTACACATTTCTCAGTGACCTGATTTACTATTAATTCAGAGTCTCCAAATATCTGAAGTTGTTTGATACCCATATTTTCAGCTTTCTTAAGGCCTAAGCAGAGTGCTTCATATTCTGCTACATTGTTAGTGCAACTCTAGGTTAATCGATAAGAAAAAACTTTCTCTTCGCCTGTTGGAGAGATTAAAATAATACCTGCTCTAGCTCCATTTTTGCATCTAGCACCATCGAAGAAAAGTTTCCATAGTTGATTAGTAGATGGGTCTACCTGAGGGAGAGGAGTGGGGTTACTTTTCTTAGGTTTTACAATTGTGTAGCTCCCCATATCTATTTCAATCATGGCATTGAAGTCTTGGAGAGAGAACTGGTCTTCTTCTTGCAACACATTTAGAGCTTCCTCCATCAAGTTTAAGTCTTCTAGTTCTTCGGTCATCATATTTACTGTAGTGGCTTGTTTACCTTCCTCTTCAAGTTTTTCAATGTGAAAAGTTGAAGGTTTCTCATTAAATATTTTCACTCTTTTTCCCTTGAATGGGATTTCCAAGTGTGAGTAATCTAATGATAAATATCCTCCTATTTTGGTGGTGAATTCCTTGGAGAGACACATACCAAAATAAGGTTCTAGATCCACTACCACTACCTCTTGTATAACTGTGAGTTGAGGTAGTCTGTGAAGAACTATTGGAATATCTTTAATTACCCCTATGGTTTTGATAGGGGTTCCATCTAGTTGCAAGACACCAGGACTGCTCCTTGTGTATTCCATTCCCATGATGTCACATACGACTTTGGGTATCATAGTGGTTGTAGCTCCAGAGTCTATCATACAGTTATGTACCACCCATCCTTCCATTTGAAGAGATAGATAGAAGGGAGGAGGTCTATTTTTCCTAAAGTGGATGTCAGGCTAGCTTGTGTAGAATCTAACTGAGCTAGGGTTCTATTCTTATTTTTCATAGATCTCAAGGATTCTTGCAATAAATCAATCTATCCTAGAAACTGCAAAGCTTCATACATAGTTGCTTTGGAGGGAGTTTTCTTCATCTCCTCGACTATGTTGAATGGGAGGGGTTCGACACTTTTCTCTTTTACAACTGTGTCATACTTATTCCTGTACCCCTGAGTAGCATCTATCCTTTGATGCTTAGTTAGTGAGGGGTATCTCAATTTATCTCTAGCTTGTTCCTGCATCTCTACTTCTTTTTGTAGGGGTATTTCTTTACGTGCTTCTGCTCCTTTCTGACCTGAACTTTGGGAGCTTTCTCGTAAGATGCTCTTTTCTCAACTGGGTTCCTCATGGGTGAAGGCACTTTCAAGGGGTTGAGTTCTTGGGGATCAACCTAGAAAGGTTTCTTTCCCGATCTGGTTAGAACAACCACTTGTTCAATAGAGGGCATCATGAAATTTTGATTTTCTTCTCTGATCATATTAACCTGACCCTTGAGGGTTTTCTTAGCCTTCTCAATAGCTATCTTCTAGACATGATGTTGATGGATCATACACGAGTTTTCATCGTGTGGATCGTTACATGTAGAACACCAGAAGTTTGACTTTGTTGAAGTGTTAGTGGATTCACTATCTTCATTGGCATAGACCACATTAGATTTGTCATGGTTTCTACCGCTCGTGGAGGCTTGATCTCTTGTTACCTGTGGAAATCTCCTTGGTTGGAAATTTCTTTCTACTTCTCTTCTTTCCATTGAGGTCATCTTATTCATTAGAGTTTTCAAGGTTGATTGCAGATCTTGTAGAGCTGCAAGTTGAGGATCTGGAGTTGATGAAACTATCACCATAGGAAGTGTAGGAATGGCAGGAAGCATTGGAGGAGTGGAGGGATGCCTGTATCACTAGGATATTAGGCTGCCCGGTCCATTTGGGGAGACTTGTATTAGAAGTGAGAGCAGGAGTTGGGAAAGTAGTATTTGATGCTTGTGGTAGATCCGAGAAAATAGGCATTATCATATTTGCAGGGAACCTTCCAATAGCAATTAGATCTCTTTCTACTTTTTGAGCTTCTTGGTAAATCTCTGGGAAGGTAAATACTTGGGATTGCCTGATAGCCATACTTATGTCTGAGTTGAAAGCCCTTAGATAATAATACATTGATTATTCATCAGTCGACCTCAAACCATCAGGTACTCTCTACCAAGTTTGACTGAATCTGATGTTAAAGTCGACTATCTCCTCTTGAGGGTGCTTTTGGATGATGGTAAACTGATTTAGTAGGGAGAATGGGTCAACATGTTCATTGAACTCTTCCACTAGTTTACCGACAAGTTGGGCCCAAGTAGATATAGTTTGGTTACCGAGGGCTCTATACCAATAGAGCATTTTTCCTTTCAAGGAAATGACTAGCAGTCTTATCATAACATCCTCCTCAGTGATGTTATGTATCGAGGCGAGCATGGCTACATCTTGGTAGTGTTCATAGGCCATCTTTCCAGTACCATCATACTGGGGTAATGCTTTCAAGGCCGCTATTGGAATCGGGTGTTGAGCTACCAGATTCAGGGGGCCTGTATGGTTCCATAAAGGGTAAGGTAGATTTGGATGATTTACAGCCATTGCAGCTATGGTTCTACCGGATATTATGGGTATATGGGTAGCTGGAGTTAACGTTCCGCTAGAAGCAGTACTAGGGAAGGTTATAGGGGAAATATTTGTGTATCCTGTATTGAAAATAGATGAAGAAGTTGTTCTAGAAACTAAAATAGGATTAGCTCTGAGGCTACCAAGGTGTAATTCGAAGAACTCGATGGGCTCTTCAGAATTTTTTGCTTTAGATCTAGTTATCATATAAAAATGGTATTCAACCAGAAAGTAGATAAAGGCTTTCTTAGGGTTCCTTTCTTGGGTGGAGTCACCAGGTGATTCATAAAAATTTTAAATAGGGCAAAGGTAATCACCAGAACTTTGATCTATATATATCATGGGATTGGGTCCCACTAGGCATGCCAAAAATTATTGGTGCAAAATCTGCCTTTGGTTACGTTTGCGCCCAAGACTTTGCCAACATTGAAATATCGGGTTCAAAACAGAGTTTACCCGGTTCAATCTCCAGAGGAGGTTGGTTCCTTGCTTTTTAGGGAAAAGGGAGGGAGAATGAAATGCATAAAGAGAGGGAAATATAGCTATTGCTAGGAGCGTTTAAATGGTGCAGATTAGATAACAACAAAGCAATTTCTACAACCTTTTATAGAAAAGCATTCTTTAAACCATCAAAACAGAATAACTAATCCTCTAGTGCAGATTTAATCAAACATAAGCCTATTGGAACTGTTAATTTCAGAGTTAGCAGAACTTCAAACGTAGAAATTCAGAATGAGAATTAAAGTAGTTTCTATTCAACCTAACTTTATACAACAATTAACAACCCATACATACTTGATAACAACACCAGTGAGCCAGAAACCAGAATGGATAATCTTTATTTGCTTTCAGAAGTCTATGTACATTGCCTTGTAAACATCCAAGAGCCGACCATTTGTTTGGGTCACTCATCCTATATATATAGTTTTACATAACATAAAAACTGAAAGTTGTTACAACAATATGCCCATAGGCTCATTCTGGTAGAGTGGCAGTTAAGAGAGCATGGGATCTTCAACTAGAAATGGTTGGGATCTTCTTGTTACCACAATCCACCTTTATCTTCTTAGAGGCATCATGGCCCAACTATCTTTCACTAAAAAATATTGCACCATCACGACATTTTCTCTTCACTTAGCCTTTTGGCTCAAAAATATCACGCCATCATGACCTTTTCTCTTCGCTTAGCCTTTGGGCTCAAAAATATCATGCCATCATGACCTTTTCTCTTGACTTAGCCTCTGGGCTCAAAAATGTCGTGCCATCATGACATTTTCTCTTCGTTTAGCCTCTTGGCTCAAAAATATCATGCCATCATGACATTTTCTCTTGACTTAGCCTTTGGGCTCAAAAATGTTGCACCATCATGACCTTTTCTCTTGACTTAGCCTCTTGGTCCAAAAATGTTGCACCATCATGACCTTTTCTCTTCACTTAGCCTCTGGGCTCAAAAACTATCATGCCATCATGACCTTTTCTCTTCATTTAGCCTTCGGGCTCAAAAATATCACGCTATCATGACCTTTTCTCTTCACTTAGCCTCTGGGCTCAAAAATGTCATGCCATCATGACCTTTTCTCTTCACTTAGCCTCTTGGCTCAAAAATGTCACATCGTCATGAACTTTTCTCTTCGTTTAGCCTTCGGGCTCAAAAATGTCATGCCATCACAATATTTTCTCTTCACTTAGCCTTCGGGCTCAAAAATGTCATGCCATCATGACCTTTTCTCTTCACTTAGCCTCTTGGCTCAAAAATGTCGCGCCATTGCGACCTTTTCTCTTCACTTAGCCTCTTGGCTAAAAAATGTTGCACCATCATGACCTTTTCTCTTCACTTAGCCTTCGGGCTCAAAAATGTTGCGCCATCATGACCTTTTCTCTTCGCTTAGCCTTGGGGCTCAAAAATGTCGTGCCATCATGATATTTTCTCTTGACTTAGCCTCTTGGCTCAAAAATGTCACACCATCATGACCTTTTCTCTTCACTTAGCCTTTTGGCTCAAAAATATCATGCCATCATGACATTTTCTCTTCGCTTAGCCTTGGGGCTCAAAAATATCGTGTCATCATGACCTTTTATATTGACTTAACCTCTTGGCCCAAAAATGTCATGCCATGATGATATTTTCTCTATACTTAACCTCTTGGCTCAAAAATTTCATGTCGTAACGAATTTTTCTCTATACTTAGTGAATTTTTGAGAAGACCACTCCTTACTCCTTTTGATGTGGTCATTTTGACCAACAAGTTGCAAAGATATGACTACCAAATCAATTGAAGAAACACTTTTTGAGTTGTAGCTCAAATGAGTTCCTACATTCTGATTTGTAGCTCGAATGTATATTATTTTTTGTAGCCCAAATGTGTTTGGGTTGTATTCCAAATGATAGTTACAAGGAGTTAACTAGCAATCATTGGTAATAGAACATTTTGGGTTGTAGCCCAAATTTGTTTGAGTTGTAACTCAAATAAGTTTTTAAATTCTGAGTTGTAGCTCGAATGTATGTGTTGGGTTGTAGCTCACATGTGTCTAGGTTAGAGCCCAAAATATAAGAACTCTAAGCTACATTACATTGAACGGTCTTGTGCAATTGAGTGTTGTAAGTTGTGATCGATCTCAAAAGTGGTTATGCCTTATGTGAAATAGAAATATCTTGTGAACCTTACTTGTGCAACCTTTGCTTGTGAATTATGCACTTTAAAAAAATATATTCTCTCTTGGGTTGTTTTGAGTTGAGTAACGAGTTTGTCATTACAAGAATTTCACATCTTAAGTCAAGGTTCAACTATCATGGGTGAGTCTTAATATTTTTTATCAAATGGAATTAGCTCAACCAGTTAAATTCCTGTTAGTCAAAAAGTGACTAACTACAAAAAATGGTTGATGCCCCCTTTTTTGCATATTTTTAAAGAAGATCGAAGTGACCCATATGCTAAAGAACAAAGAAAAAGCAAAATACACTAAGGAAGAAAAGTGTCACGATTTCGCGACACATCGAGTTTTCGCGGAAAAAAACAGCAGAGAGGGAAAGCAGGAAAAAAAGTCACGATTTTGCGACTTGGCTTATTTTTTCCAGAAGAATAGAAAAACTGCTAAAGAGACTAAAAGTGTCGCGATATCGTGACATGTCCTTTTTTCGGGGCCAAAAGCAACAGGAGGAAGCGAGGAAGCAGAAGTGTCGCGATTTCGCGACATGTCACGTTTTCGCGGTCAAAACCAAGACAAAGGGCTATGGAGGCGAAAGTGTCGCGATATCGCGACATGTCCCTTTTTCGTGGCCAAAAGCAACAAGAAGAAGCGAGGAGGAAAAAGTGTCGCGATATCGCGACATGTCCTAGGGACATGTCCCTTTTTCGTGGCCAAAAGCAACAAGAAGAAGCAAGGAGGCAAAAGTGTCGTGATATCGCGACATGTCCCTTTTTCATGGCCAAAAGCAACAAGAAGAAGCGAGGAGGCAAAAGTGTCGCGATATCGTGACATGTCCTTTTTTCGTGGCCAAAAGCAACAAGAGGAAGCGAGGAGGCAAAAGTGTCGCGATATCGTGACATGTCAAATTTTCGCGGTGCAAAAAGATGAATTAGGCTGAAGACATAGAAATGTCACGATTTCGTGACATGTCTGGTTTTCGCTAAAGAAACAAAGTGTATTTTTGGAAACTGGGGCATGCACTGACATCAGGTGCTGATTTTTGGAGAATGGTCAGTTGATTATAACTTGGCAGGTCCGCTGGATGATTGCAAGATAACAGGCTCATCTAAATTTAGCCAGAAGGAAATCTATCTAATCTACGGGAAATCCATTGTATATTCTTAGAAACTGCAGACAATTACTTGTAATTGATTGAGGAAATTAAATGTACATAGTAGAAGATACTCTTTTTAGGGTATAAATAGGAGTGAGTCGACCATGAAAGAAGGTTCGGCTCTTGGACGTTTACAGACTTGATGTACATGTATTGGATTACAAGCAATAAGAGATATTCTTCCTCTGGCTTCTGAAAATCTGATGCGAGTGTATGTATCTGGTGTTTTTAACTTTTATTCATTCTAAGTTTTATAATGTATCTATTCTAAAATCTGGACTGTGCACGTATAAACCTTATTTCTAGAGTTGAATGTTAAAGATATTTACATGTATTTTAGATAAACATCTAAAATCGTACTCAGGAATTCATGTTTTCTATAAAGAGATATAAAGAAAACTCTGAAGGTAGTAATCTGCATCATCACTTTTTTGTTGTTGTCTAATCTGTACCGTGAGAAAAGTTCTAGCTTAGGCTATATTTCCCTTATCTCTTGTTTCCCTTTTCTCTAAAAACTCAAAGGAACCAACCTTCTCTGGAGATTAGATAGACGATCTCAAGCGAGGTCTGTCTACTCAATGTTGGCAAAGTCTAAGGCACAACACTATTAACCGAAGGCAGATTTTGTTCCAACAGTTTTTGGCACGCCCGGTGGGACAAAAAATCCCATAGTATTATATAAGTTTTGGTGTTTTACTTTAGAGCCTTTTGTTTGAAAATCTCAAGAAAAACTACCTGGCGACTCCATTGCAATAAAATTTAGACCATAAAAGAAAGACCTTGTCTAAAATTTTTTGGTTATATAGCCATATGATAACCAGATCCCAAGCTAGAAACTTCGAAGAACCCATCGAGTTCTTTGAGCTACATCTCGGAAGCCTAAAAGCACACCCTGTGCTAGCCGCACGATCAAATCCACCTGGCACCATTAGTACCTCTTCAACACCCATTGTAGGAGCATCTGCAAGCAATCCTATAGTAGTTGTAACTCCTTTAGCAACCATGGCAGCTGCCCCCACCCTAGTGCATCTTGTGTGGAACCAAACTGGTCCTTTGAACTTAGGAGCACACCACCAAATTCCACAAGCTGCACTAAAAGCATTGCCGACCTTTGACGAAATAGGCAAAACAATAGATGAGCACTGTTTAGATGTATCATCGCTAGCATCTATTTACAATATCACTTAGGAAGATGTAATGGTCATATTGCTGGTTATATCTTTGAAAGGAAAGATGCTCTATTGGTACAGAGCGCTTCCCACTGGATCCATTACTTCTTGGGCAGTGCTCGCCGGTCGTCTGGTCGATGAATTTAATATACATGCGGATCCTTTCACATTGCTGAATCAATTCACTATCATCGAGAGGCATCCACAAGAAGAAATCCAAGATTTCAACATCAGATTTACCAAAACTCGGGATAGAGTACCTTAGGGCCTAAAACCCATGGAAGAACAAGCTATATGCTATTATTTAAGGGCTTTTGATTCAGATCTCAGTATGATAATAAGGCAATCCCGTGTAACCACTTTCCTTGAGATATATCTAGAGGCAGCAAAGGG